>OY769903.1:14742143-15427143 GCA_963669185.1 Dyspetes luteomarginatus | reverse complement strand
CTCACTCACTCACTCACTCACTCACTCACTCACTCACTCACTCACTCACTCACTCACTCACTCACTCACTCACTCACTCACTCACTCACTCACTCACTCACTCACTCACTCACTCACTCACTCACTCACTCACTCACTCACTCACTCACTCACTCACTCACTCACTCACTCACTCACTCACTCACTCACTCACTCACTCACTCACTCACTCACTCACTCACTCACTCACTCACTCACTCACTCACTCACTCACTCACTCACTCACTCACTCACTCACTCACTCACTCACTCACCCACTCACTCACCCACTCACTCACCCACTCACTCACTCACCCACTCACTCACCCACTCACCCACCCACCCACCCACCCACCCACCCACCCACCCACCCACCCACCCACCCACCCACCCACTCACTCACTCACTCACTCACTCACTCACTCACTCACTCACTCACTCACTCACTCACTCACTCACTCACTCACTCACTCACTCGCTCACTCGCTCACTCACTCACTCACTCACTCACTCGCTCACTCGCTCACTCGCTCACTCGCTCACTCACTCACTCACTCGCGCGACTCGCGCGTCGAGTGTGTCGCGACACACTCGACGCGCACGACGCTCGTGCATCGCGCCGTCTCTCTCTTTCTTCTTCGCGGACTCTTCATTCTGACGATCTCGCGCGTGGGTTGCCAGTTGTGGCCATCTTCGATTCAAGACGCGCTCGCTGGTCTCTTCTCGGTCTCCTCTTTGTGCGGATCTTCGTGCGCTTCGCTCACACCGTGCTCTGTCTCTCTCGCACGCACGGCTTGGCGCTTTCAGTGTATTGGGGCAGTGCGGGTCACCACGTTAGAGCAGTACTGCCTGACGTGAACGGTTATTTTCAGTGCCGGCCATCTTTCGATTCTTCCCTCTCTATCAGTGCGCGCCTCGAGTTCTCGGTCTCCGCTTTGTGCGGATCTTCGCGCTCTTCGCTCAACTCCAGCAGCGCCCACGAGTGCGCGACGTGAACGTGACTTCTCAGTTTCGGCCATTTGCATTCTTTCAACATCGTGTGCGCGTGTGCTTCGTCGGTCGTCGGTCGTTTTCGGGACTCTTCGTGCTGCGACGACGCCTATCGCGCTCTCTTCTTTGTTCTGATCTTCGTGGTGCCTTCTCGCACTCTCTCACGCTTTTGACAGGTCGGTCGCGTGACGAGGTGCATCTTCGAGCTTTCTCAATTGTTCCGGTTTCAGAAAACCTTCAGTGCATTTTCGGTCGTTCTTGGTCTCTTCGTTCGTGAACAATCTCAGAGACTTCTAGCGTTCGGCTAGAGGGGCCTCCACTCCGGGCACTTCTTCACGGCAAACGAGGCAATCGTATTCCGCTCAGGTCGCTTCCACCACTCGTACTCCTCCAGTCTCTTGAGATGACGCGGCTGCGTCACGAGCCATGACGGCTGCAGCAGTCAACGCCACGGAACCGCTTCGCCCGGCTGGATCAGCTACCCAATATTGCCACTTCTGTTTGGAGGGACACTTCATCGCTGCATGCCCTCGTTTTCGACGGAAAACACCCAAGGAAAGGCGAGAGATTGCAGTACAACGGCGATTGTGTTTCAACTGCCTCGGACCTCACTCGGCTGCCAACTGTCGCGTCGCCGGACGCTGCTGTGTGTGTGAGGGCAAACACCACACGCTCATTCACATCTCGGCACCACCTTCGAAACCTCGAACCTCTTCTACCGAGCCTATCGCCACTTCGTCGCCAACAGAGCCTCAGGCTTGACTCATCACTCGTCACTCAAGCGACACATCTTCGACTCTTCAGGACTCTTCGGCCACTTCATTTACGAGCTGCACCTCCGCTGCAGCCTCTTCCGCTTCGAAACTAACTGGTTTCGCAAATATTTCTTCTTCTTCGCAGCGAGCGCAGCGGCCTTCTGTATTGCTGGCCACCAGTCAAGCAATTCTCTCGTCATCCTCGGACACTTCAAATCGTCTTCGCCTTCTGATTGATCCTGGCTCAGAAGTTTCATTCATTTCGGAGCGTGTCGTTCAGCATCTTCAACTCAACCGGATGGCTGCCTCTCTCGACATCGTCGGCATTGGCAGTCAGTCGGCGGGACGCACGCGGGGAGCGGTCACCTTCAAGCTCTCTTCTATTCACGATTCGACTTCATGCATCACGGTAACCGCTTTCATTCTGAAACTTCTGACGGCTTCACTTCCTTCATTCGCATCTTCTGGAAACAATTGGGCACATCTTCAAGGCATTCTTCTCGCAGATCCAGAATTTCTAAAGCCCGGGCCAATCGACGCTATTCTCGGCGCCGATTGCTGCGGTCTTCTCATCAAGCCTGACGTCATCAAGGGCCGAGCAACTGAGCCCATAGCTCAACTGACTCTTCTCGGGTGGATAGTTCTCGGTCGTGTCAGTGCTTCGTCTTCAACTTCTATTCGTGCTCATCACACTTCAGCTGAGGATGACATCACTTCATTGTTAACGAAGTTTCGGGAGCAGGAGGAGATCCCCTCTGACTCAGCCCCTACACCTGAGCCGAAGGCCTCCTTCTGTAAACATCACTTCCGAACAACGCATTCAAGGGACACTTCAGGGCGGTATACGGTACGGCTTCCCTTCAAAACCGCACCTTCTGCTCTCGGTGACTCCTTCGAAGCAGCGGAACGATTTCTTCGCCTGCTTCAGCGGCGATTTTCAACGAATGACAGTTACCGAGAACCGCACCTTCTGCTCTCGGTGACTCCTTCGAAGCAGCGGAACGATTTCTTCGCCTGCTTCAGCGGCGACTTTCAACGAATGACAGTTACCGAGAACTGTATGAAGGATTTCTTCGAGAATACGAGGCATTGTCGCATATGTCTCGCGTTTCAACGGTCTCTTCGTCGAATCCAGCGTATTACCTCCCGCATCATGGTGTGTTTCGAGCTCACAGCACGTCCACGAAACTTCGAGTCGTCTTCAACGGGTCGTGTAAGACGAGCAGTGGTGTCTCGCTCAACGACATTCTTCACGCGGGACCAAAACTTCAACAAGATACTTCAGACGTTCTTCTATGGATTCGACGGTATCGCTTCATCTTCGCAACGGACATCACCAAGATGTACCGTCAAATTCTGGTTCATCCAGATGATTGGGCTCTTCAGAGAATTCTATGGTTCGATTCAGACCAACGAGTCGTGCCATATAATCTCACCACCGTCACCTATGGCCTCAGTTGTGCCCCCTTCCTCGCCATGCGGGTCATGAACCAATTGGTACAGGACGAAGGACACGACTTCCCCATGGCTATTCTTCCTTTGACGAAAGGAAGATATGTCGATGACATCTTCGGTGGTGCAGATTCAACGGAGGAACTTCAGGAAATTGCCTGTCAACTGACAGCCATGTGCTCACGAGGGTGCTTTCCACTTCAAAAATGGTCTACAAATTCTTCAAAGACTCTTCACACGAGCGTTACTTCAAATGTTCAATCGGACACGGTCACCATTCCTCCTGACGGCGCCGGCGTCAAACTTCTCGGCCTCGTGTGGAGCCCGACGGAAGACCACTTCAAATACACACTTCATTCTTCATTCACCACCAAAGTTACAAAGCGCACGGTTCTTTCGGAAACGGCTCAACTATTTGACCCGTTAGGCTTCATTTCGCCCATCATCGTCATGGCAAAAATCTTCCTTCAAGAACTTTGGTTGGCCAAACTTCATTGGGATGACCTTCTTCCACCTTCACTTCAAAACCGATGGCTTCGCTTCAGAGAGAATCTAGTTGATCTTTCTCTCATTTCTCTTCCTCGGTGGCTTCAACTCGCACCCTCGTCAATGGTCGAACTTCACGGATTTTCGGACGCTTCTCAGCTCGCAATGTCAGCCGTGGTCTACCTTCGAACTACTTCTCCTGATGGCTCTTCGACGATGACTCTTGTGTGCTCAAAAACAAAGGTAGCACCTCTCAAACGACTGACTATTCCTCGACTCGAGCTCTCTGCTGCACTTCTTCTTTCACGGCTTCTACTATACGTTCAGAAGACACTCGAGATTCAAGAAGCCCCAGTGTTCCTCTGGACAGACTCTTCAGTGACACTAACATGGATCTCTTCGCATCCTTCAAGATGGAAGGACTTCGTCCAAAATCGAGTCACTTCAATCCAAGAAATCACGTCGCATGCGACGTGGCTCTTCATTTCGGGCAAGGAAAATCACGCTGACTGCGCGTCACGCGGGCTTTCCTCACGGCAACTTTCACTTCACCAACTGTGGTGGCAAGGGCCACGGCTCTCCCACCCTCCTTCACACTGGCCAGTCACTTCATTCGACACAGCAGCAGAGTGTTACCTCGAGCAACGCCCAGGTCTCACCTTCATTTCTCTTCCAAAAGCCGCTCCAGCGGTTTGGGATCTTCTGGAACGGTATTCTACCTTCAATCGGCTTCTTAGAATCACTTCAATCTGCCAACGAGCAATTGCACGCTTCAAAAACCTTCCGAACTCTTCATTAGCCACCCCAATAACGCCGGGAGACCTGGAAACGGCAAAATTCTTCTGGATACGCCTCATTCAATCCGTCCACTTCACAGCTGAGCTAAAAATACTTTCGCGCGGAGAAGTCCTTCCTCGGAGCCACTCACTAGCCACACTCACACCCTTCATCGACCAGCTTGGAACTCTTCGTGTGGGCGGCCGACTGCACCATTCGTCTCTTCCTTCCGAGGCAAAACATCCACCAATTTGGCCTCGTGCTTCACGCCTCACGACACTGATAATCTCAGATGCCCACTTCAAGACTCTTCACGGAGGCACACAAACCACCTTTTCTCCGCAACTCGTACTGGATCCCGGGTGGCCGCGCTCCAGTACGATCCTTCATACTTCGCTGCACCACTTGCGCTCGCTTCCGAGCCCTTCAAGCTCAGCAATTAATGGGCCAACTTCCTTCACCACGAGTTACACCTTCACGTGCCTTCCTTCACACCGGTGTCGATTACGCCGGGCCCTTCACAATTAAAACGTGGCGAGGAAGAGCGGCAAAAACCTACAAGGGTTACATTTCAGTTTTCGTTTGCTTCTCCACCTCGGCGGTTCACCTCGAACTTGTGACGGATTACACTTCAGACGCCTTCATTGCAGCATATCGGCGGTTTTCTGGTCGACGCGGCATTAGCAAGACTCTCTACGGCGACTGCGGGACAAACTTCATTGGCACTAATGCAACACTTCGGGAACTCTTCAAGGTTGGTTCAGCAGAATTAAATCGGACCAATTCCTCTCTGACCAACTTTGGGACAACGTGGTCCTTCAATCCACCGGCCGTACCTCACATGGGTGGAAAATGGGAGGCAGCGGTCAAATCCGTCAAACACCATCTTCGACGGGTCATCGGCGAGACAGCGCTTACGTATGAAGAATTTACGACTCTTCTTACGCAAGTTGAGGCTGTGCTCAATTCTCGACCACTTTGCCCTCTATCGGACGATCCTGATGACATATCAGCTCTCACTCCAGCACACTTCATCATTGGCGAGGCACTGACGACCGTGCCCGAACCATCTTTATCTTCAATCGCAGAATCCCGGTTGTCTCGTAGGCAACTTCTTCAGGCAAAACTTCAACACTTCTGGAAAAGATGGTCTTCAGAATATCTACAACGGAGCCTTTCGGTGTCAAAATGGCATTCCCCTTCAAATTCGATACAAGTGGGGTCACTTGTACTTATCACGGACGAAGGACTTCCACCTTCAAAATGGCCACTCGCGCGAGTGGTCGCACTTCATCCCGGGTCCGACGGACTCACCCAAGTCGTCACGCTTCGAACTGCCTCTTCAACGCTTCAGCGACCTACTTCAAAATTGTGCATCCTTCCAGTCTATTCTTCGTCAACAGAGATTGCCGAAGGCGGGGAGAATGTTTAGAAAAGTCTACTACTTTTCTGATATTCCGCGAGATGCCCTCAGCTCTCGGGAGACCTTTTCACGAGACCCTTCGGGTTCGAGACTTCTAACTTCCGCCCCCCCCCCTTCGGCCCCTGTTTCTAGCCGGCACGGCCACGCAAATCAGTTACGTTTCGACTTCGGCAATTAACGCTTCGTCTTCTTCATAGTGCAAAGTTCAAGTCTTCTGTAATCTTCTCTTCATCTCGAGTGAATCTATTTAGCTTCTTGGCGATTTACGCCCGCCAAGTCGTGCGATATATTTACTGGTCTCTTCTTGCATATTAAGCCATCTTCTGTACGCGATAATCGGACTCTTCAAACGGCAAGTTCGTGTCGCCACGCGGTCGCTTTACGTCGCCATTGTGATATTCACGGGCCAGCACAGAACAGTGAACCCGAATATTGTAATATTAAACTGTGATATCGAATTCTTGTTAACTTTGTGCCTCTTCGTTTTATTTCTCGCTATTCATCCCAACCGTTTAATTCATCCTCGTTCCCAAACTTCGTCAACGGCAATTTTTCAAACACTGCCTTTACCATGATATTGTGATCTGGGTGGTTTTATCGAGCCAGTCATGTCGTTCACGACCGCTACCCCGCTCTGTTGTCGCGCTTTCTCGTGCAGACATTAATTCTCGCGGTGACTCGATTCTGTGATCGATCTCGGCGTTGATCGATATACTCTGGTTCAAGATGGCCGAAACGTCATTCCTGTCGCGTCGTGACTTTGATATGCGATAACTTGAGTAAAATTGCATATGTCGCGTTCGCGTTTGTTTCGTTGTGCTCGTGACGCTGGTGGCTACTAAAAGGAGGTCCTCTTCATGTCCTCAAACGGATGATTCCTTTTTAATATGGTCGATTGAGAATTTGGTATGTCCTACGCATGTGCGATCGTGTTTTATGACGTGCTTGCCTCATATGCGGTCATATGACCGTTATTTCCTGTAAATTCCCCCTTTTGGGTTATTAGATCGTTCCCGGGCGTATTTTCGCTTTATTTGAATTTATAGCCTCGACTTTTTTTTTGTTTCTGTCTCTAGCGGATCAAGATCGATCTTTCCCTGATTCTATTCTGTCTTCCCTACAACGAGGCCAACACAACAGAACTTCCTCAGTATTCACGCCCGAGACGTCACGTCTCGCGCCTACTTCCGACTAAAAAGAAATATAAAAGCTACTGATGGTTTTTTTCATGAGGTTTTTATTTTATTCGTATTCTACCAAATTGTCGAAATTATTACTTTTTATAGACTCGATAGTGATTTCGTGCGTCTCGCTCATCAGCCAGTGCCCGTCAAATGCCAGATCGTTGTTGTTGCCCGGGTCTTCATTATCGTCGTCGATGTCCATGCTGTCATTTATGTCGAGTTCGACAATGAGCGCTGCCGCAATGCCCGATAAATCGCGGTCGGGTCAGTGGTTGATTAACGTTGAAGTATTCGAATCTCTCACATTTTCTGCCGACCTTCCCATTGGCCTCTGTTCTCGTTTCTCTACCGTGTCGCTGGTGGTGGGGTATCCTCTCCTTTCTTTGACTTGGTGATCCGATTTACACCCGCTCGCTCCCACCGGAAGTCTCACGGGTTTTTTCCAAGCACACGATTGCCTAGAACGGTACTTATTTTGTCCCTTGCGGTGCCTCGAAACATTCATCTAAGGACACTTCTTCTCCCATCGACCAGTACCCCAACCTGATTTTGTATCGTTGTTACTCTCTGATAAGTTCCTCGATGGCTGATTTGTATGTCGACACTTCTCCAGTCACTGAGTATTCATACCGATAAATGATCGGTGCCCCCACGAAAGATTCTACCTCTATTAATAGAGGATGGCGGCGGGGGGGGGGATACAGGCGAAGGAGGGAGGTCTATGCTCATGACTGTAATGAATAATATACAGCAGTAGAAATATAAAAAAAAACGTAACATTCCACCTATTATGTCGTTGTATGGTGAGTAGACTTTTTATTAGCAAACCGAACAATCTGTGCCACAAACAATGATTGCCATTGTTATGTAGATTCGATTGTTTATAGATAGAATTAAGAGTACGGCATATAAATAAAATTTGTGAAATCTTTAATTTCATAGATTTATCAAGCCTATTCAACTGGCCTGCAATTAAGATTGCAAGTATCAGAGAAACAAATGTATATTCAAACAGTGACGAAATATCTGTGAAGTATAATAACCTAGATGAAATTGAAAAAAAATGGTTATATTAAAAAAATATATATTCATAGACTTATTTTTGTGACGGCTCGAGGCGGGTAATAATAAAGGTATTGGATGGCGCTTATATATGTATTGCTTTTAATGAGAGAATGTGATAATTAGAGGAGTGCACGTTTGTAGGAGAACAGTAGAAGTTAGTTGTGTGAATGTTGGAGATGAACTGGAGCGTCTTGCGACGCTCTTGGGGACCGGGAGTAAAGAGGTACATTTCTATGTATGGCCTAGAAAAAAAGATATATAACAATTTAGGGTATATATATGTAACGGTCAAAAATAGGACCATGGTAAGTATGTATAAATGGGTAATATTATGTCCATCGGTATGAGGATCGCGTATCGTCAAATACCAGGAGATCCGGACAGCAGCCTGATATTGCTTGGAGAGAAATGTTCTTATGAGCATCTTTATTTCTTTTTTAGTTGTCCAAACGCAAATTTTTTCAAACAAAATTTTGAAACTATTTGTTTTCCGCACCTGCATTTTTGAACCTTTGGCAAGCGATAACATTTATGCTATTACTCTGAGATGAAAACATCCAGTGGACTTGTTCTACCCTTTTTCGATTACTTAAAAGCGGATTAAAAAAATGATGCCATTTTTTTTTAATCCCTACTTATAAAACCAAAAAAGGTATAAAAGTCCCCGGTATATTTTTATTTCAGAGTGATAGTTTCAGTGTTATTGCTTTTTGAAAAAAAGGATCTAACATTTATTTTGGAAAAATACCAAGCTTACATCATTGAAAAATAGAAATAAAATGCTTATTAGAACATTTCTCTCGGAGTGATATTTTCAGAGTTACAGAAGGCTAAAGTATTAATTCTCGGTAAATATAGCTTTAAATAAAATTTCTTTCTTAAATCCACATTTAAAGAATCAAAAAAGGGTACAAAAAGTCCCCGTGATATTTTCGTCTCAGAGTGATAGTCCAAAAGTTACCGCTTGTTGAAGGTTCAAAAATGCAAATGCTGAAAAAAATAGATCCAAAAATTTTTCTGAAAAAATTAGCATTTGGAAAATTGAAATAGAAAATAAAAATCCTTATTGAAACATTTCTCTCGGAGCACTATTTTCGATATGTTTAATTCAGTAAAATATACCTGTAAAAATGATTTGATTTTTTTATTGAAAAAGTCCGCATTTGCAGAATCAAAAAAGGTACAAAAAGTTCCCTGTATAATTTCATCTCAGTGTGATAGTTTCAGTGTTATTGCTTCCTGAATGTTCAAAAATGGCGATACAGAAATATTGAGGGCTATGCGTGTGTATATACAAGCCGGCGGCAGATGCACTCCGGAGGGGTGGAAATGGAAATGGCAAAACAATGAAGTGTAGGAGACTGAATCAGGAATAAGAGAAAGGGTTTGTAAAAACTGGAAATCGTATGCGTTGGAACAACACAAATTTTAAAAAAATACAACGGTTTTGTGTTTTCGATTTTTTATTTAAAAAATCGTTTCTTTTTACTGTAGGAAATGTACAGCACTTTACAACACTTTTTTTTATTTGGTTGCTGATCCATGATTTAATTGATGGCACATTCCGTTTGAAAACTCCGGAATTGGTATCCACAACCTGCTGAATTTTTTCAAACGACGGTAGTTTTTTGGAGGCAATGAAGTCTCCGAACTCTCGAAATACTACCTGTTACTCTTTTGGGTCCCAGAGAACTTGGTTGCATTATCCGAATAGCGAGGCTGAAATAAATATTCGAATCGTGCGAAACATTACACCTTCGTTTCTTACAATTTTCAGGATAAATGCCCCTCAATATAACGAGACATCATATTACTGAGGTTACAGAAAAAAATATATGCTAAGATGATGTGCTACTACTCATCAGTCAGTAAGAACAACGGTACTCCATTGTTCTTCAACACGATTGATCTTTCAAAGAAAAATCGAGAACGATAAACACCGTCAAATAATAACGGGACGGGACGAGAGTAAATGCAGCTGTCTCCACCACACGCATAATGGCCTCCCCCAAAACTTTTTTACCCGCAGAGAAGTAGCACATCACGTTAACAATAATAAGATAAGCCCTTTGCCATAGGGTGAGCTTGGTGAGTAGGGCTTGGTGGTTAAATATACGTTCTATCAATAAGTAGAGACTGACTTGACCGTTTTTGCTTTTGTTTTTTTGCTTGTGGATCCGGACAAACCTCATCATGAGTATATGCAGCTTCGACATAGTCCGAGTCAGTATCCGCTCGATACAATGATGATGTTGACGGTCCATGAGCGAAAGCATCTTGAGCGAAAGACCTGTGCTCGTGAGGGTCCTTTTCATCCTCACTGCCATCGGAATCGTTTCCTAAATCGTCGTCGTTTCCTTGTACAGCCTTCAACAATTTGGAGATTTGTAGTATTTCTCGAGTCATAACTGGCTGCCTATAGTGCTCCTTGTGGATGCGCTCAGCATGACCCGTGAAATTGGCCAGATCGCTCACTTCACCGTCTGTTAAATTAAAATTGACGCACATCGTGGCCACGTGCTTTCGGAGAACTGTCTCGCGCAGAGTTTCCGGTTTTTTGGCTTCACATTCCCTTGCATATTTCCTCATCAATTCGCAGGCGTGAAGATATTTATAGTCTCCTCTCATCTTACCCTGAATGCCGAAGATATAAGGATTTTTCTCATTAACTTTCGATCTATTCTTCAACTTTAAAATCAAATCTATTCAAGCAACAACCTCTCTATGCAGCAACACCGGCACGGTACGAAGGAGTTTCCCGCGTATCTCGAAGCGAACGTACTTTTGAGTTGCTCGTTTTTCGTCACTCATAAAATTCTTCTAAGCATCGCTGACAGAGCTTTCATCAATCTTTTAATAATTTTGAAAATCTTTTATAAACATTCTCTCCGTCTCGCCTGGTCGGCGCCGATTGAATAGCTGAATAGATAGTACAGCTGCGGCTAAGTCGACCCAAGACTGCTACGAAAATTCCGCTTTCAATGCTTTATAGCTATTTCTTACTTCGTTACGAAGATATACCTGCAATTTATGAATATCTTATTTCGATGGTAAGATTGTCTTCTTTTGCCGTTTTTTACGAGCTTGCGTTTATTGAAACGCAGTACGCGCAATGCGTTTATTGAAACGCGTCGCTCGCACGGCGATTGCGCCGTGCGAGGAACGCTGGAGGTATAGTCCTCGGTTAACAGCTTCAAGAAATCTTCGGCGAGCGTTTGTTTTTCTTTCTTCTGCCTTTTTATCCAGGTTGAAATACACAGCCTTCCAATTTGCTTAAGCAGCGTACCGAGAGACGTAGCGAGTGAAGACACTTTGAAACCTGTTTCAGATTTGTTCAAACTAGCGAGAGATTGAATTGCTGCAATCGTAGCATCATAATTTATCGGATAAAATACGCTGAAGAAGTCGTGAATGGCTGTGGTATGAGTCCTAATTTCGATGAGAAAACGGCCAAGTTGTCGTAGCTTTTGTCGAATCATGTCATAGAACTGAGGGTCCTTGTATTTTTGACACAACTTATTGCCAAAAAGAATCACTAGCTCGTCGTATCGAATGCACTTTGCCACATCCTCCTCGAGCATCGTTGGAAAAATCCTTTTTCGCAGAGTATCGCTCGCTAATAGATGAATCCGACCCGTTATCTTTTTTTATCTTAAAAGTATTATCCTTCGTTTTCAATGGATTTCCTTTGAGCACCTTCTGAAATGATGACGAAGAGAATTCTTCTTATAATCTGCGAGGCAGGACGGGCACGTGACGAAATCACTGGCATTTTTTTTGTATCGAGCATTCGGCCGTCTGGCGACTTTGCTCTAACCAGTATTTATCGCTTGGTTGGTGTTGAAATGGAAGTGTCCCTTTTTTCGAATTGCTGCCATAATTTCTTTTCTTTCCGTCGACCCTATTTCGTAACTGAGAAATTTGGCAACATCTTCTTCATCGCTGTGCTTTCTCGCAACGTGCCGGCTTAACTTTCCTTGTTCCGTCGTGCAATATATACAAAAATCTTTTTTATTGCGGATTCAACGGTCTTGACAAACATTTCGTCGTCATCTGGTGCGCTGTGTCCAACTTTATTGACCATGAGTGACGTGTCAACATTCCGTATGCGATAACCTTCAAACTATCGCTCAGAAACATAAATATCTGGGGAAATTTTTGAACCCTCTTTTGATTATCTGAGTGCAAATTTTTTCAAAATAAATATTCAACTTTATTTACAGGTACTTTTTTTTTAATAATAATGAAAAATTAATCATGAAAAATAATGAAAAATTAATGATCAATGATTAATAATTAACAAGTAATAATTCAGATAATCAAAAGAGGGTTCAAAAAGTTCCCCAGATGTTTTTGTTTCTGAGCGATAGTTTGAAGGTTATCGCATACGGAATGTTTTTGAATGTTTTGGGATTTCGCATTTTCAATTTTGAATTCTTGATTTAAAATACGATTAACAAATTTTAATTTTTCAATATTAATTATCTAATAATGATTATTAATTGTCATGTTCTATCGTTAATTATCTAATGATAATTATTGTAATTTTTTTGTTATTAATTATCGAATTTATCAACAATAAATATTGAATTATTAATTGTAAATTATTAATCATTGATCATTAATTTTTGATTATTAAACATTCTTACGAAATATTTTTATATCGCCAAGTTAATTTAACTGCGACAGCTACTGCTGCTGGTGGGGACCCCCCTCCCAGGCCCGGCTCTAGAGCGAAGCATGCAAACACAGCCGCGCATCCCGGGAACGAATTTTCGAGATATCGCGATTTTCTACTAACTTTTTAACGATTTCCTTGGCGTACAAGAGGGAGTTTCCGGTATTGAATCAATACCCATTTTAATCGTTAAAGCTTCCTCTTTATTATGCACCAGGTTATAATATTGGCACTAAAGTGCTTCAATATGAAAAATGTTGATTCATGAGAAAATGTAACCTCGTAATACCTGGATTTCATCGACAGGAGCAGATTTCATAATAAAAAATCACTTAAGGTGTAAGGGTACTACAAAATATGATTACAAAACAAGTTTCAATCGATTCCATCGACTCGTTTTCGCTTAATCACCGATAACGTCCCCAAAAACCGAGAATCGCTTCCTAGACCGTAGCTCCTTCTGGAGTAGGCCAACCGAATTTTTTTAGGGAACTTTTTTGATCGCCACGGGCTGCTCTTTTGACTGATACCCATCGTTAAGGGACTTTCAACGACTTTAATATCAATTCTGGGGGTAGTTTCGCGTGGTCGCATAGCCTCGATTTACACGTGATCGTGCCATACCTTCGCACCAGGTCAATTCGCATCCGATCTTAATGAAACTAGGTTCATTTAGACGATAATTGAATTACCTCGAAAGTACTTTTTTAGTTTTTCGAAATCGGTTCTAATTTCGCTGAAATCGACAAAAAACACATCGTCCCACTTCAATTGCCCCTCACTGTATAGTGAAACGTGGGTGGTAAAATAGAGTCCATCGCTGAACAGCCTGTTTTTTCTGTAACAAAGGGAAGAAATCTTTATTCACAAACACAACGAATCTTCAAAATATTACACTGAGATGAGCGGTCAGAACACTTGAGCAGAGTTTATTAATTACTAAAGTTCGAGCACTAATCGCCGACGCGATGGAAACCGATACACGTCGCACGAAAACTGTCTCGTGGTGAGAGGGCCGTGGCGTCTGTAACCACCACAACCTGTTGAGCAATGCGAATTCACCTGTCGAGAGTCTATGCATGCCTATGTCTATGCCATTAACTTTGTCACACATATACTAATGAGCATGAGCGTTGCCGGCGTCTTCCCCATTTACATGAGTACGCATGCACCTCGAGCGTGCGTGAGATGCTCGTCAAGCAGGCCCGAGAAGTGCTGCCGTGCAGCGGCCAGCCGGGTTACCGGCATAGCCGTGCCAAATATGATCATTCTTCAACATTCTCCCCCCATCAGCGAAGTTTGCTGATGAGTGGTGTCCTGATGATCTGGCTGAGGAGTTGGCAGAGGCGCAAGCTTGGTGAGTGGTTTGGTGAGCGTGGTGGTGGTGGTCTTGAGTGTTGCTACCCTTGCGAGTCCGTCTTTTCCCAGATGGAGCTTCGAGACACGTGCAAGAGGCCACTTACACGGTGGGAAGCGTTCATCGGTGAGCAGAACGAGCGAGCCGACCTTGATTTGTTTGATGGGTGATGCCACTTCGAAATTGATTGATGACGTTGTAAGTAGTGAGTAGACCATTGTGCCCAAAACGTCTGAACCCTATTCTGAATGAGCTACCAATGCGAGAGTCGTGAGCTCGCCACATTCAATAGTTACGGCTCCGGCAACGTAGTGAGCGCTCTCCCGATGAGAAAATGACCTGGTGTGAGTGCTGACACGTCTGAGGGGTCATCAGTGAGCGGTTCGAGCGGTCGTGAGTTGAGATTCCATCTGTGAGCGCAGAGTGCTGAGTTCTTCATATGTAAGTAATGTTTCACCTACAGTCCGCCTGAGGTGCGTTTGCCGATTTCACGACTGCTTCCCACTTGCCGCCCATGTGCGGCGCTGCCGGTAGATTGAGCCTCCACTGGCTGTTGTTGGTTAAGAGGACCGATGCGATGAGCTGATGTTCGCGAGTGCTCTGATCGAACAGTCGACGGAGTGCAGCGTCTGCACCAACGAAGTTGGTGCCACAATCTGAGTACAGAGTGTGAGCTATCCCCCGACGAGCTGTAAACCGACGATAAGTGGCTATGAACCGTTCCGTTGAGTAGTCGCTGACCACCTCTAAGTGTACAGCCGAAGTTGAGAAGCACACGAAAACACAAATCCAACCTTTGTATGTTTTTGACCCTCGACCCTTCCATGTTTTGAGAGTGAGCGGTCCTGCGTAATCCACACCTGCATACAGAAACGGACGTGACGGTGTAACCCGAGAGACAGGTAGTTGTCCCATTAGTTGATGGGCACGGATCCCCCTCTGCCGAGCACACACAACACATCGTAGGATGTGAGATTTCACCGGCGCTAGTCCTCCGAGAATCCAGTAGGATTGCCGGATTTGAGCCAGGGTGAGCTGAGTTCCGCCGTGTAGTGTGCGTTGATGAGCGTGATCGATGAGCATGAGAGCCTTGCGTTGCATGGAAGGATAGCTGGGTGCTTCCCTTCCTGCGTGAGCGATGACTGATTGAGACGTCCTCGAACTCGAATGATGCCTTGCCCGTCGACAAAGGCCGTCGGTTGAGTGAACGGGTGGCTGCGCGGTAGCGTTGATCCTGAGTTGAGCATGTTGAGCTTCGATGAGAAGTACACCGCTTGAGCTGCCTTGATCCAAAATTGAGTTGCCCTTTGCATGTCGTCCGATGGAATGACGACAACCGGTGAGCTCAGTTTCCTTCGTAGTTTGAGAGCAACTCTAGACGAAATAATTTTTGGACAGAGGAAAACGTGTGAATGAGATCCCAATGATAATCAACACGGGGAGCGGCGACGGCTAGTGAGATGCCCGGACGAGCTTCATGCGTGCTGAGACTATCCGAGACCAGGGGTTGAGTTGGCCATGACTCTGTTGATTGGGTCATCCATGGCGGTCTCGTCCACCACAGTGAGTGGTCTTTAAGTTGAGCTGTCGTTACGCCTCTTGAGGCGCAATCCGCTGGGTTACTTGTGCCAGGAACATGTCACCATTGAGCCTCCGGTGGGAACTCTTGAATGAGCGCGACTCTGTTCCTGACGTAGTCTTTCCAGCGCGACGAGTGAGATCTGATCCACATGAGCGTGACTTGAGAATCCCTCCACAAGTGAGTTGCGCGCATATCCATCTTTAATGTGACCTGGACATATTTGATGAGTCGAGCGAGCAGCAGCGCTGCTGTAAGTTCGAGCCTCGGGATTGTGAGTCGTTTGAGAGGTGCAGCCTTCGTTTTGGAGCACACAAGAGACGCCTGAGCGCCAGTGGACGGTGAGAGAATGACGATGTAAACCACGGCTGACATCGCCAATTGTGATGCGTCAGAGAAGCCATGCATTTCTACCAGTGAGATGCTCCATGAGTTGAGCCATCGAGGTAGTGAGAGCCTGGCCAGGCTTGAGAGATCTTCTCTGAGCGTGAGTTGAGATCTGGGATGGCAACGGGTCGTCCCAGATGAGTTTGTGCAGCCAAAGTTCTTGCATCACCATTTTTGCGCGAATCGTGACTGATGAGATGAGACCAAGTGGATCAAATATCTGCGCCACTTCATTTAGAATGTGACGCTTGTGGACTTGTATCTGCCGGAACATCTTCGTGATGTCCGTGACAAAGAAATGTCGATGAATGCGGATCCAAATGAGAACGTCCGGGATGTCGAGCTGCAGTTTTGCACCCGTGTGCATCAGATCGTTAATTGAGTGCCCCGTCGTGGTGGCACTTGAGCCGTTGACCACCACCTGCAGCTTGGTTATTATGCGGTCGGGTCTGAGAACCCCATGATGCGGCAAATAATAATGAGCTGAGCTGCCGGTTGAGGTCTCCGTGGCCTTGACCATGTGGCCAAGAGTCTCGTACTCTGCCATGAACTGCTGGTAGAGTTCCCGGTACTTGTCATCCCGAGCGTGCCTTTTGAGCATGTGCTTCCAGCACCGATGAGCAGTGCCGTGAGAGTCACCTAAAAGTGAGCTGGGCTGTTTGAGCGGGAGACGTACAATGTACCGACCCGTTGAGTCTCTCGAGTGCGTCGTTTTAAAGTGAGCCTTGCACTCCTCCTCCTCAGAGATGAGTTGTTGAGCAGTGTCTGTTGGTAGCTCCTCCTGGACCCAAAATTTTGTGAGTAATCCTTGGAGGGAGGTGCCCTCCTGATGAGCTGAGATCGTGTGCGCTAAGAAAGTCGCCGATGAGGCGACATGCACCCAGGACGAGCCAACCAAAAATTGAGAGTTGTGCAATCGGCATCGATGTCAAACCCTTCATGATGTTGGGTTTGATGATTCAATCATAGTGGTCTGCCCCAATGATGATGTCGATTGGCGTGGGGGTGAGAAAGTCCGGATCAGTCAACTCGAGTTCGTCTAAGTGTGGCCATTCTTGCCTGGGAGCCTCAAAAGACGGTAGGATTGAGGTAACCGTCCTCAGGATGTGAGCCTGAACCGACACAGTGTGCGAGCAATGAGTTGACCGTAGAGTAAAACGAGCGACGCCGCGAGTTTGAGCTGACGGCATTCCACCGATTGACATTGAGGAATGCTTCCGTGGTATGTTGAGCTGGCCGATGAGCTGTTCCGACGCGAATGTTAATTCCGACCCTGGATCAACCAGAAGCCGGACCTGATGAGTTGTCCATGATGAGTCGATGTGAGCGATGGCTGTGGCGAGCAGCGTTGAGTGAGAAGAGTTGAGCTGACCTGATGAGTTGACGACTGCACCGACCCCTTATTGAGCAGACGATGAGGTGCCCGGAGTAGGTTCCGGTTGAGCGGTCGCAGTCGGAGTGACTCGTGGCTGCGAGCGCGCCGATGTTGAGTCATGCAGCATGGTGTGGTGAGTCGCCCGGCACTCCTTGCAACCCTGAGTGGAGCGGCAGATGTTGGCGCTGTGTCTGCCGAGGCAGTTAAAACACAATCGCTTCTCGACTGCGAGCTGACGACGCTCCTTGACGTTGAGAGCGCGAAATTTCGGGCACGACACCACATAATGAGCCTCGTGACACAGGTCGCATGGGTGGCGGCCTGATCTCAATATGGGTGCGGTGTCCCGACGATGAGCTGTCCGAGAGTGAGCAGTCGTTATCGCCTGATGAGCCGAAGCTGTCTTTTTCGTATGAACTGCCTTCGCTGAGCTGTCCGTGCCTCCTGACGCACCTTCAATCCTCTCCAAAGCCCGTGCGCGTGACGTCATGAAGGTCACCAATTCAGCGAAGGTCGGATACTCATGAGAGGATCCGAGAGAGGTCTCCCAAGCCTCCCGAGATAAGCGGTCCAATTTTCTTGAGACATGGTGCACCAGGATGCATTCCCAGAGGTTCTGGTCACCTTCGAGTGAGTGCAGCGCCACGTTCGTTTCGGACACCGTGGTAATGAGTGTATTGAGACCCGCCGCACTTTTGTTGTTGAGTGGTGCGACATCGCACATCGCATCCAAATGCGCCTGGATCTGGATGCGCTTGTTCTCGTATCGTGAGGAGAGAATTTGCCACGATGGACCGAGCGAGGCACTAGTGAGCGTGAGATTGGCAATGAGCTGGAGCGACTCCCCCTCGAGGGAACCCCTCAAGTGGTGGAGACACTCGACGTCCTGGAGCTGTCCGTTTTCCATGATGAGCGTGTGGAACATTTCCGCAAACGCGGGTCACTCAGCATAATCCCCCTTAAAGCTCGGCAGTTTGATGTTGGGCAGACGCGTGTGAGACACCTGCTGGTCATCCTCGGGATTTGCCCTCGGAACGGCTTAAGTGGTCGTGAGCTGGGCTTTGAGTTTGAGCGCTGCCCTGAGAAACGCAGCGTTAGCACGACCAGCCTTAAGGTGGATCTCTTCCACGAAATACTCGTGATCCATTAGTGCTGCCGGCCACATGCTTTCCAGACAAACATGCTCTTTGAGAAAGTCGTCGTGAACCTCGTCCGCTTGAGCGATTTGGGACTCGATTTCCTCGAGTGTAACCCCCGTTATGTCCTCTGGTAGGAACTTTGCAGCATCCAGGTGCATCTCAAAATGCCCCATTTGGGTGAGCATTTTGAGTGCAAGCTCAGCTGGCAACTTTACCGGTGAGGTGGTACGAGATCGAGTTTTTGGCGGTTCCTTAGATGGTACCTCTAAGTGAACCCCTTAAGTGGCCGGCGATGTTCGTCCTGTCTCCTTGTCTTGGTCGGCCATGACAGGAGAGATGAGCAAGATGAGAATGCGTGTGACCAAAATAACCGCACTAACCGTGAGCAGTCCTATGAGCGGACCACAAAGTTCAATGAGAAGCGAGTTGTCACTAAAACTCGCGAGAAACGACAAAAAACACACGACAAAACCTCATGAACGATTGTTATGAGAAAATCCCTCGCAAAATCTCGCTAAAATCACCGCGAGCAAAGTCGACAGAAAACACGGCGAAACACACACACACGAAACTCGAAAACGATTGTTTCGGGAAATGCACTCGCGAACTCTCTACGGCCTGAGCACAGTACTCGAAAAATGAGAACTGCGGTGAGCGAGATAATCACGAACGCACAAAACGCAAAAGTCGAAAAAAAACCACCGCGAGCGAGTCAAAAACACGGCGAGACGCACACACGAAAATTCGAAAACTGGCACGAAAATCCACTCCCGAAAGAGTCGAAAAAACGATCGCGAACAAACCGTATGAGTAGTATACGGTGCGCTATGGCGACCCTCACTCCTATCCCCACTCCTACCCCCACTCTTCGGGCCTGGTCGGACCGTGTTGAGTGTGGGTGGGAGTGGGGGTAAGTGCCCCCACTTTTACCCGCGCTCTTCGTTATTGGTCGATCAGAGGCGAGTGTGAGTAGGGGTGGGGGTAGGTTATCCCCGCTCCTACACCCACTCTTCGGGCCTCGTCGGTCCGCGGCGAGGGGGGGGTGGGGTGGGTGGTGAGGTGTCGCCACAGCGCACCGTGTTATTATTATTATTTTTGAATTTTTAAATATTAAAATATAATTGATTTTACCTGTTGCTGGTGCTACTGCTAGTCCTGCCAGCCGATGCTCGCACCGAAAATGTTTATTCTTATAAATAACACATTTACACACACGCACACATGCACAAATATTTTTAAATGTTTGAACAATGGTGGAACGTCCTCGTTTTCGAACCACGCGAGATTCAGAGGTTTTATTCCACTTTCCATATTTTTCTTTATCTTTTCACTCGCAAAAAAAAATATGAATGAATATGACACGTTACGACGCCAAGAGAATACTGAGGATGATTCTTTGCTCTGCCATAGCACACGCTCGCTCGTGAAGAGGCGATGATCGGTCGAATAGCAGCATCAGCAAGATTGCACGTGCCCATATTAATGCCTTATGTATCTCATAGTAAATACTGTCGTCAGCATTTTTGCACGGCTGCAGCTCGAGCTCGCGATGCATTTGGGCCGATCTCCGTTAAGTATATATATATGCTCAATTACGCACAAGCGTTGTCTGTACAGGCAGTTTGCAGTATATAGTATATCTACACATCTGTGTATATACGCTCCAATTATTACAATTACAGCTTCTGAATTGAGGATTATATTTTGACTATCCTTGACGTAAAACTTCTTTAGTCGCGCTGAAGTGAATACATAGGAAGAAACACAGCACAAAGAGGAGAAGCCGAGAATAGAGATGCCGCGGAGAGTGGTGCGTGCCCATATTAATGTCCTGTGTATCTCATAGTAAATACTGTCGTCAGCATATTTGCACGGCCGCAGCTCTAACTCGAGATGCTTTTGCGCCGATCTCCGTTAAGTATATGTATATGCTCAATTACGCACAAACGTTGTCTGTACAGGCGGCTTGCAGTATATAGTATATCTACACACCTGTGTATATACGCGCCAATTATTACAATTACAGCTTCTGAATTTAGCATTATATTTTGGCTATTTTTGAAGTAAAACTTCTTTAGTCGCGCTGAAGTGAATCCATAGGAAGAAACACAGCACAAAGAGGAGAAGCCGAGAATAGAGATGCCGCTGAGAGTGGCACGTGCCCATATTAATGTCTTATGTATCTCATAGTAAATACTGTCGTCAGCATTTTTGCACGGCTGAAGCTCAAGGTCGCGATGCTTTTGCGCCGATCTCTGTTAAATATATAGTATATCTACACATCTGTGTATATACGCTCCAATTATTACAATTACAGCTTCTGAATTTAGGATTATATTTTGGCTATTCTTGAAGTAAAACTTCTTTAGTCGCGCTGAAGTGAATCCATAGGAAGAAACCCAGCACAAAGAGGAGAAGCCGAGAATAGAGATGCCGCGGAGAGTGAAAGAAGCACCGAACAAAGAGGAGACGCGAAGAACGGGGGGAGGGCTCTCGGCGTCTCCTCTTTGTGCGGTGCTTCTTTCGATCTCCACGCTGGCACAAGCATGGTATATAAAACTACCGGTGGGGTGTGTGAGTATATAGTATTGTATATACCGTGTTGATATATATCTATGTGCCCCTCACACATATAGCGTTCTCTGTCGC
Organism: Dyspetes luteomarginatus; assembly: GCA_963669185.1. Lineage (NCBI taxonomy): Eukaryota > Metazoa > Arthropoda > Insecta > Hymenoptera > Ichneumonidae > Dyspetes > Dyspetes luteomarginatus. The sequence continues at coordinate 15,405,829 of OY769903.1, read as the reverse complement.
TCAACGACGGGTCGAGAAGCGATATATATATATATATATATATATATATATATATATATATATAAACATACATATATATACATACATATATATACATATGTACTACAGTTATCGTAAACTGATAGTTTCGTTTTTGGACTATGGCTCAACGGTAAATGGTGAATAAAATTTGACGTATTTTATATTGACGTGTTGTGCTGAAGTGAAATTATTAATATCCAATTGCCACCCTATATTACGCCGTAAGCATTTTTCCGCGGCTGCAGCTCGAACGCTCAATGCTTTTGCTTTTGCGTGAGTGCTGATCTTCGCTCAGTATATGTATATATAGTATATCCATACATCTGCGTATATACGCGTTATCATTACAATTACAGCTTCTGAATTTATGATTATATTTTGGCTATTTTTGCCTACGGTGAGCGTACAACAATATATGTATACACATTTATTGAGGCCTATGTACGCGTCACCACAAAGATGCTGTTCTGCACGGTGGTAAATACTATCATCAGCATTTTTGCACGGGTGATTTTGCGCGAGCGTCAAATGCGATCTGTGTATCTGTGCACATACATATACACAACACATACATAAAGTCTATATACACTATATTATTTTTTAAATTGTCACGAAGATGTTGCTGTGAGCCATAGTAAATACTATAGGCAGCATTTGTACGACTGTACGATTAATATGTGAAGCCGCGGGTAGCGCTGCTAAGAACACGGGCACTCTCAAATCTGCAATTTAGTAAAACATACAGTGAGGGGCAATTGAAGTGGGACGATGTGTTTTTTGTCGATTTCAGCGAAACTTGAACCGATTTCGAAAAACTAAAAAAGTACTTTCGAGGTAATTCAATTATCGTCCGAATGGAACTAGTTTCATTAAGATCGGATGCGAATTGACCTGGTGCGAAGGTATGGCACGATCACGTGTAAATCGAGGCTATGCGACCACGCGAAACTACCCCCAGAATTGATATTGAATTCGTTGAAAGTCCCTTAACGATGGGTATCAGTCAAAAGGGCAGCTCGTGGCGATCAAAAAAGTCCCCTAAAAAAATTCGGTTGGCCTACTCCAGATGGAGCTACAGTCCAGGAAGCGATTCCCGGTTTTTGGGGACGTTATCGGTGATTAAGCGAAAACGAATCGATGGAATCGATTGAAACTTGTTTTGTAATCGTATTTTGTAGTACCCTTACACCTTAAGTGATTTTTTATTATGAACTCTGCTCCTGTCGATGAAATCCAGGTATTACGAGGTTACATTTTCTCATGAATCAACATTTTTCATATTGAAGCACTTTAGTGCCAATATTATAACCTAGTACATGATAAAGAGGAAGCTTTAACGATTAAAATGGGTATTGATTCAATACCGAAAACTCCCTCTTGTACGCCAAGGAAATCGTTAAAAAGTTAGTAGAAAATCGCGATATCTCGAAAATTCGTTCCCGGGATGCGCGGCTGTGTTTACATGCTTCGCTCTAGGGCCGGGCCTGGGCGGGGGTCCCTACCAGCAGCAGTAGCTGTCGCAGTTAAATTAACTTGGCGATATAAAAATATTTCGTAAGAATGTTTAATAATGAAAAATTAATGATCAATGGTTAATAATTAACAAGTAATAATTCAATATTTATTGTTGATTAGTTCGATAATTAATAATAAAAAAATTACAATAATTATCATTAGATGATTAACGATAGAACATGACATTTAATAATTATTATTAGATAAATAATATTCAAAAATTGAAATTTGTTAATCGTATTTTAAATCAAGAATTCAAAATTGAAAATGCGAAACGCCAAAAAATTCAAAAACATTCCGTATGCGATAACCTTCAAACTATCGCTCAGAAACAAAAACATCTGGGAAACTTTTTGAACCCTCTTTTGATTATCTGAGTGCAGATTTTTTCAAAATAAATATTCAACTTTATTTACAGGTACTTTTTTAAAAATAATAATGAAAAATGAATCATGAAAAATAATGAAAAATTAATGATCAATTATTAATAATTAACAAGTAATAATTCAGATAATCAAAAGAGGGTTTAAAAAGTTCCCCAGATGTTTTTGTTTCTGAGCGATAGTTTGAAGGTTATTGCATACGGAATGTTTTTGAATGTTTTGAGATTTCGCATTTTCAATTTTGAATTCTTGATTTGAAATACGATCAACAAATCTTAATTTTTCAATATTATTTATCTAATAATAATTATTAATTTTCATGTTCTATCGTTAATCATGTAATGATAATTACTGTAATTTTTTTCCTATTAATTATCGAATTAATCAACAATAAATATTGAATTATTAATTGTTAATTATTAATCATTGATCATTAATTTTCCATTATTAAACATTCTTACGAAATATTTTTATATCGCCAAGTTAATTTAACTGCGACAGCTGCTGCTGCTGGTAGGGACCCCCGCCCAGGCCCGGCCCTAGAGCGAAGCATGTAAACACAGCCGCGCATCCCGGGAACGAAATTTCGAGATATCGCGATTTTCTACTAACTTTTTAACGATTTCCTTGGCGTACAAGAGGGAGTTTCCGGTATTGAATCAATACCCATTTTAATCGTTAAAGCTTCCTCTTTATCATGCACCAGGTTATAATATTGGCACTAAAGTGCTTCAATATGAAAAATGTTGATTCATGAGAAAATGTAACCTCGTAATACCTGGATTTCATCGACAGGAGCAGAGTTCATAATAAAAAATCACTTAAGGTGTAAGGGTACCACAAAATACGATTACAAAACAAGTTTCAATCGATTCCATCGATTCGTTTTCGCTTAATCACCGATAACGTCCCCAAAAACCGGGAATCGCTTCCTGGACTGTAGCTCCATCTGGAGTAGGCCAACCGAATTTTTTTGGGGGACTTTTTTGATCGCCACGAGCTGCCCTTTTGACTGATACCCATCGTTAAGGGACTTTCAACGAATTCAATATCAATTCTGGGAGTAGTTTCGCGTGGTCGCATAGCCTCGATTTACACCTGATCGTGCCATACCTTCGCACCAGGTCAATTCGCATCCGATCTTAATGAAACTAGTTTCATTCGGACGATAATTGAATTACCTCGAAAGTACTTTTTTAGTTTTTCGAAATCGGTTCAAGTTTCGCTGAAATCGACAAAAAACACATCGTCCCACTTCAATTGCCCCTCACTGTAGCTAGGCTCAAGAAATCGCGGGATATCGTTTACATGTCAGGATTTCATATGCACTGGAAATACAAAAGATCACCAGTCTTGTGACAGCCGTGTGACGATCTAAGTGTATTCAGTCTCCCGGACATAATGACAAACCGCGCCCTTCGCTCGTGTATCCTCGCTTTTTTAAAATTAGCGATAATTCACAGCGCGCATATTAGGCGTCGCTGTAATTCCGCATGGCGTAGGAGTTTACGAGATTTATCGACTGATAGACTCGTTAACCGTTCAAAATATATTTTATGGTGGACTCTTTTGCGTGTCATTGTGATAGCTTACAATACAGGGATTCTCAGAGGGTACAAAGTGTTAACGTGCGTGTTTGAGGAATTACAACGACGAGGGCTTGAAGATTCTCCAGCAGCCCAAGGGATTCGCAACGAAATACGATGTGAGTAATATTTAGCACCATAGCAAAGAATAACAGGGTCGAGTTTGGATTAGGTGGGTTTGGGCATTTTTAGCACTACAGCAAATAATAATAGCTGGGATTGTTTACTAAAATTAATTCACCGTTTAGTATATAGCCAGCTGCTAGAAGCCTCAAGTGATGAAGAAGCAGATCTCATAGAAGCGACGCGGGTTGCGGAAGAACAGGATTTGTGGCGCCGAACACACCCCGAAAGCCGTAAGTATTGAAAACTGCTGGGGGGGTGTGGTATACGAACAATAATAATAATGAGGATAACTTCAACAGAATCAGAGACTTCATCGGAGCTCAACTTCAATGAGGATGATGATGATGATGATGATGATGATGATAACCCTGTGATAATTGCCGTCATAGAAGCAGCTCATGCTGTAGATGATGAGGCGGCGCAGATACAGCATACAACAAATCGTAAGCACTCAAAATCTTGAATGATCTTTAAAATATTATTATGAATAATAAAAAATTTCATTCAAATAGCAGCATCTCGAGTCGAGCACGGAGAAGAAGAAGAAGATGGCGCCGTGGCAGGACTATCAGGCTTATGCGATGAAAGCAGCAACCCGTTCATCGCCGGTGCTGAAGGAATACAGAAGGGCGCTGGGAGCACACAGAACGCGCATACATATAGCGACATACACCCACCAGGGGTTCGAATCGAAATAATTCAGGACACTGCGCGTTATTTTAAACGTTTTGAACTTCGTGGTCGCGAGACAACTATGCGTATTCGCGAACCACCGCCAGGAACGAGTGTAATGAGCCGGCTCGAAGGGGCGTTCAATGATCTACTCACGCATATAACTAACTCGTGCGAGGGTGGCGATTATGTAGGAATATCGTTCACCGCGAGTACCTTGACACACGGCCCAGTATGGCTTTCTTTCCGCCCTGCTCGCGATTACGTGTTTCAAGACATATGGCAACTCATAAGTAGTGTTGCTCAAAGCGCCGAATCTCTTAATATCGACGGCGAGTGTAATATAAAAACAAGTGTTGTCAAGGGTGTGGAGGGTAGGGGGCGTCGGAAAGGCTTAACACATGAGGGTGTAGCAAAAAGATCTATCTTAACGATTCGCAACGATGATAATTTATGTTTACCGCGCTCGTTGGCAGCAGCCCTCGTGCATGCGGAACGGGGTGAAATACGCACGGGCGACTTACATACAAAATGGCAGCGGGTGAGACAGGTTAATGGATCGGCTCAAAGAATGGCAGCACTTGATCTTACGCGACGCGCAAATGTCAGGATACCGCGAAAAGGATGCCGTATAAATGAAATCGGTCATTATCAGGATTACTTATTGCGTGATGGTGGTGCGATTGTCGTTTTCGCGTTTTTGGACTTAGGGCGACGTAAAAAAAAACCCATCTTCAATGGCACGCAAAGCGTCTTGAACACAGTAGGAAAGGTTCAACACACGTTGTATATCTTGTATCACGAGCGCTCGAACCATTTCGAGCCGATTCTCAAACTGAGAGGAGCGACAGGTAGTACAGGTTTTTGCACATCGTGCGATACACTATATCGTAAATTTGATCATCGATGCAGAGGAGAAAGATGCGCTCGTTGTTTCACGATACCCCCATGCACGCCGAACTCGTCAGATACGATCAGATGTGTGGTGTGCAGCCGCGTTTTTTTCGGAGAGACATGCTTCAAGAACCATAGTATCGCCGAAGCGACACACACACTGTTTGCGCGACCATTAAACGCTGTCGTGACTGTTTTGGCACAATAAGGCCGTTAGACAAAAAGAAGAAGCACGTGTGCGGTGAGGGGTACTGCAAAACTTGTAAATCCGATGGGCCATACAATCATTCATGTTTTATGAGACCTCTTGTAAAGGATAGAGATCTGAATAAAAAGCTATTTATCTTCTATGATTTTGAAACGCAATAGTGCAGCCCTTTGGAGGGTACCACAGGCACCCGCGTACACGAGCCTAATCTCTGTGTGGCTCAAAGGGTCTGTACAAGCTGTTGCGATAACGACTCTATAACAGAGCCTTGCGAGTTCTGCGGTGTACATGAGTTTGTATTTAAACATAACCCAGTGGCTCAGCTGGTGGAGCTTGCTATGCAAGATATCAAAGGGTTTTCGCGTACAATATTAATTGTTCACAATGCTGGAGGTTTCGATGCACAGTTTATTCTACGCTATCTTATCGATGAAAAAAAAACCAGTTGCCATCGCTAATAATGAATGGAACAAAAATTATCACCATGCGTATTGGGAGGATAGTCTTTCTCGACAGTCTACACTACTTTCATATGCCTCTGACCAAATTACCGAAATTCTTTGGATTAACTGACACCTTAGCGAAAGGTACTTTTCCTCACTTATTCAATAAACCCGAAAATCAGTATTATGTAGGAGAATTACCACCGAAAGAGTATTATTCTCCCGATAGTATGCCAGCAACCGTACGCAACGATATACTCGAGCCGTGGTATCGCGAATTGAAAAACGCAAATTATGTGTTCGATTTTCAAAAAGAACATGTAGCATACTGCAAGAATGATGTTACGATATTGAGGCAGGCGTGTATGGTTTTTCGGAAAATGTTCATAGCCATAGAGTGTGTTTGTCCGTTCGACGAGAGCACGATGATAGCGTCAGCCTGCTTTCGGATTTTCCGGAAAAATTTCCTCGAAGATGATGCGATCGGGATCATACCGAGAGGTGGCTACAGATGGGCCGATAATCAATCGAGAAAAGCAGTTTCGTGGCTCGTATGGATGGAACATTCCCTAGGGCAACGTATTATTCACGCAGGGCGGTCGCATGAATTCAAGCTTCCTCAGAATTTAACGGTAAATGCTTACTACGAAACCCCTGACGCGTCACATGTATTACAGTTCCATGGATGCTACTGGCATGGCTGTCCGCGTTGCTATCTATTGAACAGAGACCGGATACAAAGCGACGGTGTGTCTATGAACGAGTGTCACGAGAGAACGATAGCGGTAGCTTACACGATACGAAATAGCGGGTACACACTGACGGAGATTTGGGAGTGCGAGTATGATCGTATGCTCGAAACAAATGCTCAGATGCGAGCTCTCGTACGGGATCATGCGCTAGTTACAACAGAGCCTCTTAATTCGCGTGATGCTTTTTTCGGGGGCCGCACAGAAAACATGGTTACGCTTTACGATGTAGAGGAGGATACCGAGCGGATACGATACGTCGATGTATGTTCGTTATATCCGTATATTTGTAAATACTGTAAATACCCCATGGGCCACCCGCGCGTATACGTAGGTGATGAGTGTATAGAGTTAACAGGACCCAGTAACAGCGATCTCACGAAAGTCGAAGGCCTTGTTAAGTGTACGGTGTTACCGCCGCGAAATCTCTATCGTCCGGTGCTGCCGGTGCGTATGCATCAGCGTTTGTTATTCGTTCTATGTCGTAGCTGCCGCGAGCGCATGAGTCAAGATGAATGTGAGCATGAAAATCCTGCAGAGCGTGTGTTCAATGGTACGTGGGTCGTCGATGAGTCGCGAAAAGCTGTATCATGCGGCTACAAAGTGATTCGCGTAGAAGAAATTTGGCAATACGCGGTAACGCAATACAATCGTGATACACGGTCTGGCGGTCATTTTACCGGATATATAAACACATTCTTGAAAATTAAACAAGAAGCTAGCGGTTGGCCTACGGGGTGTTTGGATAACGGCAATGCGCAAGAACAATACGTCGCAGATTTCGAGCGTTCAGAGGTTGTCAAATTGCGTCGTGAGGCAATAGCGAAAAACCCCGGATTGCGTCAGGCAGCTAAATTATGTCTCAACTCTTTTTCGGGGAAGTTTGGGCAGCGCGAAAATCTGCCGTAAACGGTTATAGTTTCGACGCGCGCAGGGCTCCTGGAAATATTGATTAATGCCGAGTACGAAATCACCGGTATCTTACCTGTAAACCATGAGATATTGTATGTCAGTTACATAAAAAAAGACGATGTCGTAACCCCGTCAGGTATAGCGAATTCTGTAATCGCCGCGTATACAACAGCTCAGGCTAGATTGAAACTTTATAGTTGTCTAGAGCACCTAGATAGGCGCGCATTGTACTGCGACACCGATTCAGTTATTTACGTGACGACGAATAACCCTACTGAATACGAGCCGCCAACAGGTCAACTTTTAGGAGATCTTACAGACGAGCTGGATCCGGGGTGTTATATCAAATCTTTCGTTTCCGGAAGGCCAAAATTTTATTCATTCATAATCAGCGGTCCTGACGGTGCCGAAAGCGAGGTTTGCAAAGTCAAAGGTATAACGCTCAATTTCGCAAACAGTCAATTGATTAATTATAGCACAATACGCTCCTATCTAGTTGACGACAAGGTGGAACCTATCGAGCTGCAATACGACGCTATACGCCGTACGCCGTTTCATCATGTTGTCACGCGTGCAGAAAAAAAGAAATGTAAACCGTCGAGCGTCAAACGAAGACGTTGCGGTGAATACGGCTAGCTCCCGTATTGCTACAGGGGAGAATAAACTATTTCAGCTAAATGTAAATAATGTAAAATATTTGTGCTGTTATTGTACAATAAAAGGTTTATACATATTCCGGCTGTTCGAACCCTTTATCTTGCCCTGTTTTGTAAAAATTTACTCATTCGTACAGATGGATACGCGGTGGAAACATCCCTGGACCTCGATGATCTGCGGCCCCACCGGCTGCGGCAAAACGTACTTTGTAAAAAAGTTTTTGAAGTTTATTTCGGGTACGAGCAGTGAGCTATTCGCGAGAATTATTTTCTATTATTCCGAGTGGCAGCATGCATACTCGGAGTATTGTACAAAAGAAGTTGAAAGAGGTGATACATCTAGACGATCGACAGTTTCACACGCGTAATGGCGCGAGGTGGTTCACCGCTCTGCAAAAATCACGTTGCAATATTGCGAGCTCTTCAGCATCTCAATAAGGAGCAGCGCAAGGCTGTTTTACGTAAAGCAGACCCAGGCATCATCCGCTGTATTTTTGAGTGCGCCTTGAACGTTCTTTGCGGCAACGCGGCTCTGAAGGCCGATCAAAGAAAAAAATTACGTCGGTACGCCCCCGTTCTGCGTCGTTTAGCCTCAAAAAAAGGCTGCTGGAGGAGTAAGAAACGATTCGTTGTTCAGAGCGGTGGGTTTCTACCGCTCTCACTAGCACCAATACTAGGCACTGTTCTATCGAATTCGATTGGTGGCCGTGGATAATGGAGCACGCAAGAAAAATGGTACTCGTACCAGAGGAACATCTATCGCAGCTGGGCTCAGAAAGTCATAATCAGCCAGCGTTTAGCACGGATACGTCTCAAACGCGCCCAGCGCAAGGAATTGATGCTACGCTAACTAGATTGGATACAGAGATGAATGAAATTTTGAAATCTAATGCATACAAGGATGAGAGGGAAACGTGGGCTGCATACTTGACTGTACTACAACGTTATCTCCATTTCGTCGATGACGAGAGAGCTCAGCAGTACCGCGCGCTTATGAAGAATAAATATACTGTAGAACCTGGTTGTGATCAAGAAGAAACCTGTAATGACATGAACGATTCCGTCATCATTGAGAGTATACCGGCCAAATTTCGCATTAAAGCGAAACTGCAACTTCGCCGGTTACATGACGCACCACGGGCTAATTTTTCTTGGGATTCTGCCGGGGTTGTGTCGGTCGGCGGAAAACCAATCAAGGATTCAAATATTGTTGATTTCGTTAATGACGCCATGAAGGCGCGGAAAATACCTAAACCAGCGGGGCGCAGTGCCTTTGCCAAATTTCTGAGAATGATGCAGACGCCGCGAGAATTCATTGGTAATGAGGAGTTGTGAATGGAGTCAAGGGCCAGCTGAACACTGCGATAATCGCAGATCGACGATAGCAGTGCAGGCAGCGAGGAAACAGGCGAAATGAGCCAGTCATCGTTTTTCAGTGGTCGCGACAACAGATCACCGGCGCCACAGATAGCCGCCGACAGAGTGGCAGTGGTTATTATAATAAGATGTTCAAAAAAGCGTAAGTTTCGCGGGCACCTCGAGAGGCCCTCAGTGATGGGACACTTCGAGCAAAATCTTGGGCTCCTTAATTATGGGGTTACGCGCCTGTTGCACGTGGCAACGTGGCCCACCCGCCCCTTTTTCTAGCGCGCACGGCGTGCGTCGCTAGTTCATCTCGGACAATCATACAATCAACAAGTGTACTTCCTGTGTCTTCAGAATTCTAAACGGTCTCTCTTCGAATACGGTGCTAGTGCGTCTCGTGCTTGTTCGAGCTCTTCATCGTTTTCTCTCTGGTCTCACGTGGGCACGAGCCTTACACCCTCGTTAATCTACGGAGACAGTGCTTCATTTTCGGCTCCCTTCAATCTAACAAAGACCAGAACAATTATCAACGGGCACCTCGTGGCACTCGACCGCCATCGTGCCGCGCAGGACGCCGCAAGGCCGTGTGGCCACAACACCTAGTGTAACCTTAGTACAATAAATTGTTAAGTTTAACCCGTCTTTCTGTGAAGCATCATTCTACATAAACTCTTCCCAAAATTCCCAGCCTAATTCGTGCGAAATTTAAACATAAGGAAAGACGTGTAACCAGGGCTAACCTAAAATTATAATCATGAAAACCTTAGAAAAAGTGTACTTTAATCCAATCCATGAAGCATCGTTTTCAGGCGCCACCAAATTGTTACACCAAGCGCGTCAGAAGAAAATTTCCAAGATAAAGGCGCTGCATTGGCTTGAAGCACAGGATGCTTACACAAAACACAGGCCCGTGCGTCATCGCTTTCAGCGGCGTTTTTATAACGTACGGAACATTGATGATTTTTGGGAGGCTGATCTCGTAGATCTTCGCTCGATTAAGGATTATAATGATGGCTATGTTTACCTCCTCGTCGTTATAGATGTTCTTAGTAAATTTGCATGGGTTCAGCCTTTACGCGACAAGACCGCTGCATCTGTGGCTAAAGCGTTTGACCTCATTTTATCTTAAAAAAATAGTAACGCTCAATCGCCCGTTTGCCTACAGACCCACAGGGGTAAAGAATTTATCGGCGCTGTATTTCAGACCATCTTAAAGAAAAAGAACTTTCAGTTTCGTCTTCCGAGAAACCCCGATATAAAAGCGGCTATTGTCGAGAGATTCAATAGAACGCTGAAAGAACGAATGTGGCGTTATTTCACGTATTCTGGACAAAAACGTTACCTTGACGTTCTGCAGAACATCGTTTCGGCCTACAACCATTCTACGCATAGTGGTATAAACATGACTCCTGCCTCTGTGACGCTCGCTACAGCCGCTAGGGCTCGGCATAACCTGATGCAGCGAACCTGGAGCACTCCATCTACTTCTCCGACGTTCTGAACAAGGATTTAAGGATTCATTCAAGCGAAGGAAGGGGTAGTAGTTCAGAGAGAATACGCTGCTCAGAGGCCCGCCAATCTAGTCAATGGAACACCCGATATGATGTACGTTTATACCAACATCTGTGAACCCTATATCACTGGCGATGTGCACACGCCTTTGCTACGCGTTGTACCAGCGACTGCCGCTGATAACCGTAGTTACGGGTCTGTGAAAATAAGAAGTTTCTCACCACCACGCTATGTTCCTCTATTACGCACTAGTTTTCAAACAATAACCATCGATATAAGGGATGAATTTGGCGAGCCGATACCATTTGAGTACGGGACGCTGACGGTGACGTTACAGTTCAAACGGACAGATTAACTTGGACTGCTCTAAAATGGATTACTATGACGAATATTTTGATATGCAAACGGGAGGTAGTGGTGGTGCTCGAACAGGTTATGGGGGTATCAGCCATGTGTATATTGGCTCACTGAATCAACGAGGCCACGGCATTGGAAGTTTCCTAGGGGGCCTCTTTCGCCGTATAATACCGCTCTTGAAAGAAGGTGCTCGGACTGTCGGTAAAGAGGCCCTTCGCTCGGGTATTAACATGGCTACGGATATCATGGATTCCGGCATGCACCCAAGAGAAGCATTCAAAACGCGCCTGCGCGAGTCTGGGGAAAATCTGAAGCGCAAGGCTGAAGAAAAAAATAGTACGCTCACGAAAGGCTCCGGCTATAAAGCTAGTAAAATTAATAAACTGATGCATTCTCTTGCTGAGCGCGCATCACGACGCACCGGTATGAAAAAAAGAAAGAAGTCCGTGAAGTCGCGAAAACGTTTAGGCAGTGTGAAAAAGAAGCGGAGTACGGAGAAGAAGCCAGTGAAAAGAAGACCGACAAAACCAACCGTCAAGAGACGTAACAAGAAATCAAGAACACTGGGGGATATTTTTGCATAGCCTAAACTGAAAAAATGGCGTTCCTGCACGCACACTCGTGTGAGTGTCTTAAGTCGGAACTTGAACTATTTACACTACCACCGACCCAGACAACAATTGAGGGAACACATTCAGTGTATCATAAGCCAATCTCATCGTTGACGGACGATTCGCCGATAGAGTTTGTCATACCGGGGCAGGGAGATGAGTACATTGATCTTGCACATACCATGCTGAGCATGCGTGTAGAAACTTCGGCCACAAAGGAGGGCGAGCTCGTGAAAGTAGGCCCAGTCAATAATCTTCTGCACTCAATGTTCAACCAGGTCGATGTATTTTTGAATCAGAAGCTTGTCTCACCTCCTAACAATGCCTATGCATATAGAGCGTACATTGAAATACTCTTGAATTACGGGCATGCTGCGAAGACCTCGCATCTTACGAGTGTTCTATAGTATAATGATACAGCTGGTAAAATGGATGATACGGGCGATGATAATAACGGTCTTGTGTCCCGGCGCGCTGTATTAGGTAAGAATAGAACAATCGACCTCCTCGGCCATTTGCACTGCCATATCTTTAATCAAGAGAGGTTTTTGCTAAACGGCGTTGAAATGCGTCTGCGGCTCGTACGGACCAATAACACTTTTTGTCTCATGAGTTCTTCGAAAGATTGCACGATACGTAGTACAGAGGTGTCGCTGCTTGTACGTCGTGTTAAGATAGCTCCAGGCATACTTCTGGCTCATGCAAGAGCTCTGTCCAAATCTACAGCAAAATATCCTTTGACGCGCGTCGAGATTAAAGCGATATCGACGCATGCAGGGGTACACGGGGATACTCTTGATAATGTCATATTGGGCCAGTTACCCAAACGTATAATTGTCGGTTTTGTCGATAATAAGGCTTTCAACGGCAATCGCGCCATGAACCCATTCAATTTTCAAAATTACCAAATTAATTATCTTTCTTTATATGCGGACGGGTTGCAAATACCGTCAAAGCCTCTACAGCCAGACTTTATAGATGCTAATATGTGCGTGGACGCCTGTCATATTCTCAATGAGGGTAATTGTATTTCACGCTCAAGCTATCCGTGGGGTAATTGTCTCTTCGCATTTGATCTTACACCCGATCTCTCGGCCAAGAGTAGCACTCATTGGAACCTGGTGAGACACGGTAGTGTGAGGATAGAAGTACGTTTTGCGGGAGCCTTAGCTTCAACAATTAATTGCATTGTATATGCTGAATACGATTATGTGCTGGAGATCGACTCGTCCCGGCAGGTAGTCGTGGATTTCAGCGGCTGATGAGAGAGAAGCACCTTCAGTTTGCGTTCATTACTTGGTGTGCGACGGTCGAAAAAAGATTTCATCATGAATATCGTTATTGATGTACAGGGTATGAGGGATAGAGATAATCAGTTTATACCTAAAGAAGTAGCTGTCATCTCGGTACAGACTGAGGACTTTGATCATTGGCTTGTAAAGCCACCCTACGCGTATGACAAATTGTCACCCTCTGTAAAGAGACAAAACATGCGCCTATGCGCTGATATTCATGGTATAGAATGGGCTGAAGGTGATATATCATTACATTCGCTGGACGCGAATCTGAAGAGAATTGCAACTCAGGCCGTACGGATCTTTACAAGAGGCTCTGAGAAATCGTCATACCTAACTCAGCTCACGGAGTGTTACATTATAAATCTAGAAGAAGATGATGAGGCTCCTTCATTCCGCGACATGCCACGAAGTGACACACGCTGCATGTATCACGGTGTGGTAAATAAAAAACACACATACAAATGCGCTCTGAACAACGCTACCCGGATCAAAGCATGGCTCTGTCATAGCGAGCAAATCGCCTCCTTATGAGGATGTGAAAGCTCTTCTTTACCATCGCAGCGGACCTAAATTTTCGTGCAAATAACATTGCAAAACTATCAAACCAAATAAATGGACATTTTAGTACATAATAGAGTTAGCAGTATCCTATAAGGTAATACCGATAGAATTTTGAAAATCCAAAAAAAAAATGCAGATTGCATTACCACCAGTTATCTATAAAATAAAAATGGATTTACTGACCTTCAAAGCTAGTTATTCAAAAAATCCTTGATATCACCTTATGCAGTAATAAAAAACTTACACACTGAGTACTTGTACATTGTTGTAGGTGCAAAACTTCGGCAATGTTATTTGCACGAAAATTTTTGTGGTAAGATTACCTGCATACAAGCCGTGGCCGATCAGTATAGCCAAAATTTGGTTCGCGAGCATTCCGCTAACGAATCATGTATACTTGAGCGCTAGCGACGTCTTCTTCGTACTGTAATACATAGTAATAGTGGAAAGAGCCAAGTGTTTCCTTCTCCCAGGCGTTTTGCCACAGAGCGAAAGAGAGGGAGAGAGAGCAAGAGAGACCGCTGCAGTAGGCTATGTCTCTTAGTCATTTTCATTTGATATGTAAAGTCAAGGTGTTTTAGGTATCCGAGATAATGCATCCTCTGGATATACTTTACATATACCTTCCTCATACCCATCTGGCACCTGAAGCTCATTGTCAGACTTCTTTCTGCTTTACAGGAATTGCGAAAATCGCAAGATAATTGTATAACTATCGTCGATCAAATATTTTGAAATGATAGATTAATTATTTATTTTATTTACATGATAATAATAATTAAAAATAATATCAGTTGAATATTGTAGATTGTAACTATTTGTAATAACTGTTGTAATTACTGTTATTTTGTTATTTATATAAAATTAAGTATTAAAAAAATTACATTTGCAAACATTTTTAATAATAATAATGCCAGCAATTGCGGACAATTATTATAATAAAATTGATTACAATCAGTTTATTCGACTATTTTCTTTCTGCAAACCGGCCTTAGACAACCATTCGTGTTTTCTCTTTATCTCACTCGATACGCGGAAATGTATACATTGTATGCCGATTTATATGAACCCACACAGTACGTATAAAAACACACACACACACACATGCACACACCACCTGGCTCGCGACTAAATTATATATATACACATGTATGTAAATCAACTAATGTGTGTGTGTGCATATGTGTATTTATAAATACATTGTGCATGTTCACACACGCCCAGACACCCCCCACATACACAATGCACACAAATCCACATATATATGTATATAGTTCTGCAGATTGAGAGAGATAGAGAAAATACTACAATCTTATTGTATACAGACGGTTTACAGAATGAAAGCAGTCTATACGACTGGTTGATGCGATCGTAAGACGTAGCGTTTCACCGTGAAGTTATATAGTTATATTATTATAGCATACGAATTGTTCTAGAACTATTATTTTTATCAAGAGATTGTATTGCATAAATAGATTGTTGATATCATAAGTGAAAAGTAATGTGAGAAAAATGGGCAACAAAAATAACAAATGGAATAAACGTCCTCATTCTCGTCGACTAAGTGGCATTCGCAGGTACGTGTTATTACAACTAACATTCGGGGAAAAAGAGAATGTATGATGCGGAGAACGAAGAGAAAGAATGTGGAGACTCAATATCAATTCTGGGGGTATACCTTGCTATACCTTGGCACCAAGTCAATTCGCATCCGATTATAATAAAACTAGTTTCATTCGGAAGATAAGGGTACCTCGAAAGTACTTTCCTGGTTTTTACCAAGTTTCGCTGAAATCGTCCAAAAATACTTTGTCTCACTTTAATTGCCCATGACTGTATATAGTAATGGACAGAGACAACTAAATAGAGATTAGGGTTGTTCTTATCGAGGTAATGTCTGAATTTTTTTCCCGCTCGCCCACGAGGTTTGGGATGACTGAAAACTGCCACGAGGTTTGGGATGACTGGATTTCTTTCGACACTCGCTCTCTGAATTCGCAACACTATATTTACACATATATATATATTGTGACGTGGCGTCACATGAGCCCCAGAAAAATAGAATAGTGTACCAAATCCCCGCGCTCGAAATCCACCACCACACTTAACCCCGAGTCATGTAAATATTAGAATTTAAGAAATGTAAAATAATATAAATAGTAATTGTAAGTAATAGAGTAATCCGCCGAGATACCCCGAGACACCGAAGAGGCCTTCCTCAAGAAAGATTCCCAAGAAAACCCAAACATAATTCCCAGTATACCCTTGAAAACCCATATGATTTCCCCACGAAATACCTTTTTTTCCCTCCCCACACCCCCTGACGTATCCCCAGCAAGAAGTCCAGCAAGCCGATCAGCTAGTCCTGGAGAGGCGCACCACCACCAGCATCCCCGAGGAGAAAACCCACGCTGCACTGCCGGCTAGAGAGGGTCACAAGAGACCATCCCGCGCTCACGGCATTTATATGGCTTAAATTTGCCACCAAAAAGAGAGAGACCGTGAGCGCGGCAATAGCTCACTCTACTCGTCTGCCGTGTCAATAAGGGACACACTCCAGAGCACGCGCAGCGAGAGAGTGGGGCGAGAGAGTACTCTCTCTATGCTAATGAGGGCAGCAGCGTGCGGTATAGATTGCCGTTATCGACCCGTTTGAGAATTCCCACGTGCGAGAGATGTCCCCACGTGTCTGCAGTTTTCCCGGCCAATCAACTATCGCTCTCCAGGATAAGGACCACTTCGCATGCGTGAATCGATAGAGCTGATCGATGACTGGATACCCATCGGAAATACGTCAGTCCTGTAACCCCTTCCTTGCCCTTTGACTTCCCTTATCAGGCCTCGTGGCGAAAGTGAAGAGGACGAGTTTCACTTCGAGCGTAGCGGTGTTAGAGAGAACAGGCGATTAGAAATTTATAGAGTTTAGAGTGTAGAGAGTGAGAGAGAGTGAGAAGAGTTGGAGAAGAGTTTGTAGAGCGTGTGGAGAGTGGAGTTTTGATTTGGTTTTTTTTTCCTTTTATTATTATTATATCGAGTTTTTCTTTTCTTCTGTTTTTTTTTGTACTGCGATTTTTTTTTTATTATATAAAGTTTATTGCGAGACGGACAGGAGTGAGTGAGAGAAAGAGAAGGCGAAAAAGAAGAAAGAGAAGGAGTGAGAGAAAGAGAAGGCGAACACGAGGAAAGAGAAAAAGAGACGGAGAGAGGCAAGAAGCGAGAGATAAAAAGAAAAGGCGCGAAAGTGAGTAGTCCGAATTTTCTATTTTCAAGTGTGGCGAGAAGTTGCCAATTGCGATTGCGTACCGGCCACGAGGCGGGCCGCCATTTTATTCCGGTTAAAATTTTGCGTGCGTGTGTGTTCCTTAAGCTGTATCGAGTCCGTGCAGTGTGGTGGTGAAATAGGTAGAGTCAGCCCCGAAATTATTCATGTTGTCTTCCCTGCGTTTTCCCCGATAATTAAATTTAAAAAATCATTATTTTTGTATTCCCCGATATTTCCGAAAAGTTATAATTTTTTTTTGTCGCGTCTTCCCCCAATAAAACTGATTATTATTTGTGCGTCCCCCTATAATTTTGAAAGTATTATTTTTGCGTTCCCCGATAATTTTAGAAAGTTATAATTTTTTTCTTTTGTTGCTTTCCCATAAATTGTAGGGAATTTTTTTTTTCTTCCTTCTTTTTTTTTGTGTGCTGCGATTTCCCCCCCCCCCCCCGAAGAGATACCATTGTGTCTCCCCAGTAAAGTAAATTTGAAAATAGCCAAAATTAGCCTACCAGTAATAAACGGTCGTCGTAATTACTAAGAGGCCGAACCACGGACCTTTCCCCCCCCCTGAGAGTATTCCCCTTAGTTTATGAGCTAGCCCGCGTACCCCCGTGCATTAGAGTCGAAAGGCAGTTATGCCCTAAAAATAACTGGCGCCCAAGCGGATAATAATAATTATTATTAATATTTATTTTTTTTTGGTATTTTTGCGATTTTCGCTTTAGTTTCTTTTTTTTGTCGTATATTCTTTTTATTGTGTCTTAGAATAAATAGCCTTTATGTTTTCTTGTGCTAACCCGACTTTGCGTTTCCCTTATTTCCACCCCCCCATCCAAAGTCGGCGTGACAATATATATATATATATACATATATATATCGTGCCTGTTCGCTATGCGTTCTCGAATTTTCCTCCGTTTACGTATATATATGTATATACATGTATACATGTGTGAATTCGCAACATTTTTTACATTGCAAATTTTATACAGCGACAAGTTTTTTTGAAAATCAATCGTCACCGAGATTGCATGGTCTCGGTGCCGATGCTCAGTCATAATCGCTTGATGTTTTCGGTGTTTTATTTCAACGATATAATCGAGCAGTAATTCTATGACCTCGCTCCATTGTATAGGGCGACAAGTTTTTTTCAAAATCAAACGTCACCGAGATTGCATGTTCTCGGTGTAGATGCTCATGCATAATCGCCCGGTGAATTCGTTGATTTATTTCAACGATATAATCGAGCAGGAATTGCATGAGCTCGCTACTTTGTATAGAGCGACAATTTTTTTTTCAAATAAATCGTCACCGAGATTCCATGTTCTCGGTGTCGATGCTCGTACGCCATCACCCGGTGAGGTCATTGATTTATTTCAATGACGTCACGGAGCTGAATTTGTAGGAGCTCACTGAATTACATGCAGCAGAAAACTGAAATAACTCGAGAGTCATTCGACACATAATGAAATAACTCGAAAGAGTCATTCGTCATGTAATGAAATAACTCGAGAGAGTCATTCGTCGCCGAAATTGCATATTCTCGGTGACGAAAGTCGAACTCGACTGACGATGCTCGTGCAGCATCATACGATGAGATTTTTAATTTATTTCAATGAATTTGACTCGACAATCTTATATATCCGATAAAAATCTCATCGACCTGCATTCATGCGAGCTCGTCAAAGCATGCGTAAAATAAATTGACTCGAACGAGTCATTTTCGTCACCGAGATTACACATTCTTGGTGAGCGTTGACAACCGCGCTTGTTTGACGGGACGAAGCGACCGAGCCGCTTTCGCATGCCTCGCACGGCATGAGCTTGTCTGTCGAATAGCCGATGGCGTATACTGCCCTCTAACGGTGACGCGCGCCGCACAGATGGTAATTCGTTGCGCGCGCCCCGTTCACTACTATGCCGACCCCATCGGAGTTCGCCAAAACCTTTCACATCATCTTATGGGAGTATAGAACTACTACATCGTGGCACGTTGGTTTATCAGAGTCCGCGCCAGAAGAAGAAGAAAAACCCTTGGGCCATGAACAGTCTTCAAATTCTGCAATCTCTCCAGAACATAAAGGATCATACGGTGGGCGTGTACCGAGCAGATCGTATCCCGAGGGTGTGGCCGAAACCGACGGCATTCGTGGTTAACACCGATGGCCACAAACTGCCAGGGGCCCACTGGGTCGCCATGTACGTCGATCGAAATGGACACGGATGGTTCTTCGACAGTTACGGACTACCACCAATCATTCCGCAGCATCTCGCTCGTCTCGGCCCGAATTCACAATGTTGCGGACAGTATTGTGTTATGTTTCTTCATTATATGGCTACTGGTTTCGGTATTCACCGCTTTAGATGCGTATTTTCGGATGATTTGCAGCGAAACGATAAAATAGTGGATGAGTATTATAATGCGCATATCGATAAGCGCAGCAAATCTCCGGGTGTAGTTTCCAATATGAATGGTTGTGCTGGTGGGGGGTATAGAAATAAGCATCTGCATTGTATACAGCACTGCTGTTCTCGCTCTCGCTAATTATGGCCCAATAAACGCTTTAAAAAATGTACATGTTTTGTCTGACTCATTGCTTTCAACAGAAATCATTTGGGGTGGTGATATGTTTCAGATCTCAGGTTTCACAGACGTGCAATACTGCTGACTGTGAGCTTAGGTTTCGCACACGTGCAATACTGCTGACTGTAAGTCTTAGGTTTCGCGCGCGCGTGCAATGCTGATGACAGTATATCCATTTTGACTCACTCTCGAGATGCCGTCATGTGATGGTGAGTCAACTGCTACTGCGAAAAAGAGGCATCAAGAGGGGGGCGGGTGTCAGAAAATAAGCCGCGCATCGTTGAACTAGCTAGATGGTCAGTCGTTATTTGTCATTCGTCGTCAACTGAACTCATCCAAATCTACAATTCGGTCTTTTTCTATACAAAGAAAGTGCCGCGCGTTGAAAAAGCGAGTAGAAAGACTCTTGCATGACATCGACGACATTAAAGTGCTAATACGCGCACGATCTGACTTGAATTTTTTAACACATCAGCTAAGAACGCTCGAATTCCGCGATGAATTTTTCACGAATCAATAGAGTGAGCAAATTGACGGAATTCCTACCCGTCAAAAAACTGACCGAATTGGAGGTCGGCAAGGACTACAAAATTACCAACATAAGAACAGCGCAAACAACATGAGGTAACAGAATTACCATTGATTACGAATTAACGTCTTTCCTACCGGTGAGATTCGTCAGAGCCTTCGAAGAAGATGATGCCCTATTCCAGCAAACCACCCTGGTCGGTAGCTGCCGCACACGCTGACAACCTGCTCATGCAATATCTGGGTGGTCGATTCAATAATCTGGAATTCAAACCAGCCCCAGTGCAATATCACAGCGGTAGCAGCAGTTGAGTATGATCCGTGTTCGTGGGTGCTACAATATGCGCGGGTGTGATCTCGTTTTCGATATTCAACATTTCAAAGATAAAAATGGCAAATTTCTGCCAAAAGAAGTAGTTGTTGGTGCGATACAAAAACCACGATGCCCAGCAGGGTGACTGGTCGCCCCTCCTTACCATATCAGTGAATTACCACCGGGAAAACGGAGAACGATCATGGTATTCATTGGACCGAGGGCAACACCAGCATCGATAATCTGCGTAAAGAATTATTCAAAACAGCTAATGGGGTCGGATACACTCTCCTATACTCGAGAGGCCACCAAGCTGTCGAATTCTTGGAAGAGGCCACCAAGCGACGGTTCATAAACCTAGACAACAATCAACATTTTCCATCAACCGCCGATCCATCGCCTCTGGCCGTAGTGTGCTCATGGCATGGCCGCCAACGAAACCACCATCACACCTGTATAGTATATCATTGTGCTCTACAAAATGTCAAAAAAATGCAGTGCTATCGAAGCCATTTTTTGCCTAACGCAATATAAATCCTATGGGGGGTAATTAGCATATAAATATTGTACACTCTAACCTGTATTCAATGTAAAAATATATTTTATCAAATAAGAATAAAAAAGTAATTATTATTAATATCCGAATAATTCACATTATTTTGATAATAATAATAACACACGGTGCGCTATGGCGACACCTCACCACCTACCCTCCACTCCCACCCGCCACTCGCCGCGGACCGACCAGGCCCGGAGAGTAGGGGCAGGAGTGGGGATAGGCGTGGGGGTCGCCATAGCGCACCGTATACTACTCGTATGAAAACGTCTAAAAAGTCCCATCAGATGAGCGCGAGAGCGAAGCGAAGTTCAGCGTTGCCTGCGTCTTCCCCATTTACATGAGTGCGCATGCGCCTCGAGCGCGCGTGAGATGCCCGTCGAGCAGGCCCGAGAGGTGCTGCCGTGCAGCGGCCAGCCGGGTTACCGGCACAGCCGCGCCAAATATGATCATTCTTCAACAATGTTGTATTTTCGACAGATAAAAAAGCTATTCATTTTTGGATTTCAATAATATGAGAAAATTTGTTGATTTTTCTAGCTTCTATTTACAGTACCATATTTTGGTCCATTTCATATAACCTCATTGCAAACTCGACGACTGGTCCGATGATATTGAAAATATTATATACAAAATTCAATTGTCAAAGCCATCAGACTCAATCTAGACAGTTATTGATCATAGATTTACCTTCGCGAATGGTACCAAAAGAAAAGCTTAGCATAGTTGAAATATCTTCTAGACTCTCGTTGTATTGAATTAGACCTAGTTTAATAAATAAAATTCTTTAAGCAATAGCTGTTAACAATAGATGTTCTTCAGTCCGCAGCTTCGACCCACACGAAGTATACATTTCTAACTTATTGTATTGAGCTCGGCCATATTGGTCGATGAAATAATTCCTCGAGACGTTATGTGTGTTTGACAGTGTTGAGTTACACTTCTGTGTATTTTCTTATCATCTGAAATTGGTACTAATTTTGTCGCTGGATCCTTACCAAAATCATTACTTTTTTTATTAAACTCAATTTTAGCGTCAAACTCTACGATCGATGAAACACTCAATTCTTCATCAACCAAATATGCCTGATTTTTATTACGTTGAATATTCTCATTGCCTGAAATTGGAAACGAAGATTTTTCTATTTTTGTATCTCAATTAAATGTTATGTATATTCAACGAAACATCACACTCGCACATACTCGTCAATGTAATGTTCCCATCTTGTGAAATTAAATTTGTATGAATTTGTAGAGCATCCCTCTCGATTATTTGATTACCGGGTGTTGGCAAAAAAGATTTCACTACGGGAGTTTCTATGTTATTATTTTGTTCAACTCGCGGAGTGTCACAGTCAGAAACGTTCAAAAACATATCGTCCCAGATTAATTTGGCTTCATCGTTAAAAGTTGTTCGTTCATTGACGGAGGTTGCGCCGATTTCTATATAAGGTAACGAGTTAGTGGAAAAAGGACACATTCTACAATGTTTATTCAATAGAAATGTTATTGAGACATCAAACCTTCTGAGGAAAAAGAGGAAAAAGATACGATTGATGAGAAGCCGAGAATATTGTCCGTACCAATAGAGTTGTTAAAGGAATCAGTGTTTTGTAAGATGTCACTAATACATGCACTGACTCTAGGCTGGTTATTCGAGCATGGAAATTTCTGGGAGAATATCGTATTTTCCGTAATATCAAGGTGTCCATTTTCGGAAATGATTGGCTCTCTTTTACAAAATTCGGCCAAAGAGTTTCCGATATTATCTAAACGGTAATAAATACTTTATAAAATAATGTTCTTTTGTATCAAATCTTATTATCAGTATTCTTATTTATTTTAATCCATCAGTATTATGAACATTTTCATCCCCAAATATTACGACTTTATATATACCTGTACTCTGGACTGAAGGACTAACTTCCTCGACAAAACTGAGATTGGTTGGCAATTTGGTTTTCAGATTAGCAGCTGGCGGAGAGTTTGTGCTTTTGGCGACGTGTTGAGAATCGCGTTTTGCTCCCCCTTTTCTTCACTGTCTTGGCAATCAGATTCATCTTCAAGTTTTTTCTTCAAAGCAATTAAGTCTTGCTTCTTTACTATAAATGCATGGGCGAATAAAATAATTTAATAAAAACGATAAAAATATCATCATCATCATATATCAAAAAGCACAGATGGAAAGGTTTTGATCATTAAGGCCGACCAAACCGTAATTTTCTCGTCTATTTACGAAGTTGAATTTGAAAATAAAGTTATCAGTTTCAAAAAAATCTGAAAACATATTGCATTCTTTCTGAATTGTTAAATATATTTTGCTGTTTTAGACTCCGTGCATAAGGATAAGAATCTAATTTAAAAAATAGTCAAGGTTACGCCCGGACCAGTGTCATAAATATACCATAAAATATCACATGAATATTTTATAGAATTTCGTTTCCAGAAGGTATTTGGTTGACCAAAAAGTCATGTCTTTTTTTCTGTGTAAATGGTTGCCGAATTTTTCATGGGAAGGAAAAACTTTATTAAACAATATATCGTTCATTTTGTTCGGTTTGTCAAATTATATAATGAATTTGCGGTTTGACATGGTATTTCAAGACATGTATGCCCACCTTTAAAAAAAACGCAATGACTTTTTCGCCAACCCAATGTGTTTTATATCTATATATGTTAAAAAAAAACAAAAATCAAATGATTACTTCATAACGCTCGAAACTCGAAATTCCCTTCCATGAAAACAAAAACAGTAAAGGATAATATGTCAACAGGCGACAACGATCGGGGATCCCGACATTCTGTATTGAAGCGTGCTTTGTTAGATGTATTTAATCATACTTACCATTAAGGGCGACGACTTCGCCCGCGAATCGAGAACCTTTATAACGAATGATGGATTGGTTTCCTTTGTTTGTCATATCTGTACTTTTACAGATGTAATAATTATCATCGGTGAACAGCACTAGTGCATACATTTTAACACACAACAGCTCCGGCACCACACTCACTCTTCAGCCGGTGCCAAACTGACTCCTGAGGCTGCAACTATATGTACGCCGAAAATACTGCACGTGTTCACGAAATGTATGTTCTGATAAGAACCTTTACGTTTATGTCATCGGTCCTCCGAAGTACCTTTACAACGATTTGTGTAAAAATATGTGGGAGGATCTGAGGGTCTCTTATACCGCATTTTCTGTGATACATATCACAATACAGAGCAAACAATTGAAATTAACCGAAGAATTATAAATACGTGTACATCCTTTTGTCTAATATAATATTAAATACTGTATATGAAACAAAAATCGCTGGAGAATGGCCAAATTAGCGACTTTTAAAAATGGCTAAAAGTGTGTACATTATCCTCATAGAGCTTCCTCATACAGGATGCTTTGTTTGTGTGCAAAAAATTGAAAAATTATATTTCATGGAAATTACGCACACAGCGTAAAATTGAAATTTATACATCGCTTTCTCGTGCTTTTCATCCATTTACGAAGCTTCCTCTATGAGGAAACCATACTTGGAAAAGGTATTTGCTCATAAATGGGGCTTTTGAAATTTTTAATAATTTTTAATAAAAGGCATAAAAGTCTGAAATAATTGAAGGAGCTATCTTCGTTTGTCCGACAAGTATTGGGAATAACCCAAAGTCGAGATGTATCATATTTTCTGCAATGTTAGTTAAAAAAAGTTTTGCAATCTGGAATAGTGTTAAACTGATAGAGATGATTTTTAAATCAAAATTCATTTTTAAAATTGAACTATTTCGTATGCCAAGAGGGAAGGGGGGCAATGGTGTTCCACCAACGGAAGTTGCAATTTTTATTCATGCGCACGACGGATATTATCGATCGGCTTTGTACAGCTACGCAGTAGGCACAGTCACGAGCCGCTGTACAACATTGTACGTAGGGCGGAGCCGAGAGCTCTTTTCATACACAGTATCGGAAATAAAAAACCGAACATTGATACATAATTCTGCTTACAGTTTTGTATTCTTTGATTTTTCAGAAATTGCATGGCTGTTCTCCTTTATATATATTCATTGATAGCGATTATCGCAAAAATATATTTTTTGTTTACAAGAAAAAAGCAACACAATTTTCTAAATTCCCCATATGCCATCCAAACTATAAGACGTCAAAGTACTAATAGGCATTTTTTCAAATTTTTGATTGATGTACGAGAAGCTTGAAATTTAGTGTCAAAGCAGCCTTCAAATATGATATTTCATTTACCATAACTTCAAATATATTAGTTATGAAAATATTGTTTTTCATGAAAATAAAAATGTTGATAACATACTTTCAGGAAAAAAATTTTTAGACATATTTTTATCCCAAAAAATCTCTTGCGGTTAAAAAAGAGGAGCTGGTTCATTTTGCAGTACATGATTCTATTTTTCGAGAAAAATTGCTGCCTATACGAAAGATTTTTTTATGCCCAAGAATAAGTATACGTTAGTTGAAATCTAATGAAATATAGAACAATTGCGATTATCATTGGGTAAAAGTTGGCTTGTGTGGTTAAGAAAATAAATATATGAATTAGATTGTATGATTGATTCTCCTTTTCTTTGATGTAATTATACATGTAATTATGAAAGTACCAATTTATCGACCCTGTATGATAATAATTTTTACACGCGAGTGACTACAAAAAAAGCGTGTTACACTTAGAAAGTTATTCGGGTTATGTGCAATTTTGGAAAAAAAATTATATTCAAAGAGTTTTTCGAGAAATACTACGAATGATGTAGGGAAAATTTACAATGACATCAGCGTTGTTCATAATTCTCTAATAAATCCTAATTGTTTATTCGGTATTGTAATGGTATATATCGGGACCAGCAACAGCGACATAACGGTTAGTATCAAGACCGAAACCATGAATAGGCTGGTTTTGGTCCTGGCAAGTACCCTTACAATAGGAACTGTAGTCCAGCCAGGTATATATAAACCACGTTCGTTCACCTCTTCTCCAAAAGTAATCTTATAAATCAAACGTATAGAAAATTAAGTAACGTGTGAAGATGTTCGATACTAGACTTAGAGAAGGATGAAGAAGGGAATTGGGGTTTATGGAATTTAGAATTAAAAAAAAATCTTAATGTGCAAGTTCAAACTTAAGAGGATGTGAAAGCTCTTTTTTATTTTCGTGCAAATAACATTGCAAAACTATCAAACCAAATGAATGGAAATTTTATTATATAATCCAGTTAGTAGTATCCTATAAGGTGACATTCTTAGAATTTTGAAATTCCAAAAAAAAAATTACAGTTTGCATTACCACCAGTTATCTGTAAAATAAAAATGGATTTACTGACCTTCAAAGCTAGTTATTCAAAAAATCCTTTATGTCACCCTATGTAGTAATAAAAAACTTACACACTGAGTACTTATACATTTTTATAGGTGCAAAACTTCGGGGATACTATTTGCACGAAAATTTTTGTGGTGAGATTAGCTGCATACAAGCCGTGGCCGATCAGTTTAGCCCAAATTTGGTTCGCGAAAATTCCGCTACCGAAGTGTATGCTTGAGCGTTAGCAGCGTCTTCTTCGTACCGTAATATATAGTGATAGGGAGAAGAACCAAGTGTTTCCGTCTCCCAGGCCTTTTGCCACAGAGCGAAAGAGCGAGAGGGACCGCCGCAGTAGGACATATCTCTTAGACATTTTTATTTGATATGTAAAGTAAAGGTGTTTTATGTATCCAGGAGAATGCATCCTCTGGATATACTTTACATATACCTTCCCCATACCCATCGAGCACCTGAAGCTCATCGTTAGACTTTTTTTTGTGCTTCGCATGAATTACGAAAAACGCAAGATAATTGTATAATTATCGTCGATCAAATATTTTGAAATGATAGATTGTTTATTTTACACAGATAATAATGATTAAATAATATGGATATATTATAGATTGTCTTATTTCTAAGAATAATGACAATACTTTTTATTTAGATTTCAGTAATAGTGGCTAAAAGAATGTAAATTTTAAATTAATTTTGTTTAGATTGAATAATAGATAAATATTATATGAATAATTTATCGACTAAAAATTTTTAGTTTATAATTAAAATAATTACTGTTATTTTCATAAAGTATTAAAAAATATATATTTGCATGATAATTGTGCCAGCAATTGCGGACAATTGTTATAATAAAATTCATTACAATCAGTTTGTTCGACTGCTTTGCTTTTGTGGACCGTCCTTAGACAAAAATTCGTGTATTCTCTTTATCTCTCTCGATACGCGGAAATGTATACATACATATGCAGATTTATATGAACAGATACAATGTATGTATAAACACACACACACACCACCTGGACGGACGCGACGAATTACATGTATGTAAATCAACTAATGTGTGTGTGTATGTGTCTGTGTGTGTTTGTTTATATATACTGTGACGCATTTTCCCGCTCTCTTTGCTCACAAAACCCTCCCGCGACACTTGTGAGATTGGGCGCCAGCCACGAAAGCGAAAAGCTATCGTGACGAATTTATTTGTCTCACAAGCGCGCGAGAAACCGGCCCGACTCGGCTACAGCCATCGAAATGGTAGAGGGGCTGGGTTTTCTCGCAAGGTGACCACAATAAGGCAACAACACACCAAGTTGACCGGGAATCACAATATAATTTATTTAACAAAACATCACAACAGAAAAGAATAAAATGAAAGTTCCCGTGTTCAATCCCATCCTTAATCATTTACTTTGCAACAATGCATTGGTCCTCGGCTCGATACAATTTAATGTGAACCCTCGCACTCCCGGCCACACAAACAATTCAGCAAGAGGACGAGAATTCTGCCGCCTCATGTTGGGAGCCGTAACGGCATGCAAGATGGCGACGACAGATCTCCTCGCTCGCGAGAGCGGTCTCTCACCAAACTGATGATTACGATATTAATTCGACCGAGAGCCGGGCGACAACACAATTAAATCTAATGAACCCTAACCCCGCGTAACAAAAAGTTGGACCCCGTTAGGCAATCCGGAAAATATAAAGAACGCGGAAACACACGCGCCACGATGAAATGCGCGAGAACAAAGACGCTATCGGGCTCACGCGCATTAACGTACGTTAATATCGTCACGACAATATCGCTCGATTCTACACATTGAATCCCCGACACAAAATACAAAAAAGAGCGAAACGACACCGGTTTGTTTTCTGTAGATGGACCCCGGAACGTCCTCGGTTGTCCACCCGTGAGATTATTCGGTGGCGTTGCGTTCTTGGGCAACGGAAACGGCAGGGACACGAGAACCGCGTCCCTCCTCGTTCACGACAAAGGCTAGAGTTCCCGAGAAATTAGGCGTGCGCTCGCTACTCGTCGCGGGTCCTTTGTACCCCCCACCCCACGCCAACAAATGCTCGTTATAATTGAACCGCTGATCGATATGGCAGTGGCTCGCGACTCGGAATCGTTTCATTGGGCGATCCGAGAGCGCGAAATGATAAATCCCCAAAACCTCGGCAGTGAAACCTCAACGGTTACGAACTTCGATACAGCGTACGTGAACGATGCATAATTAGCCCCAAAGGCTCGGGTGGGTAATATGGCGAGACAACGTCGCCTAACGAGATCTCAATCCCCGCTCTTTTGCGGTAATTCCCGACGTGTTGGCAACGGTGACAAATATGTGAGCCACACACACGGTCGATGCTCAGGCAGATGGTGGGGGGACGAGAGCGCTCTGTTCTCGTTCGTGTCGATATTTCCCCATCGATCCGTTGTGCCGTGAATCCCAGACGTTGGTGTGACGTCAGACAGGCTAACGCATGTCCAGAAGTGACTCGAGGCTCTCGTTGAACCGGCCAAGCCGTCGCTCGATCGAACATAAGGAAAATAAATAATCAAGAAAATTAGAAAAGACGACGGTAAGCTAACGGATGGCCCTGTTGGATTGCCTCGGGGGGACTCAGCCGAGAAGAGATGTCGCTCTCGTGTCATGCCAAAAAAAATATGGGCGCTAAAAATGGGCGCTTTGTAACGGGGCAGAATTACCACGTTACAATACATTGTGTATGGTCAACACACCCAGACGCATACACACACCCATGCACACAAATCCATATATATATATATATATAGTTCCGCAATTTGAGAGAGATAGAGAGAAAACACCAATCTTATTCTACAGACAGTTTACAGAAACAAAACAGTCTATATGACTGGTTGACGCGATCGAAAGACATCGCGTTTCACCGTGAAGTTATATATAATACAGCATACGAATTCTCTCTCCTATCATTCTATCTCTCTCGATCATTCTCTCTCTCTATAATTCTCTCTCTCTCTCTATCATTCTCTCTAGCATTCTCTCTATCATTCTCTCTATCATTCTCTCTATCATTCACTCTCTCTCTCTCTCTCTCTATCATTCTTTCTCTCTCTCTATCATTCCCTATCTCTCTCTATGATTCTCTCTGTCTCTATCATTATCTCTATCATTCTCTCTTTCTCTCCATCATTCTCTCTCTCTCTCTCTATCATTCTATCTCTCTCTCTATCATTGTCTCTCTCTATAATTCTCTCTCTCTCTCTCTATCATTCTATCTCTCTCTCTATCATTCTCTCTCTCTCTCTCTATCATTCTCTCTCTCTTGAGAAATTGGGGGGGGGGGGGGGGGGGGGAGAGAGAGAGCTAAAGTAGCAGAGGGGAAACTAATTAATATCAATATTTATTTTTATATGAACTTTATTTTTATAAAAATAACTTTATTTTTATAAAAATAACTTTATTTTTATAAAAATAAAGTTTTTATAAAAATTAATTTTTTATACAAATAAAGTTTATATAAAGATAAATATTTTTATTAATTATTTTCCTCTCTGCCACTTTAGCTCTCGCCCCATCTCCCCCCTCCCCTCGCCACCCAATTTCTCAAGAGAGAGAGGGAGTGAGGGAGAATGATAGAGATAATGATAGAGAGAGAGAGAATGATAGAGCCAGAGAGAGAATGATAGTGAGAGAGAATGATAGAGAGAATGATAGAGAGAATGATAGAGAGAATGATAGAAAGAATGATAGAGAGAATGATAGAGAGAATGATAGAGAGAATGATAGAGAGAATGATAGAGAGAATGATAGAGAGAATGATAGAGAGAATGATAGAGAGAATGATAGAGAGAATGATAGAGAGAATGATAGAGAGAATGATAGAGAGAATAATAGAGCGAATGATAGAGAGAATGATAGAGAGAATGATCGAGAAAATGATAGAGAGAATGATCGAGCCAATGATAGAGAGAATGATCGAGAAAATGATAGAGAGAGAGAGAATGATAGAGCAAGAGAGAGAGAATGATAGAGACAGAGAGAGAATTCGTATGCTCTAATACTATATAACTTCACGGTGAAACGCGACGTCTTACGATCGCGTCAACCAGTCACATAGACTGTTTTGTTTCTGTAAACCGTCTGTAGAATAAGATTGGTGTTTTCTCTCTATCTCTCTCAATCTGCGGAACTATATATATATATATATATGTATATATATATATTGTGACGCGGCGTCACAAGGAGGCCCGAAAAATAGAGTTTTTTTAGAATAGTTTTACCGGATCCCCGCGCTCGAAGTCCGCCACCACACTTAACCCCGATGAATGTAAATCTTAGAATTTAAGTAAAATAATGTAAATAGTAATAGTAAATAAAATGTAAATATCGAGTAACCCGCCACGACACCGAGACACAGAAGAGGCCTTCCCCAAAAATTCCCAAGAAAACCCTACAAATTTCCCTGTATTCCCCTGAAAAACCCATATGATTTCCTCACGAAATACCTTTTTCCCCTCCCCATACCCCCTGACGTATCCCCAGCAACGAGCCCAGCGAAGGAAATCAGCAAGTCCTGGAGAGGCGCACCACTACCAGCATCCCCGAGGAGGAAAACCCACGCTGCACTGCCGGCTAGAGAGGGTCACACGAGACCATCCCGCGCTCACGGCAATGATACAGTTCAAAATTGCCACCCAAAGGAGAGAGACCGTGAGCGCGGCAATAGCCCACTCTACTCGTCTGCCGTGCCGATAAGGGACACATTCCCGGGCACGCGCAGCGAGAGAGTGGGGCAAGAGAGTACCCTCTCTAGGCTAATGAGGGCAGCAGCGTGCGGTATTGATTGCCGTTATCGACCCGTGAGAATTCCCCACGTGCGAGAGATGTCCCCACGTGTCTGCAGTATTCCCGGCCAATCAACTATCGCTCTCCAGGACGAGGACCAGTTCGCAGGCGCAAATCGATAAGGTGATCGATGAATGGCTACCCCACGGAAATACGTCAGTCCTGTAACCCCTTCCATGCCCTTTGATTTCCCTTATCGATCCTCGTGTCGAAGTGAAGAAGAAGAGGCTTCACTTCGAGCGTGGCGTGGAGAGAGAATAGAGTAGCGTAGATGGAGTATAGAGCGTGTGTAGAGAAATTATAGAGAAAAGCGTTGTGAAGAGTGAGAGAGAGGGAGAGAGTGTGAAAGTGAGACGATTTTGAGAAGTTATAGAGAGTTTGAGTTTAATTTTGATTTGGAGTTTTTGTTATTATATCCAGTTTTCTTTCTTTTCTTTTTTTTTTGTTTTTGTGTTTGAATTATATAGTTTTTCGAGTTATATTTTTTTTTATATATCAAGTTTTTTTTTTGTAAAAAAAAAAAAGAGAAGAGGAGAGTGAGAAAAGAGGAGGAAAATTAAAAAAAGCGAGAGAAAAAGGCGCACGAGTGAGTACCCGAGTTTATATTTTCGAGTGTGGCGAAATTTTGATAAAATTGTTACCGCGTGCCGGCCACGAGGCGGACGCCATCTTTTCCCGGATAGATTTTTCGTGCGTGTATCCCCTCGAAGTGTATCGAGCCCTGCAGTGTGGTGGTGTAAACTAATTAGAGTCAGTCCCAAATTTATTCGTTCATTGCCTTTTGCGTTTCCCCCAATACCCCCGATAATTTTGAACATTATTATTTTTGCGCTCCCCGAAAAATTTTGAGAAGTATTATTTTTGCGTTTTCCCGATAAATTCGACCCCGATTAAAATAACCAAGAAATTAACCTGCCATGAAAAACGACCGTGGTAATAACTAAGAGGCCGAACAACGGACTTCCCCCCCCCCCCCCCCCCTGAGAGTATTCGCCGTGGAGCAAGAGCTAGCCCGTGTATTATATTTTGTGTTGTGTTGCGATAATTCAAAGAAATTATCGGAGGAGGATTTAGAGGCGAGAAGGCAGTTATGCCGAAAAATAGCTGGCGCCCAACCAAACCATCATTATAATTATTATTATATTTTATTCTATTTTTTCGTTTTTTTTGCGAGTTTTCTTTTTTTGTGTAATATATTCTTTTTTGTTGTCATTAAAGAATAAATAGAGTTTCGATTTTTTGTGTTAACCCCGAGTTTGTGTTTCCCTTATATTCCCCCCCCCCCACAGTCAAATTCGGCGTGACAAATTTTGGCGCCCAACGTGGGGCCCCGTAGCGTGTCCTTAACAACCCCTAAATAATATAGAAAATTTTGAAGGGTTGTCCCAATCACCCCCAAGGCCCACCACGGTCGGGTGAAATTTTGGTTTATTTTTTTTGAGTACTTTTTTTCTTTGGAGAATTTTTTTTTTTTGAGAGTTAGTTTTTGTTGTTTGAAAAGTTCTTTTTTGGAGTCAATTTGTTTGTGAAATTTTTTTTTTTTGAAGAATTGGCTTTCTTTGAGAATTTTTTTTTTTTTTGAACTCATTTTTTGTTTTGAGTAATTTTTTTTTGGAGATTTATTTTTTTTTGAAAAATTAGTTTTTTTTGGAGAAAAGTTTTTTTTTTGAGAGTTTTTTTTGGAGAATCATTTTTTTTTGAGTTTTTTTTTGAGGTCCTTTTTTTTTTGGAGAATCATTTTTTTTTTGGGAGATAAGTTTTGAGAATTGTTTTTTTGGAGACCAGTTTTTTTTGGGAGAAATAGTTTTTCTTTGTGACAAGTTTTTTTCGAGAATGGTTTTTTTTTGAGACCTTTTTTGGAGTACCGCTTCAAATTGTGTTTAGAGCCCCCCCCGAAAAGTTTTGCGAACACCACCCACTTGCACCAGCGGAAGGATTTCCGATCAGCGATTTCGCTTGTGTATTGTTTTGGAGATTTTGTGCAAAGTTATTATTTGCTATTGTTTTTTTGAGTACCATTTTGGTTTTGTTTTTTTGATTTTGATTTTGGTTCTGTTGCACTGCTACGACAGTGGCTGCCAGTGGCGCCCGTGGCAGCGCTCACAGTGCTTGATTTTGTATATCCCCGTCCCTCTCCTGTGTATTCATTTCTTTTGTGCCATCCCATGATTAGCACCTAATCATGTCCTGCCCTACCACGTATCTTCCCTTGGAGATCCCCGAGCCCTCCGCTCGCACATCACGCTCTCTGACCCCCTTTTGTGCTATGACCCCTCCGCTCGAAGTCAACCCCATCCCCCCCTCAGACGATCCGTATTACCGTGACATTTGGTCAAGAGTATCGCACTTACCGACAGAAGACGTGGAAGTCTTACTGGATAGTGCAGCCCTGAGTACCCGTGGAGATCGAGATACCCTAGTAGACCGTTGTACACGATACGAGACCTACGCACAATTTCCCGACCGACCAATACAGTGGACTGACCGAGACAGACGTGATGACGACAGCTGTGCCCCGGACCACGAGTACATCCAGAGTCGCGCGGAGATATTGAGAATATTTACCCGGTCCCGACTGCCCGTGACGACCCCGACAGAGTACAGAACCCCCGTCACGTTAATTCCCCGACCCGTTTCCCCCTGTTACGAGACAAGGATACCTTCCCCACCGATCGAAATTCCCCCACCCCCCGATATTGAGTTTACCCGCTACGACGTCGTGGAGAATGAGCAAATTGAGCCCGTTTCATCTTGCACGACCGACTGGGAATTGGATCGAGAGCTGTTTTACGTTTCCCCGGAAGTCGATCTCGACCGAGAAATTCAGAAAAATCTGATAGAGTTCGCGCCCCCCCCCTGTGGAGATTCCCGCAGCTCTCGAGAACACGAGTTCCTCCACCCGTGGAGAATCCCCTTGCATACCGTTTAACGAAAAGAATGATCGAGACGATCTCACGGACCGATTAAAAATCGCGACAGATATCGAGACCCGACTGACGAACTTGAGGACAGTAGACACCCCACGGAGAATCTCCCCGAGTCGAGTCCCCACGGAAAACGTCCCCCTTCCCCCAGCCCCACCCGATTTCAAGACAAAAAGACCCAACGCTTCCCGAGTCAGTAAAGCCCTTTTAGAAATTTTGAAATGGAGTTTGAGATTTGCCGTAGAGGAAGGACACGATGGACCAACCTTCCTCTTGGAGGCGGCAAAAATATTCAGAGCGCGAGGAAAGCGAAAAAGTAAAAGCAACCCGGACAAAAACAGCCCTCCCCAAAGCGATCATTCGGCCCCAGCCCCCGAGACATTCGCGAGAGTCAACCCCCACCCACACCGTCCAACCCAAGCAGGCTCCGGCGGATTCCGAAGCTCCAGCAAACACCACCCCTCACCCCCCACCCCCTCCCCCACAATCCCCTCCACCCCTTTGCCAACAATTGCCAGCAAGAATCCTGATCGGCCCTGGTCAACCGCGACCAAGAACACGCGAAAGAGACAGACGAGGCCGTCGCCGCCTCGTGTCGCCTCCCCAAAAACCAGGCCGAATCAGCAGCTTGCCTCCCCAACCCTCACCCCCGGTTCCCGCCCCTCCCCAGGACCCATCCGCTTCCGTCCTCGCCCAGGACCCAAGCCCCGATTCCCAGACAACCCTATTCTCGCCTCCCCATCCCTCCGGCCCGTTTCCCACTCGCACCCAGGAACGAGCCGTCCCACGGGACACATCCCATCCCTCCTCTCCCTTCGCATCGCCAAGCCCCCGACCCTGCTCCCGGCCGTCGCGCCGGTGGCAGCCTCACCCACAACCCGGTTCCCCTCACGACCCAACCAGCACCCCGATCGCCAGTGCTGGTCGTGTGGCCAGCGCAGCCATCTCGCCCGGGACTGTTCCAAAAATTTGGAGTCCCGACCCCGTCCCGCTTCCCCCATGATCCGATCTTCCCCCCGTCCCAAATCCCCAACCCTACCGCCCCGCCCCCTAACTCCTTGCCCCGCAATTTCCCAGCCCCCAGCAGTCCCGGTCACTCCACTACTGTGGGTGAAGTGCTGGAACTGCCACGGCAGGGGACACCGGCAACGCCAGTGCCCCAGCCCCCGTGATATGGATCCCCAATGAATCCCTGGTAACCCCCCAGAAGAATGCTAAAGAATTCCCGAGTTCCCCAAATAGAAAATTTGATGGAGTTTCCCAAATCAAGACAGTTTTGAGTTTTCCAACTGGAGAAAATTTTGGAGTATCCCAAATGGAGAATTTTTTTGAGTTTCCCACATAGAGAGTTTTTTGAGTTCCCCAAATAGAAAATTTGGTGGAGTATCCCAAATGGAGAATTTTTTGAGTTTCCCACATCGAGAGTTTTTGAGTTTCCCCCATAGAGATTATCTTGGAGTATCCCAAATGGAGAATTTTTTGAGTTTCCCACATAGAGAGTTTTTGAGTTTCCCCCATGGAGATTATCTTGGAGTATCCCAAATGGAGAATTTTTTTTGAGTTTCCCCAAATAGAGAGTTTTTTGAGTTCCCCAAATCGAAAATGTTGGAGTTTCCCAAATCGGGACAGTTGAGAAAAGTGCATTATCGGTGGAAGCGACCAACGAAACCCCACCAAAACATGCCATAGAGAGTTTTTGAGAGTCCCCAAACCGAGAAAATTTGTTGAGTTCCCAAATCAAGACAGTTTGAGAGAAAAGCACCACCTGTGGAAGTGACCAGAGAAACCCCACAGGTGGATGCTATAGAGACGCTAAATGGAGTAACCCCGAGAATTGACCCCCTGAAGTAGTCCCTTCTTAACTTGGAGAACCCCAGAACCTATGAGCCCTGAAAGAGCCAGTCAGTGGTGAATAAAAAAGGAGAGAAACCCACCCGTCTCCCCCAAAGCCTCCCTAAAAGAGCATTCTGTTTTCGTAAAAATCCTGGTTCCTACCCCCGTCACTCGTGAAACCCCCATCGCTTCCCCCACGAATTATAGACCATTGGCCTTCCTTGACATTTCCTTCCCTCTATGAAAGCCTGTGATAGCTGCCATGGGACAGCTAGAGTATCAAGTAGGTAAGATTTAAATACAAGCGAGAGAGCGGTCGGAAACACCCGACGCTCAAACGAGCACCGAGAGGGAGTAGACGGACGTCCCCCGTCAACTCGCCATGTCTCGCCATGCTCGGAACTGGAGATTCCGGCTACCCCTAATGTGAGAGAAGTGTGAATGGACGTGATACGAGTGTAAGTTCGTGAGGCGAACTTCCCCTCTAAGCAGGGGGGAGTTGTGACGTGGCGTCACAAGGAGGCCCGAAAAATAGAGTTTTTTTAGAATAGTTTTACCGGATCCCCGCGCTCGAAGTCCGCCACCACACTTAACCCCGATGAATGTAAATGTTAGAATTTAAGTAAAATAATGTAAATAGTAATAGTAAATAAAATGTAAATATCGAGTAACCCGCCACGACACCGAGACACAGAAGAGGCCTTCCCCAAAAATTCCCAAGAAAACCCTACAAATTTCCCTGTATACCCCTGAAAAACCCATATGATTTCCTCACGAAATACCTTTTTCCCCTCCCCATACCCCCTGACGTATCCCCAGCAACGAGCCCAGCGAAGGAAATCAGCAAGTCCTGGAGAGGCGCACCACTACCAGCATCCCCGAGGAGGAAAACCCACGCTGCACTGCCGGCTAGAGAGGGTCACACGAGACCATCCCGCGCTCACGGCAATGATACAGTTCAAAATTGCCACCCAAAGGAGAGAGACCGTGAGCGCGGCAATAGCCCACTCTGCTCGTCTGCCGTGCCGATAAGGGACACATTCCCGGGCACGCGCAGCGAGAGAGTGGGGCGAGAGAGTACCCTCTCCAGGCTAATGAGGGCAGCAGCGTGCGGTATTGATTGCCGTTATCGACCCGTGAGAATTCCCCACGTGCGAGAGATGTCCCCACGTGTCTGCAGTATTCCCGGCCAATCAACTATCGCTCTCCAGGACGAGGACCAGTTCGCAGGCGCAAATCGATAAGGTGATCGATGAATGGCTACCCCACGGAAATACGTCAGTCCCGTAACCCCTTCCATGCCCTTTGATTTCCCTTATCGATCCTCGTGTCGAAGTGAAGAAGAAGAGACTTCACTTCGAGCGTAGCGTGGAGAGAGAATAGAGTAGCGTAGATGGAGTATAGAGCGTGTGTAGAGAAATTATAGAGAAAAGCGTTGTGAAGAGTGAGAGAGAGGGAGAGAGTGTGAAAGTGAGACGATTTTGAGAAGTTATAGAGAGTTTGAGTTTAATTTTGATTTGGAGTTTTTGTTATTATATCCAGTTTTCTTTCTTTTCTTTTTTTTTTGTTTTTGTGTTTGAATTATATAGTTTTTCGAGTTATATTTTTTTTTATATATCAAGTTTTTTTTTTGTGAAAAAAAAAAAGAGAAGAGGAGAGTGAGAAAAGAGGAGGAAAATTAAAAGAAGCGAGAGAAAAAGGCGCACGAGTGAGTACCCGAGTTTATATTTTCGAGTGTGGCGAAATTTTGATAAAATTGTTACCGCGTGCCGGCCACGAGGCGGACGCCATCTTTTCCCGGATAGATTTTTCGTGCATGTATCCCCTCGAAGTGTATCGAGCCCTGCAGTGTGGTGGTGTAAACTAATTAGAGTCAGTCCCAAATTTATTCGTTCATTGCCTTTTGCGTTTTCCCCAATACCCCCGATAATTTTGAACATTATTATTTTTGCGCTCCCCGAAAAATTTTGAGACGTATTATTTTTGCGTTTTCCCGATAAATTCGACCCCGATTAAAATAACCAAGAAATTAACCTGCCATGAAAAACGACCGTGGTAATAACTAAGAGGCCGAACAACGGACTTTCCCCCCCCCCCCTGAGAGTTTTCGCCGTAGAGCAAGAGCTAGCCCGTGTATTATATTTTGTGTTGTGTTGCGATAATTCAAAGAAATTATCGGAGGAGGATTTAGAGGCGAGAAGGCAGTTATGCCGAAAAATAGCTGGCGCCCAACCAAACCATCATTATAATTATTATATTTTATTCTATTTTTTTGTTTTTTTTGCGAGTTTTCTTTTTTTGTGTAATATATTCTTTTTTGTTGTCATTAAAGAATAAATAGAGTTTCGATTTTTTGTGTTAACCCCGAGTTTGTGTTTCCCTTATATCCCCCCCCCCCACAGTCAAATTCGGCGTGACAATATATATATATGTGCCAAGTATACACTTCGGTAGCGGAATTTTCGTGAACCAAAATTTGGCTACACTCATCGGCCACGGCTTGTATTTAGGTAATCTTACCACAAAGGTTTTCGAACAAATGCCATTTCCGAAGTTTTGCACCTACAACAATGTACAAGTACTCAGTGTGTACATTTTTTATTGCTGCATAAGATGACGCTAAGGATTTTTTGAATAACTAGCTTTGAAGGTCAGTAAATCCATTTTTGTTTTACAGATAACTGGTGGTAATGCGAACTGTAATTTTTTTTTTTAATTTTCAAAATTCTACGAGCGTCACCGGATAGAACACCATTGACTGAATTATATACTAAATTTTCCATTTATTTAGTTCGATAGTTTTGCAATGGCATTTGTTCGAAAATTCAGGCATACTGCGATGGTAAAGAAGAGCTTTCACATCCTCTTAAGTAAATCTCAGATTATCTAGCTGAAAAGGAGGAGGAAAAAGGTGTAAATTGAGTCTTGCATATTGCTTCGTCGTAATTTTCCCCTATTCACCAAGCTGCTCCTACGCCGCAAAAAGGTAAAATTGAGAAAACTACTTGTTCATAGAAGAGGCTGCGTAGATGGGAGATAATTACGAGGAAAAAATTTGCAAGTTTCAATTTGCACTTTTTTTATTTTGTTTTGTATGGGCAGATATCGGTACCAGCTGCTGCATCGTAACGGTTAATACCGGGACCAAATCTAGGAACATGCTAATTTCGGTCCTAACATGTACCCTTACAATAAAAAATGTGGTTCCGGCTCTTATATACAAAGGGTATCCTTTCACTGTCTCTACATTAAAAAGTAACAGTTTTATTCGCATTCTAGACGAATCCCGACCAAATTATTTCATTCTTGAGGTATTTTATGAGAAAGAAACCGTACATTTTTCGTTTTGGTCTCCAGAATCACCGTTATTTCAGTGTTTGGAACCGATATGTACCATTGGACTTGAACATTTCGCGAAGAATTATAGAAACGTGGATTCCTTTACTAATAACTGCTGTACGTCAACATGTAGTATTGATGCTGTTATCTCAAAACGTATATATGGGCTTCGTTTGACGTCCTCACAAATAATTTTTGAAAAGTTGTCTTAAAAGTATATGAGACCCGTATCGTCGAAAAAGAGATGAAATATTTAAAGATGGTTTAAGTCTTCCATCTCTTTTTCGTTGGTGCCAATACATGCCACTGGAATGCAAAACAAAATATTTGTATTTTGTCGAATAATTGTAAGTATTACTACCAACGAAGATTGAAGTCTATAGAAGCACAAAGCCTATAGCCTGCTTGGTTCCAAAAAAGTTGGGGTGCTAGGACAAGCTTTCACCCCAACGGTAAGATGTCGCTAGCGTCGAGTTTACATGTGTGCGCTCACGTACAGAACTAACACACGTGAGCGGCTATATAACTGCGTTGGCTCCACCTACGGAGTCGGGGTGATGATGCTATTTCACTCGCACTCGCAATTATGCAATTATATTCACAATAAATAAAATATAAAAAATCTGCGAAAAAAGGTTTTATAAGAGAGAGAGCCACATGTTAATACGAGTAGTTGGCCCCTGCTCGTACTGAGATGTAATGATGATATTGGACTCGATAGCGCTATCTCTCTCGCACTCGCGATTAGCTTGATGTCGCTATCTCTCTCGCATTCACGATTAGCTCGAGGATGCGATCTCTCTCGCTCTGAGAGTAGGGGCTGATGAACGCCCAGCTTTTCCCGCGTATATTCCTATCGCATGCACGTGCCCGTATGCGTTTAAAGTCCTCAGACTGTTGTTTTGCCGGTCTGGAATAGACGTTTTGTCCGATACATCGGTAGAATTTGGTCATTAAAGACATCATGCATCATTGCATGATTCGCGATATTAATAAGTTACAAACGCACTTGATACTGTCTTAAGTCTTTCATTCTTTTCTTAATTGCACGCGCTGTGTCTTAGACTAGCCTCATTGCAAATAATGATAATATTAATTTTTAATAGTAATAAGATCAAAAAGTTATTAAAAAATTGGTTAAAAAGAATTTATTCAACAAATTGACCGAAATCATTATTTTTTCACTTACGAAAGACATTCCCTGATTTTTCCGAATACATTGATTTTTTGAGAATTTTCTCTCAATTTCGAAATATCAGTTTTTGCGTATTATAACAGACTGCATTTAAATCACTGCTTGTTCAGTGATCTTAAAAATTAAAATGTGTAATATGAAATTTGTCTGTGGAATCATATCCAAAATTTGCAACGTTCCATCAATTTTTCGATTTTTGAATATGAAAATTTCAAAATTAAGAAAAACATCTAATGTATTCAGATAAATCAGGGAATCCATTTGGTAAGTAAAAAAATATTTGTTTCCTTCAAATATATTGAAATAATTTTTTTAAACTAATTTGACGATAAAATTTTGGTATTTTTATTTGAAGTTGAAGTCATCTTCAATACGGTTACTTTCCTCAAGATTTTTATCTTATTTCAAAGTACTCAAAAGAACTGAAAATAACAACCTAAATTGTAATCCCTGCAAACTCACCATAATATTATTTTTCTATCTGAGCAATATCTTGCGGTCGTTGTTTAATCAAACAACAAAACATTCCACGCATTGTATTTTCTTCCTAGTTACATTTGTTTCTATAATGTTATAAAACTGAAATAAAAATTCCATATTTCACACAAAAATGTCTATGTTGAATGTAAAAAGTGTATGAAAATTAGTGAATATGTGAAATCGTTGGTTGAAAGAGAATCAGGACTAAAAAAAAAAAAAAAAAAAAAAATCCGTGTCTCGATCGCTCGAAGTCCGGCTCGTATCTTGTCGGTCTACCAACGACGCTGGCGTAACTAATTTTATATTAAATGAGCATTGTAATATTTATGATGTGTACCCGCTTCGATTACGTGTTCTTAGGTTTGGGTTTGGTTTTCAATAATTTACTACGGTTTACACGTACGTTGTTAATTCGAGTATAATACGCTATTTACACTTTTTTATTTTAGTACATCGATGTTAGTAAAATTGGAATAAAGCTCGTCGTGTGGATGTAGTCATTGTTCGTAAAAATAAGTCCGCCGCCGCGCGTCGTCGAGCGGTGCAGAATGAGGGACGGTAGGGGAAGCCACAGAGAGGGAAGTCAGGGGAAGCTACGTGACCCCACCGTAGCCAGATGACTGCGAGAATCGAAGCTAGAAGGCGGAGCATATCGATCGGTCGACACTAGAGCTTCCTAGAGTATGTTTGACTCACGAAAAAATCGGAATCAAGCGGGCTATAGGCTTTGTGCTTCTATAGACCTTAATCTTCGTTGATAATATAGAGACAGGGGCCACGCGAAGCATGGCACAAAGAGTAGAGCTTGATAAATAAGGTTTACCTATGCTAGTGTGCTGATAGGGCCGTGAAAATGTTTTTCAATACAATTTAAGTATTAAGCTCTATACCGATTTAATGAGAGTGAGAGAGAGACAGTAGAGATTGATGAATAAGAACGCTTTTTAAATATACCTCATTGAAACTCGTAAAATATCTTTTCTAATGATAACAGGCTCTCTGTACCGCTTTCATGAAAGAGAGAAGCTGTTAACAGCGTCTTAATGCAAAAGAGAGAGAGAGAGGGTGAGATAGATAGAGAGCGCGGGACCACGCGAAACATAGCACAAAGAGGGAACTCTATAAATAAGGCTTGTCCGTGCTAATATAATAATAGAGCCGCGAAAATATTTTTTTTCAACACAGTTTAAGTATTAAAATTCATACACGATTATTTTTTATGATAGAACAGAACTTACTTCTGATTTCATCGACAATGCCACGGACACACGGCATCTTTTCCAGTCCTCGACGCTGCAACTCTTCAAACACACACACCAACACTTGTTGACCGTTTAGCAAACTTCTATTATAGGCTGTCGCTATGGTTCGCAAGGGCGCCCACCATATAATATATTTTAGGCGGCTTATGAGTCTATTTCCCGATAATCGAGTTAACTCGTTGCACCATCGATCATTACACCCGCGACGAAGCTGGGAGCTATGTAATATAGCTAAACGCAAAAGATTTACAATACATTCACGAAGGACTCGATCTGACATGATTGATTGCGATGCGTGATAACTCCCCTCTGAATTGAGACTGAATAATATTGTACCTTGTTCTTTCCATATAAATATCTAATACGATGCTTCTGAGCGAGTTTACTCATTTCACTTAAACTGCAACGATATCAAAAAACGAGACCTCATCGCGGAGCAAAAACATGCATGATGATGTATCAAGATATCAATATCTCAGCGCATATGCATATAATCATTCCAAACGCTCTTATTGTTTCCATGTAACATCATATTGCGAGACTCTGATCAAATTTTCTAAACAGCGCCTTCTTCAAAAGCGCAACGAGTTGGAGAGCACATAGCCTTGATGTGCATTTTAAATATTTTATGTGCATTTTTTAAAAATATGCTTTGAATAACGAAAAAATATTTATTTAAAATT
Source organism: Dyspetes luteomarginatus (assembly GCA_963669185.1). Classification (NCBI taxonomy): domain Eukaryota; kingdom Metazoa; phylum Arthropoda; class Insecta; order Hymenoptera; family Ichneumonidae; genus Dyspetes; species Dyspetes luteomarginatus. The sequence continues at coordinate 15,362,844 of OY769903.1, read as the reverse complement.
AAATACATAAAAAAGTGACCGCTATTGCTACGATAGAAAGACTCGAGCATGGAAAAAGATATAGATACAGAAAGAGAGAGAGAGAGTTAGCGAATACGCGCTCAAAGAGGAGCTCGATAACCATGCTCGTACTCTCTGCCGTACTTCTCTGTTCAGCCTCGAACTGTCCTCTCGGCTCTTTTTTTTCGAAAAATAATTTTCGTTCAATAAAGAAAATATGTTTAAGTGAAGAGAAAATTTTCGATTTATAAAAATATGCTTTCAAAAAAAACGAAAAATATTTATCCAAAATTAAATACATAAACGTCATGTGTAATCAGCGATGAATATTGGCGCGAGAATTTTCATAAACCTTAAGAGGCCTTGAGGACAAAATATATATTAAATTATAGTACTAAAGAACATTAAATGAAAGGAGAAGAGATTCGCAGCATTGAACGAAGACGGCGTGTAGCCGGCTGATGCTCTGCTGATGATGCATTTCGCACACCTCGAGAAATCGAGAGATTGCGTAGTGTTATACACGAATACTCGGTATACATAAAAAAATATAAAAATATAGAGTTACAGAAAGAGAGTGAGAGCTAGCGAATACCCGCACAAAGATGAGAGCTCGATAGCTATGCTTGTGCTCTCTGCCGTAGCTCTTTGCCAGGCATCGAACCCACCTCTCAACACTTTTTTTTTCAAAAAAAAAAAAAAAATCGTAGTATTGATACGTACACGAACCGTATATATATTTTCCTTCAATTTTTCTTACATAGTTCTAATAGGACTTATAGCGCTTTCATGAAGCACCATGATTTTGATACTCTGCTTTCGTCAAAACAAAGTAAACCTTGGCGCTCGCAAATTAACTGACACTCTACTTCGGAGAATATGTCTTATGAAGCTGGCCTCTAAATTTTATAAAATATTACTTTGATGTATGTGTTGCTCTTTGGAAGAAATACCCATATATGTGTGCGTGTATGTGTGTGTTGAAACACAGGGGACTTGCGCCTTATAAAGTTGCGGAATAAAACATGGTATACACTAAACAGATAGCAGTGGTCTGCGAGCTGTTACACCTATATTAATTGCAAAGGGGTCGTTTACTCGGAGCACGTGTAGCTGACCACGCATTTTTTTGAAGAGCATGCATTTAATATAGTCGCAGCATCCTCGCTGCTGTGTGTATCGTAGTACGTAGTCTTCAGTCACTATTCAACACGCGAACACGCCAGATCAAAAAGAAAAAAAATGTATCCGCGATATAGCGAGGACATACCAGCGAGTTCTTTTTGGTGCCGGGTAATTGACGTGGTCTGTACCCAATTTATTATTATGCGTACGGAGGCCACTGAGTGCGCGTACGAACAGTTGGCAGTTTTACTAAACGATTTTTATATAAGCCAAAATAAGGGACTACGCATGGCATACGAAGATGTGTTGGAGGGCGCATCATGCGTCATGCGGTGTGGTTTGGGGGCTTATCGCGGGGAGATTGTCTACGTCGACGATAGAGGCTACACTGAGGTGTGGCTCGTCGATGAGGGGCACAGCGATTATTTTCAGGCGTCGTCACAATACGAGGCGGAAGCCTTGTTTAGTGTACTTCCTGGGTTGTGTTTTGAGTGCAGGATGATAGGCTTGGAAGGTGTAGATGATGATAACAGTGCCACCGCTCTTTTGAAGGATATATGCCTCCGCGAGCCCCTCTTCGCGTGCCACGTGGTGTCCCGCAGTCATGGCGTTCCTTGTGTACGGCTGTGGGACACCGATCGCCGGAATGTGGGGGGCATCCTCGTAGGTGCCCTCAGGGACGATATTTTTTACCCGTACGACCAGGGGCTCCCCGATGAAGGGTTCGCTGAGGAGGAGGAAGAGGGCGGTGGGGTGTAGTGCGTGCGTGCGCGCGTGTATGTGTGTGTGTGTGTGGTCGTGTGTGCCCCTCAACACATCGTCAGTAGGACCTCCAGCAATCAGTCATGAAAAAGTCGTTAAAAAAACCTTATTTCATTATTATTATATTTTATATTATTATATGAATAATAATAATAATCGGGCCACTCTGGCTAGCCCACAGAACGCTCCCCCACCCCCTCTCCCCATCACGGCCCCTCCACGCTCGGAAAAGAGGCTCCGGCGTGGGGGAAAGTGGAGGGGATAGGAGTGGAGGTGGCCAGAGTGGTCCACATACTACTGATATAATTTCCAGGGATGTATGCGCAGCCCCTCTCTTGAGAAGGGCCCGTATCCCATCGCTTGTGCTTTTCCCATGATCTGTAGTGTGACAATGCCATTCAGCTGACAAGCCGAAGTCTTCGTCGTGACACATTAGATTAGCTATTTGATACCGGTTCGTGTAGTGTTGCACGACACAATCCGTAAAATAAATGAGCTTTTCAACGTTGCTGTGTTCTTGTTTGATATGCTTTATAAAAATATTCTGTAGAACGTGAACAGCTGCGGCGTCATGAAGAAGACTGTCGGATAAAACGACCACGTTGCGATGCTGGACTTCTTGTCTTTGTCGGTAATAGTATACTATCGGGTGTACAGTGCACTGGCCATTGTTATGGTGGAATGATTGTGCCGCATCTTGGAGAACGTACTCGTAGTTTTCTGAAAAGTCGAATTGTACTAACATCTCTCCTTCCACCAAATAGTTTTTCGCTTGAGCACAAAACTTTGATTGCTCCCAGGCAATGAAACTGTAAGGTTTTAAAGCCATCAATCGGTCGCTAAGATTATTGATGAATTCGGCTGTGGGAAGTGTGATGGTCTGAAGCGTTGACCTATCCACGGACTGCCAGGTACGGAACTCAATTTTACTAATGTCGTTGAGAAGGTCAGGTAAATAACGACCGAGATTTTCGATTCCGGGGAAGTGCTTGTACTCATTTCGATGACGTGCGGGCTTCGGATCTTGACACATCATCATATTGAGACCATCCCTGTAATTCTTGATTTGATGTGCTCTTGGTTAAGCAGCCTATACCTATATCCTTCAGCATTAATTTGCAATTTTTAAAGAAAGTGCAAACGCAGACACAATGAGTTCTACTTGCACCGGCCAGTAAGCAATGTTGAGGGCGCAGCTCTGCGAAGTTAATAAACTGAATAGGAGACGCTGGGTGTTTTCTTTTGAACGCTTCATGGAGCTCTTTCGGGTTGCAAAATACAAGTCGCTTTTGCACCAGATTTTGTTGCAATCGATTGTTAGAGTGATACAGTCTTTGGTGCCGGTCATAAGACGGCTGTTAATGACATTTTCATAAAATGCATGAATTTTCTGCTCGGTATCATTACTTGGATGCCGCCCTACTTGTTGAGTTGGATATGGGAGCCCTATATATACCCTTTGCTGCTCTGAGTCTCTTCCGCCTTTGTGGCCGTATGTCTCATGGTGTTGAATTCTGGAGCAATTTCGCGCGCACTCCAAGAGATTGGAGCTATCGTCAATATTTTTATCATGTCAGATTGGGAAGTTGATGGATTTTTTAACTTGAATTTCAAATCAGCCAGCATAGTTTCCAAGTCAGCCTCCCTCGATGAACGAGGTGTGTTACTCTTGTCAGTCTCAGAATCGTCGGAATCGCCTTTTTCGCACAAGTCATATGAATCACTAGAGGGGACATGCGAAAAAGGACTACAGGTAAAACTTGAGAACGCTTGAGAAATTTGCAGAGAAACTACACCGGCTCCTCTTGTATATTTTGGATCTTGCGTTGCATTATCCGTTCAGTTCATCGAAACATCATCGCTCGAAGGTGAAGACGAATATACCCGAAAACGCCCGCTTCCATAAACTCATCTGCATGATAGAACGTATTGCTAGGAGGATCGATATGTTTTGAAGTTGTCGATAAACTGGGGTCGCTACTTTGAACGTTATGCTGTACGAATTTTTCTAAAACGTTTCATGACGGCGAAGTTGATGGTCGATGATGCTTTTCTGGTGGCTCTTGTAGCTCAATTGGATTATTCAGCAAATTGTGAAGAGAAGGGTTGAGCCTTTGAGAACCGAGAGTTGGCTCGGGTGCACTATTTGTTTTCCTACGAGTCGAACAAATCTTGGCATCTACTGGCAATCGAGGATATTTTGCACGGATAACCACAGACTGCGCAAATCTTCTTCGCGATGAGCCTTTCCGGCCAAGGACATCGTGCGATGGCCTTCTATCTATCGGTTCTTGGCATTTCGAGTTCTGATGTTCGCAATGCTTAGTTCAATCGTATTGTGTGTTCTACACGCGCTTAGTAGAATAAAAACTGTTCGTTATATAAATTTATCACTCCAAATCTCGGTATCTACAGCCGACTCTCCACGAATCAAAGGCAGCACGCGAGGAAAAGAGAACGATGACCAAATTTTTCAAATACCTTTATGCAACTGAGCACAATCGTTTTTCGCTCACACCATATGAGAATGAATAAACTATACTCGCGGTAGAGTTCGGCTGGGATCAGGTGGCGTGCCTTTTGAACTCGAATATTGTTGGATTGGGCGAGGCGCTTGCGAAATAAACAAAAGATTATTTGCAAAGAGGAATCCTTACTTTTATTATTGCACGAAACTGCGAAGCGAACGAATACTGACCAATACATTGAAGTGACAAGAACGAAAAGTTTTAAAGAGATAATATGGAGAGAGTGAGATAGAACATATATATGTATATGTGCCTTTACTAGAAGATGCTGCCAACTGCTGGGATTTGAGAAAACAAAGTTTGAGCTTCAAAAAGTAGTTAAATTGTCAAATCCCAATAAATATTAATACAAATTGATGGCACTGAATAGTACTTTTAAATATGTGGGCTGTTCTTCTGAAATAATCATTTTTCGGACTAAAAAATTAAACAAAAAAAATAGTTTATTTTCACTGAGAAACCTCTAGATAAGCTCGATCAATCAGCTCGATGAAATGGATCAAGATGGTGCTGTTCTGACAGGCATAGTGAGCTAACGCCATCTGATTCGTAAATATTGACTGATTTCCTTAGGGCCAGGGGAATGACGGAACAACCCGAGTACAAAGTTTCATGTTATATTGTGATGCATCTGTGACATATTATTTTTTTTTAGGTGTCAGAAGAGTGATATTAATACTAAATAGTTTTAGGAAATATGCATAATTTCATCATTAAACCATTTTGAATACCCTTGTAGCCTGTTCGAATGCGCCAAAATGTAAAAGGTACGTGCCAGGGGAATGGTTTTTAGGGGTTAAACACAGAAAAAAAACGGTTAATACGATTTTTTATAAAAAACCTGTCTTTTACACTTTTTATAAATGTAATTTACTAATATATTCTGCAAAAAAACAATGAAATTATATTTATTATAAAAAGAATGAGAAGGTACATGCAAAAGGGTTATTTCAGGAAAAAAATATATATATAACTTAAAAACGGCATGCCAACCCCGGCTGAAAATTTATATCAAATTCATATTTTGGCTGCAGAATATTCCAAAAATATTATGGCCCATGGGCAGGAAAAAATATTATGTATTTTTTTCTTCCAAAATCGGGCTTAGGCTGCTGCAATAAATGTTTATGTATTTTTTTTGTTGTAGCTTATGAAAAATAAAACAACTTTTATTCTTCATAATTTTTCATTACGATGCGGATATCTGTATTCAAAGAAAAAATGACAAAGTCGTTATAGTTCAACGGATACAGCACTGTTACGTCCTGACTTGCTACTTTTCCATCTCGGTCAAGGAAAACAAGCTCTCCCTTTTCACGTTCTCGGAAAAAGCGCATTGGTCAGAGTGTTGCCCTGTTTCGAGCCTAACCTTGCGGAAAAAAACTCAGGATGGGCGGGAGCGTATTGTGATTTCATTTATGAAAGGGGATAGAATTCGATTTTAATTGTCGAGAAAAATTGTCAATAATGAAATTTAATTAATATTGCTCGTCTTGAAATTGCGTGACATTAAAATTGTAAAAACTGTTTTTATTTAATTACAGCGCCAGCGTAAATCCCTTCTGGAAATGATCGCGTCGCTCTTGTAATTATAAAGATATGTGAATAGTTACACGTCAGAGGACGAGAAATAATCAAGAAAATTTGTTAAAAATGAAGTTGAAAAAAACAAGAAAACTTTAAGGGAAAGCATTTGCGCAAAGAAAACATGGGGAAGATGATGTAAATCTTCATGTAATTATTTATTTCCGGTATTCATTTCTATCGCAATTGTAGAATCCACGTTGATATCGATAAAAGACTTACGTGGGGTCGGGGGAGGAGCCAACACAGGGGTTCCACAAGAACAGAATAGCATAATTCCCAGGCTTAAAACTAGAAGAAACATGACTGCCATTACCCCGACGGCAAACCGAATTTGAAGATCCTCCATAATGGAAGGAGAAAATAATCACTCGTAAAGGAAAGAAAAAGCATAAAAACGATTTAAACCCAATATATAACGATATAGTCCGCGCGAACCACGACTGCGAATTTACGGGTTGGTCGGTGAGATGGGGGAAGGACGGTTTGGAGGCCGAGTCAAGGCCTCTATTATGATGACCGGCCACGACCGTCTACGGATACGAGAGTAGAGTGATTGGGGGTCATTAGACTTCAAGCAATGTTATGGGTTGAAATTCAAAACAGATGTCATTTTGAAATGTGTCACGGTGCACCAACTAACTTCCGAAAAGGAAAATATTTCGCTAACACTGTGTAACGGGGTCTAGACAATTTTCCACGCAGACGAAAGGGAGCAAATAAGGGAGAGAATGAACACGAGTCCTATAACTACACTTCCAATTAATATTATTACGTAAACGTCTTCCGTTTTTAATTGTTCTTCACGATAAATTAAATAACGATTGAAATTGAGACCCGTTTATTTTCATAATAACTTTTCACAAATTTACAGGTTTTAAATAAATTAACCGGACGTTTAGAATTTTAATCGAATTTGAACGAGGGTTTAAGAAAATGATTTAAATGATTTTAATTGGTTTTCCCGATAAATCAGAAAATTCGGATTAATTAAACATGGCACTCGGAATATTTTTATTCGTACCCGCCAAACGATCTTTAAATTTCAGCGAAGCATTCTTTTCTGAATGAGAATTATTGATTCGGTCGCACTTTATCATTTTGAAAATAAATCACGTACGACTTTTCGTTTTAATTAGACGGCTTATAGATTTTAGAAAAACAAAGGAAATTAATTCCAACGCGAAGAATTATGATACGCATGTTGAAAAATAAAATGAGATGAAACAATGACAGAAAAATTTCGAACAAAAGGAAAACTCTTGGTACGTGGGTAGAGTTTCCTGATACACTACGTTAGCCCTCAGGCCCGTAACGCCGGAGGCTCTCGTCCGAGACCCGGTAACGCGCACTGATTTTATATTTAGAGACATCATGCTGGCAAAAAACATAAAATAAACACTTCAATTGTACTTACTCGGTGGTGGTGGTGGAGAAACAGAACAATTAAAGATGATGACGATGAGAACGATGAAAATAATTTGGTGGATGGATGTTGAAAATTAATTGTCTGAGACGAAATTTCACTTAACTTACTTTATTAGTTTAAATCACGAATGTTTTGTTTTATGTGATTTGAACTGTTTTTAAAAAAATATAACACTTTCACAAAATTAAAAAAATATTATAGTTTAAAATAGAAGCACACACGAAATTTTAATAAAAGATGGAAAAGAAATATTGAAACTTAAACTGTTAATTAGTGAAAAATAGAAAATGGTACAAAAATACGTGTCGTGGATTCGCTTTTTTAAAACCTCCGCCGAAAAATCTGAACTGACTCCTCCAGGCCTCTGACCCCTAATTATATAAGCTGTGACTTTAGGAAAAAGTGAGGTATGACCCCTCGGACGCTTTACACCCCGCACGCCTTTGCCTATGCGTGGGCTTACCGCCCCTCATGTCTCGATACAATGAATTTTGGAAGAGTTGTTCCTTACATGAATAATTAATGGGAATTAACATTATCTTATTTCTACTCATTCATTCATTCATTCTTACACAAAAATAAATTCGCAAATCCCATTATTTTGGGTTTTTGCGCTGATTTCGTAAAAGATTACGCATGCGCATTGTAGCGTGATTTTTCTCTCTGCCTATTCATCTCCCTCGCTCTTCATTCATCTCCGTATCCTTCGTACTCGCGTTTCGGAGGCGCGTGCGCTAGCTAGGCCCCTCCGTAGGGACTCTCTCCTACATACTCCTGTCCGCTCTATCCTCTCCTTGCTCATGCTTTTCTTCCTACTTCCTCATGTCTCTTTTCCTATGCTGTCCTTTTTTTCGCTCCATTTCTTTCTTTTGGGTGACGCAAGATATTTCTGTATTATTCAATCTATGTACAGTCCATGCTTCCGCAACTATTATTAATGATTTAGATTTTACTGTAAAGTGTAATTACTATTATGTATCTCTGATGAATGATATTCCATTTTATTGATTGATACATTTCGAAGATCTGAATCCTCATCTAGATTTGAAGGTTTCTTTATTGTAAAATGATTTAAATGAATTTAAAGGTTTACATGAAGTAATTTAATGAGTGATAAACTTTACTTTTGGTTGAATCACTTTTGATTGAATTGATTATTGAATTTATGATTAATTTGGGTTTTATTTATTTTGTTTCGAAATAGATAATGTGATAAACCGTTTAAGTTAAACAATCGGGTTATTTTCTGTAAAAATTGATTCATTCATTCCATGCATTTCGAAATTCACACGAGTTCGTATTTATACATTAATGATTTTACTATAAAAGATCCGAAATCGCAACATCATAAATGCTTTGTTGGGGTGTCGTAATTGGACCATCGTATAGTCGTGATCTCGACTCGTTCGGTTACTCATTTGTATAATTTCCCCTCTTCCGTAGAGAGCGTACCCACGAGCCTTGCATGGAGCGTTTCCAAGTGGACCCGATAGAATTGTAGGGGAGGCTCGCATTGGTTGTGGGGGTGCGAGTGAGATGACCAGCCTTGGAGTTGAAAAATGGGCTTTGAGTATAGGAGGAAAAAGGACGCATGGCTTTGCCTGCCATCGCCTTCCTTTGTCCAAACGAATTTTGGTGCTAGAATTTTCTATGTTCACAGGATGATGTCACGTGGTCTTTTTCTTTGTCCACACTGTTGAATTCGGTCTCTCGTTACTCGCTTCGAATATTTATTTAAATGTAAATATGATTTCTCCGAACTCTTTCTCGATAATGGTTCTCGAGTTCCCGCCTAAACATCCTCAATCGTCAACGAGAGTGGCGATATACTGTATATGTACGTGGAAAAGAATCATCACGATCCCAGGTGATGATTGTTGTTATAAATTTGCATTTAAAGTTTTAAAAGAAGGAAATATTATTCGAACTTGTGTGAAATTTCCATGCCCACTTTCATACCCTTAAATTATATAAAAATAACTATTGTTGATGGCCTGACCCAGGTACTCATGATAATACTTGAATCTACCCTTAATTATTATTCGTCTTTACGCAACTTTCGGAAATTCACTCTGTCATATTGTTTTATGGGATGCTGATGCGTCATATGCGCTCACTCATGCACACATACATTTGTGGGGCCATTGATATTGGGGCGCCAGTTCATTCGAGGACGTGGCCCCACGCACAATAGTATTAGTGCGGGCCACAGTTTTACTCACTCGTATATGTGCGCGCACGCTGGTGGTAGTGTCACGCGCTGTTTCGAAAATTTCGCTGCTTGATCTCATGCTGGGCTGAGAGACTCTCCATGCGCCGAGAAACACGAAGCTATCGCCAAGGATTTCCAGCTAGCCTCTATATGTTTCCTTTCCGACGATTGACGATTGTTAGTGTTAGCTGCGATAGCCGTCGCCGTTTAGGTGGGCCTTGGCGACGAAAACTCTTCGCTCTCACCAACCGTTCGTACTGGTAAATTCCATCGATTTGTTTCGGTGAGGGAAAATTATGCGCACGTGAACTCGACCATGTTTCGTACTTCCTTTCTTATTCCTTGAGAATTGTCGGATTTGACAATCTCTATGAGAAAAGGAAATCCCGAAAGTCGCAGGATGTAACAGCACTATCGGCCTTAATACTCGGCAAAATTATTATACTCGGATACCCCGATATGTAAACAAATTTTGAAGTATAGCAATTTTTTGGGTGACTGACTTGGCGTGGAATCGCGGAATATATATGTGTGTGTGTGTGTTGTCACGCCCACTCTGAGACGGGGGGGAGGAAATAAGGGAAAACGCAAAACTCTGTATTAAAGAAAATCAAAAAGATATTTAATTTCAATGGTAACACAAAAAAAAAGAAACTATTCCAATCCTTATAACTACTAACAAAAAGGAAAGCACGTATATTCACAAGAAAAAAGAAATCGTAAGAATATTTCTCTCTAAGGAGAGGGTCACACGAGACAGAAACCGCGCTCACAATTTTTTCCGGCTCAAACTTGCCATACGTCACCCCAGTAAAGTGACAGGTCGTGAGCTCGGCCATATTTGCTATAATCGTCTGCTGTGTCGTTAAGAGGATGTGAAAGCTCTTCTTTACCATCGCAGTATGCCCAAATTTTCGAACAAATGCCATTGCAAAACTATCAAACTAAATAAATGGAAAATTTAGTATATAATCCAGTTAATAGTGTTCTATCCGGTGACGCTCGTAGAATTAAAAAAAAAAAAAAAATATACAGTTCGCATTACCACTAGTTATCTGTAAAATAAAAATGGATTTACTGACCTTCAAATCTAGTTATTCAAAAAATCCCTAGCGTCATCTTATGCAGCAATAAAAAATGTACACACTGAGTACTTGTACATTGTTGTAGGTACAAAACTTCGGAAATGGCATTTGTTCGAAAAATGTTGTGGTAAGATTACCTAAATACAAGCGGCGGTCGATGAGTGTAGCCAAATTTTGGTTCACGAAAATTCCGCTACCGAAGTTTATACTTGAGCGCTAGCAGCGTCTTCTTCGTACCGTAATATATCGTAATAGGGGGAAGAGCCAAGTGTTTTCGTCTTCCAGGCGTTTTGCCACAGAGCGAAAGAAAGAGAGAGAGCGAGAGAGACCGCCGCAGTAGGCCATGTATCTTAGTCATTTTCATTTATAGTATGTAATAAAGTCAAGGTGCTTTAGGTATCCAAGATAATGCATCCTCTGGATATACTTTACATATACCTTCCCCATATCCATCTGGCACCTGAAGCTCATTGTCAGACTTTTTTTGTGCTTTACAGGAATTGCGAAAATCGCAAGATAATTGTACAACTATCGTCGATCAAATATTTTGAAATGATAGATTAATTATTTATATTATTTATATGGTAATAACGATTAAAAATCATATGAGTTACATATTGTAGATTGTCTTATTTCTAAGAATAATGATAATACTTTTAATTAATTTCGATTTCAGGGCTTATGATGCAATAGTGGCTAAAATGATATACATTTTTAATTATAGGTTAACTTTGTTTAGATTGAATAATAGATAAATATTATATAAATAATTTATCGACTAACATTTTTAAGTTTGTAATGAAACTAATTACTGTTATTTTGTTATTTAAATAAAATCAAGTATTGAAAAAATTACATTTCCAAATAATTAAAATAATAATTGTGCAGGCAATTGCGGACAATTGTTGTAATAAAATTTATTCATGAATTGAAATTGAAATGCGTGTTTTCTCTTTATCTCGCTCGAAACGCGGAAATGTATACATTGTATGCAGATTTATATGAACCCACACAATGAATGTATGAATACACACACACATACACGCACCGCTTGGACGCGCGCACTGAATTATATATATAAACATGTATATGCGCACGCACGCACACACACACACACACACATACACACACACATACACACAGACACACACATACTCACACACATACACACACACACACACACACACACACACACACACACACACACACACACACACACACACACACACACACACACACACACACACACACACACACACACACACACACACACACACACACACACACACACACACACACACACACACACACACACACACACACACACACACACACAGACAGACACACACAGACACACACATACTCACACACACACACACACACACACACACACACACACACACACACACACACACACACACACGCGCACACGCACACACACACACACTCGCACACACTCGCACACTCGCCCACGCGTACGCACGTACGAACACGCACGCACGCACACACACATGCACACAAATCCATATATACATACATATAGTTCCGCAGATTGAGAGAGATACAGAAAAAACAACAATCTTATTCTAGATACAGACGGTTTACCGAAAGACAGCAGTCTATATGACTGGTTGACGCCATCGTAATAGGTCGCGTTTCACCGTGAAGTTATATAGTTATATTATTAGAGCATACGAATCGTTCTAGAACTATTGTTTTTATCAAGAGATTTTATTGCATGAACAGATTGTTGATATCATAAGTGAAAAGTGATGTGCGAAAAATGGGCAACAAAAATAAGAAATGGAATAATGGGTTGAAGTTTCGCTGAAATCGTCCAAAAATACTTTGTCTCACCTCAATTGTCCATGAGTGTATATAGTAATAGACAGAGACAGAGGAATAGAGATTAAGGTGGTTCTTATCTAGGTAATATCTGTATTTTTTTTTTTGCCGCTCCCCACCATTGTGGGTATCAATCCCAAAACAACGTAAGCGAGCGAGTGTATCAAACCCACAACAACGTGAACAAGCGAGTGCACTACATCTAAAACAACGTGAACAAGCTAATGCATTCAACCCAAAATAACGACAACAAGTCAGCGCATTATATCCAAAATAACGAGAACGACCCAAACCCAAACCCAAACCCAAAATAACGCGAACGAGCGAGTACATTATACCCAAAATAACGAAAACGTGTGGGGTGGCTCCGCGTAACTCCGACAATATCGTTCCAAGACAAATGTTCTGATAACAGTTTTGTTTTCTTTTTTGGTGATCCAAACGGGGACATTTCAAAATAAAAATTGGTTTTTTTTTCATTCTGCATCTTTGTTTTGTCAATCTTCCGTATGCGATAATATTCAAGCTATCACTCAGAAACGAAAACATCGAGGGAATCGAGCGAACCCAAAAATCCAACCTTATTTCTTTATTATAGATATGTTCTGATAACAGTTTTTTTCCCTTTTTGATAATCTAAACCGGGTAGGCCAGCCGCGATTTTTTAGGGGTTTCTTGATAACCACGAGCTGCCCTTTTGAATGATACCCATCGAAGGGTGTTTCAACGTCTCAATATCAATTCTGGGGTACTTTTGCATGGTCTCATAGCCTCAACTGATCGATTTCTTCCGACATTCGCTCTCTGAATTCGCAACAATGTAATTTTATATATTTATATATATACGTAAACGAAGGACAATTCGAAAACGCATAGCAAGCCAGGTACAATCTACGGTAGTCATCAAAACTATAAACACACACACACACAATCCGCTCGTATATCTCACGGTTGTGCTGAGCATTTTTTTGAGCAACATTGTGTATCAAATCAACAAGTGGACACGTGTACGAGTGGATTTCGTTTGTTCACGAACAAGAAGACTTTTGAATTTTTTTTTGAAAATCAATCGTCACCGAGATTGCTCAAGAGTGCCGATGCTCATGCATAATCGCTCGATGTTTTCGTTGATTTATTTCAACGATATATTCGGGCGCACGACCTCACTGAACATACAGTGAAAAAGTTACTCGAGAGAGTCAATCGTCACCGAGATTCCATGTTCTCGGTGTCGATGCTCGTACACCATCACCCGATGTGGTCATTGATTTATTTCAATGACGTCACGGAGCTGAATTTGTACGAGCTCACTGAATTACATGCAGAGAGAGAGAGAGTCATTCGTCATGTAATGAAATAACTCGGGAGAGTCATTCGTCATGTAATGAAATAACTCGGAAGAGTCATTCGTCATGTAATGAAATAACTCGGGAGAGTCATTCGTCATGTAATGAAATAACTCGAGAGAGTCATTCGTCATGTAATGATATAATTCGAGAGAAGTATCTGGAATACTCTGGCCACCCCCACTCCTATCCCCTCCACTTTCCCCCACGCCGGAGCCTCTTTTCCGAGCGTGGTGGGGTCGTGATGGGGAAAGAGTTCTGAGGGCTCGCCACAGCGGTCCGATTATTATTATTCAAATAATAATCCATACTTTTTTCTTTTTATTCGTTACCCAAACATGATCGAGACTTTATACAAAGATGAAGTGTAGAAAATTTGACAAAAATCTTCGGGTTTGTCCCCATGGATGGGGTTTTCCCCCGAGAAGTGTAAACCTTGTCGTGGTTCGGGGGCTCACCGGTGCTAATTACACGTGTTTTCATATTCAGCTATAGAGGATCTTAAACGATTTAAATATGGGCAAGAGAGGCCGTAAAGGTGGTAGGCGGGGAGGGGGGGGACACGCAATAATTCCGTATGATTTCGTGGCTTCATTTGGCAACGTTGGGAAAGCGGTTACGTGCGCGGACCTTGGAATCGTTCGTAATCGAGCAATGCGTGTTCTTCGTGTATCTTGTAATGCCGCGATAACAGCTCAAACGCAGCTGCCAGCGTTTTATCTGACTCTCTGTGACACTAAGGAAGATACCGTGAATGTATCGCGCTCAATCGTGCTCGGATCCACGTCGCGCGGTATATCGCTATCTTGCCCGAAAGGTACGGATTTTGGCGATTTTGCGAAGGATGACAGCGCCGTTTTCAATATGTCCTGTCCTAACTATTATAATGGAACCATCACCGCCTCAGGAACTGTGTGGATCCAATACGCGCCTCATAAGGTGACGACTCGGGTTTCCTTATTGGGGCCGTTCACCGATCCCCGCGATCCACGCAGTAGCGCCGACGTGGGAGTAAGTCACGGCTCGCTGGCAGAGGGGGGAGCATCCCCTCAGTGGGAGTGTCTTGGCTCGGAGTAGTGGAACTTTCAGTTCCACTTCTCCTTGCCTTCAACACTCCCACTGAGTTCTTCCCTTTCTCTTACAGGTTCGTTGTCTACAAAACTATATATTCCGGAATATATAGTTTTGTAGACAACGAACCTGTAAGAGAAAGGGAAGAACTCAGTGGGAGTGTTGAAGGCAAGGAGAAGTGGAACTGAAAGTAAAACTATATATTCCGGAATATATAGTTTTGTAGACAACGAACCTGTAAGAGAAAGGGAAGAACTCAGTGGGAGTGTTGAAGGCAAGGAGAAGTGGAACTGAAAGTTCCACTACTCCGAGCCAAGACACTCCCACTGAGGGGATGCTCCCCCCGCTGCCAGCGAGCCGTGACTTACTCCCGCGTCGGCGCTACTGCGTGGATCGCGGGGATATAGTTTTATTTAACCCAAACCCAAACAATCTAGAAAAATTGAAATATACTTTAAGGAAATAATATTCCAAAATATTTCGTTCATAAAAAAAATTTCCCAATTGTGTTCGAATCGTTTCGGAGAGCAGGTATAAACCGATCGATCGTTTCTATTATTCCAAGAATTCTTTCCACATGGCGGTATCCGTTAAAACCCACACAGACGCTATTATATGATGGTGTGCATATTTATGCTCGGATATCAGGATTTTTTTCGGGAATTATTATTCGGTGATATAAATTTGGTATAATTACAAGAACCAAAAAAAAAAAAAATCGTTGTTGAGACATTTTTTATAACAAAATTGTTATTAACAAATAGTATAAATAACGGAAATGAATGAAAAAAAAAAATATCATCGTGCAGCGCGGAAAAAATCGTTTGAAAATCCATTTTGAGCTTGTAAAAAAATTGTTATAAACACATATTGTTATTGCAAAAACCGATTTCAACATTAACAAATTTTTTGTAATTTTTTAAATGATAAAATTTGTAAAGGGAAAAATAAAAGAAAAAAATACACTACATCAAAGTTGAAAAATGTTAATTTATTCCAATTGTTAATAACAATTTTACAACAATGGCTGCCTTGAGAACAGAAAAAAAAATCCGAGACACTCTTCACATGATATTGTTAAATTAGCAAACAAAAAAATTTGCAATAAATGAATTGTTTATTGTTAAAAACGGTCCGAAACAAAATGTCCTTTGTTTACTTGCAAATAACGGCGCTGCTGTTGCATATACGGCGACATGTCAAGAAATCGCATTTTTAGATCATCTACAGACGAAGAGATTCTAAAAACTTGTACGTTGTCCGATAATTAAGTCAAAAGTTACGCCCGTTTTACGAAAAAATGTAAATTCTGAAAAAAATGAGCAACAAATTACCTCAAAAAATTGAAAAAGCGAGAAAATTTTTTTTTGCGGCATGAAATCTTTTGTTTCGATTGTTTTATTGCATGAAAAAAAACGGCGGATTTCTTCATACAAATTATCATGGGTAAACCGAATTTTGCAGCTCAAGTGCGTTTTTGGGGTTTTCGTGGAAATGGAGCATTTTCGAGCTTTTTTTTCCGGTCGCTCTCGCCGCTAAACTATAATAGATAGATAGGTGCCGTCACTGACTTTTTTATAGGAAATTTTATGCTCTACAAGATTGGTTCTATACATTTTTGTCCTAACTGGCACCATTTTGGCAGCGTAAGCCGTGAAAGTGTCAAAAACGGGAAAAAATGTGATTATTTAACGGTTTTTATTTTTTTTTGCAAAAACGAGCGGTGCTACAATCCCAACAACTGAGGTCCTTATTATGTGCACCGTCCCGAACATTTTCCATATTTTTTCATCCAGTGCAAAATTATTGGAATTTAAAATCGGAATTTGACTGGCCTATTATACTGGTTTGTAATAATGTCAGTAAAATGAATTGTTTTTTTTCGAGACAGAAAATCGGTAACGATCGATATGTAGGGTGTAATGATTTGTTTCAGATGCAATGATTTATTCTTTCATCGTGTAAATTTACTTTCTTTTTTATTCCTATTTCTTTTCTTTTTATTATTTTACTATATATGCATATCGCATATGAGACAGAATAGATACATATGTATGTGCAGAGCGCTTGAGTGGGGATACAAATTTACAGATGCGATATAGATATATATATATTGGCGATATAGATTTTTCGTCCCCACCGGGATCGTTACATATAGTATAATGGTAATTACGTATCTTGATTCAGATTCTTGTCAAAGAATAAGAATTCACGCCCGAGAACGAACACGCCTCTTTTGCTTTCTTATTTATATATTGTGACGTGGCGTCACAGATAGCTCTGAAAAATAGAGTTTTTATAATAGTTGTACCGAGTCCCCGCGCTCGAAGTCCGCCACCACACTTAACCCCGACAAATGTAAATGTTAGAATTTAAGTAAAATAATGTAAATAGTATTTATAAGTGAATCGAGTAACCCGCCACGACACCGAGACTCCGAAGAAGCCTTCACCAAAAAACTCCCAAGAAAACCCTAAAAAATTCCCTGTATACCCCTGAAAAACCCTATGATTTCCCCACGACATACCTTTTTCCCCTCCCCACACCCCCTGACGTATCCCCAGCAAGAAGCCCAGCAAGCCCATCAGCTAGTCCTGGAGAAGCGCACCACCACCAGCATCCCCGAGGAGAAAACCCACGCTGCACTGCTGGCTAGAGAGGGTCACAAGAGACCATCCCGCGCTCACGGCAATTCTATGGCTTAAATTTGCCACCAAAAAGAGAGAGACTGTGAGCGCGGCAATAGCCCACTCTATTCGTCTGCCGTGTCGATAAGGGACACATTCCAGAGCACGCGCAGCCAGAGAGTGGGGCGAGAGAGTACCCTCTCTATGCTGACGAGGGCAGCAGCGTGCGGTATAGATTGCCGTTATCGACCCGTTTGAGGATTCCCACGTGCGAGAGATGTCCCCACGTGTCTGCAGTTTTCCCGGCCAATCAACTATCGCTCTCGAGGACAAGGACCACTTCGCATGCGTGAATCGATAGAGCTGATCGATGACTGGATACCCATCGGAAATACGTCAGTCCTGTAACCCCTTCCTTGCCCTTTGACTTCCCTTATCAAGCCTCGTGTCGAGTGAGGAGCAAGGAGCCCTCACTTCGAGCGCAGCGTGGATAGAGAGCGAAAGCGTATAGAGAGTATAGAGGAATCATATAGAGAAGAGAAAAGCGTTGTAAAGAGTGAGAGAGAAGGAGAGAGTGTAAGAGTGAGAAGTGTTGGAGAGTTTTTGGAGAGTTTGGCGTTTTGATTGAGAGTTTAATTTTGAGTCGTGTTGTTTATTATATCGAGTTTTCTTTCTTTTCCTTTTTTGTGAGTTTGAATTATATAGTTTTTTTTGGAGTTATATTTTTTGTTATATAAAGTTTTTTCTTGTGAAAGAAAAAGAGAAAAAGAAAGGAGAAGAGAGTGAGAGAAGAGAGAGAAGTGAAAAAGAAAACGACCAAGAGTGAATAGAGGAATTTATGTTCTCGAGTGTGGCAAAATTTTTCCGAAATTGCGAACGCGTGCTGGCCACGAGGCAGCCGCCATTTTATTCCGGATAACATTTCGTGCGTGGGTCCCCTTAAAGGTGTATCGAGTCCCTGCAGTGTGGTGGTGTATGAAATAATTAGAGTCAGCCCCAAATTTATTCGTTTTTTTTCTTTGCGTCTCCCCAATAAACCCGATCATTTTTTTTTGCGTTTTCCCAATAAATTCAACCCCGATTAAAAATAACCAAAACTAGCCTACCTTTGATAAACGGCCGTGGTAATTATTAAGAGGCCGAACCACGGACCTCCCCCGCCCCCCTGAGAGTATTCACCAGTTACCTATGAGCTAGCCCGTGTATCATATTTTGCTTTGTTCTGAGATAATTCGAAGAAATTATCAGAGGAGATTTGAAGGCGAAACGGCAGTTATGCCATAAAAATAGCTGGCGCCGAACCGGACAATAATAATTATTATTAATTATTTTTTTCTTGCAATTTTCGTTTTAGTTTCCCTTTTTTTTGTAATATATTCCTTTTAATATTTTTCATCAAGGAATAAATAGAGTTATATTTTCGTGTTAACCCTGAGTTTGTGTTTCCCTTATTCCCCCCCCCCCACATTCAAATTTGGCGTGACAATATATATACTGTGACGCGTTTTCCCTGATACCCACTCGGCGTACACAAAATCCTCGCTCACCGGCTCGAAGGGCGCCAGCCACGGCAACCAACACGGCCCGTGACAAATTTTATTTTCTAACCGGCGAACGAGGAAACTGCCCGACTTGGCTGCAGCCTTCTAAGATGGTAGAGGGGCTGGGTTTCTCGCGGGATGGTCCTTAAATAAATTACACTCGGACTTTTCACTTAAATAATCCTTTAATTGCACAAAATGATTTCTTTTCGGGGTTATCCCTTGGTAGGCTCGATATAATAAAACCAAATTACATATGACCGAACTAAACGGACAGACAAACACGAGATCTCGACCCCGGGAACAATACACCGCACGGAAACTACAATTTAAATATTCGCACGACCCACTCGATAGCCGAGACGGCATACAAGATGGCGCCGATAGAAAACGTGCTCGCGAGAGCCGTTACACCAAAGAACCAAAACGCGCGATGAATTTATTCCCCGGCCGAGACTCTGAACGACCCTTAGCCTTAAAATTAATTGGACTCGCACCTCGCGCCACAAAATATAAAAAACGGACCTCGGTGAGACGATCCAACAAATAATTACAGAACGAGAAATTCCACACACGATAGAAGGCGGGAAACTAAGACGCGATCGGGCTCTCATGCGTTAACCGGCCGTTACGACAATATCGCTACGGCTCTATACAATTTTACCGCGATAAAAAACTCAAAACACTAAACCGAGCGAAACAACGACCCTACCGGTTTATTTTCTTTGGCTGGACCCCGGATAATCCACGGTATGCCCAACCGCGAGGATATTCGGAGGGGTTGCTTTTCTTGAGCAACGGGAGCGGCCACGACACGAAAAACCACGTCTTTTCTCGCACGCGACGGAAGCTTGAGTCCTCGAGAAATTAGGCGCGCTTTTCCCCCTCGACGCGGGTCCTTTTACCCCCCACCCCTTGCTCCTTCAACGCTCGTGATAATTGATACCGCTGATCGAGATGGCAGTGGCACGCGACTCGGGATCGATTTATTGGGCGATCCGAGAGCGCGAAACGATAGACAATCGCCTCTAAGCTTGCTTATGTGGCTTCCATGGCCACTAATTATGATACAGCGGCCCTGCAGATGGCCTTGATGCAGTTTTTGGTGCGGTGCAGCGTGACTTCAGTGCGAGCAGCACGGCTCGGGGTGGGTGGCGTGGCGATAGCTTATCATAAGCCACAATTCAAATCGCGACTCTCGTAAGATGGTATGAGAGCCGCGGCAGCGACGAAAAGCACGTACGTGAGCCCACTCACACCGGTACAGCTCAGGCCGATGATGGTGTGGGGGAGAGAGAGAATCCCTCTCTCTCGTCGGTAACGATCCAAGCCGTGGATCTCGTGTCGTTGGCCCATAGCTGCGCGGTTGACCTGCGCGCATCCTTCGATGACGATGAGGTTCCTCGTAGGCCGATAAGGCCGAAGCTCGCCCGGAGATAAAGAGAAATAAAATACGAAAAATATTAGAATAATCGAACGGCGGTTAACATATTGGCCCTGTTGGATCGTCTCGGCGGGACTCATTGAGACGAGACGTCGCTCTCGTGTCGTGCCGGGAGCTCTTTATTACGCTTGGTAACGGCAGCAGAAATGCCACGTTACAATACACATAAAGAAAAGCCGCGCTGAATCGATTATTATAGATATAAAGAAAAACGCCGCACCGAATCGCCGACAGTTATAACTTATGTGAGACAATATAAATTTGATATATAATGTAATCGTAAACGGACTATAATAACGCTACGACCAAGCTGTCGCACGTCCCGGTGAGAAGTCACCGAAGTCCTCGCTCTCTCCCTCTCTCCAGTTCCGACTAACCCGACATATTTGCGAAGCGCGTACATTACGATTTCCGTCATTACAAGGGTCCGCGCCCTGTTCATTTAGGCGCTGAATAATTATAGAAATGTGTTTCGTGCGTTTATAACGTTGTAAAATGTAATTGTGACCGAATGGTATATTTACCATACACTTCTTCTTCTTCTAAGGAGAAGAAGAAGAAGTGTATCGTAAATATATCCTCCTCCTCCTCCTCCTCCTCCTCCTCCTCCTCCTCCTTGAAATGATTTTGAAAATCGTGCCAAGAAACGCCGTCCAGAGTTAAGCAGCCGTGGATATAACATATGAAGCTAATCACAGGCTGTACGTACCACTCCGACAAATATCAATGCCCTCCCACACAGATTTTGTCCCCAAATTATTTAGCGTATACGCGAACGGCACCAATAGCGAACGTACATTCTCGGCACGTTTCGCAGACATCGCAGGGTTTAATGTTTTGTAGACGGCTTGAATTCCAAATTATTGAATTTTGTACCGTGATATTGCACCGCCAGATTATTTTCACGGGCTGCGACTATCAGCTGTTGAAATAGCTGATCGTCTTCTTCGAACAGCTTGACGAATCTGGCTGGCAGGAAACACGCAAATACGTTTTCCACGTCGATGACGATACGCGAACAGTTCTTATATTGCTGATATTGTAGTCTTTTGCGAGCTCCAGTTCTGATAACTTTTTTACCGGTAGAAAGGCCGCCGCCTGACCCATTTTGTTGATTCATGCGAAATCCATCGTAAATATTGAGTTTGTCAAATTTTCGTGTTAAGAGAGAAATTGCGATCTCGCTTGTATTACTGTTTTTATAGACGCAATGTCTTGTAAAAGCGCTTCTATTTGCCGTTTTAATTCGCGTCGTTTTCTCTGCATACACCTCAAACAAGAGCAAATGAGAGTCTTTCGAGTCTTACTTCGATATCTGACCACTGGTTCGATCGCGAATGATGGTCGTTCTCCAAGTTCTAGATTATACTCTGCAGTCGCCCCTCCACTAGACCTCCACTACAAGGATTACTCATTTCCATTAGACATAACAAAGACAAAAAAAATCTGATCGTCTATATATGATACCCTATGGAATCAGCATTTTTGCAAACCTTCGAAAGATCGTTGGTTTGACGCATGCGATCTTCGAAAATATGATAGTCGTTGAAAGCGACTTTTGGACCCAAAAGACAGCTGACTCTAAGGCACGTGATCGCAGTTCAAGGAGCGGTAGAAAAAAACGTGTAAAATTTCTATGTCACTTTTTATTTCTTCCATTCAAATTAGATTTATTATTATCGTACACGGGAACAGCAGTTCTGTATACAGTGATTATGATTAAAATTAGTTTTTCCGCCGCCAATCGCAGCACCCATATTGAAAATCTTGCCCCGAGGCTTAAACTTTTCGCGTTTGGGTTCCCCCCGAATGATTTCTGTTGAAAGCAATGAGATAGGAGTCAGAGAAAACATGTACATTTTTTAAAGCGTTTATTGCCCTATAATTAGGGAGAGCGAGAACAGCATTGCTGTATACAATGTAGATGCTTATTTCTATGCCCCGCACCAGCGCAACCATTCATATTGGAAACTACACCCGGAGATTTGCAGCGCTTATCGATATACGCATTATAATACTCATCTACTATTTTATCGTTTCGCTGCAAATCATTCGAAAATACGCATCTAAAGCGGTGAATACCGAAACCAGTAGCCATATAATGAAGAAACATAACACAATACTGTCCGCAGCATTGTGAATTCGGGCCTTGAAGCTGCGTTGCGTTGCAGCGGAAGTGTCTGCAGTTTCTTCGGAGACGAGCGAGATGCTGCGGAATGATTGGTGATAGTCCGTAACTGTCGAAGAACCATCCGTGTCCATTTCGATCGACGTACATGGCGACCCAGTGGGCCCCTGGTAATTTGTGGCCATCGGTGTTAACCACGAATGCCGTCAGTTTCGTCCACACCCTCGGGATACGATCTGCTGGGTACACGCCCACCGTATAATCCTTTATGTTCTGGAGAGATTGCAGAATCTGGAGACTGTTCTTGGCCCAAGGGCTTTTCCTCTTCTGATGCGTACTCTGACAAACGCGACGCGCCACGATGTAGTAGTTCTATACTCCCATAAGGAGGCGATTCGCTCGCTATGACAGAGCCACTCTTTGATCCTTGTAGCGTTGTTCAGAGCGCATTTGTATGTGTGTTTTTTATTTACAACACCGTGATACATGCAGCGTATGTCACTTCGTGGCAGGTGGCGCAATGAAGGAGCCTCATCATCTTCTTCGAGATTTATAATGTAACACCCCGTGAGCTGAGTTAGGTATGACGATTTCTCAGAGCCCCTTGTAAAGATCCGTACAGCCTGGGTCGCAATTCTCTTCAGATTTGCGACCAGCGAATGTAATGATATATCACCTTCAGCCCATTCTATATCATTGTTACGTCCGAAGGCACGCGGAAATTCGAATCAAACGTCGAGCGGTAAACGTTGACTCTTTTTATTAATCCTAATCGATATTTTTAAAACGATGGATCAATAGGGGAGTGGGAATGTTCGCTGTAAGACCTCGAGAGATCTTGTTAGCTTCGACTAGGTGATTTGAAGAGGTTAATTTCTACTCAATAAAGAAGTATAAGGTCCAACTTTATGCACACAATTGAAGTATATTTATCGAATATAAATGCAATGTGATTAGTTAAGCACGAATGTAACGAATGCGTTACATTCGTGATCAATTCCGTTAACATCGTAATCATTAATATAAATCGTTTAGTTACCTTATCGGAGAGGTGTCTTTCGTTTGTTTGAGCGTCGAATTGGTTTTTACAATCCTTCTTATTTATTATAATTATTACGTCGTTATTTATGTTCTCGATTTTTAGAAGTCTTTATATGACTTAATATTTCACTTTTGATATTCTTTGACTTGATACTTTTATAACTTCATAATTCACCTTTAATATCGGCTTGATACTTTATTTCGACAACGATTCACTCTGTTCTACAGAAGACCCGAAATCGCGGACAGAGTTTAAGTATGTGATGATTTGAAAAATATATAAGTGTGATCTACACAGTTCGGCTCGCTCTCTTCTACTGAAGACCTGGAGTCGGCGAGCGTGACCGCGTTGATAAAATTTTGGAAAAACTCGGCAAGGGATGAAAGGCGGGGCGGCGTTTTTATAATAGAAAAAATGGCTAAGTCGGGGACAAATATTAGAAATTTGGGCATAGATATGGCAGGCTCATTTCGTCTTTCTCAGAAATTGTGGTGCTTCCTGGAGCGGCAATAAAAATTAGATATTATAGTTTGTCGCTCAAGTGTCACCGATGCGCGAGTGGCTTTTAGGGTTACTATTGGTGTTCTTTCCCAAAAAAAACTGTTATTGCCGCTCTCTTGGAGAGCAGTCAAATAGACCTATGGTCTCTTGTTTGGTGAACACGTATAGTACATTACTATGTGTGCAGCTAATATGGCATAGCCATGGGTGTGAGAAAGAAAGGTGATAAGTAACTCTCCTAGTGAGAATGAGTCGTGAAATGTATTAATATTTTGTATAGTTGGTTGTGATGGCTATGTTACTGTGGTTTTTCGAGAACGCAGAATATGGATAAAAGATCTTAAATTAACTATAAAAATTTCGTCGTACGTGACATACTATAAATTTTCGGTAATTCAAATCCTTAACCGAGTATCAACTCTTTCTTTTAAAATCGTTAAAATCATTATTTTTCAAAGCAAATATCGTTCCTCAATTTATTTATCAAACCTCACGTATTTCGCATCAAGGGACCGGACCCATATGGAACGTAGGCCAGGCGGCCAAAATATAATAGATACGCGGGAATCTACCAACAAAAATCTTCTCGCGCTTCGTTCGCACGTAACACATGTTTGAAAGAACTAATTTTATCTTGTTTTCCACGAACATACTTGTATACGAGCGAGGCGGATGATAACTGTATCACAGAATCTGTCGCGAGATAGTTTCAGACGCGTGGGTTTCTTTGTTGTTTATAACGAAAATAAAAATTGTATCACAGCGACAAACCTTCGATGAGATCATGCCTGTATTTTTTTCTGTACTATAAAAAGGTCACCGTATACTCTGACAGATGTCAACCACAGATATGCCCCTTCCCTTGAGCACCGACATGAGCGATTTTTGGCAAAAATCAAGAGATATATAATTTATATTTTGATGTGATCATCAACGTCGTATAATCTTTATTCAAATTGGACTAATTACAGAAAAAGGGGAATTTGCCAAGATTCTGGACAATTTTCCCTGGGCCAGAGCCATGAGGCTGGTCTCGAGAGATTTTGTCGCTACCTCGCGTGTTGTTCATCTGTCAGCATTGTTCAGCCGCTCTGCTGCAAACAATATTTCTAATATGCCATAATACTTCAGTCTTCGCTTAACATCCAAGAGACTCACGTGTTTAATTCGAGTCTGTGACTAATATCTGGTGATTCAAAAACAACCAGTATTAATCTGTTGTATTTGACTTTGTTAAATTCTTAAGTTAATCTTTGACTTTGAGGTACGCCTGGTGCAGCAGGCCTGGTTTGGTCTTTGAGTAACTGTACGAAGTGTTCTTTAATTTGAATTATGTTCGTTTTCGTCGATGGCATCCAGATCGCTCTCTACTTGTTAATAAACATGACGATTGCACGGATCCATGGGGTGGTCTTGATTTTAATCGTTCAACGAAAAGAATTCTTCGTAACCTATTCTTTTAGTACAGATAATATTGTTTTTTGCATCTTGCTGTCACAAAATATATTCATGTCACGTCATCATTTCATGTATTCATGTCAATTGGTCACAGCCGTGATTTCATGTTCTCATAACTTCATAATTTGCTGTAGTGGCACATTTCGATGTATTTCGCAATACATGTGTCCATTCTCACGAAATGACCTGCCAAAATGATTACTGAAGTTGTTGTGCGACGCCAATATCCAAAGCATAACACTTTGTGAAAGTCAAATCCACGCAACGCACGGCGTATTATTATTTGTTACCTTAAATAAGGCGTGGAGAAGCTGTAATTTACAATTTGCACATTACTGTCTCGTATTTTCACCGTTGGATATCACAAACAACAAACTCGAAACGGTACTGGCTCATAATCGGAAATGAGAAAAGTAATAGGAAGTAATATGAATATTTAATTCGCAGCTTCTGTACTTATTGTATATTAAGAAAAAATGTATTTCATATTGAATACTCATGAACTAAGAAAATATAAAAGTACAAACAGTAAATCATTAATCAAGAGTAATTGGAAATGCAGGATCGGATCTAAATTGATGGGTCTATAACATCATATTGTTTGTTTTTATAATATGATGAGGTATAAATTCTCTCCGCATTACAGCACGGTGCAATCCGTTGATGAAACATTTGGCCTTCTCGTCCTTGAAGAAATTATTGGCACGACTTTAATGCTTGGGATAACTTCCCACATTCTTTTAAAAGTATGTAAATAAATAATATCAGTTGTGCTCGTAAAATGTTATTCAAAAATATTTTTTTTTATGAAACTAGATATTCGGCATTGGATAATAGTATTATGATTTGAGTTGCAGTGCGTCGAAGATGCTGAAGTAGATGCAGCCATGCTTTTAACTTTCACTGTATGGACTGCTGCGGCAGTCATAGTAATTTATGGTTACTGTCTTGCCGGTGAATGTTTAACCGCAGAGGTACAATCGTGAAAAATTTAGTCCATTGAACAATTCAGTTCTTCACTCATGGAGGGTTTTTTCAGAGCTTGGAAGTACACAACGCATATTATCATGCAAGATGGTATGAAATGCCTAGAAATTTCAAGGTACCATTGCTGATATGCATGATTCGGTCCCAAATGCCATTACGATTAACCGCAGCGAAATTTTATCATTTCTCACTTAGCAATTTTACTAGTGTAAGTTATTCTCATTCTTACTATCTATATTGGAACGATCGTGTCATTCAACTTACATTGTGAGATTTCTCTTTTAGATTCTTAAAACAGCGATGGCATATGTTTCACTACTTCGAACTCTCGGTTGAATTTTCATTTATGCAGTTTTCTTCGCAGTTCGTTTAGAATACAAGGCCGTATTAGTTGTTTGCTGCATCGGAAGATAGAACGGGGTAAGTTGGAATGAATAAAACCATATCACTTTCATTCTCCGTTTTATCTCTGGGCGTTTCATCAGAAATAAATTAATACAATTGGTTATCGTGAATTAAATCACCAAGAATCAAATTATTATGACGTAAGAGCAGAAACAGAGTGTGATCATATATTCTATTCACTTCTCGCATCCTTTTGCTGCCTGGAAGAGGCAATTTTGTTCCCTCGAAATGGGTTTTTTTCTGTTTCTGTACCGGAATGATGAAAATGGTTGCCGTAGTCAACAAGTACCATGTTGACACAATATGTTCCAAAAAGTCGAAAAATCATATTTAGAAAAAATGTCCGTATGTATGTGTGTGTGTATGTATGCGATGAGCTTGTAAAAATTTAAATGGCCATATCTCGAGAACAGCTCCACCGATTTTGCCGAAACTTTGCACACAAATTGAGCCGCAAACCACCTCAGTTTGCTGCAATTTTTGCTGAAGTCGCTAACGGATGTCTCATTTTAAGGTAGTTTGAATTTTTCGAAAAAGGGCGTGATCTCTCTATCTTTCGTAAATCTCCAGCTGGCAAGCGCAAACTTTCTATACGAATAGGCTAGGAGGCAAGGTTGTTTGCCATTAAGTTTGGCGAGAATCGATTGAGGCGGTCAAGTTTTATAGAACTTTGAATCTTTTGAATTTTTCGAAAAAAAAAATATTTTTGCTCTAACTTTTATAAAATTTGAACAATCGAACTGAAACTTGCTACACACATTGGCTAAAGAACAAGGAAACTTGGTGTCGTGTTTGACAAGAATCGATTGTACGCTTTAGGTTTGATGAGATGGTGAATTTCACAAAAGTTTCAATTATTCGAAAAATGGCATGTACGCTCCAGCTTTCATTTAAAATACTAAGGTACATTTTAATTGCAGGGCTTCTCATGATTATCATACTATCATAAGACAAAGCTTCCTCTATAAGAAAGCCCGAATTGAGAAAGCCATTACTTATTAAGCAGAATGTATGGGTGGGCGAAAATTGCGAAGAAGCAATGGGCAAATTTCGAATTTGCACGGTTTTTACTATCTTCAATAAGGATAATTTTTTTCAGAGCCTTACCTTATCGCATTGTATTTATATCCTCAATGAATCAAAGTTTTTAATGGGAATATATATGAGTAGAGTAACGGTACCTATACGCCAACCCCTTATACATGGGGCTCGGAAGTGCGGGGTGGCCCGGGTCAAGCGTGTTATACGCCTATCCCTTATACACGGGGTGTCCCCCTCAGGTATATTTCGGGGCCTGGAGCTGTTTTTAGGGGTGGGGGTAAATTCCGGTGCGGTGAAGCTGACTCGGTGGAGGAGTCATTTTCACGAGGGCCCGTTGTGGCCACCGTCCCCGACCACCACCCAGCAAATTTTGCGGGTATAATAGTTGAGGGTTGATATTGTGTATGCGAGAAAGGTTTTCCCGGGGGTAGCCACCTAGCGATATGTTTTGGAAGGTTAGGGGGAGGTGGGTGGTGTAGGTAGTTGAGATAGGGATCGTGGGAGGAGAGGAGGGGGCAGCAGTGGAGATTTTGCACCTGTCTCTCTCTCTCTGAAGGGGCCCCATCGTGAGGAGCTGCGTAGGGGGAAGGTATCAGGGTTGTAGGATGGCGAGAGAGTGTTGAGATGGCATGTAGGATAATAAAAAGGCAGGTAGCTGCGGAAGGCTAAATATTTTGAAAAATACTTACTATGGGTAAATGAAAAAACCCCCGATGAGCGTAGGAAAGACAAAATACCAACGATGAGACCTTCTCGATGCTTATGCTATCCTGGTATACGCAGAAGTATACCAGGGTTATTGAATAAATAATTTGCGGGGAAAGGAGAGGGGTTTGTTGGACGCGTGCATAAATAATTTGACGAGCATTTTTTTTTGTGTTTATAAAAATATCAAAATTTATTCTTAAAAATAGTGATACAAGTGTAGCTCAACCTATGGGCTACCTCAGCTCATCGTGGGTGCACGGGTAGCTAGGATATCCCGTGCACTTACAGAAATCAGCGATGTTCTGGGCCGAGGTATTGAAGAGGTCGCCCGTATTTACGTCCTCGTACGATGGCGTCGACGTAAATACGGATGTTTGCTCTGTAGGCCCATCGTCATTAAGCTGCGTAGATGTGCCCAGCGCTGGCCATTTCTCGAAGCTGATGTCCGGGTGTTCGCCAGATGCTGATGGCCCCGAACGGACACCGCTGTCAGGGCTCTCCATACGCGGACTTTCAAGTAGAGTGAAAGTCTCGTCGAAGAGCACTGGCTCGATGTCCATCGCATCAGCCTCGAGGAGGATCGAATCATCGGGCAATCCCAATGATACTGTATCTGTAACAGCAAACAATACAAATAAAATACATGTACGGGCGTACAAAAATATTTCTGATTACACAAAATAAAAATACTTACATAGAGGTGCCGATGTCGCAGACAAATAATCCTTGTACAGGTGCCTCACGACAGTTTGCTTTTGATGGCCGCGTGCGGTCATGATACCCCAGGCCATTTCGAGATATGTCCGATCCCGACGGAAAACGTCATCTGTGCTCATCACGCCGATATTGCGTGATGATACATCATTTAATAAATCAAATATGGCCTCGTTGATATCAGGCAGCAGTGAACGTATCGTGGGCCGTTTTGTCTTGTATAGGGCCAGTACTGGTGACCCACCATCCCCGTATATCATGCAGTACTCCAGTACTCGCATGAATACACCGAATGCCCGGGCGTTGCTATTTTTCTCCATTTTTTCGGATTTGAGTTGATTACTAAGGAGGTGTTGGCTGGTGAAATTTTCACGGCAAATTGTTGAGACGTGACAGCATCCTCACGCAGCAAAGCTCTTTTTCTTTTAACTACCCCCGGAAAAGTTTGACACCCCCACCACCACTATTGTGAACTGTTTTTCTTTCAACTACCCCTTCCACTACTCTTGCTGTGTTTTTCTGCTCATTATAGACAATTTTCACCTCCTTGAGAATATACTGACCGGCGATATAGTATATAGACCCTTGAAGACAAAGCATCTTCGGATAGCACGTACATAAGAAATAATTGGAATATGAAGTATATAGTAATATAGAACACTCGCGCTCGCAACCCCAAACAAAATATGCAATGTCACATATCGTGAAACACATCTCCTGTTCTCGTATTGAAATGGCATTAAATATATGCTCGAGGTCAACTGATAGCAGTTCATTCGCCGTTTACCATACTCGAGCATTTCATCCTCATCAGTAGGGCAACACATTTCTTTCAAAAATCTTTTATGCAAACGAAATTGTTCATCATTTACTTTTTGAAAACCTGCTTTTCGTATGGCTTTCCGTGTTATCGGACCCCAATCTTTACGGATTGACTCCATACTAATTTCCTCTATGAGTAGAGCTCTACACTTATTTGCGAGTATTTCATGATCCCGAGCGATTATTACTCTTTCATCAACGCACGATGCGACCGATCGTAATCCATAGTAGCTTGTTTTCTGCATGATGAGAGAAGGCGCGGCCAGCTTTTGTTTTTTAGAGTTGAATGCATCATTCCCTCTGAGCTCACTGGGACTAGATGGTTTTATGAATTCTAAAGTAACAGCTTTCTCGTTATACACTGTTGTAAAAGATATCTTCTGTCTACCAATAGGATTCAGACCTTGCGGGCAATTTTTTTCTGTTTGTGCAGGGTCCTCGAACCATGGTGTAATAATAGTCATACGCTCACGTAGTTCATACCACTCATTAGGCGATAGAGTAATGCCACCGCCATACTGGTTTGTGAATTTTATCACAGTTACAAAGGGCTCGCCACTCACAGACTCTAAGCTAACAGTAATCTTTTTGCTCGATGATTTATTTAAATTGTAGGACGTTGCTAGTAGTAAAGCATTGTTAGGGGCGTAGTAATTAGTAGCGTGTTCACTAGAAACCCCGTTGCTCGAGACTTTCTGCGTATTTACGTCACGGTTCCATTCCATTGTTGAATAACTTTTTTTATAACGTCACGGTGGGATGAAGAGCACGAGCCACTGTCGGAAAACGGTGTAATAAACTCTGGGTCTTTTCGGGGCCTTTTATAGTCAGGGGGGCAGTATATGATCACGCCCTCGGAAGAGACGGGGCTGGGAGGCTAGAGTGGGCCTCCACCGCGTAGGCGTGTTTAGAGGGTAAGGAGGGGGTAAGAAAGGGGTAGTCTAAGGACCTACATCGCAGTATCAGCCCTGTCATAAATTTACTGAATTTTCCAAGCTCGTTAGCGGGTTGGGGGTGAAACGGACCAATCGTGGCTAAGTTAGGTGGGTAGACCGCCATATAGTGTCCAGATTTGTCCACACTGTATAACGTCTGAACTTTGGCGACAAATACAATTTTTATGACTGGCTAGACGTTTTCTATAAATATATACGCCTCTATACCCGATGATGTAAATTTTAAAATTTATTATCCTTTGGCATTGCTTCCGGCGCCGTTAGTGTCACAACTGTCATTGGGCTAGGTCTAGACGGTGCATACTCCTGGTCGCATTGTTCTCTGCTTTTCCAAGGATTTCTTCACGGCAGAAAAAATGCCCCCATGAAAGACCTTTAAATTTTATGACCCTTTATCATCAGCTGGTGGCGCCGCTAATGTCTACCGTAGGGTGGATTGTTTTTCTTTTTCACGGATTCTCCAAGGCCAAAGATACATCTCGAGCAGATTTTTTTTTAATTTATCCTAACCGTTTGATTTATATCTAGACGGTGTATAGTACTGGTAGCATTGTTCTCTTCTTCTCCAAGGATTTCTTCATGACGGAAGGAAATGCCTCCAGGAAAACCTTTTAAATTTTATGACCCTTGGTCACTAGGGCCGGTCCAGCCTGTGTATACTCCTCGATGGATTGTTTTTCTTTTTTCAAGGATTCTTCAAATCAGAAGATACATCTCGAGCAGATTTTTAAAATTTATGTTATACCGATGCGCGGAGGGTGATGATCAGCGTCAACCGCTGCTTTCAGCTTTAACCGGAATTTCTGAGATAGGAATTAGACCTCGCTAGTGTGTCGCTAATTTATGCCTACAGGTGTCTAATGCTTGTGGCTAGATGGCGCAGTGGGGAGTGTAGAGTAAGGGTTTTGAAGGTTTCAAAATCCTTTAAATTCAATGTTTTCTCCAGAAGTGTAGTCTTTATACTCTGAGTCTTCAGTCAGTCACAAGTATAAAGTGCATCGCTATACATTTTGAGTTTCATCTCAGGGTCATCATTTTGTGCAGCGTGTGTTGATAGTGTTTATTTTTATCGTGCGTTTTTTTTTGATAGTGTTTATTTTTTATCGTGTACAGACAGTGTAATTTTTATTGTGCGTGATGTAGCAAGTGAAAATGGAAGTTGTCACGTTTATAGCAGTTTTTGCTAGAGTTGTGGCATTTCTACGGGCTAGAGGCAGGACGGTACCGTCTCGGATATCAGCATATCTAAAAAATCGTACACTGAGGTTGCTTCCTATCGAAGCACTCAGACAAAAATTTAGATCTTTAATGGATTCAGTGAGTACCGGTGACATAGGGGTCATGTATCACAAGGATGTGTTTCGCGGGTGTCCGGATTTACTCGTAATCGCATGGGGAGTGATACAGTTGCGCAATCATACCCGTATGACACCTGTCACCGGACTACGAAGCGAATACGAGAGGATACTAGGTAATTATCACTGTAGCTACATTTCTATTCTTCGCTGGTGCATGCCTGTGTGAATATTATATATATATATACTGAAAGAGTCATTCTTAATTACTTATCTTGTTCACAGCTGACATAAGTCTATCACCGCCTCAACCACCAGCCACCAGTGAGGGGTGTACTGATACACACACCAGAGGTCAGTTATTCTTTATATAAATTTAATTATTTCATGATTCATGAATAATATTTTTAATTCTTCAATTTTTAATTTTCCATTTATTTCCATTTGTATAGACGCCAGTAGTAGCGATATGTGGGTTGATTTCAACGAGACGGCCATTCTCGAGGTTGTTGGTAATTTAGAGAATTTCCAGGATGACGATTTTACCGGTAAGACATTTTTGTCTTGTATTATTTTTATCATTCTTCTGATTATTATTACCCATACTAATATTAATTGTTTTCTCCATTTCAGAATCAATGGATCCGAATGAGCCGCTTATGAGCACGCACGGCTTAAGATTAAACAGCGAAGAGAAGCTGCAGCAGGGTAGTGGTGCAGCGAGCCATCTGTCACCAGTTGAACCGATCGCTGGTTCATCCAGTGCGGTTATAGACGCAGCAAATCACAGATCGACTCAGCAGAATTTACCGGAAACTTCACAGACTCCAGCTTATCAGGGTGAGTCGAAAATTTCGCGACTGTCCGAAACGAAACGTTTTTTCCCCAAATTCCATGCGTCAGGGTCGGTATTAGAATTTAAGGTCCGCGAGCCTACAACCGGGAGTAACCCCATTGAGTGTTTGGAAGCCGCATTCCGTGATATTCACACGCTTCTCGTGTCTGGTAGTGAAGGAACCGATGTCATAGGGTTGACCTTGAGCTCTAATAGTTTTACACGTGGTCCTGCAGGTATGTCGTTTCGCTTGATCAGAGACTTTTCTTTCGAGGATTTATTCGGTTTAATATCCAGTATAGCTCAAAGCTCAGCATCATTCTCGATAGATGAGTCTCTATCAATAGCAAGTACGGTGATAACGATGCCTGTAGGAAGCGCGCGACCAAAACCGCTAACGGTGGGTGATTGCTCGAAGCGCTCTATTCTATTTATAAAAAATCGCGACAATCTGTGCCTGCCCCGAGCGATTGTAGCAGGTCGAATATATGTAGAACGGGGGGCTGCTTGAGAGGGAGATCTCCATGACCGGTGGACCTCTGTACAGAGATCAGCGGGTTGGATGCAGCGTGAAATAGCTCAAGAGCTGACGAATGCTGCTGGAGTCAACATCCCTCAAACAGGGTGTGGAATGGCTGAGTTGACAGCGTTTCAACGTTTTTTGACACGCGAAAAGATTGCCATCGTTGTATTCGATTTCGCTACTTTCGGTTCCGGGGCTCCACCCTTTTTTGACGGTACGACCACCGTATTAAACAATGTCGTGGAGGTAAAACATACGATCTACCTTCTGTATGATCAAGACGCGAGACACTTTGATGTCATTTTGAAACTCGCTACAGCCGCGGGAAACCGATTCTTCTGCGTCCCTTGTGGAAAATCATACGATCGTGCTGTGGGTCATCGCTGTCCCCAAAAGTGCCCCAGCTGCATGTCAAGTCCACCGTGCGATGCAAACGAAGGAAATATTCGTTGCGAGCATTGTAGACGATTCTTTCGAGGAGTAGAATGCCTCGAGAATCATCGTGCATTGGGGTCACATGGGCCGAGAACAATCTTATGCGAGATGTTACGCAACTGTCCTGTGTTTTAAGCAAATTTATAAAGAGGATAAAAAACATGAGTGCGGTAAATTTTACTATCAGACGTGTAAAGAGAGCTGCCCTGACAACCATCGTTGTTTCATAGCGCCCGCGAAGCCGATGCGAATAACCGCCAACCGGGCCGTGTTTATTTCTTATGATTTTGAGACTCAACAGGAAGTCGTAGTGGAAGGGACAAGAGATGTAAATATTCACATCCCAAATTTGTGTATAAG
This sequence comes from Dyspetes luteomarginatus, assembly GCA_963669185.1. Taxonomy (NCBI): domain Eukaryota; kingdom Metazoa; phylum Arthropoda; class Insecta; order Hymenoptera; family Ichneumonidae; genus Dyspetes; species Dyspetes luteomarginatus. Next base: position 15,328,035 of record OY769903.1, on the reverse strand, counting down.
TCAGCAACGGTGTACAAAATGCATCGATGACAACGATGATGATGACCGGTGTGAATTATGTACAAGTGAGGAGCGTGAGAATATTTTCCATGATGCTCCTGTAGAGAAGCTCGTAGAATTCGCTATGAAACCACGAAAAGGTGTGAGTAAGGTTATATGCATAGCACATAACTCCAAGGGTTTTGACGCTCAATTCATTCTCCGATATCTCGTCGAAAAAGACTCCCGGAATCCTCCAAAACTTATAATGAATGGCACGAGTATTATGATGATGGAGGTAAAAGGAGTAAAATTCATTGACAGTTTAAATTACTTTCACATGCCTCTCAGCGCTCTCCCAAAAGCTTTTGGTTTAGGTGAGAATATTTTTAAGGGCGTGTTTCCACACCTCTTTAATAAAAAATGTAACGAACATTACATAGGACAGTTGCCTCCTCTCGAAGATTATTCTCCCGACACGATGAGTATCAAAAATCGTAAAGAATTCTTACAGTGGTACAGCGAAGCGAAAGAATCGGGGTATCAATTCGACTTTCAAAAAGAAATCGTAGATTATTGCCGAAGCGATGTAGTAATTTTAAGACGAGCGTGCGGTTTTTAGACAAATGTTTATCTCACGCGGGAATGTTTGTCCATTTACGGAGGCTGTAACTATGGCGTCAGCATGTAATAAAGTATATCGCATGAATTTTTTGGAAAAAAATAAAATCGGAGTTGTTCCGAGAAATGGCTACCGCAGAGCAGACCGTCAATCTGATATAGCAATCGAATGGGTATTGTGGTGTGAACACCATTTAGGTACGGACATCACTCATGCAGGTAGAGGTAGAGAGCATAAGCTACCCGATGGTACACCTGTCGATGGTTACTTTGAATCAGCCGATGGAACTCGTAATGTTTTACAATTTCATGGGTGCTTCTTCCACGGTTGTGACAAGTGCTACAGTGATCTCCGTACACGAGAAAAAGTATGGCACGGTAGTACATTTAATGATCGCTTCTCTAGAACCCAGATCATCTCAGAACAAATCCGATCTTATGGCTACACTCTCCACGAAATGTGGGAGTGTGAATATATAAAAATAAAAAACGCAAATCCTGCGATTACAGCCTTCATAAACGGTCATCCTATCCTGACGAATAAACCGCTCAACCCTCGTGACGCGTTTTTTGGTGGTCGTACGGGCAATACGCGAAGTTACCACGCAGTTACAGACTCTGAAAAAATTCATTACGTGGACGTTTGCTCATTATATCCATATATTTCACAAACCGGGAAATTTCCCATCGGGCATCCTAAAGTCTACACCGAGGATAACTGCAATGCATTAACTGGGTCTGATTACGATCTAACCAATGTTGAAGGGCTTGTACGCTGTAGAGTCGTACCGCCACGAAATCTCTACCATCCCGTACTGCCAATTCGCATGCACGGTCGGCTAATGTTTTCATTATGTCGCCATTGCTGTAAAGAAATGGTACAGGATAATTGCCCTCACAATGATGAAGCCGACCGAGCTCTCGAGGGTACTTGGGTCTCTTGCGAGCTCGTAAAAGCTATAGAGAAGGGGTATAAAATAACGAAAATTTATGAGATCTGGCAGTACGAGATAGAGCAGTACAACCCCTCCACAGGTGCTACTGGTCATTTCGGTGATTACATAAAGTTATGGTTGAAAATCAAGCAGGAGGCTAGCGGGTGGCCAGCTAATTGTACAACCGAAATCGAGAAGGCCGATTTTATAGCTCGGTATTACGAGGCCGAGGGGGTACAATTAGACCCAGAATGCATCACTAAAAACCCAGGACTCAGTGCTGTAGCAAAACTCTGTCTAAACTGTTTTTGGGATAAGTTTGGACAGAGAGAAAATTTGCCTAGAACTGAAGTGGTAACTTCGCATCAGAGAATTCTTGAGCTTCTATCCGATCGTTCTTGCCGGGTACACAAGATTATTCACGTTAATAACGATGTTATGTATGTTTCCTGGGATAACACTTCGGAGAGTGTTGACGTAAACCCCAATACAAGTGTTGTTATTGCAGCGTACACAACAGCTCAAGCGCGGTTACAATTGTATACTTTCTTAGAGCGATTGGATAGACGGGTTCTCTATTACGATACAGACTCGTGTATATATATAAGTACGGGAGTTGAAAACGAGTATCACCCACCTTTACGAGATCTCTTGGGCGACCTGACCGACGAGCTCGAACGCTATGGGAAGGGTACCTATATAAAACGTTTCGTTTCTGGCGGCCCGAAATTTTACGGCTACGTGACACAGACTAGCGATAATAAAAGCATTGAAGTCTGTAAGGTCAAAGGTATAAACTTAAATTACTCAATGAGTAAAAAGATTAATTTTGATTCGATCTGGGAGCTGGTGGTAGACGGCGAGACCGCAATCAACTTAGAGTTTAGAGCCATTCATCGTACCGCTTTTCACCAGGTCGTAACGCGCACCGACAAAAAAACATGTAAGCCGGTGTTCGTTAAAAGGCGACGGTGGGGCGCGTACGACTCACTACCTTATGGCTACGTAGAGTAATTTACATATAAGCATAGTTTTGTAAATATTATTGACAATGAAAATAAAAATATATTTCTGTTTGTAAATAAAAAAATATTTTTCTGATTGTAAATGAATAAAAAATATTTTTATTGTAAATAAATAAAAATATTTTTATTGTAAATGAAAATTTGTTTTGGTGAGTGGAGCAGCCACCGTGTAAATGAAAAATAAACTATATGTCTGATTGTAAATACAAAAAATGATTTCTCCATTTAAAACTGTTGCACAACGAAAATGAATAAACATTTTTCTACCATGAATCATTATTTTGAACCAAGAAAAAAGTTGTATATTAATTCGTAACACTACCCTACAATATCATTAGTCAATATGGACCCGCGATGGAAACATCCTTGGACGTCGATGATCTGTGGGCCCACTGGCTGCGGAAAGACGTACTTTGTGAAAAAGTTTTCAAAAAATATATCGTGTATGGCCAGCGTTCAGTTTGCTCGAATAATCTTTTATTATTCAGAATGGCAAAGTGGCTACACTGAGTATGGTAGAAATGTAGAGTTTTTAGAAGGGTTACCTCAGAACTCTGACTTTACCGGCGACAGTAGACCAAAACTCATAGTCATTGATGATTTGATGCGTGAATCGTCTAATAATGCAGTCGTAGACTTGTTTACGAAAGGTAGTCATCATAAAAATATCAGTGTGATGCTCATCTCCCAAAATATTTTTCATCAAGGCCGCGGTCAGAGTGACATCTCTCTTAATACCAATTATATAGTGGTATTTAAAAATCCTCGAGATCGAGCTCAAATTTCACGCCTGTCGAGGCAGATATACCCGGAGGATCCGAAATTTTTACAAGAGGCTTATCATGATGCAACATCCAAACCCCACGGTTATTTATTACTAGATCTGAAACAAGACACACCAGATAATTGTCGTTTCCGTACTTGTATTTTCCCAGACGATCCCCATAATTTTGTTTACGTACCTAAGCGGGGTAATACGCTGCATTAGAAAAAGTATAAAATGAGGAATATATAACTCATTACGTCATTCGGGTTCCTGCTATGGCTCCATCAACAACGGCTATAGCTTCTATTGGGCGGAAAAATACGATTTTACTACACGCCTTGTGCTATTTAAACAAACAGCAACGGAAATTAGTTTTACAATCCATTGATAAGTGTACCGTTCGATGTATATGTGAATGTGCCCTGAACACTCTACGTGGCGTGGTTCCTTTAAAAAAGAGTGAAAGAGTACGCCTGTCAAAATATAAAAACATCTTGCGAAAGTTGGCAAATAAATCCGGCAACTGGAAAGCAAAGAAACGTGTAATTCTGCAAAAAGGTGGTGGTTTCTTACTACCTCTGTTTTTACCTATCATTGGAAGTGTGTTATCGAGCATTATATCCCGCAACTAAAAATAAGAAAAAATGCATCACGCCAAGAAGGTGGTTTTAATACCTGAAGATGCTGTTGGGAAAGTACACCACGGTGTCGTACGGGGACCACATGATCTTGACACCGTTCAAACACCTGGTACTACATTAAGTAGATAAGATACTGAAATAAGTGATATACTCCGGTCGGTAACACCCAGAAATGAGCGTGAGAAGTGGAAGTTATATCAGCAAGTTCTGCAGCGTTATCGTTTTTTCACGGAAGATAATCAAAAAGTTGCTGAAGCTAGTGGTGGACTATCTAGTGACAAAAATAATGAGTACACTGATCGAACAGGTGATTCTACGATAATAGCAACAGTACCAAAATGTTATAAAAAACAAGCGGAACAATTACTGAATTATATTCATACAAAATCCGACAGTACACTGCTGTGAGATAAATACGGTGTAGTTAGTATTAATGGAGAGAAAATAAAAAACTCAAATATAATAGATTTGGTCAATGACGCTGTGAGAGCTAGAAAAACAGTGAAGGCTATAGGTCGAGCTCAGTTTGGTCGCGAACTCCAACGGATAGGTGTTCCTCGTGAATTTGTTGGGAATCCTCACTTATGGGTGGATCCTTCTGCATCATCAACACCGCGGCCTGGTGTAATTAATGATAACACCATCAATAATAGCATGAATCTTGACTCTTCAAACGAATCGACCCAAAATTACCACACCCTAGGAGCTACATCTACTACATTGAGGAATAAGAGTCGGAACACACCTACTAATGAAGCCTTGAAATCTTGGGTAAAGCACAATCTGTCATGAATTCATTAGAAAAGATTTATTATGATCCATCGCATACAGCCGGTTATGCTGGTGCTCCACAATTAATTGAAGCTGGTAAAAAAGAGTCTATACCACCTGGAGAAGTTACTAAATGGTTGAGAATTCAGGATACCTATACACTGCATCGGCCGATACGACGAAAATTTCCACGAAGACACTACGTAGTGAATAATATTGACGATGTTTGGGAGGCTGATCTCGTAGATCTGCGCTCTCTCAAAGATCATAATGATGGATTTCTTTATCTATTAGTTGTTATCGATGTTCTTAGTAAATTCGCTTGGGTTGAGATATTACGAGATAAAACATGTGCCACAGTAACAGAAGGCTTCACACGTCTGCTTGAAAGGAGTAATGGTCGGTGCCCTGTATGGCTCCAGACTGATAAAGGAAAAGAATTTGTTGGAAGCATTTTACAAAAAATTTTAGGTAGTAGGGGAATACGTTTTCGGGCAGCTCGTAGTCCTGATGTCAAGGCTGCTGTTGTAGAGCGTTTCAACAGAACTTTAAAGGAACGCATGTGGCGCTATTTTACACATCAGAATACACGGCGTTATATCGATGTACTACAATCAATAGTTGAGGCATATAATATGACAAAACACTCTACGACAAAGATGCAGCCTGCAGTCGTCACATTGTACAACGCTGCAATAGCTCGAGAAAATATGGAGAAACGTTTCAAACCATGTATAAGATCAGCTAAATACAAGCTCGGAACCCTTGTACGTATCAGTAAAGCAAAGACCGCCTTTGAGAAAGGTTATGAAGTGCGCTGGAGTGAAGAAATATTCAAGATACATAGGATTCTTACAAATAGACAACCACCCGTGTATGAACTAGCCGACCTAGAGGGTGAAGTGATTGACGGTTTTTTCTATGAAGAGTTGAGCGTTGTGGAGAAGAATATCAAGGAAGCAGAATTTATGATTGATCAAATTCTCAAGACCAAAGGGAGAGGGCGTAATAAAAAATATTTTGTTAGTTGGCGAGGATACCCCGAAAAATTCAATTCTTGGGTCTCAGCTGCAAACGTTCTAAAAAAGTGATAAAATGAGAGACCAATTTCACTTAATTTTGCCCAGTAATAGCAGTATGAAATATTACCCTGATAATACAGTAACACACTTTATAACACAACTGCCGAATACATTGAAGTTGTCTGGCGAGTGGGCTGTAGCCTTAACAGAGATTCAATTTCCACGTACTTTTATGAACGTAGACCACGAAAGTGGCCACATAACAGCACAAAGCATTTTTGTTTAACAACCTGTTAAAAATGATGTGAAAAAGAAAACACCGGTTACTCTAAAGAGTCCTGCAAAAATACTCCGACAAATTAATATTCCACCTGGATTGTATACATCCATTCACGCCTTAATTAAAAATATAAATAATGCTACAGATTTGAAAGAACATATTTACATGGAGTATAATGGAGAGCGATCTATGGTGAGCGTTAAAGCCGCAGGTAGTGGATGTAATAAAAAAATATGTCAACGCTCTCACAAAATTTCATTCAGTGACACGTTTTCTAAAATTGTTGGTTTCAAACCTGACACTGTAATTGATATACATGAACAATCGACATATAACGCTGACTTTCCGGCAAGTCTTACCCACGGACTCCCTGATAAATTGTTTTTATATACGGATATATGTGAAAGTTATGTAACGGGCGACGTTCAAACACCCCTTTTACGTATTATACCCGTAGACACCACGAATTATGTGTATGGATCCACGCAGACAAAATCGTTCTCACCGCCAAATTATATACCGCTTTTACGCTCGGAGTTCAATACAATTGATATAGATATAAGGACGGGCACGGGTAATCCTGTACCCTTCCAGAGTGGGACTCTGACCGTTACATTACACTTTAAGAGGATTCGTTAAAATGACAATGGAGCATTATATTCAGCACTACGATAATCAGGTGGGTGGGGGGATCGATAGGGTATTTGTTGGGAGTCCTTATCAACGCGGCCATGGTCTTGGTAGTTTTCTGAGCGGATTATTTCGACGAGCTTTACCATTACTAACTCGTGGTGCTCGCGTAGTCGGAAAAGAAGCGCTACACACAGGAATGAATATAATAGGTGATGTTGCTCATAATACACCATTTAAAGAAGCGTTCCGGACGCGCGTCACCGAGGGTGGGAGAAATCTTAAACGGAAAGCGGAAGAGACGCTCGATAGCTTGATGAAAGGGTCAGGATATAAAATGAGCAGTCATCAACCGCAGCATCATTCATTGTTCGGCCATGCAGCTTCACACATCAGCTTACCTGCATTCACTGCGCTTAAAGCTATTAAGGCTAGGAGTTCTGAACGATCAACGAGGAAGAAAAAGAAGAGGAGCAATAAAAAAGTTGTAAAATCACTTAAAGGGAAAAACAAAAATAATAAAAAGAAAATCTGCAAAGACGTCTAAGAAAAAAGTAGCAAGTAAGACTCGAGGTACGAAAGTTGTCAAGCGTAAAAAGCGTACCGCTGCTGATATATTTGGATAATTATTCAATAATTTTTTAGTTTTATATTTTTAATTAAGAGTTAAATTTTAAAAGTGTGGAAAAATGTCTTTTTTACATTCTCATTCTTGTGAGTGCTTGAAATCAGAGCTGGACTTATTTACCTTACCACCAACCCAAACGAGCATCGAAGGCTCTCAAGGCATACATTATAAACCTATATCCTCACTCACTGATGAGGCTCCCATTGAATTTGTTGTACCAGGGCATGGCGATGAATATATCGATTTAGCACATACAATGCTCAGTATCCGCGTACAGTTAAAACCTCGCTCCGGCGACGCTGTTCTGACCGATAAAGTAGGGCCTGTTAACAATCTGTTACACTCTTTATTCAATCAAGTAGATGTGTCATTCAATCAAAAACTTGTATCCCCATCGAATAATGCTTATGCATATAGAGCATATATCGAAACATTGCTGACCTATAAGGAGTCAACAAAAAAAAGTCATCTTGGCGCTAGCATGTGGGTCGATGATACACCAGGCTATTTTGATGAGCTGCCTCAGGCAACTACAGAGGGTCAAACACTCACTAAAAACCCAAACTCAGGTCTGCCGACTCGTCAGGCTATGATGCTAAATGGTTGTATGGTAGATCTTCGAGGCTATCTTCATTCAGATATATTTAATCAGGAAAATTTTTTACTCAATGGTGTTGAATTACGTCTTCGCCTAGTACGTTCAAGAGATACATTTTGTCTTATGGATGATAGTGCCAAGGATTATACCGTGCATATTACTGATGCGAGTCTTATCGTACGACGTGTTAAAATTAGTCCGGGAATTTTACTGGCTCATGCAAAGGCTCTAAGCAAGGGTACTGCTAAATATCTCTTTACGAGAGTTGAGGTAAAACCATTTACAATACATAGCGGCGTTCATGGGGAGACACTCGATAATGTTATACTAGGGCAGCTGCCGAAAAGAATTGTTCTTGGCTTCGTTGATAATAAAGCATTCAATGGTGATAGAAAACTAAACCCCTTCAATTTTCAACATTTTGATATAAACTATCTATCACTTTACGTAGATGATGTGCAGATTCCCAGCAAGCCTTTACAACCAGATTTGACTAATAATTTATATATTGACGCATTTCACACTCTGGTCTCGGGTACTGGTATACAATGGGATGACGATAGCTGTGGGATTGATAGAGCCGGTTACCCTAATGGCCACTGCTTATTCTGTTTCGACTTAACCCCAGACCTTTCAGCAGCTCGGCCGAGCCATTGGAATCTTGTACGTCATGGTGGCCTCCGTATAGAGGTGCGTTTCAAAAATGCATTGTCAAAAACTATAAATTGCATTGTATACACAGAATTCGACAATGTAATAGAAATCGACGCCTCGCGACAGGTTATTGTAGATTTTTCAGGTTGACATTACGGCGCTACTTTTTTAGTATAATTGTGTCTGAAAATTTGTAGAGCGTGTCGCTCCAGAAATCTGAGTAGATAGCTTTTTTACTATAGGGAGCCGCCATTTTCTACACATCACCCACTCCTCTAAAGCTTGGCTATATTTTTAGACATAAGAGTTAGTGATGTAAGATCTACAGTGTTAGCCGACACCTCGAGAGTAAAAGACGTGCCATCGTACCACTGTTTGAAGTTTATATACCGTGGTCAGATAGAAATTGTTTTGAATACTCAGACCAATGGATTGCGTAATTGATATCCAAGGTTTTGCGGATAAGGAAGACTGGTTTACGCCAAAGGAGGTTGCGGTTATTTCTCTTGATCATAAATATATCGCCAACTGGGTGGTAGCTCCAACATGTATTTTCACGGATTTGCCTAAAGCGATTCGTAATAAGAACAATTGGGTAACTCAATATCATCACGGGTTTGAGTGGTTCGAAGGTGATATACCTCTTCGTCAATTGCATGCGAATCTCAGGGATATTGCCAGAAATGCTGGAAAAATTTACACACGAGGTCTCGACAAAGCAGTCTATCTACATAACGTTATGGCACGTGAGATAAAAAATCTTGAGGACTCAGCTTGTCCACCTTTCGAAGATTTACCAGAATCCTCCATGACATGTCTACCCCACGGTCTCATAAAACGAGCGGGTCTCAAATGTGCTCTGAATAATGTGGCTCGACTGAGGAAATGGATTCTTCGTGATGTGATACCTATGGATACACGGATTCCTTTAAATGTACAGATCATAAATAAGCCCGAGACCGACGTACAGGATCGTACTCGAGAGTCAGCACGCCTTACGACACCTATAGCAACACCACCAAGGGAATGTTACTCGCCGGTTGTATCAAAGAATGAATACGATCCAGATTGGCCAGGCATTACGAGGTTTTCCCCGGATCGTGTCGAGAGGTGTTCATCCAGCGGATCAAATACCAACTCTACTGACGAGACCGACTGCTCTAGTTGTGAATACTGATGATCACACAAGAGCAGGCAGCCATTGGGTTGCCATCTACATCGACGGGAATGGGCATGGATCATACTTCGACAGCTACGGTGTTCCACCGCTTTTACCTGGCTTTATCAGCTGCTTGCGAAAAAATTTCACCATCTACCAATGGAATACGCAGCAAGTGCAGAGCTTCTCTTCAGATGTGTGTGGCCAGTTTTGTATTATGTTCCTTTACCATATGCACAGCGGGGGATCTCTACTACAATTCAGGGCTATTTTCACCAGCAATTTACAACGAAACGATCGCCTCGTAGCTGGCTTTTACAAATGTCTGACAAAACTTTTACGTGATACTTCTCGGAGCACAGCCGCTCATCGCGGCAGTACATTATTTGGCGGAGGTGTCGGCCCTAGAACATGTGTTTAATATTGTAACGCTAGATTTAATTATTTTTAAGCTTAGTGGGGTTTATTCTTACACATATTTCCTCGTACAAGTGTATTCCTAGTTTAAGAATAAATTTTTATATATTATACACACAAAAAAATGTTTGACAAATTATTTATGAATGCGTCCAACAAACCCCCCTCCTTTCCCCGCGAATTATTTATTCAATAACCCTGGTATACTTCTGCGTATACCAGGATAGCATAAGCATCGAGGAGGTCTCATCGTTGGTATTTTGTCTTTCCTACGCTCATCGGGGGTTTTTCATTTACCCATAGTAAGTATTATTCAAAATATTTAGCCTTCCGCAGCTACCTGCCTTTTTATTATCCTACAGGCCATCTCAACACTCTCTCGCCATCCTACAACCCTGATACCTTCCCCCTACGCAGCTCCTCACGATGGGGCCCCTTCAGAGAGAGAGAGACAGGTGCAAAATCTCCACCGCTACCCCCTCCTCTCCTCCCACGATCCCTATCTCAACTACCTACACCACCCACCTCCCCCTAACCTTCCAGAACATATCGCGAGGTGGCTACCCCCGGGAAAACCTTTCTCGCATACACAATATCAATCCTCAACTATTATACCCGCAAAATTTGCTGGGTGGTGGTTTGGGGACGGCGGCCACAACGGGCCCTCGTGAAAATGACTCCTCCACCGAGTCAGCTTCACCGCACCGGAATTTACCCCCACCCCTAAAAACAGCTCCAGGCCCCGAAATATACCTGAGGGGGACACCCCGTGTATAAGGGATAGGCGTATAACACGCTTGACCCGGGCTACCCCGCACTTCCGAGCCCCATGTATAAGGGGTTGGCGTATAGGTACCGTACTCTACTTATATGTCAAGCGTCCTTAAGCTTGAATGGTGAAACACCAGTTGTGGTTCTTTCACAAATTAATATATATTATTATACGCGGCCACTAAATAAATCGTGCCTCGCTCGAAGCGCCGCGGCGCACTGCTTCTAGCTTGTAAAAATTAGTGATAATTAGATTAAGCATTCAATATCCATGTAAGAAACGCATCATGATTTCAAACCCTACCCCCCTTTTCCCGCACGACACGTCTGTCGTTTAATAAAATTCCCTTCTCAATCATTCGCCCATTTCCCATGCTTAACCTCACCTGGCAATTGAGATGCCGCGACGAGTCACAAGTTTATGAATAGCGGAGCTGTGGCGAGGCAGTGAAGAGCCATCCCTTCGAGACCTTTGCCAAGAGACCTGTGTTCCCGGATTGTTTTTAGTCATTTTTTGACAACAAGACCACCATGCGAGCCCACAGTGAGAAACGAGCCGCCAGCGTGAGATTAGCCACCATGAAAACTCCCCGCTCGACCCCCCGAATAAATAATATAATAAGTATAATACATAATATATTATTATGTATTATATAATTACTAGGGGATATTATTATGTATTATATAATTACTAGGGGATATTATGACCTGTGCGCTACATGCTCAAGTTTCCAAATTTTTGCGATGTTTTCAAGAAAGGCCATTTCTTTATTGAATAAATACTTCAAGACGTGATATTTAATGTTGACTTTTGAAAACTATAAAATTCCGGATTCTTTTAACGATTTTGAGGAGAACCGTTTATTTTTATTTTTTCATTAAAAGAAAAATTAAAAATGCCACAGAACCTATGTATAGATTTATTCCCTAATAATTTTTGATGGCTTATGCTATTAAAGAATACACACTTTATTTATTCATTTATTTATTTATGTACATATTCACATCATATAAAAGCAACTAAATTCTTACTTGTTTACCGTCAAATTTATGGAATAATTCGAGGAATCTCGTAATGACGTGAATTTTATTTTTCATTGCCCTTAGGAATAGCAGATTTTGTTCAAATTGTTCGTATTCGTCATTACTCGAGGACAAGAAATCGAGAATTAATATCGTTGCCAGCTTGCCTTTGACATATTCTACTTTATTGGATAGATTTCCAATTATTTTTTTCCGATATTTCATTCGAAGAAAATATATAAGAAGATAATCTCAAATCTGTATCAATTATTTTCCTAATTATTCGTTATACTGTTGTTTAATAAATTACTGGTCAGTTTTTCATATGTTCATCGAATAATAAGCTCGTCCGTTAAACATCTGGTTAAGCAACGAAAATGGTATCTGTGAGTACAATTAAAATATTACATCAGCCCTGGCAAAAAGACTTTTCGGAAGAAAAAATTATCTCCATATACGAGCTCGAATTTCAGAAGAAATATCCATTAATTTTGGGTAGATCTATTATAAACTGTGGGTTGATCTAGAGGATATGAAATATCGAATTCAACGCATCGACAAGACGATACAAATGATGCTAGAAGACAGTACTACTTTCGGTGATTGGGAAGAAGAAGTAGATGCAGAGCTCGACGAGATTAAACGCATCGAAGAAGATACAGAAAAATTGATTGAAAAACTCAAGAAACGACCAGCCGTATAGGATCGACGTATTCCGTTTAGGGAACGTTAGCCAAAGAAGGAAAGTCTTTGTCAGGAAGTTGCAACTGCCACAGGAAATGGACGATGCGTAAGCGAACTTCATTAGCGAAAATGATTCGTTCAGTACATTGACTCTGGAAAACAAGATGTCGAAGAGATGGAGAAAAAACAGCTCAATTTTTCCACTCTTAATTTTTTGGATGTGTTAAAATATTAAGATGTTCAATAATTTATACATTCGTCCAGATAGCCCACATAGCAAAAATATTGAGATACATTATGACGTCTCAATGGTTTCTTAGAGGATGCTTATGCGTTATTTTACGTCTTATAGACGTTGTATGAAACTCGTCGAAAAACGACGCATAATAATACTTTGAGAATGATTTAGATGTCTTTCAGTTGTCTAAATACTTTGCTATGTGGGAGACGTTAACTGTTGATCATCAATTCAACGATTTCAAATGTAAAAAAAACAATAAGTACAATAACAACAAAGGAACAATAAGATTATTTAATTGATTATCACTAACAATTTTAGATTTTAATAATACTTCTTCTTTTGTGGTTGGGTCTTAATAAAAAAGAAGGTAAATTAATTCGAAATGATTCGGGGACTTTGAATTATCAGTCTTCATATGAAGTAAATCTGTATCTGTAAATGTACAGGAAAATTAAAACAAAGCAAGACAAAAACACAAAAGGGTTTGGGGAGAATTTAGAACGATCTTTTACTAATATTAATACGAATGAATGAAAATCAGAAATTCTAGTTGGCCGTGAAGAAAAGGCATCGCAAAAAGAACGAACATATAGGACAATGGTTGAATAAAACATAGCTCAAGTTAATACAATAATAATACAATTTCAAAACTAATGAAAATTGAAATTGCCACTCGTGTTATACAACCACAATTTAAGGGGACTATTAAAGGGATTATTTATTCCTCTTCGCTGTCCTCGTCCTCTTCATCGTACTCCTCCTTGCGCTTCCCCCCTAAAAGCTCTCACCACAATTTTCTCGCGATGGCGCCTTTCCTTCTCTTGCTCGCTTCAATCATGGAGCATCAAATCTTGTACTGTGGGCTGTATTAAAAAAAAAAACTTTAACATCTTTTTCTATTATTTATTTATGAAATTAAAATTGAAGGAATCAAAAACAAAACATCTTATCATTTACGTCTTTAATAAATCTTTTCTTTCCTTCACCTGGCGCCGTTCCGTTTTGTTTTTTTTTTGTTTATGTTCGATTTTTCCGCAACGGTTTCATTACGGTTGATCGTCTTGAATCGATTTTTGACTTGCCGTAGCGATTTCTTTCATTGACTGTCGAGGAGAAGACCTGAAATAGCTGCCCACATTACCTTTTTAGTTTGTACCTTTTTCGTAGGACCCACTTCCGGTAAGTATTTTTGGCATTTGTCAATTATGTACTACGTTCCAGTCCAGGTATCTTAAAATGGAAAATAGTCACCGAATACGTATATATTTTTTGTTACTCTGATTTTATTAAAAAAACCGTTGATACAAATGCAAATTCCGACACTTGCATATTGTTCCTCACAATTTTCCTTCATCACTAAAACTCCGTCCTTATAAGCAAATGATTTTTTTTTCTTTCCCATAGCGTTGAACATTATCTTTTTTATTATCATTCGATGTGCTCTTTCCTGCTTCTTTATCAGTAGCTGGTTCGGTTGACGGTCCTGGGGTTTCTCTAATAATCTCAGGAACATCGACCGACCTCGTATGATTGGGTATGAAAGTTGCCTTTTCGTCCTAGGTTAACTCATTGAGAACACACGCCATCACAATGGCTTCATCTTCCAACATATTCTAAGATTTTTCGTATATTGGCAATTCGCTTAAGGATAATCGAAAATGGTATTGAGAGGAGTGAAGGGCATAATAATAAACAGTCTTGAAAAATGTGTATTGTATTGTGTAAATGTATAAACACCATACACCATTCACAAATAAATGTGTCAGTAAATAAATAAGCGTGTATATGAATAGATTAACTCAGATCGAGACAAACTACGATCCGACGAGTCTACGAATGGATTTCAACTCTTCTTCTTCTTCTGAGAACTGAATACACTTATATTTGAGGAGTATACGAAGAAACCGTACAGCGAACGTATAGTCAGCTGAAATTTAATATATTATGAAGCCATATTATATATTTATTTATAATTTTCAGCTTAATTATCGACCTACATAATGATTTTTGATTTTACTTACTCATTATTTTATTATATGTGTTGGGTGATAACAATGTAATTGATAAGACAACCCCGTTGTTGTCAATTTTAAATAAAATGTTCATTTCCGAATTTTTTCTAACTTTGGGTATTCTAATTTGGAATGTATGAGCCTTGACACTTGACAACGTTCATACGATAAAAACTACACTTGCGCAGTGCAGCCAATATAAACGCGGCACTACACCGAAGTTACCTACTGAGTTGACACTGATCGATACACGCAATGGGGGTGAATCAATTTTGGCAAGCATCAACAGCTTACTGATTAGGTTTCGTTAACTTATTGATTGCTTGGATTTTTTTATTCAACGCTAACTAGCCGATACTGAATTTAACAACTAATCGGAGCCCTCGGCTACTTCACTATCACGGGGTTTTGGTCACGCAATTTTGGCGCTCTTCCAGGCGTGAACTATTAACGATAGCTGTATGTCTTTATGGACTTTTTTTATATGAAATTCAATTTTCTACAAAAATGTTCATAGAAACTTTTACCGTATTTTTCATCGTTTGGGCAGCGCTTGCGGTGAATGGAAAAAGTGTACCAATTTTACATTGTTTTTATTTTTTGTTGCAAAAACGCGCGGGGTTTTCACGGGTATATTTTGATAGGTCATTATGATGATTATTTTTTATCGAATAGCACTAATTTGGTGAAACTGCTAATTAGTCGGATTCAAAATGCTAAAGTGACTTCCCTATAATATTTGAGTCGACCTGAATTGAGCTAGTTTTCGCGTAAAGCTATGAAACGTGCTGGTCTTCGAGTCAAACTGAAACGTATTCTTTTTCATTCTCAACCCGAAATTTGCTTTTTTCACCCGGTATCTGAAATGTGCTCTTTTTCACCGGGAATCTGAAACGTGTTCTTTTTCACCGAGAATCTGAAATTATTCTGCTGTTATTCGTATCGGGCGTCGATGTGGTCTCCAAGTGAGGTCATAAATACACGAGATACTCGGGAGAATTACGACTTACATATTTATTTGACGGTTGAATCGCATCTGCCTCGTTTTATATTCGATTAATCCACGCAGCTAAAATAGACATTGTGTGTATGTACGTATATTATTGTTGTGTTCGTCGTGGAAGAGTTCATATGCCACAAACAAGGACATCAACAATTGGCAAAGTGGCCAAGTAGTAAAAAGTAACTAATTGGCTACTTTGCCACTTGTTGCGTCCGCAATCGGAGGTGGTGTAGGTGGATATCTTTATTATCGATTGCTAATATTACTACTAACTACAAATTAGAGGTACCATTTGTTCAGGTATCCGGATAATCCCGACTATCCGAACTTAACGAACCTGACACTTTAAACACGGATATCCGGACTATGCGAAACTATCCGGCTATCTGGGTAGTTCGGGTAGTCCGAGTAATTCCGATATTTCCATCCGGATAGTTCGGATAGTTCAAGCAGCTCAAGTAGTTCGACTAGGTCGGGTCTAGTATCCGGATCAAGATAGTCCCGTGTGGTAATTTCTGCAAAGAAAATAAATAAACACCATAAAAGAATCGAGCATCAATTAGGGAGGATATTTTGTTAGTTGTTTTCAACATTATAGTCACCCATATTGAACCACCTGAATATTAGAAAAGATGTCATACTTGGAGTCCCATTCAGTGAGGGTGTCATTCTTAGAATCTACGACGATAATGACGTCGTTCTGGGAGTTCAGGTCAACGGCGATATTATCAGCGATGGCCAGTCCGACGACAGCGTCCGCGGTGTTATCAGATCGTTGTCATAGTCTACTTACACCTCAAGAACGACAGCCTCGATAATCTGCATTCCACGAACGATGTTCCTGTTAGTTCGGGCTTCAAGAAAAAAATCAAAATCGACCTTGTCGTGGTCGTCGTGGGCCGAGACCTCGAGAATTACGAACTCATCTACCGGGTCACCAAAAATGAGCTGCTGAACGACCTGGATGGCGAGAATGCTGTACTCATCCACCTTGTTGTGGCTCCAAGCTTTGTTTCATACAATATGATTATGATGATGCTGATGATTATATCCCGGCACAAAAAGTTTATGTCAAGGGACGTTTCCGTGATCGAGCAACGTCTCCTGATTATTCTTATTATGCTATAAGCTATTTCACCGGTTTTTAAATTTATTATCTAATAACATTTGATGCGATCTTAGCAGAGATATCTAAATACAACTATTCAAATAATTTTTAATGATCTTAGCCTTAAAAAATGAGAATTATCGCGCGAAAAAAATATTTTTTGCATTAAACATTAGATAAATTATTTATGTGAAATAAAGAAGTAGTGAATTTATCTACAAACGGATTTTTTCGTCGCATTATATGGAAAAAATTGTGTGGGAATATCAACCGAGTTTTTCAGGGTGATTATTTCTAAAATTAAATATTTGAAATCTAATAACTTGATAAGATCCGTTATAGCTCAACGCAGCATCGGAGAGATAACAAAATTAAATAAATTGTGATTCTTTCAAGGCTGGAAAATAAAAATTTACATCATATTTTGTTATTTTTGCTTCAACAAGTAAGCTTCTAACGTATGAAAAAACAATGACGTCATCCAAAAACAGATTTTTTCGACTATAAAATCATTATAGTTTTTTAATTTCAACATATCTGTTAGGTCAAATAATTAGTTTATAAATATTATTGCAAGGGCAATAATAAATTATGCACTGCATTAATTTTAATTTTGTGTTTATTTAATTTTTTACCCAGCTTTTCATAACGTTCGTACCGGCTACCAAACTAACCAAACTACCCGACGTATCCGGACGTGACGTTCGAATCTATCGGATTCGAATAGTTCGAATATCCGGACATCTGAACCACCCATCTGAAAATAGGAGCTCTTCTACAAATAAAGGAGTAGACTACAGTATCCACCACCTAAAAGTAATTAATATGATACCAGCTAATAGTACGTCAGAGTACTACTTTACCAACTTCATTGGCAGTTTCCAGTAGCATAAGTACCTAATGTACTAACCACCGGATAGAGATAGCTTATGTACTACCTCATTTTACCGAAAGACGGCGATGTGTTACTCTTGCACTCATTTCCTCCAACAAAATCGAACAAAATCCATCTGCATCGTAAAGTTAACAACGATATGCGACATGTTAAGGAATATTTCAAGAACGTTAAAAAATAATACATGGGCCGACTCGTGAATTTCAAGTATTGCAGCCATCAAGTATTCTCATAGTACTAAAGCATTTTCTGCGTTCAGTAGGACCTGGTTATAAGAAATCGTTAGGAGCTGTAGAGGAAGTGCATTCCGAGAAAAGTCGTAACATCTGGCTCCCCCTCTACAGTGCATTGAGGCAGCGTTCGCAGTGTGTGTGAGTGTGTTTGAGAATGTTTGAGTGCATGTGAGAATCTATAGTGGAACGTTGGATGGGAAAATGAAGTACGTTGATGAACAGCCTGGTTTTTCTTTAACAACATATGGAAATCTTTATTCATCAAACACAACGATCATAAAAATAATACACTGGGGTGAGCGGTCAAATACACTCGAGCGTGGTTGATTAATAGCTAGAGTTCGCGCACTGATCGCCGTTGGGATCGAAATCGATACACTCCGGACGAGAGTTACACGTGGTGAGAGGGCCGTGGCGTCCGTAACCACCACGACCTGTTGAGCACTGCAAATCACCTGTCGAGAGTCTATGCAGCTAATCGCGACACGATGAATCGCCCCGTGAGCAGTACGAGAATGAGAAATCCTTTTTGAGCACGTTAAAACGCGGGAACGAGAGTACCAAGAGCTTAATTGATAAACGTGAGAAGAACCAAAAGTAATGAGCTTGAACGAAACCGTTGAGCTGCGGCCATTAACTTTGTCACACATATACTAATGAGCATGAGCGTTGCCGGCGTCTTCTCCCTTTTATGAGTGCGCATGCGCCTCGAGCGCACGTGAGATGCTTGGGGAGCGGGCCCGAGATGTGCTACCGTGCAGCGGCCAGCCGGGTGGTCCGGCCCAGCCGCACCAAATATCATCATTTTTCAACAGAGTGCGTCGACAAAATGTGCGACGTTACTTCGACGATCGACTTTTTGTTCATGTTTATGGTTAAACCATGCTAGAGAAAATTCTTTATAATCGGTTACGTTGCGCAAAATTTGACTCCGGCTTGTGGTTGGCTAGATTTGAATACTAATGTATTCAAATTCAACAGATTCTAGAGTTTACAAGTATGCTTATTATTATTAATGATATTATATATTATAATATAGTAGTACAAGCTTAAGTATCAAGACGGATTTCAAGTACATTCAAAAATAGAATATCGGCATGTTTGCAAATTATTAAAAAACTATTTTGCTCCTGACTGCCTGCGAGGCAAAAATACGATAGTCATGTTTTTCACTAGAAATCACGTGACTTTCGTGTTTTCGTTTTCCGCTATGTTCGGTGAAGCTATTGCGGATGTTGACGCGGCAACAAAAGTTGACGCGGCAACTCTTTGTAATGCAGCGGTCATTCGTATCGATAAATTTTGACGATTGATTATGAGTTCGCCGAGAAAAACGAATTCTAAAAAGCGTCGTGGAAAGTGTATTTGGATATGTTGATTTGAGGTGCTCAAAAACGGCACTGGGCGCATGGCGAGTACGGGTACACTTTAACATAGCGCATGCGTAACTCTAATTGCCGTGGTGTTCAGCGCGCTCATGTTTGGCGCTTGAGGGATCTGCATAAGCTTGGGGTCAAAAAACGTGTCGATTTTCATAATTTTTTCCTAATGAGAATATTGGGATGATGAGGTCGGGATTTTAGACACAATTAATAAATAGTTTTGTCAAGTGTAAGCTTTTGTATTGAACAATGAAGTTATTATTATTCAAACAAAGTGCAGCAGCAGCAATATCTTCAGCTTCTATTTGAGGTGCTCGACGAAGTCCTCGCGCTTCTTTCGATGGTTCCAGTGCAAGCTTGTCAGACATCTCTATGCGCTGTGCATCGATTTTGTTTCACTTTGTATAGGCATTGGGCCCAATTTATTATCCACAGCTTCCCTGCATTAGTTCATGAGGTCCCGATATCTTTTTCCGTTCTTAATCATTAATATATGGCTTATAATGACTATAAAATCACACCTGGAGTCATTTGTGATCTGGCGCGGATTACCCCCTGATCCGAATTACCCCGTACTTGTATGCCCTCTGGCCCGGATTTCTTCGTACTTTTGGATTTCCTTGTACCCTTTGATCCGATTTACCGCTTGACTCGCCTTACCTCCACCTAGCTGATGCAAGCCTCGTCGGCTAGGGTTCCGCGATATCTTGGCTAGTTTAAAATTATATAGTCTAGATACGCCTTTTTTATTTCGTATAATATTTTAATTATATGAATAGATTAAATTTCACGGCTTGCCCGTGGTGCGCCAAGCGGCCGCCGTGTGGCACCTACCTGGCAACGTTCTCGCTCCTAAAGCACGGTACTATGTTTAACATTAACTATGACTCGATTCATGTAAAATTAGAATAAATATAAATTATTCAGAGTTTTCCTTAACTATATTTTCTCTTCTGCCTTTACCGAGGGAGAGAAAGAGAAACGGTGGTAGCGGTGAAAAATTCTGCTCCACTCAAGGTAGCAGGCTTCGGCATTGCTCCTCACATCACTCGCGGTAGCGGACTTCGGCCTTGCCCCTCGCAACTCCCAAGGTAGCGACTTCAGCTCAGCTCCCAGCTGACCATCTCTTCGGAGATCCACCATATTGACTGATGCCGAAGAGGGCTGGAAAGCGTCAGTCTTGCCCCAACGGGATATTCCGGAGTCAGAAGGGACTCCAAGCCCGTCATCCAAGGATCGAGCAGTTGCAGAAGGAAGCTCGATTTGGGCGCCCAGTACCAGTAAACCCCGGTGACGCCCTCCAAGCTCTAATTTACGGACTTTGGTTTTCGCCCTTAGGCGCCTAGGCACGTGGCTGTACAATCGATGCCCCCGGATTCCAGGCGGGAAGAGGTCTGGAATGAATGCCAACATATCCCGTTAACCATCCTCTCCCAACGCCGGGAAAGATTCGACCGCACCAGGATCGGACGAACACGATCTCCGGTCCCAGAGAGGAAGTCCCAGGGAGGAACCCCCTCTGAACTGGGCTGACCCGAAGGACATCCCGAACAGAGGCCCCTGATATAAACCGGCCCTTACCCGATTATGCTTCGGCGACGAGGCACATTCGGAAATAGTCCGAAAGCGGATCGCCAAGCACTATCGAACCATTCCTTTCGTCTGCTGTAAAAAAAAGTTAAACAATAAATGAAAGAACCATACTTACCGACATATAACTTACTTACCTGCTCGCTTACGTCTTCATCAACGTCGTTGAGATCCATGGCCGTTTATTTTCATTGGCGTACGCGTCGCTTTCTAAAGCACAATCGTTTGTCAAATTGTCAATCCCGCCACTAGCATCATTAGCAGAACGGTTTGGTAACCGTCATTTAATATACTCACAGCCAAGTTGGTTGTGATTTCAATTATGACAATGCCATTATAGTTTGCTTTTGGTGCAAAACTTCAAATGTTTGCGTTGAAAATGAGGGTAGTGATTTCGCTTCGAGGAATCACTTCATCTTCGTAACAAAAATATAATATCTCGATAAACTACAAAAAACTATGAAGTTCGGATTGGTCGTTGGGAAAAGGGCGCAAAGAAACGAGCAGACCGACTAAGGACAACCGCCAATGAGATTTCTCCTGGAATCCTCCTGGAGAACAGGCGGAGTTTTTTTTTCGCGTTACGGCCAAAGGATGAAGCCCCTTTGTGTCGATGAGTTGAAAGTTCGAGAGTGCCTTGTTTTCGCGCCATGGGCCAGGGGATGCGATCTCGGGGTGATTTTCAATGCTACCGAAGGGAAAATCTCCGTGCTTTGCTATCGATAATGTAAGGTAATTCCAGTGAGAGGGGTGCCTAGTAGCTGTCGGATAAGGAATTTCGCTATCGTAATTAGTTTAATAATCAGTCTTTCGTGCACCTCCAACGATCATACTCGGCAATACCATGTTGACAGTTTTTCTGTCCACACCCTCAGCCTCGTTCTCGATCATATCATATTTTGAATAGAAACCTCATGATTTCGCGATTTTCTACCAATTTTGCAATGATTTCATTGATGTGATTAAGTGCGCTTCCGATGTTGCACCAATAATCGTTTCAATCGCTGACACCCCGACCCCCCGACAATATGCACCAGGTCCCATT
This sequence comes from Dyspetes luteomarginatus, assembly GCA_963669185.1. Classification (NCBI taxonomy): domain Eukaryota; kingdom Metazoa; phylum Arthropoda; class Insecta; order Hymenoptera; family Ichneumonidae; genus Dyspetes; species Dyspetes luteomarginatus. Next base: position 15,305,922 of record OY769903.1, on the reverse strand, counting down.
ATTGACGTTAAGGTCCTTCAATACGAAAAATATCGATAAATAAAACAGTGCACCCTCGTGGCGCCTGGACATCGTCTCCCGGAAGCGATTTCGCAACAACAGTCATTCGAAGCCTGAGGGCATTACAAAACACGATAGCGCGACAAATTTCAATTGAATCGATTCACGCGTCTCCGTGTAATCCCTTAAAAACCGCGTCTTGCTTCCAGGACTGTAGCTTCTTCTGGAGTAGACCAATCAGGTGCTTTAGGGGGTATTTTTTATCACCGCGAGCTACCCTATTCATTGGTATGCGTCGTTATGATAGTTTCACGAGCCCAATGCCAATTCTCGGGGTGGTTTTGCGTGATCGCACAGCCTCGATTTACACGGGGTCACACTGTCCCCTTGCGGCAGGTCGATTCGCATCCAATCGCAATAAACTAGTCTCATTCGAAATATAATTACATTTTTTCAAAAGTACTTTTGTAGTTTTTTTATGTCGGTCCAGTTTCGATGGTTATCGGCCACAATCATTTTGTCGCACTTAGAATGACGAGCACTGTATATATACACATATATATATATATATATATATATATATATATATATATATATATACTGTAACACGGTAATTGCCAGCTCGATTCCCCGGGAAAGGTGATCGGGAATTGACGCGATACAAATGGCACTCGTCTTCTGACAAATCATCCTGAAAGGCGCCAGGCCTTTCGTTTACCAAAAGAAAGGCCAAAAATGGTTTTCTCTACATCACACGCCGAATGCAACTTTTCTTCGCGACTAGCTTCTACGAATAAGAGGTAGGTTCGAGGGAGAAATTCCCTAAAAACAACGTGGCTGCAAAAATCAATTTAAAAATGGGAAATACGACAATTTATTTATTGCACACCATATTTTAATAACGGCGTTTGGACGAAGAATGGAAGGTTGCTCTCCGAAAAATGCTACACGTGAGCTTACACTGTGTTATAGGGGGCCTCTTCATCAGGCCTGGCTCGATACAATTAAAATAAATAGATAAAAATACTCACGTTTGTCGTATTCGTATTCGTATTCTCACCTCGTGAGAAAATCTCGCCGCTTAAAAGAGAAGAGTTTTTCACCCACCATGAAACACAAAATCCTTCGCGAGCCTTTTAATATCGGCAAAATCTCCACACAATAAACGTTTAATTTTTTTAACTTTTGACTATTCTCACCTACGTCCAGCTAACAAGTGACGGCTCGTCTCTTGCAAGCACACTGTCTCGTCATTAGGAGATTCGAAGGGCGGGGGGGACAATCCCTACTCTCATGCGATAGTTACAGGTTTCGCGGCAATCTCGCATCGATGATACAGATTGATTGGGCAAGACTGACTGCGGGTGACGATTCCTGTGACGTAGTTCAAAGTATCGCTGCATGGTGCTGACCTCAGGTATCGTCGCACGATGCCGGTACTTTAACAGCGGCCCTCCCGCCGTAGAGAGAGCATCGTGACCCGTGATCTTTCTATCTCTCTCTTTCATCATCTCCTCGCGAAGATGCTCGCAACAAAGTATAATTTCGACGGGAATTATTTCTTAATTCGTATCTTATTATTTTTGGGTCCCATCGACTCGCTTCAGATATGGTTTACTTTTTTGCCTTTTTAGCAGCTATACTATCCCCTCCCTTGCCTTGCTGGTTGAAAGGTGCGCGGGCGACGTTGGAGGAGGGGAAAAGTTGTCTAATTATCATGTGACGACGCAACCCCACGATACAATACATATATATTGTCACGCCGACTCTGAAAAATGGGGGAAAGATAAGGGAAAACGCAATACTCTCTGGACAAAGAAAATAAAAATAACAAAAGCAATATTTATTTTCACTCGAAACACAAAAACTATCTCGTCCTTAAAAAAAAATTATAATAACAAAAATAATATTTCTCCGAACGACAATTCCTTGTTACGCTCCTGGCGTCGGCGAACCGCAAACTCTTAATTCGTATTAAAAAAAAAAAAGAAATAATAATAATGATAACAATACTGTCCTTTGGGCGCCAGTTATTTTCTAATATAGCTACCGTAACACAAAAAAGGGAGCTCTAATAAACTCAAAAATAAATTCTCTAAATTGTTTAAAAACAACAAAAAGGAATATTAACTAGTAGAAATCTCACACAAGAAAAATTATTCTATACGGCTTGCTCTCGTCGCTTCCACTCACACTGGGGATTGGGGGGAAAATTCCCAGGGTGGGGGAAAAGTCTATTATTCGGCTTCTCAATAATTACCACGGTCGTTTATCGGGAAAACTAATTTTTCGGTTATCTTATGCAATTAAATTTTGAATAAAATTATTGACGAAACGCGATTAAACTCGGGGCTGATTCTAAATTATTTTTCACCACCACAGTGCACGACTCAATACAACGCAAGGGGACACACGCACGAAAATTGTACCGGCAAAATGGCGTCCGCTTCGTGGTCTGCACGCTCTTGCAGAATTGAAAATCTCGCAAGACACTCGAGGGAGAAATTTCAAGGTACTCACTTTGTGTCAATTTTGTTCCGTGGCTTTTTCTCTCTTTCTTTTTCGCTTCGCTCGCTCTATCACTTTCCTTTCTCTTTTCCTCACACTCTTTCATCTGCTCTCTTTTTTCTTTCTCCTGTCCTTTATCTCTTCTCCTTTTCTCACTTAAAAAAAACTATATACAAGAAAAAAATATATAACTCGAACAAAACTCTATATAAAATACTTAAAAATAAACTCAAAAAAGGGAAGCTCGATATAAAAAAAAACTGGTCACTCGACCTCGCAAAAATAACTCAAAAACTCAGGGACAAATCTCGCATTCTTCTCTTCTCTATCACTCTCTCTACCCACTCTATAAATTTGCTATACCCTCTTTGCTCACTCTATACTCTATAATCGCTACGCTCGGAGTGAGGCCATCTTGGCATCTCACCCGGCACGAAGGCTAAGAAGGAAATCAAAGGGCAAGGAAGGGGATACGGGATCAACCTATTTCCGATGATTAGCAAATCAGCGGAGATCTCTATTGATTTGCGCATCCTATTTTTCTCTCGTTCCTGGAGAGCGACTGATGATTGGCCGGAAAGACTTGGCCACAGATGGTTGTGGTGACATCTCTCTACCGTAGGAATCGTCGGTGATCGATGAGAGCGATCGATACCGCACGCTGCTGCCCTCATTGGCATAGAGAGGATACTCTCTCACCAAACTCTCTCTCGCTGCTCGCGCGCCTCGTTTTTGGCCCTTAATGACACGGCAGATAAGTAGAGCGAATATGGTCGCACCCACGCCCTGTTAAATTACTGGTGTAACGTGTGGCAAGTTTGAGCCGGAAAAATGTGAGCGCGGCTTGTGTCTCAGTTCACCGTCTCTAGCATGCAGTTCAGCGTGATTTCATCTCCTCGGGGATGCTGTGGATACTTCGAATCTCTAGGTGACGTGCTGTCTCTCTCATGCGGTGATCTTTCTCCGGCGATACGTCAGGGGGTGTGGGGAAGGGAAAAACGTATGTCGTGGGGAATTCGTAGGTACTTTTGTTAATTTCATTTTTAATTTAGCGTGTCGAGTTTTTCCTTATTTTCCCGTTTTTTTCCAGAGTCGGCGTGACAATATATATATATATATATATATATATATATATCACGTATTGAAGTCGCCGTTGAGCGAGAACGCTATATGTGTGAGGGAAACATACGTGTGAGCGACTGAGAAAGAGTCAAAAGATGTAGTCCTCAGTTGCGCGCATGCGTGCAGTCTTGCTGCGTTCCAAGCTTACCGCGATTATTATATCATTCATCAATTATGCCCAAATCATTGACTAATCCAGTAAAAGCATCTCACAAAAAAGAAGCTAGAATTAAAATTGAAAAAAGTAGAGCGCAAGTTGATCGCGAATATACAGCAAAAAAAAGGCATTGAAAGGTTATGTTGTAGATCATAACCTATCACCTACAGCTCAGCCACAAATTATCAACGTTTTACTTGATTTAACTGTACCATGAACAATAAACAACGCATCAACGACAGTGTTGCCAGTCTAGTACAATTATAATAGATTTGTAATGTTTTCGTGCGACTTACTACGTCAATACGCCTTTCAAAAATCTATTACATTTTTACAATTTTTGAACAAGACAAAAAAAATCGGTGAAAAATCGAATCACAAAAGAGAGTACCCAAAAACCCATTAAAAAAAAACCTAACCCAAACGTATAGCGATAGTCTATCGATATGTGATAGCCCTCGAATACAGCGATGCACACGATTGGTCGATGAGTTTGTATTGCGCGCGAAAGCGTATCGTATATTTGTATATCGAATAGCCTGCCTTTTCAGCATTTTTACTTTTTTCTCCTAACTCCCGACTCCCGACCGCCTGCCGGGCAGAATACGGGAGACGGGAGCATGCGTTTCGTCGTTCTCTAGATTTCGAGATTATTCCATATAATCTCGCAAGCGAGTTCGATTCTTCGATATAAAAACGCGCAAAAATTCAGTAATTCCCTGAATTCTGTGGATTTTTTAATAGTTGGAATTTCGAATCTTGTCAAACGAATGTGTAAATAAAAACTCAATGTCAATTTATCGTCACAAGTACGATAGTGGAATACGTGACAAGTGAGAACATTGTGTTCTCGAATTCGGAAGAGCAATGGAAAGGTATATGTGCAATGTTTCACTGAAATTCTCCGGTTAGAAACTGTCTATCTGTAAACATAACCCTAAATTTGTTGATTTCTACCCGCGATTCGCGTACGAACGTTTGCGTACTCTACGATTGTTCATTTCCTTAGAATATTTCAATTTCAAACAAAACACTTCGATTGTTCTGGCTATTCTTGTATAATTCAGAATGTCCGGACTCCTCATTTGTTTTCGGTATTCTCGACTTATTCGATATCAAAATATCTTGAGGGTTGATTTTTGTTTAATTTTGTAGCGATTGAATGTATCATACGTGTTGCGCTCAAGATGTAACGGTAGTCCACGAATCCTCACGGAAATTATCGACCGTTACATCGATTCCCTCACCTCTGTGGTAGGGGGGATCACTCTGGGCTGTACAGTTGTAGAGAGTAGACGTACTCTCCCCATACCGTTCTGCATATATATTTGTATAATGACGATTCCGTATATTATTTTTACGTTAATTCGATCTATCCGACGTAACTCGTGAAACTCATCCAGACTTACTCTCCTACAATAAAAGGAAAAGAAAGAAACAAGGAATAAAAGATGAGTACTTTTGCTTAGCTTGTGCTTCGTTAAGATTATCGATAATTGAAGATATATATTGAACTGGGTTTGTAATTTTATGCTAATGAGTTATTAATATTTGTAAATCGACTGAAGTAAAATAAAACAATAAATAAGGGATTATATTGAAAAAATTAAAGGAATCATTATAATTTGAATACTTTATTTGAATTAATGAGAGTTCAAACATATGCAGATCTTCATTATCTTCATTTTACTTGATCCCTTAACTTTCTATATTGAAGAGATAAAGTATCAGAAAATAATTGCTTAGTATTTGCACAGATTCTTAATAAAGATACCACAACAAAAGGGGACATCGAACAATAAGCCATCATCCGTTACTCTAAAGACATAACAGCTATCATAGATGAAAAGTGAGCCATTGCAAGAAAAGTTCTTAGATTAATATAATATATTGTGACACGCGGCCACAAATATAGAAATAGTAGCGCTCGCGCCGCGGCACACGACCTAACCTGTAAAAATAATATTAATTAGTGTAAGTGCGATTAGCAATTGAGGATCGAGTCAAGGTCAAGGAAATCCCTTCTTTTCCCTTGACACCCTGCCCGACCTTCCCCAAAAACAATTCCCATCCCCATTACTCACCTTTTTTATATTATTGCTCCCCTTAACCTCACCTATCGCCGAGACCATCGAGACCTACAATGCGACCCATCATCCGAGGATTTTTCGAGGACAGGGTTGCGGCGAGGCAGTGGAGGGTGGGTGCAGGGGCAGAGGGGGGGGTACTCTACACCCGTGACCTGCTCCAATACCAACTTTCACGCCCTTTGGGGCCACCTCCACTGGAGAATAAACGAGACACGGAATGAGAAAAATACAAAGCAACCATCGAGTGACAGCTCGGGATCGGTGGCCACCTGTCGGCTGCCCCTCGTAGGCCGGAGGGGATAACATCTCGCCCCAAAGCCGCGTGAGGGCAGCACCGGCCGGCCGATAACTTTCGATCATGTTGAAACGCAACAGTGCAGCCCGTTGGGTTTGGGTACCACAGACACACGCGTACACGAGCCGAATCTCTGTGTAGCTCAAAGGGTCTGTACAAGCTGTTGCGATAACGACTCTATAAGAGAGCCTTACGAGTTCTGCAGCGTACATGAGTTTGTATTTAAACATAACCCAATAGCTCAGCTGGTGGAGCTTGCTATGCAAGATATCAAAGAGTTTTCGCGTACAATATTAATTGCTCACAATGCAGGAGGTTTCGATGCACAGTTTATTCTACGCTATCTTATCGATGAAAAAAAGACCCAGTTGCCATCGCTAATAATTAACGGAACAAAAATTATCACCATGCGTATTGGGAGGCTAGTCTTTCTCGACAGTCTACACTACTTTCATATGCCTCTGACCAAATTACCGAAATCCTTTGGGTTAACTGACACCCTAGCGAAAGGTACTTTTCTTCACTTATTGAATTAACCCGAAAATCAGTATTATGTAGGAGAATTACCACCGAAAGAGTATTATTCTCCCGATAGTATGCCAGCAACCGTACGCAACGATATATTCGAGCCGTGGTATAGCGAATTGAAAAACGCAAATTATGTGTTCGATTTTCAAAAAGAAATTGTAGCCTACTGCAAGAATGATGTTACGATATTGAGGCAGGCGTATATGGTTTTTCGGAAAATGTTCATAGCCATAGGGTGTGTTTGTCCGTTCGACGAGAGCAAGACGATAGCGTCAGCCTGCTTTCGGATTTTTCGGAAAAATTTCCTCGAGGATGATGCGATCAGGATCATACCAAGAGGTGGCTACAGATGGGCCGATAATCAATCGAGAAAAGCAGTTTCGTGGCTCGTATGGATGGAACATTCCCTAGGGCAACGTATTATTCACGCAGGTCGGTCGCATGAGTTCAAGCTACCTCAGAATTTAACGGTAGATGGTTACTACGAAACCCCTGACGCGTCACATGTATTACAGTTCCATGGATGCTACTGGCATGGCTGTCCGCGCTGCTATCTATTGAACAGAGACTGGATACAGAGCGACGGTGTGTCTATGCACGAGCGTCACGAGAGAACGATAGCGGTAGCTTACACGATACGAAATAGCGGGTACACACTGACGGAGATTTGGAAGTGCGAGTATGATCGTATGCTCGAAACAAATGCTCAGATGCGAGCTCTCGTACGGGATCATGCGCTAGTTACAGCGAAGCCTCTTAATCCGCGTGATGCTTATTTCAGGGGCCGCACAGAAAACATGGTTACGCTCTACGATGTAGAAGAGGATACCGAGCGGATACGATACGTCGATGTATGTTTTTATATCCGTATATTTGTAAATACGGTAAATACCGTACGTATACGTAGGTGATGAGTGTATGGAGTTAACAGGACCCAGTAACAGCGATCTCACGAAAGTGGAAGGCCTTGTTAAGTGTACGGTGTTACCGCCGCGAAATCTCTATCATCCGGTGCTACCGGTGTGTATGCATCAGCGTTTGTTATTCGCTCTATGTCGTAGCTGCTGCGAGCGCATGAGTCAAGATGAATGTGAGCATGGAAATCCTGCAGAGCGTGTGTTCAATGGTATGTGGGTAGTCGATGAGTTGCGAAAAGCTGTATCATGCGGCTACAAAGTGATTTGCGTAGAAGAAATTTGGCAATACGCGGTAACGCAATACAATCGTGATACACGGTCTGGCGGTCATTTTACCGAATATATAAACACATTCCTGAAAATTAAACAAGAAGCTAGCGGTTGGCCTACGGGGTGTTTGGATAACGGCGGTGCGCAAGAACAATACGTCAAAATTGGTGTCAAATTGCGTCGTGAGGCAATAGCGAAAAACCCCGGATTGCGCCAGGTAGCTAAAGTATGTCTCAACTCTTTTTGGGGCAAGTTTGGGCAGCGCGAAAATCTGCCGTAAACGGTTATAGTTTCGACGCGCGCAGAGCTCCTGGAAGTATTGACTAATGCCGAGTACGAAATCACCGGTATCTTACCTGTAAACCATGAGATAATGTATGTCAGTTACATAAACAATGACGATGTCGTAACCCCGTCAGGTATAGCGAATTCTGTAATCTCCGCGTATACAACAGCTCAGGCTCGATTGAAACTGTATAGTTATCTAGAGCGCCTAGATAGGCGCGCGTTGTACTGCGACACCGATTCAGTTATTTACGTGACGAAGAATAACCCTGCTGAATACGAGCCGCCAACAGGTCAACTTTTAGGAGATCTTACAGACGAGCTGGATCCGGGGTGTTATATCAAATCTTTCGTTTCCGGAGGGCCAAAATTTTATTCATTCATAATCAGCGGTCCCGACGGTGCCGAAAGCGAGGTTTGCAAAGTCAAAGGTATAACGCTCAATTTCGCAAACAGTCAATTGATTAATTATAGCACAATACGCTCCTATATAGTTGACGACAAGGTGGAACCTATCGAGCTGCAATACGACGCTATACGCCGTACGCCGTTTCATCATGTTGTCACGCATGCAGAAAAAAAGAAATGTAAACCGTCGAGCGTCAAACGAAGACGTTGCGGTGAATACGGCTCGCTCCCGTATGGCTACAGGGGTGAATAAACTATTTCATCTAAATGTAAATGATGTAAAATATTTATGCTGTTATTGTACAATAAAAGGTTTATACATATTCCGGCTGTTCGAACCCATTATCTTGCCACTGTTGTGTAAAAATTTACTCATTCGTACAGATGGATACGCGGTGGAAACATCCCTGGACCTCGATGATCTGCGGCCCCACCGGCTGCGGCAAAACGTACTTTGAAAAAAAGTTTTTAAAGTTTATTTCGGGTATGAGCAGTGAGCCATTCGAGAGTATTATTTTCTATTATTCCGAGTGGCAGCATGCATACTCGGAGTATGGTACGTCGATAGAGTTTTATGGAGGCCTACCGCAGTGTGCCGATTATGCAAATGACCCCCGTGCAAAACTCATAATAATCGACGATTTGATGCGTGAGGCATCGAACAATAGCGTTATAAATCTGTTCACCAAAGGTAGCCATCATAAAAATCTGAGCGTTGTTTTTATTACCCAAAACTTATTCCATCAAGGACACGGACAACGAGATATTTCGCTGAATGCCAGCTATATCGTAGTTTTCAAAAATCCTCGTGATCGTGCTCAAATACAGCATCTCGCACGCCAGGTATATCCGGAAACCCCACGCTTTTTACAGGAGGCCTATCACGATGCAACGTCCAAGCCTCATGGTTATTTGTTGCTCGATTTGAAACAATCAACACCTGATAATTGTAGATTTCGCACCTGTATTTTTCCCGACGATCCTCATCATTTTGTGTACGTACCGCGAAAAAAGTTAAAAGCAGCTGCAGTGCTGGCGAATTGCCAGTTCAGTCCATGTAATGCCGTCTAAAGGATCGTCGCGTTAGGATAAATGCATCGCCGTATTAAGCGCGTTTTAACAAACCAAAACGATACGAAGTGAGTCTGACTCGCGCAAATCAAATTCAAGGACTACTCATTGTATTTGCCAGTGTGCGTGGCGCATTCTTAGGGGTAGCGCTATTCCAAAGACTCCACTGTACAAAAGAAGTTAAAAGAGGTGATACATCTAGACGATCGACAGTTCCACACACGTAATGGCGCAAAGTGGTTCACCGCTCTGCAAAAAGCACGTTGCAATATTGCGAGCTCTTCAACATCTCAATAAGGAGCAGTACGAGGCTATTTTACGTAAAGCAGACCCGGGTATCATCCGCTGTATTTGTGAGTGCGCCTTGAACGTTCTTTGCGGCAACGTAGCTCTGAAGGCCGATCAAACAAAAAAAAATACGTCGGTACGCCCTCGTTCTGCGTCGTTTAGCCTCAAAAAAAGGCTGCTGGAAGAGTAAGAAATGATTCGTTGTTCAGAGCGGTGGGTTTCTACCGCTCTTACTAGCACCAATACTAGGCACTGTTGTATCGAATTTGATTGGTGGCCGTGGATAATGGAGCACGCAAGAAAAGTGGTACTCGTACCAGAGGAACATCTGTCACAGCTGGGCTCACAAAGTCATAATCAGCCAGAGTTTAGCACGGCTATGTCTCAAACGCGCCCAGCGCAAGGAATTGATGCTACGCTAACTAGATTGGATACAGAGATGAATGAAAATTTGAAATCTAATGCATACAAGGATGAGAGGCAAACGTGGGCTGCATATTTGACTGTACTACAACGTTATCTGCATTTCGTCGATGACGAGAGAGCTCAGCAGTACCGCGTGCTTATGAAGAATAAATATACTGTAGAACCTGGTTGTGATAAAGAAGAAACCTGTAATGACATGAACGATTCCGTCATCATTGAGAGTATACCGGCCAAAGTTCGCATTAAAGCAAAACTGCTACTTCGCCGGTTACGTGACGCACCACGGGCTAATTTTTCTTGGGATTCTGCCGGGGTCGTGTCGGTCGGCGGAAAACCAATCAAGGATTCAAATATTGTTGATCTCGTTAATGACGCCATGAGGGCGCGAAAAATACGTAAACCAGCGGGGCGCGGTGCCTGTGCCAGATTTCTGAGAGCCATGCAGACACCGCGAGAATTCATTGGCAATGAGGAGTTGTGGATGGAGTCAAGAGCCAGCTCAACACTGCGACAATCGCAGATCGACGATAGCAGGCAGCGAGGGAACAGGCGAAATGAGCCAGTCATCGTTTTTCAGTGTTCGTGACAACAGATCACCGGCGCCACAGGCAGATAGCCCCCGACAGAGTGGCAGTCGTTATTGTAATAAGAAAAGACGTGTAACCTGGGCAAACCTGAAATTATAATCATGAAAACCTTAGAAAAAGTGTACTTTAATCCAGTCCATGAAACATCGTTTTCAGGCGCCACCAAATTGTTACATCAGGCGCGTCAGAAGAAAATTTCCAAGATAAAGGCGCTGCATTGGCTTGAAGCACAGGATGCTTACACAAAACACAGGCCCGTGCGTCATCGCTTTCAGCGGCGTTTTCATAACGTACGGAACATTGATGATTTTTGGGAGGCTGATCTCGTAGATCTTCGCTCGATTAAGGATTATAATGATGGCTATGTTTACCTCCTCGTCGTTATAGATGTTCTTAGTAAATTTGCATGGGTTTAGCCTTTACGCGACAAGACTGCTGCATCTGTGGCTAAAGCGTTTGACCTCATTTTATCTAAAAAAAAAATAGTAACGCTCGATCGCCCGTTTGCCTACAGACCGACAGGGGTAAAGGATTTATCGGCGCTGTATTTCATACCCTCTTAAAGAAAAAAAATATTCAGTGTCGTGTTGCGAGAAACCCCGATATTAAAGCGGCTATTGTCGAGAGATTCAATAGAACGCTGAAAGAAAGAATGTGGCGCTATTTCACGTATTCTGGACAAAAACGTTACCTTGAGGTTCTGCAGAACATCGTTTCGGCCTGCAACTATTCTACGCATAGTCGTATAAAAATGGCTCCTGACTCTGTGACGCTCGCTACAGCCGCTAGGGCTCGGCATAACCTGATGCAGCGTTACAAGAGAACAGAGCATTGCTCTCCTAAATATAATGTGGGCGACATCGTACGTATCGGTAGCGCAAAGGCAGCCTTCGCAAAAGGTTACGAGGGTGGATGGAGCAGCGAGCTATTCAACATTCATCGAGTATCACGCAGTATTTGTCCCGTGATATACATCCTGCGTGATCTCCACGGTGAGGACATTGATGGTATATTTTATGAAGCTGAGTTATCGAGAGTGCAAACGAAGAAGAAACGGCCGGTAAAATGAAAGACGAGTTTTACATTGTCTTACCCAGCAACAGTAGTATGAGTTATTATCCCGATAATGTAACAACACGGTATACCACTCATTTACCGCAATGTGTGTATCTCCATGGCAGCTGGGCCGTTTCTTTAGCGGAAATACACATACCCATGACAATTTTGCACGTACCTTCCGAGGGTAAGCGGAACTTCATTAATATCGTAACAAACATTACAACACCGGGCGTTGGTGCAGACATCGACTATAAGGAAGATCGTATCAGCGTACCGCCCGGCGTATATCATAGCATAGAAACATTACTCGAGACTATTAACGAAATACCATGTCTTGCGGGTCACCTGAAATTTAAGTACGCTCACAACGGCTATGTTACGGTGACGCGTATCTGTGAATCATGTAAGAACCTGGAGCACTCCTTCTACTTCTCCGACGTGCTGAGCAAGGTTTTAGGATTCACTCAAGCTAAGGAAGGGGTAGTAGTTCAGAGAGAATACGCTGCTCAGAGACCCGCCAATCTAGCCAATGGGACACCCGATAGGATGTACGTTTATACTGACATCTATGAACCTTATATCACTGGCGATGTGCACACGCCTTTGCTACGCGTTGTACCAGCCGCTGCCGCTGATAACTGTAATTTCGGGTCTGTGAAAATAAGATGTTTCTCACCACCACGCTATGTTCCTCTATTACGCACTAGTTTTCAAACAATAACCATTGATATAAGGGATGGATTTGGCGAGCCGATACCATTCGAGTACGGGACGCTGACGGTGACGTTACAGTTCAAACGTACAGATTAACTTGAACTGCTCTAAAATGGATTACTATGACGAATATTTTGATATGCAAACGGGTGGTGGTGGTGGTGCTCGAACAGATTATGGGGGTATCAGCCATGTGTATATTGGCTCGCCGAATCAACGAGGTCACGGCATTGGAAGTTTCCTAGGGGGCCTCTTTCATCGTATAATACCGCTCTCGAAACAAGGTGCTCGGACTGTCGGTAAAGAGGCCCTTCGTTCGGGTATTAACATGGCCACGGATATCATGGATTCCGGTATGCACCCAAGAGAAGCATTTAAAACGCGCCTGCGCGAGTCCGGAAAAAATCTGAAGCGTAAGGCTGAGGAAAAAATTAGTACGCTCATGAAGGGCTCCGGCTATAAAGCTTGTAAAATTAATAAACTGATGCATTCTCTTACTGAGAGCGCATCACGACGCACCGGTGTGAAAAAAAGAAAGAAGACCGTGAAGTCGCGAAAACGTTCAGGCAGTGTGAAAAAGAAGCGGAGTAAGAGGAAGCCCGTGAAAAGAAGACCGACAAAACCAACCGTCAAGAGACGTAACAAGAAATCAAGAACACTGAGGGATATTTCTGCTTAGCCTAAACTAAGAAAATGGCGTTCCTGCACGCACACTCGTGTGAGTGTCTTAAGTCGGAACTTGAACTATTTACACTACCACCGACCCAAACAACAATTGAGGGGACACATTCAGTGTATTATAAGTTTGTCATAGCGGGGCAGGGGTATGAATACATTGATCTTGCATATACCATGCTGAGCATGCGTGTTAAGATAGAAACTTCAGCCACAAAGGAGGGCGAGCTCGTCAAAGTAGGACCAGTCAATAATCTTCTGCACTCAATGTTCAACCAGGTCGATGTATTTTTGAATCAGAAGCTCGTCTCACCTCCTAACAATGCCTTTGCCTATAGAGCGTACATTGAAACACTCTTGAATTACGGGCATGCTGCGAAGTCCTCGCATCTTACGAGTGTTCTATGGTATAATGATACAGCCGGTAAAATGGATGATACGGGCGATGATAATAACGGTCTTGTGTCCCGGCGCGCTGTATTAGGTAAGAATAGAACAATCGACCTCCTCGGCCATTTGCACTGCCATATCTTTAATCAAGAGAGGTTTTTGCTAAATGGCGTTGAAATGCGTCTGTGGCTCGTACGGACCAATAATGCTTTTTGTCTCATGAGTTCTTCGAAAGATTGCACAATACGGATTACAGAGGCATCGCTACTTGTACGTCGCGTTAAGATAGCTCCAGGCATACTTTTGGCTTATGCAAGAGCTCTGTCCAAATCTACAGCAAAATATCCTTTGACGCGCGTCGAGGTAAAAGCGATATCGATGCATGCAGGGGTACACGGAGATACTCTTGATAATGTCATATTGGGTCAGTTACCCAAACGTATAATTGTCGGTTTTGTCGATAATAAGGCTTTCAACGGCGATCGCGCCATGAACCCATTCAATTTTCAAAATTACCAAATTAATTATTTTTCTTTGTATGCGGACGGCTTGCAAATACCGTCAAAGCCTGTACAGCCAGACTTTATAGATGCTGATATGTGCGTGGATGCCTATCATACATTATTTTCCGGTACAGGTATTTACTTTCTCAATGAGGGTAATTGTATTTCACGCTCAAGCTATCCGTGGGGTAATTGTCTCTTCGCATTTGATCTTACACCCGATCTCTCGGCCAATAGTAGCACTCATTGGAACCTGGTGAGACACGGTAGTGTGAGGATAGAAGTACGTTTTGCGGGAGCCCTAGCTTCAACAATTAATTGCATTGTATATGCTGAATACGATAATGTGTTGGAGATCGACTCATCACGGCAAGTGGTCATGGATTTCAGCGGCTGATAAGAGAGAAGCGCCTTCAGTTTGCGTTCATCGTTTGGAGTGCGACGGCCGAAAAACGATTTCATCACGAATATCGTTATTGATATACAGGGTATGAGGGATAGAGATAATCAGTTTATACCTAAAGAAGGAGCTGTCATCTCAGTACAGACTGAGGCCTTTGATCATTAGCTTGTAAAACCGCCCTACGCGTATGTCAAATTGTCACCCTCTGTAAAGAGACAAAACATGCGCCTATGCGCTGATATTCATGGTATAGAATGGCCTGAAGGTGATATATCATTACATTCGCTGGACGCAAATCTGAAGAGAATTGCGACCCAGGCTGTACGGATCTTTAGAAGAGGCTCTGAGAAAGCGTCATACCAAGCTCAGCTCACGGGGTGTTACATTATAAATCTGGAAGAAGATGATGAGGCTCCTTCATTCCGCCACATGCCACGAAGTGACACACGCTGCATGTATCACGGTGTGGTAAATAAAAAACACACATACAAATGCGCTCTGAACAACGCTACCCGGATTAAAGCATGGCTCTGTCATAGCGAGCAAATCACCTCCTTATGGGAGTATAGAACTACTACATCGTGGCACTTCGGTTTGCCAGAGTACGCGTCAGAAGAAGAAGAAGAAAAGCCCTTGGGCCATGAACAGTCTTCAAATTCTACAATCTCTCCAGAACATAAAGGATCATACAGTGGGCGTGTACCCAGCAGATCGTATCCCGAGGGTTTGGACGAAACCGACGGCATTCGTGATTAACATCAATGGCCACAAACTACCAGGGGCCCACTGGGTCGCCATGTACGTCGATCGAAATGGACACGGATGGTTCTTCGACAGTTACGGACTACCACCAATCATTCCGCAGCATCTCGCTCGTCTCCGAAGAAACTGCAGACTCTTCCGCTGCAACGCAACGCAGCTTCAAGGCCCGAATTCACAATGCTGCGGACAGTATTGTGCTATATTTCTTCATTATATGGCTGCTGGTGTCGGTATTCACCGCTTTAGATGCGCATTTTTGAATGATTTGCAGCGAAACGATAAAATAGTGGATCAATATTATAATGCGTATATCGATAAGCGCAGCAAATCTCCAGGTGTAGTTCCCAATATGAATGGTTGTGCTGGTGGGCGATATAGAAATAAGCATCTACATTGTGTACAGCACGGCTGTTGTCGCTCTTGCTAATTATGGGGCAATAAACGCTTTAAAAAATGTACATGTTTCGTCTGAATCATTGCTTTCAACAGAAATCATTTGGGATGGTGATATGTTTTAGATCTCAGGTTTCGCAGACGTGCAATACTGCTGACTGTAAGTCTTAGGTTTCGCGCGCGCGTGCAATGCTGCTGACAGTATATCCATTTTGACTCAGTCTCGAGATGCCATCTTGTGATGGTGAGTCAGCTGCTACAGCGAAAAAAGGAAGCATCAACAGGGGGCGGGTGTCCGAAAATAAGCCACGCATCGTTGAACTATATAGATAGTCAGTCGTCATTTGTCATTCGTCGTCAACTGAACTCATCCAAATCTACAATTCGGTCTTTTTCTATACAAAGAAAGCGCCGCGCTTTAAAAAAGCGAGAAGAAAGACTCTTGCAAGACATCGACGACATTAAAGTGCTAATACGCGCACGATCTGCAAAATTATTTACAAAATTATTTCAACTAAACGTACCGCCCTAAATTTTAATTGGATTTTTGTGGTTTCAGTTTTACTCGTAAGAGAAGTGTTTATATTTAAATTTCATAACTAATTGAACATAAAAATTATCCTACAAATTGATTTCAATTTAAATTGTCACCCTAAATTTTAATTTAATTTTTGTAGTCCAAGTTTTATTCGTAAGAGTATAATAAACTTTCATTACCAGTTGAAAAAAAAAAAATTCCTACAAAGTTATTTCAACTAAATTTATCACCCTGAATTTTAATTGAATTTATATACTTTAAGTTTTATTCGTAAGAGAAGTCTTTATAATCAAATTTCATAACCAATTGAAAATAAAAAATTTCCTACTAAAACATTTCAATCAAAATTGTAAACCAAAATCTCAATTGAATTTTTCTTGTTTAAGTTTTATTCGTAAGCGAAGTCTGTATTATTAGATTTTATAACTAATTGAAAATAGAAATTATCCTACAAATTTATATCAATTTTAATTACGACCCTAAATTTGAATTGAATTTTTGTAATTTAAATTTTATCTATAGAAGAAGTATGTATATGTGATGGTCCGAAGCGGGTGTAAATGAGAATAATAAGGTGTATATATATATTGTCTTTAATAGATCTGTTGTTATAGTGGAGAAGTGCACGGAGGTTTTAGGAGAAGAATTGTAGTTGATTGAATGAATGTTGGAGATGAACTGGACTTTGAGGTGACGCTCTCTCGCACCACGAGTCAAAGGGCCCATTGTTTTAGGATCTATTGGAGGGGATACCACGTGCGTGGTGCATGCAGCATCCACGCGTGGACCGTGGGATTGCGCTAGAAATGCTGACGGACTCATCAGCATTCGCGGAATGGAGATTAGGATTAAGGTGGTATGGGTGAGGAATAGGATGTCCGCGTGAGAACGGATGTATGGAACTTTAAGGTGTTGGGTTTAAGGTGTGGGAAAGGACAGTTAGGAATAGGGGAATTGTGGGGCCGTCACATATAATAAATTTCATATTCAGTTGAAAATGAAAATTGATCGACGAAAATATCACCCTAAAAATGAAAAATATCACCCTCAATTTGAATTGATTTTTTGTAGTTTGAGTTTTATAAGTAAGAGAAGTCTATATAATTAGGATTTATAACCAATTGAGAATAAAAATTTTCCTACTAAAACATTTCAATTAAAAATGTGAACCAAAATCTTAATTGAATTTTTCTTGTTTAAGTTTTATTCGTAAGCGAAGTCTGTATTATTAGATTTTATAACTAATTGAAAATAGAAATTATCCTACAAATTTATTTCAATTTAAATTACGACCCTTAATTTTAATTGAATTTTTGTAGTTTAAATTTTATCTATGGAAGAAGTCTGTATAATAAATTTCATACCCAGTTAAAAATGACAATTTATCGACGAAATTTTAATTAATTTTTGGTAATTTGAGTTTTATCCGTAAGAGAAGTCTATATAATTAGTATTTATAACCAATTGAAAATAAAAATTTTCCTACTAAAACATTTCAATTAAAATTATGACCCAAAATCTTAATTGAATTTTTGTTGTTTAAGTTTTATTCGTAAGAGAAGTCTGTATTATTAAATTTTATAACTAATTGAATATAGAAATTATCCTACATATTTATTTCAATTTAAATTACCACTATAAATTTTAATTGAATTTTTGTAGTTCAAGTTTCGTTCGTATAATAAAATTTAATTACTAGTGTGACGGCCCCACAATTCCCCTATTCCTAACTGTCCTTTCCCACACCTTAAACCCAACACCTTAAAGTCCCATACATCCGTTCTCACGCGGACATCCTATTCCTTACCCATACCACCTTAATCCTAATCTCCATTCCGCGAATGCTGACGAGTCCGTCAGCATTTCTAGCGCAATCCCACGGTCCACGCGTGGATGCTGCATGCACCACGCACGTGGTATACCCTCCAATAGACCCTAAAACAATGGGCCCTTTGACTCGTGGTGCCCGAGAGCGTCACCTCAAACTCCAGTTCATCTCCAACATTCATTCAATCAACTACACTTCTTCTCCTAAAACCTCCGTGCACTTCTCCGCTATAATAACTGATCAATTAAAGACAATATATATATACACCTGGCTATTTACATTAACTCCCGCTTCGGACCATCACAAATTGGTGTCAGAAGTTGTGAATCCACAGTAGTGAGCCAATTCTTTTTTTTTGCTCTCGAAAAAAAAAAACCAATTTTTCAAAAAAAAAAAAAGAAGAAAAATGAAAAAGTGACAGTTTAAAAAAAAAAAAAAAAAACAGAGTGAGTATTTCTGAAAAAAAAAAAAAGGAAAAGAAAACCATCAGAAAGAAGAAAAACGAGTCAACATCCACACACATCCACACTCACAAGAACTCACTAGAAAAGAAGGAAGAAAGGAAGAAAACGCTCACACATACATCAACTCAACCATACAGAAATAACAGAAGGAAGGAAGGAAACAACAAACAGACAGGAAACTAATGCTAAAATATTTTATAACACTCACGGCAATGTAAGTACAATTTTAATTTTTCCAAATTTAAAAGCCTCAGCACAAGAAGAGGAGTGAAGGAAGGAAAAGTGACATTTTCCTCTCTTTCTATTCATCTTCGCCGCCTACAAGACGAAGGCCCGTGCGAAGCATGAGTGTATATCACTGGCCTTCTCGCACCGTATACCGTCTCTCTCGCACTTAACCTGCCCCTTACCCTGTTCACCGCAGCTCCGCAGACACGTGCAGGCGCGGTACAGCCACATATAAAAGTCGCGCAGCAAAACTTTGTTCTCTTTACAATTTTTCTTTTTCCCCTCTGCCTTCGTACGGAAACTACACAGTTTCACGAGGCAATGATAAGCAAATCGATGAACCACTCTAACTAACTTAGAACACAAAAATCTCAACCCACCGTTAAGCAAATTTTCCACGATTTTTTTTTTCTCTCTCCATTTCCCTGGATAAATGACAATCGTAATAATTTTTTTTTTCTCCTGCAAATTTTAACAAATTTTGATTATTACTAATCCCCAATTCCTAGCAAATCTGTAATTTCAATAAACTTCCGACTTATAACAACTTTTAATTGTTTCAATTTACGCTAAATTTTCGTTTTTTTTATTTTTTATTCTTTTCTCTTTTCTCCCTCCCTTTTCCGTAGTAAACTTTCAATTTTTATAATTTTTCAATTTTTTTTTTTTTTGGGAAATTTTTTTTCCGACCTTTATAATTTTTTTTTCTTCTCTCCGATTTTTGTAAAACTTTTCGACATATACAAAAAATCGATTTTGAACAATTTTTTTTTTCTTTTTTTCGTTTTATAGAATCTCAACCCTTAGCAAAATTAAAAAAAAAAAAAAAAAAACTAAATTTTTCCCGTTTTTGCAAAAAAAAAAAAATAATAATTTTTGTCCCCCAAATTTTAGCAAATTCCCGATTTTTATAAATTTTCAAGCTTAGACAAGTTTCAAGTTTATAGATTTTCGACCCTTTTAACAATTTTTTTTCTCTCGATTTTCGGTTTTCAACAAACTTTTAAGTTTTATAAATTTTTCGATTTTGACCTTTTTTTTTGTCTCCTCATCTTCCGATTTTTTTTTTTATTATTTTTTTTTAATAAGAATTTGATTCATACAGATTTTCTTTTTTTTTCTCAAATGTTGATAAATTTTTTTTTTCTCATTCAATTACGATTTTTAGCAAAAATTTTATTTTTATAAAAATTTTTGTGTAACCGAATTTCGGGTATACCAAAATACCCAGTTATCCAACGACAGACATTTTATGAAAATTTGCAAAATTTTTGTTTTTCAGTTTTGACAATTTTTTTTTCTCTTCCCTCTCTCTTTCCGTTTAACAAATTACGTTCACCCGACGCTATTATTCGCGCCGACGTTTACCACCCACACTTTACAGCGAGATTATAAAAAAAATAACGACAATATGCCCGATAACAACGGAATTAACGAAAGACTAGGCAACGCGATGCCGAACAATGGTGTAACCTTCCGTGATGTTTTCAACGCATTACCAAAATTTAACGGGAAAAATATCGCGGTCGAACACTTTGTTCGAGCGTGTAATAGAGCATTAAAGATATTACCCGATGCCGAACACTGGCGATTTTTGCAAATGATCCAGTTTAAACTGGAGGGAAGTGCTAGCGACCTGGTCGACACAAAAGAATACGCGACAGTCACAGACCTCTTAAAAGATTTAAAAACCAACTTTAGTAGACCAATTGGACTATTGGATCTCGAACTCGAACTTAAAACAATTTCTCAAAATTACAATGAATCAGTAATAGATTTCGCAGCTCGTACCCGTCAAATCCATAGTCTCGCAGCCGAAAGGCAGTATCTCAACGATAGAACCGAAGAAGTCAAAAAATCAGTAGCAAGAGCATTTGTCAGAGGACTTTTCGACAAAATTGGAAACCTCCTAATGCACCGCGGAATCGAATCACTCGATAGGGCGATAGAGGAAGCGACGAACATAGAATATGAATTACAAAAACGCCAAACTATCAATCAGAGCCGCATAAAACCAATCCTGACAAATACAGAAACAGAAACAGCCAAAGTTCAATTCGTAGGCACACAGAATCAGCCACACGAGTATTGCACATTTCACGACACATACGGACACTCTACTTCGGAATGTCGCACACTACAACATCTAAAGGACGTTCCCAAATCACCTTTCGACGCACAATTACGCGACCAACTCCACAATTACAACTATCGCAGCAACTCGCGCGATAGATACCCAAGCAATTATAGAAATAACTCATGAGACAGATACCAGAACAACTATCGCAGCAACTCGCGCGATAGATACCCAAACAATTACAGAAATAACTCACGAGACAGATACCAGAACAACTATCGAGGCAACTCGCGCGATAGATACCCAAACAATTACAGAAATGACCCACGGGACGGACACCAAAACAACTATCGCAGCAGCTCGCGGGATAGATATGCAAACAACTACGAAAACAACCATCGCAGCAACTCGCGCGATCGGTACCCAAATAACTATCAGGAAATTCCACAAAACAGACCTTATAACCACAACAACGATTATTCAAATAATTACCGCAGCAATTCGCGCGGCCGATACCCGGACAACTTCGGTTCAAACAATTCACAATACCCCAATTATAATTCACGCAATCAATATTACCGTAGCAACTCACGCGATCGGTACCAAAATAACTTCCGCAGTAACTCACGCGACAGGGACCCACAGAGAGACCAACTTCGTGACCCACCATATCCCCAAAACAGATCTCGCGATAATTCACAAAATCGAAATGTCGGTATCAACGAAAGAGAATCCCGAAGCAGGACCAGAAACGAAACCACACAAATCGAAAACGAACTTGAGAACCTCGAATTAAAAAACGAGAACCATGCTTCGCGGGACAGCGCGACGCGAAGCAAACTCCAGGAACGCGCAATTTTGAGTCAGTAAAAGACAGAAACAAAGAAATCAAAAAACCCACAATATCATTGGGAATTTCAAACAAACACAAACCACCAACAGTAACAATAGATTCACTCGACCTTTTCAATAAGAAAACAACATTTTTAGTCGACACGGGAGCGCAGATAAATTTAATCAAACTATCCGCAATAGCACGTCATATCGAGATCAATTCATACATAATATACGAACTTTCTGGTATCACCGACGGTACAATTTTTACATCCGGCATGTGTTCCATCCAAATAAAGAATGTTCGCGTAGAGTTTCATGTAATAAAGAATGAATTCCCCATAACGCAAGATGCCGTCTTGGGAGATGCATTTCTCAAAGAAACACTCGCAGACATTCTTTATACACAGTCGTGTATCTCTTTCACAGGTTTCGAAATTCCATTCGAAACATGTGAAAAAGTATTAATCGCAGCACGATCAAGAAGTATGATTCACTTCCGAATAAAAAACACCGACCTCACCGAGGGGTACGTACCAAAAATGAACGCAGGTACGGGTTTATTCATAGGAAACGCAAGTAGAGTACGGTACCTATACGCCAACCCCTTATACATGGGGCTCCGAAGTGTGGGGTAGTCTGGGTCAAGCGTGTTATACGCCTATCCCTTATACACGGGGTGTCCCCCTCAGGTATATTTCGGGGCCTGGAGCTGTTTTTAGGGGTGGGGGTAAATTCCGGTGCGGTGAAGCTGACTCGGTAGAGGAGTCATTTTCACGAGGGCACGTTGTGGCCGCCGTCCCCGACCAGCACCCAGCAAATTTTGCGGGTATAATAGTTGAGGGTTGATATTGTGTGTGCGAGAAAGGTTTTCCCGGGGGTAGCCACCTAGCGGTATGTTTTGGAAGGTTAGGGGGAGGTGGGTGGTGTAGGTGGTTGAGATGGGGATCGTGGGAGGAGAGGAGGGGGTAGCGGCGGAGATTCTGCACCTGTCACTCTCTGAAGGGGCCCCATCGTGAGGAGCTGCGTAGGGGGAAGGTATCAGGGTTGTAGGATGGCGAGAGAGTGTTGAGATGGCCTGTAGGATAATATAAAGGCAGGTAGCTGTGGAAGGCTAAATATTTTGAAAAATACTTACTATGGGTAAATGAAAAACCCCCGATGAGCGTAGGAAAGACAAAATACCAACGATGAGACCTCTTCGATGCTTATGCTATCCTGGTATACGCAGAAGTATACCAGGGTTATTGAATAAATAATTCGCGGGGAAAGGAGAGGGGTTTGCGGGACGCGGGCATAAATAATTTGACGAGCATTTTTTTTTTTGTGTTTATAAAAATATCAAAATTTATTCTTAAAAATAATGATACAATTGCGGCTCAAGCTGCGGGCTACCTCGGCTCATCGTGGGTGCACGGGTAGCTAGGATATCCCGTGCACTTCCAGAAATCAGCGATGTTCTGAGCCGAGGTATTGAAGAGGTCACCCGAATTTACGTCCTCGTACGATGGCGTCGACGTAAATACGGATGTTTTCTCTGGAGGTCCATCGCCATTAAGTTGCGTAGATGTACCCAGAGCTGGCCATTCCTCGAAGCTGACGTCCGGGTGTTCGCCAGATGCTGATGGCCCCGAACGGACACCGCTGTCAAGACTCTCCATACGTGGACTTTCAAGTGGAGTGAAAGTCTCGTCGAAGAGCCCTGGCTCAATGTCCATTGCATCAGCCTCGAGGAGGATCGAATCATCGGGCAACCCCAATGATACTGTATCTGTAACAGCAAACAATACAATTAAAATACATGTACGAGCGTACAAAAATATTTTTGATTCCATAAAATAAAAATACTTACATAAAGGTGCCGATGTCGCAGACAAATAATCCTTGTACAGGTGTCTCACGACAGTCTGCTTTTGATGGCCGCGTGCTGTGATAATACCCCAGGCCATTTCGAAATAGGTCCGATCCCGACGGAAAATGTCATCTGTGTTCATCACGCCGATATTGCGTGATGATACATCATTTAATAAATCAAATATGGCCTGGTTGATATCAGGCAGCCGTGAACGTATCGTGGGCCGTTTTCTCCTGTATAGGGCCAGTACTGGGGACCCGCCATCCCCGTATATCATGCAGTACTCCAGTACTCGCATGAATACACCGAATGCTTGGGTGTTGCTATTTTTCTCCATTTTTCAGATTTGCGTTGATTACTAAGGAGGTGCTGTCTGGTGAAATTTTCACGGCAAAGTGTTGAGACGTGCCAGCATCCTCACGCAGCAAAGCTCTTTTTCTTTTAACTACCCCCGGAAAAGTTTGACACCCCCACCACTACTATTGTGAACTGTTTTTTCTTTTAACTACCCCCGCCACTACTCTTGCTGCGTTTTTCTGCTCATTATAGACAATTTTCACCGCCTTGAGAATATACTGACCGGCGATATAGTATATAGACCCTTGAAGACAAAGCATCTTCGGATAGCACGTACATAAGAAATAATTGGAATATAAAGTATATAGTAATGTAGAACACTCGCGCCCGCAACCCTAAACAAAATATGCAATGTCACATATCGTGTAAACACATCTCCTGTTCTCGTATTGAAATGGCATTAAATATATGCTCGAGATCAACTGATAGCAGTTCATAACAGATCATTCGCCGTTTACCATACTCGAGCATTTCATCCTCATCAGTAGGGCAGCACATTTCTTTCAAAAATCTTTTATGCAAACGAAATTGTTCATCATTTACTTTTTGAAAACCTGCTTTTCGTATGGCTTTCTGTGTTATCGGACCCCAATCTTTGCGGATTGACTCCATACTAATTTCCTCTATGAGTAGAGTTCTACACTTATTTGCGAGTATTTCATGATCCCTAGCGATTATTACTCTTTCATCAACGCACGGTGCGACCGATCGTAATCCATAGTAGCTTGTTTTCTGCATGATGAGAGAAGGCGCGGTCAGCTTTTGTTTTTTAGAGTTGAATGCAGAATTCCCTCTGAGCTCACTGGGACTATCTAGTCCCAGTCCCTATCTAAAACCTCTATCTAGTCCTAGTCCCTATCTAAAACCATCTGGTTTTATGAATTCTAAAGCAACAGCTTTCTCGTTATACACTGTTGTAAAAGATATCTTCTGTCTACCAATAGGATTCAGACCTTGCGGGCAATTTTTTTCTGTTTGTGCAGGGTCCTCGAACCATGGTGTAATAATAGTCATACGCTCACGTAGTTCATACCACTCATTAGGCGATAGAGTGATGCCACCGCCATGGTTTGTGAATTTTATCACAGTTACAAAGGGCTCGCCATTCACAGACTCTAAGCCAACAGTAACCTTTTTGCTCGATGATTTATTTAAATTGTAGGTCGTTGCTAGTAGTAAAGCAGTGTTAGGGGCGTAGTAATTAGCAGCGTGTTCACTAGAAACCCCGTTGCTCGAGACTTTCTGCGTATTTACGTCACGGTTCCATTCCATTGTTGAATAACTTTTTTTATAACGTCACGGTGGGATGAAGAGCACGAGCCACTGTCGGAAAACGGTGTAATAAACTCTGGGTCTTTTCGGCGCCTTTTATAGTCAGGGGGCAGTATATGATCACCCCCACGGAAGAGAGGGGAGTTGGGAGGCTAGAGTGGGCCTCCACCGCGTAGGCGTGTTTAGTGGGTAAGGAGGGGGTAAGAAAATACAGTGTGGAGAAATACAATTTTTATGACTGTCTAGACGTTTTCTATAAATATATACGCCTCTATACTCGATGATGTAAATTTTAAAATTTATTATCCTTTGACATCGCTGCCGGCCCCGTTAGTGGCACAACTGTCATTGGGCTAGGTCTAGACGGTGTATACTCCTGGTCGCATTGTTCTCTCCTTTTCCAAGGATTTCTTCACGGCAGAAAAAATGCACCCCATGGAAGACCTTTAAATTTTATGACCCTTTATCATCAGCTGGTGGCGCCGCTAATGTCTACCGTAGGGTGGATTGTTTTTCTTTCTCACGGATTCTCCAAGGCCAAATGAAACCGCGAAAAGGTGTGAGTGAGGTTATATGCATAGCACATAACTCCAAGGGTTTTGACGCTCAATTCATTCTCCGATATCTCGTCGAAAAAGACTCCCGGAATCCTCCAAAACTTATAATGGATGGCACGAGTATTATGATGATGGAGGTAAAGGGAGTAAAATTCATTGACAGTTTAAATTACTTTCACATGCCTCTCAGCGCTCTCCCAAAAGCTTTTGGTTTAGGTGAGAATATTTTTAAGGGCGTGTTTCCACACCTCTTTAATAAAAAATGTAACGAACATTACATAGGACAGCTGCCTCCTCTCGAAGATTATTCTCCCGACACGATGAGTATCAAAAATCGTAAAGAATTCTTACAGTGGTACAACGAAGCGAAAGAATCGGGGTATCAATTCGACTTTCAAAAAGAAATCGTAGATTATTGCCGAAGCGATGTAGTAATTTTAAGACGAGCGTGTGCGGTTTTTAGACAAATTTTTATTTCACGCGGGAATGTTTGTCCATTTACGGAGGCTGTAACTATAGCGTCAGCATGTAATAAAGTATATCGTAGGAATTTTTTGGAAAAAAATAAAATCGGAGTTGTTCCGAGAAATGGCTACCGCAGAGCAGATCGTCAATCTGATACAGCAATCGAATGGTTATTGTGGTGTGAACACCATTACGGTACGGACATCACTCATGCAGGTAGAGGTAGAGAGCATAAGCTACCTGATGGTACACCTGTCGATGGATACTTTGAATCAGCCGATGGAACTCGTAATGTTTTACAATTTCATGGGTGCTTCTTTCACGGTTGTGACAAGTGCTATATCGATCTCCGTACACGAGAAAAAGTATGGCACGGTAGTACATTCAATGATCGCTTCTCTAGAACCCAGATCATCTCTGAACGAATTCGATCTTATGGCTACACTCTCCACGAAATGTGGGAGTGTGAATATATAAAAATAAAAAACGCAAATCTTGCGATTACAGCCTTCATAAACGGTCATCCTATCCTGACAAATAAACCGCTCAACCCTCGTGACGCGTTTTTTGGTGGTCGTACGGGCAATACGCGAAGTTACCACGCAGTACAGACTCTGAAAAAATTCATTACGTGGACGTTTGCTCATTATATCCATATATTTCAAAAACCGGGAAATTTCCCATCGGGCATCCTAAAGTCTACACCGAGGATAACTGCAGTGCATTAACTGGGTCTGATTACGATCTAACCAATGTTGAAGGGCTTGTACGCTGTAGAGTCGTACCGCCACGAAATCTCTACCATCCTGTACTACCAATTCGCATGCACGGTCGTCTAATGTTTTCATTATGTCGCCGTTGCTGTGAAGAAATGGTACAGGATAATTGCCCTCACAATGATGAAGCCGACCGAGCTCTCGAGGGTACTTGGGTCTCTTGCGAGCTCGTAAAAGCTATAGAGAAGGGGTATAAAATAACGAAAATTTATGAGATCTGCCAGTACGAGATAGAGCAGTACAATCCCTCCACAGGTGCTACTGGGCTTTTCGGTGATTACATAAAGTTATGGTTGAAAATCAAGCAGGAGGCTAGCGGGTGGCCAGCTAATTGTACAACCGACATCGAGAAGGCCGATTTTATAGCTCGGTATTTCGAAGCCGAGGGGGTACAATTAGACCCAGAATGCATCGCTAAAAACCCAGGACTCAGAGCTGTAGCAAAACTCTGTCTAAACTGTTTTTGGGGTAAGTTTGGACAGAGAGAAAATTTGCCTAGAACTGAAGTGGTAACTTCGCGTCAGAGAATTCTCGAGCTTCTATCCGATCGTTCTTGCCGGGTACACAGATTATTCACGTTAATGACAATGTTATGTATGTTTCCTGGGATAACACTTCGGAGAGTGTTGACGTAAACCCCAATACAAGCAGCATACACAACAGCTCAAGCGCGGTTAAAATTGTATACTTTCTTAGAGCGATTGGATAGACGGGTTCTCTATTACGATACAGACTCGTGTATATATATAAGTACGGGAGTTGAAAACGAGTATCACCCACCTTTAGGAGATCTCTTGGGCGACCTGACCGACGAGCTCGAATGCTATGGGAAGGGAACCTATATAAAAAGTTTCGTTTCTGGCGGTCCGAAATTTTACGGCTACGTGACACAGACTAGCGATAATAAAAGCATTGAAGTCTGTAAGGTCAAAGGTATAAACTTAAATTACTCAACGAGTAAAAAGATTAATTTTGATTCGATCTGTGAGCTGGTGGTAGACGGCGAGACCGCAATCAACTTAGAATTTAGAGCCATTCATCGTACCGCTTTTCACCAGGTCGTAACGCGCACCGACAAAAAAACATGTAAGCTGGTGTTCGTTAAAAGGCGACGGTGGGGCGCGTACTACTCACTACCTTATGGCTACGTAGAGTAATTTACGTATAAGCATAGTTTTGTAAATATTATTGACAATGAAAATAAAAATATATTTCTGAATGTAAATAAAAAAATATTTTTTTGATTGTAAATAAATAAAAAATATTTTGATTGTAAATAAATAAAAAATATTTTTATTGTAAATAAATAAAAAATATTTTTATTGTAAATAAATAAATAAAAAATTATTGTAAATAAATAAAAAAAAAATTATTGTAAATGAAAATTTGTTTTGGTGAGTGGAGCAGCCACCGTGTAAATAAAAAAATAAACTATATGTCTGATTGTAAGTACAAAAATGATTTTTCGATTTAAAACTGTTGTACAACGAAAATGAATAAATACTTTTCTACCATGACTCATTATTTTGAACCAAGAAAAAAAGTTGTATATTAATTCGTAACACTACCCTACGAGATCATTAGTCAATATGGACCCGCGATGGAAACATCCTTGGACGTCGATGATCTGTGGGCCCACTGGCTGCGGAAAGACGTACTTTGTGAAAAAGTTTTTAAAAAATATATCGTGTATGGCCAGCGTTCAGTTTGCACGAATAATCTTTTATTATTCAGAATAGCAAAGTGGCTACACTGAGTATGGTCGAAATGTAGAGTTTTTAGAAGGGTTACCTCAGAACTCTGATTTTACCGGCGACAGTAGACCAAAACTCATAGTCATTGATGATTTGATGCGTGAATCCTCTAATAATGCAGTCGTAGACTTGTTTACGAAAGGTAGTCATCATAAAAATATCAGTGTGATGTTCATCTCCCAAAATATTTTTCATCAAGGCCGCGGTCAGAGAGATATCTCTCTTAATACCAATTATATAGTGGTATTTAAAAATCCTCGAGATCGAGCTCAAATTTCACACCTGTCGAGGCAGATATACCCGGAGGATCCGAAATTTTTACAAGAGGCTTATCATGATGCAACATCCAAACCCCACGGTTATTTATTACTAGATCTGAAACAAGACACACCAGATAACTGTCGTTTCCGTACTTGTATTTTCCCAGACGATCCCCATAATTTTGTTTACGTACCTAAGCGGGGTAATACGCTGCATTAGAAAAAGTATAAAATGAGCAATATATAACTCATTACATCATTCGGGTTCCTGCTATGGCTCCATCAACAACGGCTATAGCTTCTATTGGGCGGAAAAATACGATTTTACTACACGCCTTGTGCTATTTAAACAAACAGCAACGGAAATTAGTTTTACAATCCATTGATAAGTGTACCGTTCGATGTATATGTGAATGTGCCCTGAACACTCTACGTGGCGTGGTTCCTTTAAAAAAGAGTGAAAGAGTACGCCTGCCAAAATATAAAAACATCTTGCGAAAGTTGGCAAATAAATCCGGCAACTGGAAAGCAAAGAAACGTGTAATTCTGCAAAAAGGTGGTGGTTTTTTACTGCCTCTGTTATTACCTATCATTGGAAGTGTGTTATCGAGCATTCTATCCCGCAACTAGAAATAAGAAAAAATGCATCACGCCAAGAAGATGGTTTTAATACCTGAAGATGCTGTTGGGAAAGTACACCACGGTGTCGTACGGGGCCCACATGATCTTGACACCGTTCGAACACCTGGTACTACATTAAGTAGATTAGATACTGAAATGAGTGATATACTCCGGTCGGTAACACCCGGAAATGAGCGTGAGAAGTGGAAGTTATATCAGCAAGTTCTGCAGCGTTATCGTTTTTTCACGGAAGATAATCAAAAAGTTGCTGAAGCTAGTGGTGGACTATCTAGTGACAAAAATAATGAGTACACTGATCGAACAGGTGATTCTACGATAATAGCAACAGTACCAAAATGTTATAAAAAACAAGCGGAACAATTACTGAATTATATTCATACAAAATCCGGCAGTACACTGCTGCGGGATAAATACGGTGTAGTTAGTATTAATGGAGAGAAAATAAAAAACTCAAATATAATAGATTTGGTCAATGACGCTGTGAGAGCTAGAAAAACAGTGAAGGCTATAGGTCGAGCTCAGGTTGGTCGCGAACTCCAACGGATAGGTGTTCCTCGTGAATTTGTTGGGAATCCTCACTTATGGGTGGATCCTTCTGCATCATCAACACCGCGGCCTGGTGTAATTAATGATAACACCAGCAATAATAGCATGAATCTTGACTCTTCAAACGAATCGACCCAAAATTACCACACCCTAGGAGCTACATCTACTACATCGAGGAATAGGAGTCGGAACACACCTACTAATGAAGCCTTGAAATCTTGGGTAAAGCACAATCTGTCATGAATTCATTAGAAAAGATTTATTATGACCCATCGCACACCGCCGGTTATGCTGGTGCTCCACAATTAATTGAAGCTGGTAAAAAAGAGTCTATACCACCTGCAGAAGTTACTAAATGGTTGAGAGCTTAGGATACCTATACACTGCATCGGCCGATACGACGAAAATTTCCCCGAAGACACTACGTAGTGAATAATATTGACGATGTTTGGGAGGTTGATCTCGTAGATCTGCGCTCTCTCAAAGATCATAATGATGGATTTCTTTATCTATTAGTTGTTATCGATGTTCTTAGTAAATTCGCTTGGGTTGAGGTATTACGAGATAAAACATGTGCCACAGTAACAGAAGGCTTCACACGTTTGCTTGAAAGGAGTAATGGTCGGTGTCCTGTATGGCTCCAGACTGATAAAGGAAAAGAATTTGTTGGAAGCATTTTACAAAAATTTTTGGGTAGTAGGGGAATACGTTTTCGGGTAGCTCGTACTCCTGATGTCAAGGCTGCTGTTGTAGAGCGTTTCAACAGAACTTTAAAGGAACGCATGTGGCGCTATTTTACACATCAGAATACACGGCGTTATATCGATGTACTACAATCAATAGTTGAGGCATATAATATGACAAAACACTCTACGACAAAGATGCAGCCTGCAGTCGTCACATTGTACAACGCTGCAATAGCTCGAGAAAATATGGAGAAACGTTTCAAACCATGTATAAGATCAGCTAAATACAAGCTCGGAACCCTTGTACGTATCAGTAAAGCAAAGACCGCCTTTGAGAAAGGTTATGAAGTGCGCTGGAGTGAAGAAATATTCAAGATACATAGGATTCTTAAAAATAGACAACCACCCGTGTATGAACTAGCCGACCTAGAGGGTGAAGTGATTGACGGTTTTTTCTATGAAGAGGAGTTGAGCGTTGTGGAGAAGAATATCAAGGAAGCAGAATTTATAATTGATCAAATTCTCAAGACCAAAGGGAGAGGGCGTAATAAAAAATATTTTGTTAGTTGGAGAGGATACCCCGAAAAATTCAATTCTTGGGTCTCAGCTGCAAACGTTCTAAAAAAGTGATAAAATGAGAGATCAATTTCACTTAATTTTGCCCAGTAATAGCAGGATGAAAAATATTTCATACTGCTATTACTGGGCAGGGCTATCAGGGTAATAACCCTGATAATACAGTAACACACTTCATAACACAACTACCGAATACATTGAAGTTGCCTGGCGAGTGGGCTGTAGCCTTAACAGAGATTCAATTTCCACGTACTTTTATGAACGTAGAACACGGAAGTGGCCACATAACAGCACAAAGCATTTTTGTTCAATAACCTGTTAAAAATGATGTGAAAAAGAAAACACCGGTTACTCTAAAGAGTCCTGCAAAAATACTCCGACAAATTAATATTCCACCTGGATTGTATACATCCATTCACGCCTTAATTAAAAATATAAATAATGCCACAGTTTTGAAAGAACATATTTACATGGAGTATAATGAAGAGCGATCTATGGTGAGGGTTAAAGCCGCAGGTGGTGGATGTAATTAAAAAATATGTCAACGCTCCCATATAATTTCATTCAGTGACACGTTTTCTAAAATTTTTGGTTTCAAACCTGACACTGTAATTGATATACATGAACAATCGACATATAACGCCGACTTTCCGGCAAGTCTTACCCACGGACTCCCTGATAAATTGTTTTTATATACGGATATATGTGAAAGTTATGTAACGGGCGACGTTCAAACACCCCTTTTACGTATTATACCCGTAGACACCGCGAATTATGTGTATGGATCCACGCAGACAAAATCGTTCTCACCGCCGAATTATATACCGCTTTTACGCTCGGAGTTCAATACAATTGATATAGATATAAGGACGGGTACGGGTAATCCTGTACCATTCCAGAGTGGGACTCTGACCGTTACATTACACTTTAAGAGGATTCGTTAAAATGACAATGGAGCATTATATTCAGCACTACGATAATCAGGTGGGTGGGGGGATCGATAGGGTATTTGTTGGGAGTCCTTATCAACGCGGCCATGGTCTTGGCAGTTTTCTGAGCGGATTATTTCGACGAGCTTTACCATTACTAACTCGTGGTGCGCGCGTAGTCGGAAAAGAAGCGCTACACACAGGAATGAATATAATAGGTGATGTTGCTCATAATACACCATTTAAAGAAGCGTTCAGGACGCGCGTCACCGAGGGTGGGAGAAATCTTAAACGGAAAGCGGAAGAGACGCTCGATAGCTTGATGAAAGGGTCGGGATATAAAATGAGTAGTCATCAGCCGCAGCATCATTCATTGTTCGGCCATGCAGCTTCACACATCGGCTTACCTGCATTCACCGCGCTTAAAGCTATTAAGGCTAGAAGTTCTGAACGATCAACGAGGAAGAAAAAGAAGAGGAGCAATAAAAAAGTTGTAAAATCACTTAAAGGAAAAAACAAAAATAATAAAAAAAAAAGAAAATCTGCAAAGACATCTAAGAAAAAAGTAGCAAGTAAGACTCGAGGTACGAAAGTTGTCAAGCGTAAAAAGCGTACCGCTGCTGATATATTTGGATAATTATTCAATAATTTTTTAGTTTTATATTTTTAATTAAGAGTTAAATTTTAAAAGTGTGGAAAAATGTCTTTTTTACATTCTCATTCTTGTGAGTGCTTGAAATCAGAGCTGGACTTATTCACCTTACCACCAACTCAGACGAGCATCGAAGGCTCTCAAGGCATACATTATAAACCTATTTCCTCACTCACTGATGAGGCTCCCATTGAATTTGTTGTACCGGGGCATGGCGACGAATATATCGATTTAGCACATACATTAGCTTAGTATCCGCGTACAGTTAAAACCTCGCTCCTGCGACGCTGTTCTGACCGATAAAGTGGGGCCTGTTAACAATCTGTTACACTCTTTATTCATTCAAGTAGATGTGTCATTCAATCAAAAACTTGTATCCCCATCGAATAATGCTTATGCGCATAGAGCATATATCGAAACATTGCTGACCTATAAGGAGTCAACAAAAAAAAGTCATCTTGGCGCCAGCATATGGGTCGATGATACACCAGGCTATTTTGATGAGTTGCCTCAGGCAACTACAGAGGGTCAAACACTCACTAAAAACCCAAACTCAGGTCTGCGGACTCGTCAGGCTATGATGCTAAATGGTTGTATGGTAGATATTCGAGGCTATCTACATTCAGATATATTTAATCAGGAAAATTTTTTACTCAATGGTGTTGAATTACGTCTTCGCCTAGTATGTTCAAGAGATACATTTTGTCTTATGGATGATAGTACCAAGGATTATACCGTGCATATTACTGATGCGAGTCTTATCGTACGACGTGTTAAAGTTAGTCCGGGAATTTTACTGGCTCATGCAAAGGCTCTAAGCAAGGGTACTGCTAAATATCCCTTTACGAGAGTTGAGGTAAAACCATTTACAATACATAACGGCGTTCATGGGGAGACACTCGATAATGTTATACTAGGGCAGCTGCCGAAAAGAATTGTTCTTGGCTTCGTTGATAATAAAGCATTCAATGGTGATAGAAAACTAAACCCCTTCAATTTTCAACATTTTGATATAAACTATCTATCGCTTTACGTAGATGGTGTGCAGGTTCCCAGCAAGCCTTTACAACCGGATTTTACTAATAATTTATATATTAACGCATTTCACACTCTGGTCTCGGGTACTGGTATACAATGGGATGACGATAGCTGAGGGATTGATAGAGCCGGTTACCCTAATGGCCACTGCTTATTCTGTTTCGACTTAACCCCAGACCTTTCAGCAGCTCGGCCGGGTCATTGGAATCTTGTACGTCATGGTAGCCTCCGTATAGAGGTGCGTTTTAAAAATGCATTATCAAAAACTATAAATTGCATTGTATACACAGAATTTGACAATGTGATAGAAATCGACGCCTCGCGACAGGTTATTGTAGATTTTTCAGGTTAACATGACGACGCTACTTTTTTAGTATAATTGTGTCTGAAAATTTGTAGAACGTGTCGCTCCAGAAACCTGAGTAGACAGCTTTTTAATATAGGGAGCTGCCATTTTCTACACATCCCCCACTCCTCTAAAGCTTAGCTATATTTTTAGACATAAGAGTTAGTGATGTAAGATCTACAGTGTTAGCCGACACCTCGAGAGTAAAAGACGTGCCATCGTACCACTGTTTAAAGTTTATATACCGTGGTCAGATAGAAATTGTTTTGAATACTCAGACCAATGGATTGCGTAATTGATATCCAAGGTTTTGCGGATAAGGAAGACTGGTTTACGCCAAAGGAGGTTGCGGTTATTTCTCTTGATCATAAATATATCGCCCACTGGGTGGTAGCTCCAACATGTATTTTCACGGATTTGCCTAAAGCGATTCGTAATAAGAACAATTGGGTAACTCAATATCACCATGGGTTTGAGTGGTTCGAAGGTGATATACCTCTTCGTCAATTGCATGCGAATCTCCGGGATATTGCCAGAAATGCTGGAAAAATTTACACACGAGGTCTCGACAAAGCAGTCTATCTACAGAACGTTATGGCACGTGAGATAAAAAATCTTGAGGACTCAGCTTGTCCACCTTTCAAAGATTTACCAGAATCCTCCATGACATGTCTACCCCACGGTCTCATAAAACGAGCGGGTCTCAAATGTGCTCTGAATAATGTGGCTCGACTGAGGAAATGGATTCATCGTGATGTGATACCTATGGATACACGGATTCCTTTAAATGTACAGATCATAAATAAGCCCGAGACCGACGTACAGGATCGTACTCGAGAGTCAGCACGCCTTACGACACCTATAGCAACACCACCAAGGGAATGTTACTCGCCAGTTGTATCACAGAATGAATACGATCCAGATTGGCCAGGCATTACGAGGTTTTCCCCGGATCGTGTCGAGAGGTGTTCATCCAGCGGATCAAATACCAACTCTACTGACGAGACCGACTGCTCTAGTTGTGAATACTGATGATCACACAAGAGCAGGCAGCCATTGGGTTGCCATCTACATCAACGGGCATGGGCATGGATCATACTTCGACAGCTACGGTGTTCCATCGCTTTTACCTAGCTTTATCAGCTGCTCGCGAAAAAATTGCACCATCTACCAATGGAATACGCAGCAAGTGCAGAGCTTCTCTTCAGATGTGTGTGGCCAGTTTTGTATTATGTTCCTTCACCATATGCACAGCGGGGGATCTCTACTACAATTCAGGGCTATTTTCACCAGCAATTTACAACGAAACGATCGCCTCGTAGCTGGCTTTTACAAATGTCTCACAAAACTTTTACGTGATACTCCTCGGAGCACAGCCGCTCATCGCGGCAGTACGTTATTTGGCGGAGGTGTCGGTCCTAGAACATGTGTTCAATATTCTGACGCTAGACTTAATTATTTTTAAGCTTAGTGGGTTTTATTCTTACACATATTTCCTCGTGCAAGTGTATTCCTAGTTTAAGAATAAATTTTGATATTTTTATAAACACAAAAAAAAAATGCTCGTCAAATTATTTATGCCCGCGTCCCGCAAACCCCTCTCCTTTCCCCGCGAATTATTTATTCAATAACCCTGGTATACTTCTGCGTATACCAGGATAGCATAAGCATCGAAGAGGTCTCATCGTTGGTATTTTGTCTTTCCTACGCTCATCGGGGGTTTTTCATTTACCCATAGTAAGTATTTTTCAAAATATTTAGCCTTCCACAGCTACCTGCCTTTATATTATCCTACAGGCCATCTCAACACTCTCTCGCCATCCTACAACCCTGATACCTTCCCCCTACGCAGCTCCTCACGATGGGGCCCCTTCAGAGAGAGACAGGTGCAGAATCTCCGTCGCTACCCCCTCCTCTCCTCCCACGATCCCCATCTCAACGACCTACACCACCCACCTCCCCCTAACCTTCCAAAACATACCGCTAGGTGGCTACCCCCGGGAAAACCTTTCTCGTACACACAAAATATCAACCCTCAACTGTTATACCCGCAAAATTTGCTGGGTGGTGGTCGGAGACGGCGGCCACAACGGGCCCTCGTGAAAATGACTCCTCCACCGAGTCAGCTTCACCGCACCGGAATTTACCCCCACCCCTAAAAACAGCTCCAGGCCCCGAAATATACCTGAGGGGGACACCCCGTGTATAAGGGATAGGCGTATAACACGCTTGACCCAGACTACCCCACACTTCCGAGCCCCATGTATAAGGGGTTGGCGTATAGGTACCGTACTCTACTTGCGTTTCCTATGAATAAACCCGTACCTGCGTTCATTTTTGGTACGCACCCTTCGGTGAGGTCGGTGTTTTTTATTCGTAAGTGAATCATACTTCTTGATCGTGCTGCGATTAATACTTTTTCACATGTTTCGAATGGAATTTCGAAACCTGTGAAAGAGATACACGACTGTGTATAAAGAATGTCTGCGGGTGTTTCTTTGAGAAATGCATCTCCCAAGACGGCATCTTGCGTTATGGGGAATTCATTCTTTATTACATGAAACTCTACGCGAACATTCTTTATTTGGATGGAACACATGCCGGATGTAAAAATTGTACCGGCGGTGATACCAGAAAGTTCGTATATTATGTATGAATTGATCTCGATATGACGTGCTATTGCGGATAGTTTGATTAAATTTATCTGCGCTCCCGTGTCGACTAAAAATGTTGTTTTCTTATTGAAAAGGTCGAGTGAATCTATTGTTACTGTTGGTGGTTTGTGTTTGTTCGAAATTCCCAATGATATTGTGGGTTTTTTGATTTCTTTGTTTCTGTCTTTTACTGACTCAAAATTGCGCGTTCCTGGAGTTTGCTTCGCGTCGCGCTGTCCCGCGAAGCATGGTTCTCGTTTTTTAATTCGAGGTTCTCAAGTTCGTTTTCGATTTGTGTGGTTTCGTTTCTGGTCCTGCTTCGGGATTCTCTTTCGTTGATACCGACATTTCGATTTTGTGAATTATCGCGAGATCTGTTTTGGGGATATGGTGGGTCACGAAGTTGGTCTCTCTGTGGGTCCCTGTCGCGTGAGTTACTGCGGAAGTTATTTTGGTACCGATCGCGTGAGTTGCTACGGTAATATTGATTGCGTGAATTATAATTGGGGTATTGTGAATTGTTTGAACCGAAGTTGTCCGGGTATCGGCCGCGCGAATTGCTGCGGTAATTATTTGAATAATCGTTGTTGTGGTTATAAGGTCTGTTTTGTGGAATTTCCTGATAGTTATTTGGGTACCGATCGCGCGAGTTGCTGCGATGGTTGTTTTCGTAGTTGTTTGCATATCTATCGCGCGAGTTGCTGCGATAGTTGTTTTGGTGTCCGTCCCGTGGGTCATTTCTGTAATTGTTTGGGTATCTATCGCGCGAGTTGCTGCGATAGTTGTTCTGGTATCTGTCTCGTGAGTTATTTCTGTAATTGTTTGGGTATCTATCGCGCCAGTTGCTGCGATAGTTGTTCTGGTATCTGTCTCGTGAGTTATTTCTATAATTGCTCGGGTATCTATCGCGCGAGTTGCTGCGATAGTTGTAATTGTGGAGTTGGTCGCGTAATTGTGCGTTGAAAGGTGATTTGGGAACGTCCTTTAGACGTTGTAGTGTGCGACATTCCGAAGTAGAGTGTCCGTATGTGTCGTGAAATGTGCAATACTCGTGTGGCTGATTCTGTGTGCCTACGAATTGAACTTTGGCTGTTTCTGTTTCTGTATTTGTCAGGATTGGTTTTATGCGGCTCTGATTGATAGTTTGGCGTTTTTGTAATTCATATTCTATGTTCGTCGCTTCCTCTATCGCCCTATCGAGTGATTCGATTCCGCGGTGCATTAGGAGGTTTCCAATTTTGTCGAAAGTGCTCTGACAAATGCTCTTGCTACTGATTTTTTGACTTCTTCGGTTCTATCGTTGAGATACTGCCTTTCGGCTGCGAGACTATAGACTTCGTTAAGTCTGTCAATTACGCGTTTTTGGATTTGACGGGTGCGAGCTGCGAAATCTATTACTGATTCATTGTAATTTTGAGAAATTGTTTTAAGTTCGAGTTCGAGATCCAATAGTTCGATTGGTCTACTAAAGTTGGTTTTTAAATCTTTTAAGAGATCTGCGGCTGTCGCGTATTCTTTTGTGTCGACCAGGTCGCTGGCACTTCCCTCCAGTTTAAACTGGATCATTTGCAAAAATCGCCGGTGTTCGGCATCGGGTAATATCTTTAATGCTCTATTACACGCTCGAACAAAGTGTTCGACCGCGATATTTTTCCCGTTAAATTTTGGTAATGCGTTGAAAACATCACGGAAGGTTACGCCATTGTTCGGCATCGCGTTGCCTAGTCTTTCGTTAATTCCGTTGTTATCGGGCATATTGTCGTTATTTTTTCTATAATCTCGCTGTAAAATGTGGGTGGTAAACGTTGGCGCGAATAATAGCGTCGGGTGAACGTAATTTGTTAAACGGAAAGAGAGAGGGAAGAGAAAAAAGATTGTCAAAACTGGAAAAAAAAATTTTGCAAATTTTCATAAAATGTCTGTCGTTGGATAACTGGGTATTTTGGTATACCCGAAATTCGGTTACACAAAAAATTTTATAAAAATAAAATTTTTGCTAAAAATCGTAATTGAATGAGAAAAAAAAAATTTATCAACATTTGAGAAAAAAAAAAAAAATCTGTATGAATCAAATTCTTATTAAAAAAAAATAATTAAAAAAAAAATCGGAAGATGAGGAGACGAAAAAAAAGGTCAAAATCGAAAAATTTATAAAACTTAAAAGTTTGTTGAAAACCGAAAATCGAGAGAAAAAAAATTGTTAAAAGGGTCGAAATTCTATAAACTTGAAACTTGTCTAAGCTTGAAAATTTATAAAAATCGGGAATTTGCTAAAATTTGGGGGACAAAAATTATTATTTTTTTTTTTTTGCAAAAACGGGAAAAATTTAGTTTTTTTTTTTTTTTTTTTAATTTTGCTAAGGGTTGAGATTATATAAAACGAGAAAAAGAAAAAAAAAATTGTTCAAAATCGATTTTTTGTATATGTCGAAAAGT
The DNA here is from genome assembly GCA_963669185.1 of Dyspetes luteomarginatus. NCBI lineage: Eukaryota > Metazoa > Arthropoda > Insecta > Hymenoptera > Ichneumonidae > Dyspetes > Dyspetes luteomarginatus. Next base: position 15,266,301 of record OY769903.1, on the reverse strand, counting down.
TTTACAAAAATCGGAGAGAAGAAAAAAAAATTATAAAGGTCGGAAAAAAATTTTCCCAAAAAAAAAAAAAATTGAAAAATTATAAAAATTGAAAGTTTACTACGGAAAAGGGAGGGAGAAAAGAGAAAAGAATAAAAAATAAAAAAAACGAAAATTTAGCGTAAATTGAAACAATTAAAAGTTGTTATAAATCGGAAGTTTATTGAAATTACAGATTTGCTAGGAATTGGGGATTAGTAATAATCAAAATTTGTTAAAATTTGCAGGAGAGAAAAAAAAATATTACGATTGTCATTTATCCAGGGAAATGGAGAGAGAAAAAAAAATTTCGTGGAAAATTTGCTTAACGGTGGGTTGAGATTTTTGTGTTCTAAGTTAGTTAGAGTGGTTCATCTATTTGCTTATCATTGCCTCGTGAAACTGTGTAGTTTCCGTATGAAGGCAGAGGGGAAAAAGAAAAATTGTAAAGAGAACAAAGTTTTGCTGCGCGACTTTTATATGTGGCTGTACCGCGCCTGCACGTGTCTGCGGAGCTGCGGTGAACAGGGTAAGGGGCAGGTTAAGTGCGAGAGAGACGGTATACGGTGCGAGACGGCCAGTGATATACACTTATGCTTCGCACGGGCCTTCGTCTTGTAGGCGGCGAAGATGAATAGAAAGAGAGGAAAATGTCACTTTTCCTTCCTTCACTCCTCTTCTTGTGCTTAGGCTTTTAAATTTGGAAAAATTAAAATTGTACTTACATTGCCGTGAGTGTTATAAAATATTTTAGCATTAGTTTCCTGTCTGTTTGTTGTTTCCTTCCTTCCTTCTGTTATTTCTGTATGGTTGAGTTGATGTATGTGTGAGCGTTTTCTTCCTTTCTTCCTTCTTTTCTGGTGTGTTCTTGTTCTCTACTAACGCAATAGTCACAAATCGAAACGGAATCGCATACATTTCAGCCATTAACACTAACGATTTCGACATCAATCTTACAGTCCCGACAATAGAATTAGAACCAATCGAAAAAATTGCAAGTGAACCAGTTGACATCAACGAAGACGATTCTCGCGATGTTCTAACCGAATATTGCGCAGCAATCCGTCCGGTAGCAATCAGAGAGAAGGAGAGCAGATTCGAAAAATTGAAGCCGCTCCTGCATCTAAAAGGTTTGGATGACACGGAGAAGGCCCATGTACTTCGTTTAGCCTCGGAATATTCTCATCTTTTTAGCTTGCCAGGAGAAAAACTGGGACACACATCCGTATGAAAACATGAGATTTTTACAACCGACGAGAAACCAATAAACACCAAGCAATACAGATTCCCGCAAATACATAAAGACGAAATACGCAACCAAGTCGAAGATCTCTTGGAGAAAGAAATCATACAGCCGTCCCTATCACCGTATAATTCACCAGTTTGGATTGTACCTAAAAGACCAGATAACACAGGTAAGAAAAGATGGCGTATGGTTATCAACTTTAGGAAATTAAACGAAAAATCAACCCCCGACGCGTACCCGCTACCAAATATCGTCGAAATCTTGGACCAGCTGGGCAAGTCTCAATACTTTTCGGTATTGGATCTCGCATCTGGCTTTCATCAAATCGAAATGCACCCAAGAGACAAACCGAAAACAGCATTTTCCACCGCCAACGGACATTACGAATTTAATCGCATGCCGTTTGGATTAAAAAACGGACCGGCAACCTTCCAGAGGTTAATGGACGTAGTGCTATCGGGTCTTCAGGGAGTAGATCTGTTTGTGTACCTGGACGATATAGTAGTATATGCAGCCGACCTTGAACAACACGAACGAAAGTTTCGTAGATTAGCAAAAAGACTGACAGACGCGGGCCTGACATTGCACACAGACAAGTGTATATTTCTCCGAAAAGAAGTAGAATATTTAGGCCATAGCATCAGCAAAGAAGGGTCTCAACCCAAACCAGACATAGTTCAAGCAATAGTAGACTTTCCAGTACCGACAAACAGAAAATCCATTATACAATTTCACGCCTTAGCAAATTTTTACAGAAGGTATATTCAGGACTTTGCAAAGATCACTATTCCACTTACAAAACAATTGAAAGCCTCAGAGAAATTCAATTGGACTGAAGAATGCCAGCAAGTTTTTGAGTGCATTAAACAAAAAATAACTTCTCGACCAATTTTACGTTACCCAGATTATGCAAAAGAATTCACACTTACAACCGATGCATCTGATTATGCAGTTGGAGCAGTACTTAGCCAAAAACATAACAATTTTGATCACCCAGTTGCATTTTTCTCTCAGACTCTCAAAAAAGCACATATAACGTACGACACAATGCACAAAGAATTAGTAGCAATCATAAGCGCGACCGAACATTTTAGGCAATACCTGTACGGTCGTCATTTCATATTAATAACGGACAATAGAGCATTAACCTACTTAGTGAAGAAACCAAACCCCCCTCAAAAGTTTCAACGTTGGCAAGCAATTCTCAACGATTACGACTACGAAATCCACCACAAATCAGGAAAACTCAACGTCGTCGCAGACGCGCTTTCAAGGAACCCAGCAAACATTCTTCCAGTTAGACCACGCGAGGAATCTGACGACCAACAAGAAAGATTATTCAAGAGACCGAAGGCAGCCCACCAGCCGAAGACACGCCGCCGACCAACATCAGACGAGTCATCCGGTAACCCGGCCCCACATAAGGCACGAGCCGTGGCAGGCACCTCCTCAAGCGAAGAGGAAGAAGAAGAAGACGACGAAACACAGACAACCACCATTCCCGCAAAAACACGCCGTCGTTCAACATCTGACGAATCGTCTGGCAACGCAGCACCACATAAAACACAGATAGTGGCAGACGAAGTAACAAGCGAAGCGGAGGACATGGAAACAACTGCAACCCCGGACAAGGATACAAAACAAGCAAACTCAAACAAATGAAAATATACAACCGATCAACAAGGGAGAAGTGCACACTTTGAATCAAATCCCTCAATCGACGACAACAACCACGATTCAACATCAGAAGATGAACTCATAACTCAACAAGGAAAACGACAACAGCATACACTAAAGGACAATTCTACACCAACCAAGACGACCAGGAAAAGCAATATGGACACCTCAGATGAAGAAATAATGAACGAAACATGCAAGCGACACAGGAAACGAGAGGAAAAATCAAAACAAATCAACGAAAGAAATCAAACAAATAAAACAAATCAAACAAAGCAATCAAAGCAAATCAACGAATCTACGAATAAACAAACGGATGGTCCTATCAATGCCTCAAACGACCGTGCTAAAACCATGGCAGTAGGTAGTGATGACGATGCAGTTCGCACCGGAGGCCCCGGCTATGCAACTAACACCGTCACATATGACAAAAAGGCGAGATTAAAGGAAAATGAATCGGCAAGCGAACAGGCATCTGAGGAGGAGAATACAACTCAACCCGGATGCAAACCGCCATCGACACTAGTCGGAGAAGCTGTTAATGACGAAAACATCGGCGTAACTCCTGTGGAACCAACGTTTCGGTCACCACCTATGCTAAGAAAAAGTCAAATACCAACCGACAACAAAGACGACACAGCGCAAACACCGGTCCAGCCAAACTTCCGCTCACCACCAATGGGAAATGTTAATAATTCGCGACCACCAACCAAACGCCGACCTGGTAGACCACGGAAAAGTGCAGCTATAATACCAAGCTTATCCGACACCGACAACCAAGCGGCACTAATCAAACGACGACCTGGCAGACCGCGGAAAAATCCACTCGCAGGAACATCAATAACAACACAAAAAGACGAAGCATACAAGAAACTCCAAAAATCAGCGCTGCTGCCACCACCATCACAAGACGATAATGTGCTCCTAACACCCAAACGACGTCCTGGTAGACCACGTAAGAGTATAAAAGACCAACCTGCTGATAAACAACAGGAGAAAACAATACTTCCATCAACATCCGAAAAAGAACCAAAGGAGTCGGATAATGGTTCAGGCTATTATTCACCTCAAATGACACCAGAGTACTGGGACGATGCAGCTGTGGAAGTACAAGAGGAAAACACTAATGCTGCGACATCACAAACAGCATGTCCGAGTCCATCGCGTGAAGAACTCACTGGACAACACAATATCGAGCCGAATTTCCGCTCACCTCCTGGAGTGCTCGAACTCACACAACCTGAACAACAAACATCGGAGCCGACACCTGGCACGTCCTACGGAAAACCGCGTATCTATGCACCAACAGGACTCAACGACAAAAGTAACCGATACCCGACATCATCTTCATCACCACCAACAACAGAAGACGACTCTGAAGTTGCAAGCGACCAGCCATTTCAGCCTTCACAATATCACAGGAAGCGACTGACGCAATCAGAATCACATCCAGCAACAAGGAATGTCACGGTAACAGACGACATACGAACCAAAGACAATATAATTATCACCCAGAAAAACATTTTAGCAGAAAGAGACAACATTGCGCAATTTCTTTCAGCAGATTGCGTCATGAATACAATGGTATCTAAAATACTCATGGAAAAAGGAAAAATCAACCAACAGACGTTTGCAAAATGCAACCTGAAAGTTGGGAACATCGTCATCCAACGATCGAAAACACACTCGTATTTCACCATGATCTGTAAATCGAAAGCTACAGATAACATCAATTTGCAAATTGTTCAAAAATGTCTAGCTGTGCTAATAAAACTCTTGAAAAAAGACAAGTTAAAATCATGCACCATTTCAAAAGACCTCGAAATTATAGACGCATTTGCGTGGAATAACGTGAAAACATCATTACGACTGTTAACACTTGGATCGGGAATAACAATTACATTTTGTGAGGGTCTGCTCTCAATCCCACCACCAGTGAACAGACAGAGCATCATTAGAGAGCTCCACGGATCCACGATTGGCGGACATAAAGGAATTGCGAAAACCTACCAACGCATCCTTACGCAATACTACTGGAGAAGCATGAAAAAGGACATCCGAGAATTCATTAAATACTGTTTTGATTGTCAGAAGAACAAACTAGTCCGGGTTAAAGACAAAGCCCCGATGGTAATCACCGATTCGCCGGCTGAGCCGTTTGACAAAGTCGCTATCGACATAGTCGGACCACTACCAAAGACCAGAAATGGTCACGAATACGTTTTAACAATCCTCGATCTATTCAGTAAATTCAGTATTGCGGTCCCGCTCAAACAACAAACGTCCATCGATGTTGCCAAAGCCCTATGCACAACCCTCATATCAACATTTGGCGCCCCTCGAGCAATACTAACCGACCAAGGAAAAAATGTCATGTCTGATTTATTCAATGACTTTACGGAGTTATTCCAAATAAAGCGGTATAAAACATCAGCATACCATCCGCAATCGAATGGCGCGCTGGAACGCAGCCACCACGGACTTATAGAATACCTCAAACACTTCATTGACGACAACCGCGATTGGGATGAATTACTCACTTTCGCAACACTATCATACAACACAAGTGTACACGAAAGTACAGGATTTACACCGTACGAGTTAGTTTTCGGAAGAATAGCACGTACGCCTTCAGAATTCCCACCACCAGAAAAAGTTATAACGTTTGACGACTACATGACTAGCTTAAATAAACACTTAAAAGAAGTACAGCAGCTAGCACTGACAAAACAAAACCAATTTAAAGAGCGCACAAAGCGCTACTATGATAAAAGGGTAAAAATACCAAAATTTAAAATAGGAGACGCAGTATTTCTGATCAAAGAGCCCCGTAAAGGAAAACTTGACTGCAACTATACAGGACCATTCCGGATATTAGAAGTTTTAGACAAAAATAATGTTAAGTTAAAAATTGATAGTAATAAAACAAAGATCGTCCACGTAGACAAAGTAATAATGGCATATGTTGCAGAAGCCACGTTTGCGCCCTAAATATGGGAGGTCAAATAAAAATCACACCACTCACTCGGAGCCCCGGATTGTACTCACAACCACTTGGGACAATCAGACTACACCACACGACCTGGAACCTTGTCACTTATGTCAAGACACAAGGATTATCAACAAGAAGACTCCAAATACAAGAAAACCTTCAAGCAATAAACAAATATTGTGAAGCTTTAGGATCAGCATGTCTCGCGGAAGCTCAATTAATAACATTAAAAACGCGACTGGGAACTTTAGAAAACACCGAAAATATATTGGAAGAACTAATCCCATCATCAAACGTTACAGAGAATCGCCAAAAACGCGCTCCACTCGAATTTTTCGGAAAAATCCAAAAAATCATTTACGGGACAATGGACGCAGACGATGCGATTAGAATAACAGGGCAGATCGAAGCGTTAAACAATAATTCAATAGAATTAGCAGAGATCATACAGAACCAAACGCACATTATAAAAACAGGATTCGATATAACCGAAAGACAAATTAAATCACTAGCAAAAACCCTAAACAAAGAAACACAGTACATTAGACAAGCGTTTGTCGAATTTCGGAAAGAAATATTGATAACGCAGTATAACCAAAAAGCTATATATTTTGTATCACAAATAGAAGAAGACCTCACGGAGTTGGAAATAGATATAGAAACTCTCATCACTGCAATCCTCTTTGCAAAATCAGGACAAATCCATCCCCAACTGCTGTCCACAGAAACATTTTTGCGCAGTGCAGAGGCTATTGTAAAGGCTTCACCTAATACAGAGTTTCCAATTCCATTGGATTCACAATGCGTACCGGATTTAATAACCATGTCCGAATTGATAGTTTTCCACAGCGGAGAAAAATTAATTTACGTTTTTAAAATCCCACTATCGGAACTAACGTCATTCAAAATTTATCAGCACGTGTCGGTCCCCATTCGCCAAACCTCAGCGACCACACGATTCGCATTTGTCAGGCCTGCGGCTCAGTATACCGCAGTCTCTGAGAATTTCGAATATTACCTAAATTTAAACAGCTTGGACGAATGCAAGTTCGTGTCCTCACGATACATTTGCAGCCAAGTCGACCCGGTACAAATAATAACTAGCGAAGCTGAATGCGAGATCCAACTTTTGACAAACCCACAGTTTCGCGATCTCGAGATCTGTGACATCTGATTGAAAACACTGAGACAAACTTATTGGACTAGAATACGAAATAGCAATGCGTGGCTTTACGCAGCTCTAAAAATCGAAAACCTATACGTCATCTGCGCTAACCAAGAAACAATAATTAAAATAATCAATGATTCTGGCATAATACAGTTGAACCCAACATGTCAAGCAAAAACAAAATCAGTCAAATTAGTACCATCATCAGAAATATCAACCTCATCAGAAATAAACCTTTTATATAACTCAGTTCTGAATATTACAAAAATGGTTGAAAAATCAGTCAGAGCTGTTGAATCCTTGAATATTACAGAAGTACTGATAGAAACGGAAGTATTTACGCAATTATTAGAGCCAAATAATATATACAACGACCTGACAAAGAATGAAATAGCCTTAAAAGCAGTCATCGCAAAGGCTCGGGAAATAACGAAAACTCAGTACACCCATGGCAGACTCTCAAAATTAGAATCAATCTTGAAATACTCTGGTATTTCAATAGGATCAATCTTGGCATTGGCGGTAATCGCTTGGAAATTCTCGTTGTTTGGAAAGATATCGAAATTATACAAGATTGTGACATGTTTATCAAAACACAAGGGTATAAAAAAAGAAAAAGAAAAACAACCCCACGAGCCTAAAGAAGGACATACCGAATATTATAAACAACCCGCACAAATTATCGAAATTGTGCAGTCCACCCCTCGTCACGACATAGCAATAATAGCTGAGGGAAACCCTGAAATCGAAACTAGACCGCAACGCGCGATAGCATACCACCGCAATGCGTTACCATAATGTGGCGCGCGTTTGCACGAGTCTCCACGGAACAAACCCTTTCATACCCCTACCACAATAACGGCACAGAAATTACCACACTAACTTTTCAGGCTTAAGCAAAGGAGTCAAATTCGGTCATAAAACATGTATAATATACCATATTCTCCTTACACGCAAATAGCACACAAACAACACCGGTAAAATGGATGCGACACCTCCAGCAACACCAACAATGGCAGCCATTTGTCCGATTTGCCATGTAATCGGCAATAGGGACCACCTCCCAGGGCACCTGGATGGGTGCACAAGGGAGTTCGCGGAGAGGGTGCGCAGTCAACCAGAGGGGAGGATACGATGCCCTCTGTGCGACACTCTACTTCCGGCACGAGCAGCGATTATGCACCTGGAAAAATGTTCCACATTTTGGGCAAGGGCCGGCGTATGGCCACGCGGCGAAGCCATAATGAGAACAGGGACGATACTGACAGAGACAGAGACAGCGACAGAAGCAGGAACGGACGCGAAAAAACGACAGACAAACGAACAACCGACCCCGACGGCACCAACACAGCGACGACGATTCGACAAAACGACAATAGAATCACCATCATCATCATCATCATCACCGACAACAACCCCACCGACATCTCCACCGATTTACAGTCCGAGAACCCCGTCAACATCCCCACCACCACTCCCTACCTCGAAAAAATTCCCGCAGACATCAATGGCATCGACAGACGAAATCATCGAAATAACAGAAGACGACAAGGAGACGCAAACCGACCCGACACAACTCAGCGCACACGAGGTCGCGGAATGGCTAAAACAACAGGACACACGAACCATAACACAATTTAACAGATACTTACAAGACATTTTCGACGAACGACTGCACGACTTTTTACCGACGTAAAAGACGGAAGAGACCGAACAAACAACGACAAGCAAACTGTGCAGATCACAAAACAACAGGGCACACATACACACATATAATAACGATAACAATAAGCACATATATAACTACTTACGATAACGCTAGCAAATAGGACACATATATATACACACATAACCATACAAATAAGACTATATAAACCCATAATCATAGAAATAAAACTATATAAACCCATAATCATAGAAATAAAACTATATAAAATAACCATAGAAATAGGGCCATGCAAGCATATAATCATAGAAGTAAGATCAGTACATAACCACATATAAATACATATAACCATAGAAATAAGGATACCAAACACCATTATAACTATACGAAATAAATAATACAAACAGCATTAACGCACAAACAGATACCCGCTTTATTCTCACACGCACTCTATGACCTAATCCAAAGCACATCCCACTAACAAGTCTCTCCTACTAACCCAATATACTAAACGAGATTTAGACTGTTTCAGAAAAGCATTATAGGAAACCAATTTCGATAATAGAACGACAACACAAACCTGGAAATGAACAAGGAATAAGAAGCCAAAAATTAACAAAACCACGACCTTCGTAAACAAAAAATAACAAATTACATCCACAACAGAAAGGAAAACAGAAATACGATAAACAGGAAACAAAAAAAAAACATCATATCTCTTTCTCTCTTAGCATAACAAAATCCGAAAAACAAACCCAATCCAGTATAACACAATAACCCCCTACTAACACAAAAACTAATACGGATCTAGATTGTTTCAGGTCACAGTAACTCAAACCCCACAAAAATAATAACGACAGGAAAAGGAATAATAGAAGGAAGATACAAAATAGAAACCAAAGGAAAAGATAATACTACAATTAAGAGCATTGCAGGAAACAAACATTGAATTATATAACGTAGAGTCAACATACCAGTAACAAAATTGTAAAATCTATTAAAATTGTATAGAAGCGCACAAAACTCAAAAACTGTAAAAATGCACGATGCGGAGCATCGTTTTGTAAGAGGGGGAGTGTGACGGCCCCACAATTCCCCTATTCCTAACTGTCCTTTCCCACACCTTAAACCCAACACCTTAAAGTCCCATACATCCGTTCTCACGCGGACATCCTATTCCTCACCCATACCACCTTAATCCTAATCTCCATTCCGCGAATGCTGACGAGTCCATCAGCATTTCTAGCGCAATCCCACGGTCCACGCGTGGATGCTGCATGCACCACGCACGTGGTATCCCCTCCAATAGACCCTAAAACAATGGGCCCTTTGACTCGTGGTGCCCGAGAGCGTCACCTCAAAGTCCAGTTCATCTCCAACATTCATTCAATCAACTACACTTCTTCTCCTAAAACCTCCGTGCACTTCTCCGCTATAATAACTGATCAATTAAAGACAATATATATATACACCTGGCTATTTACATTAACTCCCGCTTCGGACCATCACACTAGTAAAAAAAAAAAATTTCCTCCAAAATTATTTCAACTAAAAGTACCGCCCTAAATTTTAATTGGATTTTTGTGGTTTCAGTTTTATTCGTAAGAGAAGTGTTTGTATTTAAATTTCATAACTCATTGAAAATAAAAATTATCCTACAAATTGATTTCAATTTAAATTGTCACCCTAAATTTTAATTTAATTTTTATAGTCCAAGTTTTATTCGTAAGAGTATAATAAACTTTCATTACCAGTTGAAAAAAAAAAAATTCCTACAAAGTTATTTCAACTAAATTTATCACCCCAAATTTTAATTGAATTTATGTACTTTAAGTTTTATTCGTAAGAGAAGTCTTTATAATCAAATTTCATAACCAATTGAAAATAAAAAATTTCCTACTAAAACATTTCAATCAAAATTGTGAACCAAAATCTTAATTGAATTTTTCTTGTTTAAGTTTTATTCGTAAGCGAAGTCTGTATTATTAGATTTTATAACTAATTGAAAATAGAAATTATCCTACAAATTCATTTCAATTTAAATTACGACGCTTCATTTTAATTGAATTTTTGCAGCTTAAATTTTATCTATGGAAGAAGTCTGTATAATAAATTTCATACCCAGTTGAAAATGAAAATTTATCGACGAAATCATTTCAATTGAAAATATCACCCTAAATTTTAATTGATTTTTTGTAATTTGAGGTTTATCCGTACGAGAAGTCTATATAATTAGTATTTATAACCATGTGATGGTTCGAAGCGGGAGTTAATGTAAATAGCCAGGTGTATATATATATTGTCTTTAATTGATCAGTTATTATAGCGGAGAAGTGCACGGACTTTTAGGAGAAGAATTGTAGTTGATTGGATGAATGTGTTATCCGCAGCTTCACCGCTTCTAGTTTAATTCATGAGTTTCGATACCTTTTTCCCGTTTTATTCTACTTTAAACTGAGAATTTACAAATAATTGGGGATTGACCCATATTACCCCCAATTATTCTCATCACCCCTACACATTTAATTAAGTAATTACATATATCTCACATATTACATTAGTTATATCTATAGCTCTTAAAATACTATAACTACTACTTCAGGCACTGGTTAGTACCTCGGTCGGCCGCCGTGTGGCGCCCGTCCGACTGCTTTCGCGTCTATAGCGCACCCACTAGCTAGTGCCTCAGTCGGCCGCCGTGTGGCGCCCGTCCGACTGTTTTCGCGTTTGTATCATATCCATAACGGGATTATATCCCTGCGATCAGAACGATGTATTATAAGGAAAAATATTACCCAAGTATAGTTATACGAAGGAAATAAAGTAACCTCCTTAAAACTTACAGTTTTTTGTCGTACTACCGAGGTAGCTGGCTTCTGCCTTGGCTCCTCAAATTACCATATGAGGTAGCGGATCTCTCTGACTGCTCCTCTCTACCCAAAGGTAGCGGTTCCTCTGACTGCTCCTAGTACCACAAGAGGTAGCGGTTCTTCCGACTGCTCCTCTTTACCACAAGAGGCCAGCTGGCCTTCTGCCTAGCTCCTCGCTTCACCATAAGAGGGAGCGGTTCTTCTGACTGCTGCTCTTCACCAACGAGGCAGCTAGCCTACCGCTCGGCTCCTCAAAACCAGTGCACCATACCTACTACATATCATCCGATGCCGAAGAGGGCGGGACAATGGGTCGCTGCTCGCCGCGGCCATCGCCAGGGCAAGAAGGGCCCCCTGCAACATCCCAGGGTCGTGGTGCTCCGAAGGGAGAAGCGCTTTGAGCGGAAAGTACCGGTAAATGCCGGTAACGCTCGCTAAGCGCTAAAAAAGGAGCTCTGTTTTATCAACATTGCTTTTCTTGCGCCCATAGGCACAAAATCTCGTGGCGGTCCCCGCACCTCCAGTGGTCACGCTGGAGCCGTGGGAAACGGATGTCGTAATACCGGATCTCGACCATCCACCTCCAACACCGGGAAAAACCCGTCAACCACTGACTGATCGGACGAACTTCGAGGCACCCCCACCAGAGATCATTTGGAGACTGACTCCGGTCAGTTTTTCACTAAGCTGGGCTCTGCCACCGGGTATTCCCAAAAAGGATCCGCGCTACAAACCCGCGCTCATGCGTCAGTGTTTTGGCGACGAAGCACACGATGAGTTCGTTCGAAAGCGCTTGGCAAAGGGCTACCGAAAGGCCAAAACAGGCACCTCTGTCCATACTAAAAAAATAAAGAAAGATAAGGTTACGGCATAAACCACCACCCGACTAATTACTTACCTTGTATTATCTACTTACCCATCCCGTTGCTTCCTTCGCATCGTAGAACTGCTCACGACAATTCGGTTCACGACACCCGCTAAGGGAACAACTTCAGGTTGCTTCGACAACGTCTTCTCGACCCGTTGCTACTTTCGCATCGTAGAACTGCTCACGACAATTCGGTTCACGACACCCGCTAAGGGAACAACTTCAGGTTGCTTCGACAAAGTCTTCTCGACCCGTTGCTACCTTCACCTCATAGAACTGCTCACGACAATTCGGTTCACGACACCCGCTAAGGGAACAACTTCAGGTTGCTTCGACAAAGTCTTCTCGACCCGTTGCTACCTTCACCTCATAGAACTGCTCACGACAATTCGGTTCACGACACCCGCTAAGGGAACCACTTCACGCTGGTTCTACTAAGATACGTCTCACAATTATTTTCACATCACGGTCATTGGACGATTTACTCGTTCAAACACCCATTGGCTCTCATCGCTTAATTAAAGCTTCCGACGTTTGTCAAATGTTGGAGATGAACTGGACTTTGAGGTGACGCTCTCGGGCACCACGAGTCAAAGGGCCCATTGTTTTAGGGTCTATTGGAGGGGATACCACGTGCGTGGTGCATGCAGCATCCACGCGTGGACCGTGGGATTGCGCTAGAAATGCTGACGGACTCATCAGCATTCGCGGAATGGAGATTAGGATTAAGGTGGTATGGGTGAGGAATAGGATGTCCGCGTGAGAACAGATATATGGAACTTTAAGGTGTTGGGTTTAAGGTGTGGGAAAGGACAGTTAGGAATAGGGGAATTGTGGGGCCGTCACAACCAATTGAAAATAAAAATTTTCCTACTAAAACATTTCAATTAAAATTATGACCCAAAATCTTAATTGAATTTTCGTTGTGTAAGTTTTATTCGTAAGAGAAATCTGTAATTTTAAATTTTATAACTAATTGAAAATAGAAATTATCCTACAAATTTATTTCAATTTAAATTACGACCCTTAATTTTAATTGAATTTTTGCAGTTTAAATTTTATCTATGGAAGAAGTCTGTATAATAAATTTCATACCCAGTTGAAAATGAAAATTTATCGACGAAATCATTTCAATTGAAAATATCACCTTAAATTTTAATTGATTTTTTGTAATTTGAGGTTTATCCGTACGAGAAGTCTATATAATTAGTATTTATAACCAATTGAAAATGAAAATTTTCCTACTAAAACATTTCAATTAAAATTATGACCCAAAATCTTAATTGAATTTTCGTTGTGTAAGTTTTATTCGTAAGAGAAATCTGTAATTTTAAATTTTATAACTAATTGAAAATAGAAATTATCCTACAAATTTATTTCAATTTAAATTACGACCCTTAATTTTAATTGAATTTTTGCAGTTTAAATTTTATCTATGGAAGAAGTCTGTATAATAAATTTCATACCCAGTTGAAAATGAAAATTTATCGACGAAATCATTTCAATTGAAAATATCACCCCAAATTTTAATTGATTTTTTGTAATTTGAGGTTTATCCGTACGAGAAGTCTATATAATTAGTATTTATAACCAATTGAAAATAAAAAATTTCCTACTAAAACATTTCAATTAAAATTATGACCCAAAATCTTAATTGAATTTTCGTTGTGTAAGTTTTATTCGTAAGAGAAATCTGTAATTTTAAATTTTATAACTAATTGAAAATATAAACTATCCTACAAATTTATTTCAATTTAAATTACGACCCTTAATTTTAATTGAATTTTTGCAGTTTAAATTTTATCTATGGAAGAAGTCTGTATAATAAATTTCATACCCAGTTGAAAATGAAAATTTATCGACGAAATCATTTCAATTGAAAATATCACCCCAAATTTTAATTGATTTTTTGTAATTTGAGGTTTATCCGTACGAGAAGTCTATATAATTAGTATTTATAACCAATTGAAAATAAAAATTTTCCTACTAAAACATTTTAATTAAAATTATGACCCAAAATCTTAATTGAATTTTTGTTGTGTAAGTTTTATTCGTAAGAGAAATCTGTAATTTTAAATTTTATAACTAATTGAAAATAGAAATTATCCTACAAATTTATTTCAATTTAAATTACGACCCCGAATTTTAATTGAATTTATGTACTTTAAGTTTTATTCGTAAGAGAAGTCTTTATAATCAAATTTCATAACCAATTGAAAATAAAAAATTTCCTACTAAAACATTTCAATTAAAATTGTGAACCAAAATCTTAATTGAATTTTTCTTGTTTAAGTTTTATTCGTAAGCGAAGTCTGTATTATTAGATTTTATAACTAATTGAAAATAGAAATTATCCTACAAATTTATTTCAATTTAAATTACGACCCCAAATTTTAATTGAATTTTTGTAGTTTAAATGTTATCTATGGAAGAAGTCTGTATAATAAATTTCATACCCAGTTGAAAATGTAAATTGATCGACGAAAACATTTCAATTGAAATTATCACCCTAAATTTTAATTGATTTTTTGTAATTTGAGTTTTATCCGTAAAAGAAGTCTATATAATTAGTATTTATAACCAATTGAAAATAAAAATTTTCCTACTAAAACATTTCAATTAAAATTGTGAACCAAAATCTTAATCGAATTTTTCTTGTTTAAGTTTTATTCGTAAGCGAAGTCTGTATTATTAGATTTTATAACTAATTGAAAATAGAAATTATCCTACAAATTTATTTTAATTTAACTTACGACCCTAAATTTTAATTGAATTTTTGTAGTTTAAATTTTATCTATGGAAGAAGTCTGTATAATAAATTTCATACCCAGTTGAAAATGAAAATTTATCGACGAAATTTTAAT
Source organism: Dyspetes luteomarginatus (assembly GCA_963669185.1). NCBI lineage: Eukaryota > Metazoa > Arthropoda > Insecta > Hymenoptera > Ichneumonidae > Dyspetes > Dyspetes luteomarginatus. The sequence continues at coordinate 15,250,932 of OY769903.1, read as the reverse complement.
TGATTTTTTGTAATTTGAGGTTTATCCGTACGAGAAGTCTATATAATTAGTATTTATAACCAATTGAAAATAAAAATTTTCCTACTAAAACATTTCAATTAAAATTGTGAACCAAAATCTTAATTGACTTTTTCTTGTTTAAGTTTTATTCGTAAGCGAAGTCTGTATTATTAGATTTTATAACTAATTGAAAATAGAAATTATCCTACAAATTTATTTTAATTTAACTTACGACCCTAAATTTTAATTGAATTTTTGTAGTTTAAATTTTATCTATGGAAGAAGTCTGTATAATAAATTTCATACCCAGTTGAAAATGAAAATTTATCGACGAAATTTTAATTGATTTGTTGTAATTTGATGTTTATCCGTACGAGAAGTCTATATAATTAGTATTTATAACCAATTGAAAATGAAAAATTTCCTACTAAAACATTTCAATTAAAATTGTGAACCAAAATCTTAATTGAATTTTTCTTGTTTAAGTTTTATTCGTAAGCGAAGTCTGTATTATTAGATTTTATAACTAATTGAAAATAGAAATTATCCAACAAATTGATTTCAATTTAAATTACGACCCTAAATTTTGATTGAATTTTTGTAGTTTAAATTTCATCTATAGAAGAAGTATGTATAATTAATTTCATATCCAGTTGAAAATGAAAATTGATCGACGAAAACATTTCAATTGAAAATATCACCCTAAATTTTAATTGATTTTTTGTAATTTGAGGTTTATCCGTACGAGAAGTCTATATAATTAGTATTTATAACCAATTGAAAATAAAAAATTTCCTACTAAAACATTTCAATCAAAATTGAGAACCAAAATCTTAATTGAATTTTTCTTGTTTAAGTTTTATTCGTAAGCGAAGTCTGTATTATTAGATTTTATAACTAATTGAAAATAGAAATTATCCTACAAATTTATTTCAATTTAAATTACGACCCCAAATTTTAATTGAATTTTTATAGTTTAAATGTTATCTATGGAAGAAGTCTGTATAATAAATTTCATACCCAGTTGAAAATGAAAATTTATCGACGAAATTTTAATTGATTTTTTGTAATTTGAGGTTTATCCGTACGAGAAGTCTATATAATTAGTATTTATAACCAATTGAAAATAAAAAATTTCCTACTAAAACATTTCAATCAAAATTGTGAACCAAAATCTTAATTGAATTTTTCTTGTTTGAGTTTTATTCGTAAGCGAAGTCTGTATTATTAGATTTTATAACTAATTGAAAATAGAAATTATCCTACAAATTTATTTCAATTTAACTTATGACCCTAAATTTTAATTGAATTTATGTACTTTAAGTTTTATTCGTAAGAGAAGTCTTTATAATCAAATTTCATAACCAATTGAAAATAAAAAATTTCCTACTAAAACATTTCAATTAAAATTGTGAACCAAAATCTTAATTGAATTTTTCTTGTTTAAGTTTTATTCGTAAGCGAAGTCTGTATTATTAGATTTTATAACTAATTGAAAATAGAAATTATCCTACAAATTTATTTTAATTTAACTTACGACCCTAAATTTTAATTGAATTTTTGTAGTTTAAATTTTATCTATGGAAGAAGTCTGTATAATAAATTTCATACCCAGTTGAAAATGAAAATTTATCGACGAAATTTTAATTGATTTTTTGTAATTTGAGGTTTATCCGTACGAGAAGTCTATATAATTAGTATTTATAACCAATTGAAAATAAAAAATTTCCTACTAAAACATTTCAATCAAAATTGAGAACCAAAATCTTAATTGAATTTTTCTTGTTTAAGTTTTATTCGTAAGCGAAGTCTGTATTATTAGATTTTATAACTAATTGAAAATAGAAATTATCCTACAAATTTATTTCAATTTAAGTTACGACCCCAAATTTTAATTGAATTTTTGTAGTTTAAATGTTATCTATGGAAGAAGTCTGTATAATAAATTTCATACCCAGTTGAAAATGTAAATTGATCGACGAAAACATTTCAATTGAAATTATCACCCTAAATTTTAATGGATTTTTTGTAATTTGAGGTTTATCCGTACGAGAAGTCTATATAATTAGTATTTATAACCAATTATAAATAAAAAATTTCCTACTAAAACATTTCAATTAAAATTGTGAACCAAAATCTTAATTGAATTTTTCTTGTTTAAGTTTTATTCGTAAGCGAAGTCTGTATTATTAGATTTTATAACTAATTGAAAATAGAAATTATCCTACAAATTTATTTCAATTTAAATTACGACCCCAAATTTTAATTGAATTTTTGTAGTTTAAATGTTATCTATGGAAGAAGTCTGTATAATAAATTTCATACCCAGTTGAAAATATAAATTGATCGACGAAAACATTTCAATTGAAATTATCACCCTAAATTTTAATTGATTTTTTGTAATTTGAGTTTTATCCGTAAAAGAAGTCTATATAATTAGTATTTATAACCAATTGAAAATAAAAATTTTCCTACTAAAACATTTCAATTAAAATTGTGAACCAAAATCTTAATTGACTTTTTCTTGTTTAAGTTTTATTCGTAAGCGAAGTCTGTATTATTAGATTTTATAACTAATTGAAAATAGAAATTATCCTACAAATTTATTTTAATTTAACTTACGACCCTAAATTTTAATTGAATTTTTGTAGTTTAAATTTTATCTATGGAAGAAGTCTGTATAATAAATTTCATACCCAGTTGAAAATGAAAATTTATCGACGAAATCATTTCAATTGAAAATATCACCCTATATTTTAATGGATTTTTTGTAGTTTAATTTTTATCTATAGAAGAAGTATGTATAATAAATTTCATATCCAGTTGAAAATGAAAATTGATCGACGAAAACATTTCAATTAAAAATATCACCCTAAATTTTAAATGATTTTTTGTAATTTAAGTTTTATCCGTAAAAGAAGTCTGAATAATTTGTATTTATAACCAATTGAAAATAAAAATTTTCCTACTAAAACATTTCAGTTAAAATTGTGAACCAAAATCTTAATTGAATTTTTCTTGTTTAAGTTTTATTCGTAAGCGAAGTCTGTATAATTATGTCTGTATAATTACGTATAATGGATTGAATTTCTGTTTTTTAAATTTCATTCGTAAGAGAAGTCTGTATAATTAAACTTCATAAAGCAGTAAACATAGAAATTATTCAACAAATTGATTTCAATTTAAATTACGACCCTAAATTTTGATTGAATTTTTATAGTTTAAATTTCATCTATAGAAGAAGTATGTATAATTAATTGCATATCCAGTTGAAAATGAAAATTGATCGACGAAAACATTTCAATTGAAAATATCACCCTAAATTTTAATTGATTTTTTGTAATTTGAGTTTTATCCGTAAAAGAAGTCTATATAATTAGTATTTATAACCAATTGAAAATAAAAATTTTCCTACTAAAACATTTCAATTAAAATTGTGAACCAAAATCTTAATTGAATTTTTGTTGTTTTAGTTTTATTCGCAAGCGAAGTCTGTATTATTAGATTGTATAACTAATTGAAAATAGAAATTATCCTACCAATTTATTTCAATTTAAATTACGACCCTAAATTTTAATTGAATTTTTGTAGTTTAAATTTTATCTATGGAAGAAGTCTGTATAATAAATTTCATACCCAGTTGAAAATGAAAATTTATCGACGAAATCATTTCAATTGAAAATATTACCCTAAATTTTAATTGTTTTTTTGTAATTTGAGGTTTATCCGTACGAGAAGTCTATATAATTAGTATTTATAACCAATTGAAAATAAAAAATTTCCTACTAAAACATTTCAATTAAAATTATGACCCAAAATCTCAATTGAATTTTTGTTGTGTAAGTTTTATACGTAAGGGCAATCTATAATATTCTCAATTTTATAACTAATTGAAAACACAAATTATCCTACAAATTTATTTCAATTTAAATTACCACTATAAATTCCAATTGAATTTTTGTAGTTCAAGTTTCATTCGTAACAATAGTGTGTATAATAAAATTTCATAACCAGTCAAAAAAAAAAATTTGCTACAAAATTATTTCAACTAAAAGTACCGCCCTAAATTTTAATCGGATTTTTGTGGTTTCAGTTTTATTCGTAAGAGAAGTATTTATATTTAAATTGCATAACTAATTGAAAATAAAAATTTTCCTACAAATTGAGTTCAATTTAAATTGTCACCCTAAATTTTAATTTAATTTTTGTAGTCCAAGTTTTATTCGTAAGAGTATAATAAACTTTCATTACCAGTTGAAAAAAAAAAAATTCCTACAAAGTTATTTCAACTAAATTTATCACCCTAAATTTTAATTGAATTTATGTACTTTAAGTTTTATTCGTAAGAGAAGTCTTCATAATTAAATTTCATAAGAAATCAAAAATGAAAATTTTGGTACAAAAACATTTCAATTAAAATTCTCACCCTAAATTTGGATCGAATTTTTGTTTTTTAATTTTTATTCGTAAGAGAAGTCCGTATAATTAAATTTCATAAAGCAGGAAACATAGAAATTATCCAACAAATTGATTTCAATTTGAATTACGACCCTAAATTTTAACTGAATTTTTGTAGTTTAAATTTTATCTATAGAAGAAGTATGTATAATTAATTTCATATCCAGTTGAAAATGAAAATTGATCGACGAAAATATTTCAATTGAAAATATCACCCTAAATTTTAATTGATTTTTTGTAATTTGAGTTTTATCCGTACGAGAAGTCTATATAATTAGTATTTATAACCAATTGAAAATAAAAAATTTCCTACTAAAACATTTCAATCAAAATTGAGAACCAAAATCTTAATTGAATTTTTCTTGCTTAAGTTTTATTCATAAGCGAAGTCTGTATTATTAGATTTAATAACTAATTGAAAATAGAAATTATCCTACAAATTTATTTCAATTCAAATTACGACCCTTAATTTTAATTGAATTTTTGTAGTTTAAATTTTATCTATGGAAGAAGTCTGTATAATAAATTTCATATCCAGTTGAAAATGAAAATTTATCGACGAAATTATTTCAATTGAAAATATCACCCTAAATTTTAATTGATCTTTTGTAATTTGAGGTTTATCCGTACGAGAAGTCTATATAATTAGTATTTATAACCAATTGAAAATAAAAAATTTCCTACTAAAACATTTCAATTAAAATTGTGAACCAAAATCTCAATTGAATTTTTGTTGTGTAAGTTTTATTCGTAAGCGAAGTCTGTATTATTAGATTTTATAACTAATTGAAAATAGAAATTATCCTACAAATTTATTTTAATTTAACTTACGACCCTAAATTTTAATTGAATTTTTGTAGTTTAAATTTTATCTATGGAAGAAGTCTGTATAATAAATTTCATACCCAGTTGAAAATGAAAATTTATCGACGAAATTTCAATTGATTTTTTGTAATTTGAGGTTTATCCGTACGAGAAGTCTATATAATTAGTATTTATAACCAATTGAAAATAAAAAATTTCCTACTAAAACATTTCAATTAAAATTGTGAACCAAAATCTTAATTGAATTTTTCTTGTTTAAGTTTTATTCGTAAGCGAAGTCTGTATTATTAGATTTTATAACTAATTGAAAATAGAAATTATCCTACAAATTTATTTCAATTTAAATTACGACTCTTAATTTTAATTGAATTTTTGTAGTTTAAATTTTATCTATGGAAGAAGTCTGTATAATAAATTTCATATCCAGTTGAAAATGAAAATTGATCGACGAAAACATTTCAATTGAAAATATCACCCTAAATTGCTATCCGCAGCTTTATTGCTTGTATTTTATTTCATGAGGTTTCGATAACATTTTTCCGTTTTATTCTACTTTAATTGAGAGTTTTACAAATAATTGGGAATTGACCCATATTACCCCCTGACTCTCATCACCCCTACGCATTTAACGCTTTTCACCTCCAGCCCTCCACCTAGGCCATACATGCCCCATTGATATAACGATAATACTCTGTGTAAAAATCCTTTATTAATTATACACATATAGGTTACATACGCCTTCTGCATTTTCACCTAATATAAATAATCATATTACATCAGTTACATAGTTATATCATAATACGCCTTCCGCATGTCGCGCGGTATATCTATAGCTTAAAATATTATATATACGTTGACTGCTACTTCACAGCATTGGCTAGTGCCTCAGTCGGCCGCCGTGTGGCGCCCGCCCGACTGCCTTCGCGTTTGTATCGCACTCATAATTGTATTATATCCCTGCGATTTGAACCATGTATTGTTAGGAAATATTACCCCAAGTATACCTATACCGGGTGTTATTGCACACGTTACGGTGCGACTCGATTTTTGATGAGTCAACCAGGGTCATAAATCCTGATACAGATTGATTCAACACCGTGATGCCGCGCATCAAATTAATGGGGTGCAGGTAATTTTGTCGTGGAATAATAACACACAGTTGAAAAACTCTGATATATTGGTATTATTTACACTTGTTGTATTATTAAGGTTAAAAATATTACACGAGTTATCACGCAACTAATATGTACTATTGGTCGCGAAGAGACAAGTCTAAACGTTTAAGTCCGCGCACTCAATGCAGCTCGACAGAGCTTAAGAGTCTACCGTTCTTGGGAAGGTCTTGTCTCGTTGAAAATTGATGAATAACTGACTATACAAAAAAATGATGAAGAGCTCCGAAGTCTCGAAAGAGCGTCCCAGACACTCATTGATATTATGATTGGTGGATAATAACGAATTTTTCGATTGGCTGAAATAAAATTGAGAAAGCGAAGTTTTTGCCATTGGCGCCTTTTTGGGAAAAACCCTTCACGCGATGGCTGTAGCAAGACGTTTCGTGAGAGCGAAGGACGTCTGCAACCTGCCGTCTGACTGGACGTTCAAAAAGGCACAAACCATAAAACAATAAAAGACTCGACGAGGCTCGATGAGACGATCAAAGGATTAACGAAAAAACCCAATGGTCAAAAACTAAGCGTTGCAGCTGCGATCAATGAAATAGTTTAAAGGTTTATCTTATATACAAATTGAATGTCTGAGTTTCTCATCGATAATCCGACCAAAAATATTTCGAACATTTGGCGTGCAAATGCTCACATATATAAAGGTGTTTCTCGAAGGAAACGGAAAGTTTTCAATTATCGTCTCCAAAGAAATGCGAAGAATAAAATGAATAGAGAAAAAATGATTGTTCGTGAAAAATAAATGCTACAGAAAATATACGAATTCCGTTTGGGACGGAACATACTCGTCCCTTGAGAGGGTACCGATCAAGAAATTTGAGACAATATGATTCGAATAGATATGTTAAATATATAGATAATAAATATATATATAGTCCCTTGAATCTGTATCATCCTTCCTTGGATCACTCGGTTCACTGTCACTGTTGATCGGGAGTGGCGCGAGTTTACGCACATTTCGGCCGAGGGTGCCTCGAGCCGTCTTTACGCGGACCACTCGCGTGACCCCGTCAGCCCTAGGTCGTGTTTCGATAACTCTTCCCATGAGCGATCGAAGTGGTGGTAAATTGTCTTCCTTCAGTAGAACGAGAGAACCTTCTTGGATGCTGTGGCCTCCCTTGGACCATTTGTGCCGACTACTGAGTTCATTCAGATATTCCTTATGCCATCTTGTCCAGAAATCTTGTTTCATTTTCTGGATATGTTGCCATAATGAGAGTCGGTTGTATGGAGTGTTGTTGAAATCCACTTCTGGTATACTTGTCAGAGAACTGCCGATTATGTAATGTCCGGGTGATAGCATCAGCGGATCATTTGGATCTGACGACAGTGGAGTCATCGGACGAGAGTTGAGTATCGCTTCTTGTTCAAGCATGTGTGCGTGAATGTAGTATGAGTGAGTATACTGGTATGTGCAAATTCAAAATAACGCCTGGGGTCAAGACAATATCAATAATTCGTGCAAAAACAGATGTAAACCCCGGTGTTATTCTCTCTCTCTCGAGAGTCGTTACCTCGTTGCTTTAGTTCGTCTCGGTACGTCTCCTACGTCCGACGAGGCCAGCATCACAACGTGTCGCTGCGATGGTCTTTGTATACCGGATACAGATCGAATTCAATTATATAAACTAAGCAATTATTTGACGTGAATAAAGAGGTTTTAATCGTTATGTTTTAAATCAAGTGTTCATGCTTGTCGTCCAGTACCCGAGTGATCTGAATCTCTTCGCTCTATAACCGAGACTAATTACTCATTCTCTATGTGCAAGCGTGTTGCGAAGGTGCGTGTACATTTTTTGGTCCTTCGAGCCGGATTCCTCGGAATAAACTCGATAAATTCTCGTGAAGAAACGTAATCACGAAGAGAAGTCATAAACACATTAAAATAAATAACGTGAATCATTTATAACGTTAAAAAAAAAAAAAAAAAAAAAAAAAAATGCTCACATTGTGTAGTGAAGTCGAGTGAGAAAAATAATTGTTATATCGCGCGAATCGATCACGCGATACCGAGCTTAACGACATTTTTCATACGTTTCGAGAAAACCATCGTGCGCTCTCTCTCGCTCTCTTTCCTACCACGGAAAACTGTGCGAAAAATAGCCGTGTCTCCTTCTATGTGGCCCGCGCTACGTGTCGCGTTCTATCTCTCTCTCAAGGGGGGCGTCGAGTCTCTCTCTCTACAGTGAGGTAGTCGGTACATGCTCGCACAAATCGGGTTATCTTTTGTCTTTCGTTCTCTCCTCGATACACACACACACGATCTCTCACACCAACAGTGAGTGTATCGCCGCGAGGAACGTCTCGCATATCACCGTGTTTCTCGCTGCACCGTGTACGCCGCGCATATCGGTCTCTTTCTACCAAAGAAAGACGAATCATCGAACTGTTGCCGTTGGTAAATCATGTAAAAGAACTCGCGTTTGCGTATATCTAGACTCTCGTGCCTATAGTGTACGAAATCAACGAGTTTTACGTGACAACAAGTTCCGCGTATTATCATCGTTTCGTTCATTATTGTGATGCTCTAAAATTATAATCGACCGTGATTATTATATTGATCACTCGTGCAGGTTTCTCGTCGATCACGCATTTGCCTCGCGGACAACTAACCCGAGCTTTTGCTACGAGATTCGCTCGTATAAATATTCAACATATTTTTCACGAGATATATACCAGTGAAAATACTCAACGTAATTTTCACATAAATTACGATTATCAATACGGTACCACGCAGTCGGTTCACGTAAAATCGTAATCAAATACTCTACGGTACTCACGCCGTCGAGACCGTACAACGATAGTAATGGCCGACCTGGAAGGTCTGATTTACGAGATGACGGCATCAGTCACTTCGATGTCGCGCATCTTGGTCAACTTAAGGAAAGTTGGTCAAAAGAATATCACAATGGCTCTGCTACAAACTCGACTTAGCAGACTCAATCAGACTTGGGACCATTGCCAATCTCTCGATGTAAAAATCTGCAAAGCTGCAACCGCTGACGAGAGGAAAACACTCGAGTACTTCAAGGACAACGGACTTCAGACCGCTGAAGAAACTTATTGGGGAGTAAACGATTATATTTCGACTGCAATAAGCGGTCGCTCAAATAATAATACCGCGAATGTATCCACAATAGGCGATTCAACATTTCACGAAGGAGCTCGCGGTAATATAGCTCCGTTGCCTCGTATCCCATTGCCCAAATTTTCAGGTTCCTATACCGATTGGGTATCATTTTGTGATTTATTCGAGTCATTAGTTGTTAAAAATGAATCTCTCCCAGCAGTTGAAAAATTGCATTATTTGAAAACCAGTGTAGAAGGCGACGCTAGTTCACTTTTAAAAAATATTACAATTACAGAAGCAAACTTTAAAATCGCGTGGGATGCACTTTTCAAACGGTACAATCAGTCCCGTTACATAATTGAAATGCAATTGATCAAACTATTTGATGTAATGGCAGTCACCACCGAAAACGTTCATGACCTTATAATTTTGCGAGATCGAACTAGCGAAGCTGTGAGTGCGTTAAAGAATTTGAATCGTAACGTAGACACATGGGATGACATTTTAGCTTTTGTAACCATTCGCAAGCTCGACCCAGTCTCTCGACGAGAATGGGAAATGAAGATAAGTGAAACAGAGGATTATCCCACCTATGAGGAAATCCTAAATTTTCTTGAATATCGAATTCGTGCTCTCGAGGCAATGTCAACACACACCTCCAGTAAAACGGGCAAACAAAATGCTACCGAGAAAGGTACCGCAAATTCAGTCAAATCCCATTTGTCTACGACAACGAAGTGTTATGCATGCAGCGGTGAGCATTTGATTTATAAATGCGAATCGTTCAAAACCGCAACGGTCGAACAAAGACAAAAACTGGTTCGAGAAAAACGTTTATGCTTTAATTGTTTATCAAATAATCACAAAACGCAGCAATGCCCAAGCAAGCACGTGTGTTTCCATTGTAAGAAGAAGCATCATACACTCATGCATAATGCCGATTTTCAAAGTAAACGGAAAGTTGAACAAATATCAGTAGCAGTCCCTTCAGGCAATACTGTACAAAAAATTCAATCAATTGAAGCTTCAACACCGAAGCAACATGAATCTGCTAGTGGCACGAGCGCGTCCACTGGTGTGCAATCACTTCATGCATTCAAGAAACAGCCTGTTTCAAGTGCTGTTATGTTAGCCACTGCTTGGGTACGGCTCGAAGCGCCAAACGGGCGAATTATCAATGTTCGAGCGCTCTTGGATCAGGGATCGCAAACTTCATTTTTGACCGAGTCAATCGCTCAAAATTTACGGGTCTCGCGAAGAAAAGTTCATTCACCGGTCACCGGAATTGGGGGTTCAGCAGCAGGCATAAGCCGTTCTGTTGTTTCGTTAACTCTCAAGCCCTGCAATCGCGATGGTCCGTCAATGAAATGCGAAGCTCTTGTTTTTCAAAAGTTAACCTCGTACGTACCAAAAGGTACCGTAACCAGTCTCAACTGGAATCATTTGAATAATCTCGAGTTAGCTGATCCTGATCCAAGTAGTACCGATCCGATTCAATTAATTCTAGGTGCAGAAATTTATGCGAATATTCTCCGTAAGGGATTAAAGCGTGGGCCGCCCGGATCGCCCATCGCACAATTAACTATTTTTGGCTGGATTCTCTCAGGACCGGTTGCGACTAACACGACCGAAAATTTAAATGCGTTAAGTACTCATCTAGCGATCTCAGAGACAAACTTATCGCTAGAACTAAGACGTTTTTGGGAACTCGAAGAAGTTCCGACTTGTCCACCTCTCACAGAGGAAGAAAATCAATGTGAAATGCACTTTGCCGCGACACATAGACGTTTACCAGATGGACGTTATCAAGTTAAACTACCGTTTAAGAACTCTAACGCTGTTAAACTCGGTGCATCAAACCAAACAGCGTTAAATTGGATGCTAAAATTAGAACGCAAATTCACACGTAATCCCGACCTAGTCACTCCGTATTGTGAATTTATGCAGGAATATTTAGATCTCGGGCATATGGTACCGACGACTTTCAATTCCCCAGAATCCGATCCCGGTGCTTTCCTACCGCACCACCCCGTGATCAAAGATAGTAGTATTACGAGATTACGAGTGGTATTCAATGCATCGAGTCGAACGTCCAACGGTACGTCCCTTAATGACCATCTCATGGTAGGTCCAAAACTTCAAGCTGACTTACCAGCCACAATCTTGAAGTGGCGCATACATCAATTCGGTTTCACTGCTGACATTACAAAAATGTACCGGCAGATCCTCGTCAGTAGTATACGGTGCGCTATGGCGACCCCCACTCCTATCCCCACTCCTATCCCCACTCTTCGGGCCTGGTCGGACCGTGTTGAGTGTAGGTGGGAGTGGGGGTAAGTGTCCCCACTCCTACCTGCGCTCTTCGTGATTGGTCGTCGGTCCATGGCGAGTGGGGGTAGGAGTGGGGGTAGGTGGTGAGGTGTCGCCATAGCGCACCGTGTGTTATTATTATTATTATTAATAAATTGAAAATGTAATTAATTTTACCTATTGCTGGTGCTGCTGCTAGTCTTGCCAGCCGATGCTCGTGCCGAAAATGTTTATCTTACAAATAACACACACACACACACCCACCCACAAATGTTTTTCTTACAAATAACACACACACACACACACACACATCCACAAATGTTTTGAATGTTCAAACATGGGCACGCAGTCGCTGGCGATTCGGTAGCGCATGCCCCTCCGCAATGAGTTCGCTGCCGAGATCGACCCCCCGGATATTTAGGCTTACCCAGAGGGAGCTATTTTCAAGCACTTTCATGTTGATATGGGCCGTTGCAATGACGCCAAGTGTCACATCACTCAGGTAGCGCTGTACCGAACACGACCATTCTACGTCGGTCGGCTGCACGGCCCATAAACCACAGTGGACAGCTGTTATCGGCGTTTGGCGAAAGCCCTCCTCCAGATGATAAATCTGTGATCTATCACAGAAATCTGAGCAGCCATGGTCCAGCAACCAAATCTCGGCGTATCCCGTGCTATCAATAGCGATAACGCTGCACCGCCTCACAGTCGCGCTCGACCGAACGGCGCAAAACACCCCGGCAGCGAGCTCTTCATCGCCAAGGAGAGTGCCCCGATTATTATCAATGTAATAAGCCATCATTGACAGCGTATTGTCAATGTACAGCTGTTTTAACGCCGTCGGACGTAACCACATACTCGTCGGGCTGTCGACGTTGACAATTTCGACCGGCACGTCCTCGTTTCCGAACCACGCGAGATCCAAAGATTTTATAATGCTTTCCATATTTGATTTTCTTTTCACTCGCGATTAAAAATTTGAAATTGGTGTGGCACGTTACGACGGCAAGAGAATACTGAGGGTCATTCTTTGCTCTGCCATCGTCGAGATGCAATGACCGGTCGAATAGCAGCATCAGCAAAATTGCACGTGCCCATATTAATTTCTTGGATATCTCATAGTAAATACTGTCGTCAGCATTTTTTGCACGGCTACAGCTCGAGCTCGCAATGCTTTTTGCACCGGTCTCCGTTAAGCATATGTATAATGCTCAATTACGCACAAGCGTTGCCTGTACAGGCGGCCTGCAGTATATAGTATATCTGCATATGTGTATATACGCGCCAATTATTACAATTACAGCTTCTGAATTTAGGATTATATTTTGGTTATTTTACAGGCGGCCTGCAGTATATAGTATATCTACACATCTGTGTATATACGCGCCAATTATTACAATTACAGCTTCTGAATTTAGGATTATATTTTGGTTATTTTTGAAGTAAAACTTCTTTAGCCGCGCTGAAGTGAATCCGTAGGAAGGAACACTGCACAAAGAGGAGAAGCCGAGGATAGAGACGCCGCGGAGAGCGTAAGAAGCACCGAACAAAGAGGAGACGCGAAAGAGCTCTCGGCGTCTCCTCTTTGTGCGGTGCTTCTTTCGAGCTCCATGCTGGCGTAAGCATGGTATATAAATCTACTTGCGGGGTGTGCGTGAGTATATAGTAGTGTATATACCGTGTTGATATATATCTATGTGCCCCTCACACATATAGCGTTCCCTGCACGCTCAACGACGGGGTCGAGAAGCGGTATATATATATATATATATATATATATATATATATATATATATATACATTTATACATATGTACTACAGTTATCATAAACTGATAGTTTCGTTTTTTGCATTATACCTCAGCGGTAAATGATGAATAAAATTTGACGTATTTTATATTGACGTGTTGTGCTGTAGTGAAATTATTAATAGCCAATTGCCACCCTATATTAGACCACTGTAATATAGGGCGATTGAGCGCTGATCCTCGCTTAGTATATTTTCATATAGTATCATTTATTGAGTTCTTTGTACACACCACCACCACAAAGATGCTGCTCTGAACGATAGTAAATACCATTATCAGCATTTTTGCACGTGTGGTTTTGTGCGAACGTCAAATGCAATCTGTATATCTGTACACATACATATACACAACGCATAAATATAGTCTATATATCCGATATTATTTTTTAAATTGTCACGAAGATGCGCATTTTTGCACGACTGCAGCGCGAACGCCTGATGCTTTTGCTCGAACGCTGATCTCCGTTAAGTAGATCTATACATCGGCGTATATGCGCGTTATCATTACAATTACAGCTTCTGAATTTAGGATTATATTTTGGCTATTTTTTGCCTACGATGAGCGTACAGCAATATATGTATACACATTTATTGAGGCCTATGTACGCATCACCACAAAGATGCTGTTCTGAGTGGGGGTAAATACTATCATCAGCATTTTTGCACGGGTGATTTTGCATGAGCGTCGAATGTAATCTGTGTATCTGTACACATACAAACACACAACGCATACATATAGTCTATATTCACGATATTATTTTTAAAATTGTCGCGAAGATGTTGCTGTGGGTCATAGTAAATACTATAGGCAGCATTTGCACGGTTGTACAATTAATATGTGGAGCCGCGGGTAGCGTTGCTAAGAACACGGGCGCTCTCAAATCTGCAATTTAGTAAAACATAGCTAGGCTCGAGAAATCGCGGGATATCGTTTACATGTCAGGATTTTATATGCACTGGAAATACAAAAGATCACCAGTCTTGTGACAGCCGTGTGACGATCTAAGTGTATTCAGTCTCCCGGACATAATGCCGAACCGCGCCCTTCGCTCGTGTATCCTCGCTTTTTTAAAATTAGCGATAATTCACAGCGCGCATATTAGGCGTCGCTGTAATCCCTCATGGTGTAGGAGTTTAAGAGATTTGTCGACTGATAGACTCGTTAACCGTTTAAAATATATTTTATGGTGGACACCTTTGCGTGTTATTGTGATAGCTTACAATAGAGGGATTCTCAGAGGCTGCAAAGTGTTAACGTGCGTGTTTGAAGAATTACAACGACGAGGGCTTGAAGATTCTTCAGCAACCCGAGGGATTCGCAACGAAATTCGATGTGAGTAATATTTAGCACTATAGCAAAGAATAACAGGGTCGAGTTTGGATTGGGTGGGTTTGTGCATTTTTAGCTGGGATTATTTACTAAACTCAATTCATCGTTTAGTATATAGCCAGCTGCTAGAAGCCTCAAGTGATGAAGAAGCAGATCTCATAGAAGCGACGCGGGCTGCGGAAGAACAGGATTTGTGGCGCCGAACACACCCCGAAAACCGTAAGTATTGAAAACTGCTAGGGGCGTGGTATATTGTATACGAACAATAATAATAATAATGAGGATAACTTCAACAGAATCAGCGACTTCATCGGAGCTCAACTTCAATGATGATGACGATGATGATGATGATGATGATGATGATAACCCGGTGATAATTGCCGTCATAGAAGCAGCGCAGGCTGTAGATGATGAGGCGGCGCAGACGCAGCATACAACAAATCGTAAGTACTTAAAATCGTGAATGATCTTTAAAATATTATTATGAATAATAAAAAATTTCATTCAAATATCAGCATCTCGAGGCGAGCACGGAGAAGAAGATGGCACCGTGGCAGGGCCATCAGGCTTATGCAATGAAAGCAGCAGCCCGCTCATCGCCGGTGCTGAACCAGAAACAGCAAGGGTTCCTGAAAACACTCAACGGACCAATAGCACTGCTGATAATAATAATGAGCGTGATGCAATTGACGAAGAAGATGTATCAATCATGGCTAGGGAAAACCAACTATGGGAAGACCAATTATGGGAACAACAGCCTCAGGAAATATTACCGGCACAGCAGACCCATGAAAGAGCTGACGCGTGGTTCGATCACCTCATGGTCGATGATTCGGGTAAATATGAATTTTATCCTAAATTATATCCAGATTCTTCGGTGTGAAAATAAGCGTGTGTGTTTTGTGTTAGGATATTCGACAACTGTCTCACGATGAAAATACTCTACGACTCTACAAATTCTTATTTTACAAAAAAGCGCTGAGATACTTTCATTTCTACAAACATTATCATTGTAAAAAATTAATTTCTGATAATTTAATTTCTGTAAACATTATCATTGGATGTCAATAAATATAATAAAATTTAAACCCTCATACTCTTTTCTTCAGGAATACAGAAAGGCGCTGGAAGCACACGGAGCGCGCATACATATAGCGACATACACCCACCAGGGGTTCGAATCGAAATAATTCAGGACACTGCGCGTTATTTTAAGCGTTTTGAACTTCGCGGTCGCGAGACAACTATGCGTATTCGCGAACCACCGCCAGGAACGAGTGTAATGAGCTGGCTTGAAGGGGCGTTCAATGATCTACTCACGCATATAACTAATTCGTGCGAGGGTGGCGATTATGTAGGAATATCGTTCACCGCGAGTACTTTGACACACGGCCCCGTATGGCTTTCTTTCCGCCCTGCTCGCGATTACGTGTTTCAAGACATATGGCAACTCATAAGTAGTGTTGCTCAAAGCGCCGAATCTCTTAATATCGACGACGAGTGTAATATAAAAACGTGTGTTGTCAAGGGTGTGGAGGGTAGGGGGCGT
The DNA here is from genome assembly GCA_963669185.1 of Dyspetes luteomarginatus. NCBI lineage: Eukaryota > Metazoa > Arthropoda > Insecta > Hymenoptera > Ichneumonidae > Dyspetes > Dyspetes luteomarginatus. The sequence continues at coordinate 15,234,397 of OY769903.1, read as the reverse complement.
CGGAAAGGCTTAACACATGAGGGCGTAGCAAAAAGATCTATCTTAACGATTCGCAACGATGATAATTTATGTTTACCGCGCTCGTTGGCAGCAGCCCTCGTGCATGCGGAACGGGGTGAAATACGCACGGGCGACTTACATACAAAATGGCAGAGGGTGAGACAGGTTAATGGATCGGCTCAAAAAATGGCAGCACTTGATCTTACGCGACGCGCAAATGTCAGGATACCGCGAAAAGGATGTCGCGTAAATGAAATCGGTCATTATCAGGATTACTTATCGCGTGATGGTGTTGCGATTGTCGTTTTCGCGTTTTTGGACTTGGGGCGGCGTAAAAAAAAGCCCATCTTCAATGGCACGCAAAGCGTCTTGAACACCGTAGGAACGGTGCAACACACGCTGTATATCTTGTATCACGAGCGCTCGAACCATTTCGAGCCGATTCTCAACCTGAGAGGAGCGACAGGCAGTACAGGTTTTTGCACATCGTGCGATACACTATATCGTAAATTAGATCATCGATGCAGAGGAGAAAGATGCGCTCGTTGTTTCACGATACCCCCATGCACGCCGGACTCGTCAGATACGATCAGATGTGTGGTGTGCAACCGTGTTTTTTTCGGGGAGACATGCTTCAAGAATCATATTAGCGCCGAAGCGACCCACAAACCCACTGTTTGCGCGACCATTAAACGCTGTCGCGACTGTTTTGGCATAATAAGGCCGTTAGACAAAAAGAAGAAGCACGTGTGCGGTGAGGGGTACTGCAAAACTTGTAAATCCGATCGGCCATACAATCATTCATGTTTTATGAGACCCCTTGTAAAGGATAGAGATCTGAATAAAAAGTTATTCATCTTCTATGATTTTGAAACGCAACAGTGCAGCCCTTTGGAGGGTACCACAGGCACACGGGTACACGAGCCGAATCTCTGTGTAGCTCAAAGGGTCTGTACAAGCTGTTGCGATAACGACTCTATAACAGAGCCTTGCGAGTTCTGCGGTGTGCATGAGTTTGTATTTAAACACAACCCAGTAGCTCAGCTGGTGGAGCTTGCTATGCAAGATATCAAAGGGTTTTCGCGTACAATATTAATTGCTCACAATGCTGGAGGTTTCGATGCACAGTTTATTCTACGCTATCTTATCGATGAAAAAAAGACCCAGTTGCCATCGCTAATAATGAACGGAACAAAAATTATCACCATGCGTATTGGGAGGCTAGTCTTCCTCGATAGTTTACACTACTTTCATATGCCTCTGAGCAAATTACCGAAATCCTTTGGGTTAACTGACACCCTAGCGAAAGGTACTTTTCCCCACTTATTCAATAAACCCGAAAATCAGTATTATGTAGGAGAATTACCACCGAAAGAGTATTATTCTCCCGATAGTATGTCAGTAACCGTGCGTAATGATATACTCGAGCCGTGGTATAGCGAATTGAAAAACACAAATTATGTGTTCGATTTTCAAAAATAAATTGCAGCCTACTGCAAGAATGATGTTACGATATTGCGGCAGGCGTGTATGGTTTTTCGGAAAATGTTCATAGCCATAGGGTGCGTTTGTCCGTTCGACGAGAGCACGACGATAGCGTCAGCCTGCTTTCGGATTTTCCGGAAAAATTTCCTCGAGGATGATGCGATCGGGATCATACCGAGAGGTGGCTACAGATGGGCGGATAATCAATCGAGAAAAGCAGTTTCGTGGCTCGTATGGATGGAACATTCTCTAGGGCAACGTATTATTCACGCAGGCCGGTCGCATGAGTTCAAGCTTCCTCAGAATTTAACGGTAGATGGCTATTACGAGGCCTCTGAAGCGTCACATGTATTACAGTTCCATGGATGCTACTGGCATGTCTGTCCGCGTTGCTATCTATTGAACAGAGACCGGATACAGAGCGACGGTGTGTCTATGAACGAGCGTCACGAGAGAACGATAGCGGTAGCTTACACCATACGAAATAGCGGGTACACACTGACAGAGATTTGGGAGTGCGAGTATGATCGTATGCTCGAAACAAATACTCAGATGCAAGCTCTTGTACGGGATCATGCGCTAGTTACAACGGAGCCTCTTAATCCGCGTGATGCTTTTTTCGGGGGCCGCACAGAAAACATGGTTACGCTCTATGATGTAGAGGAGGAGAATACCGAGCGAATACGATACGTCGATGTATGTTCTTTATATCCGTATATTTGTAAATACGGTAAATACCCCGTGGGTCATCCGCGTGTATACGTAGGTGATGAGTGTATGGAGTTAACAGGGCCCAGCAACAGCGATCTCACGAAAGTCGAAGGCCTTGTTAAGTGTACGGTGTTACCGCCGCGAAATCTCTATCATCCGGTGCTGCCGGTGCGTATGCATCAGCGTTTGTTATTCGCTCTATGTCGTAGCTGCTGCGAGCGCATGAGTCAAGATGAATGTGAGCATGAAAACCCTGCAGAGCGTGTGTTCAATGGTACGTGGGTAGTCGATGAGTTGCGAAAAGCTGTATCGTGCGGCTACAAAGTGATTCGCGTAGAAGAAATTTGGCAATACGCGGTAACGCAATACAATCGTGATACACGGTCTGGCGGCCATTTTACCGAATATATAAACACATTCCTGAAACTTAAGAGCATGTGAAAGCTCTTTTTTACCATCGTAGCAGAGCTAAATTTTCGTGCAAATAACATTGCAAAACTATCAAACCAAATGAATGGAAATTTTAGTATATTATTCAGTTAGTAGTATCCTATAAGATGACATTCTTGGAATTTTGAAATTCCAAAAAAAAAATTACAGTTTGCATTACCACCAGTTATCTGTAAAATAAAAATGGATCTACTGACCTTCAAAGCTGGTTATTCAAAAAATCCTTTATGTCATCGTACGCAGTAATAAAAAACTTACACACTGAGTACTTGTACATTTTTGTAGGTGCAAAACTACGGCCATACTATTTGCACGAAAATTTTTGTGGTAACATTACCTGCATACAAGCCGTGGCCGATCAGTTTAGCCCAAATTTGGTTCGCGAAAATTCCGCTACCGAAGTGTATGCTTGAGCGCTAGCAGCGTCTTCTTCGTACCGTAATATATAGTAATAGGGGGAAGAGCCAAGTGTTTCCGTCTCCCAGGCATTTTGCCCCAGAGCGAAAGAGAGTGAGAGAGAGTGAGAGAGCGAGCGAGTGTGGGTGGGAGGAAGAGAGAGAGAGAAAGACCGCCGCAGCAGGCCATATCTCTTAGACATTTTTATTTTATATGTAAAGTAAAGGTGTTTTAGGTATCCACGAGAATGCATCCTCTGAATATACTTTACATATACCTTCCCCATACCCATTGAGCACCTGAAGCTCATCGTTAGATTTTTTTTTGTGCTTTGCATGAATTACGAAAAACGCAAGATAATTGTATAATTATCGTCGATCAAATATTTTGAAATGATAGATTATTTATTTTACAAAGATAATAATGAATAATATGGATAAATTGTAGATTGTCTTATTTCTAAGAATAATGATAATACTTTTTATTTAGATTTCAGTAATAGTGGCTAAAATAATGTAAATTTTAAATTAATTTTGTTTAGATTGAATAATAGATAAATATTATATGAATAATTTATCGACTAAATTTTTTTTATTCATAATTAAAATAATTACTGTTATTTACATAAATTAAAAAATATATATTTGCATGATAATTGTGCCAGCAATTGCGGACAATTGTTATAGAAATTGATTACAATCAGTTTGTTCGACTGCTTTGCTTTTGTGGACCATCCTCAGACAAAAAATCGTGTATTCTCTTTATCTCTCTCGATATGCGGAAATGTATACATACATATGCAGATTTATATGAACAGATACAATGTATGTATAAACACACACACACACATCCACACACCGCCTGGACGCACGCGACAAATTATATATATACACATGTATGTAAATCAACTAACGTGTGTGTGTGTGTGTGTGTGTTTGTTTATACATACAATGTGTATGGTCGCACACACACACACACATGCACACAAATCCATATATGTATATAGTTCCGCAGATTGAGAGAGATAGAGACAACACCAATCTTATTCTACGGACGGTTTACAGAAACAAAACAGTCTATATGAATGGTTGACGCGATCGTAAGACGTCGCGTTTCACCGTGAAGTTATATAGTTATATTATTAGAGCATACGAATTGTTCTAGAACTATTATTTTTATCAAGAGATTTTATTGTATAAATAGTTTGTTGTTATCATAAGTGTAAAGTGATGTGAGAAAGATGGGCAACAAAAGTAACAAATGGAATAAACGTCCTCATTCTCGTCGACTAAGCGGCATTCACAGGTACGTGTTATTACAACTAACATTCGGGGAAAAGATAATGTATGATGTGGAGAAAGAAGAAGTCTGTGGATTATCGTAACCCTTCTTCTTTTCCACTTATCCTTGTTCAAGTTTGGGTTTTCTTCTTTACCAATCTCGCATCATACATCCATTCCACTAGGGGTTCAACAAATTTGGGTAAATTCTGCGGTCGATTAGTTTGGATCAGGAGCTTGGAATGTACATATTATTTTTCCCATACTTATGGCAAATTTTGATATCTAGAGGTTTTTTCAGGATGTTTTTAGATTTTCCATCCGCCCAGTGCTTCTTTCTCTCTCTCTCTCTCTCTCTCTCTTAAGAAATCGGGGGGAGAGAGAGAATTATAGAGAGAGAGCGAGAGAGAGAGCGAGAGAGAGAATGATAGAGAGAGAGAGAAAGAAGCACCGGGTGGTTGGAAAATCTGAAAACATCCTGAAAAAGCCCACGGGGGTACACCAGCTGAGATACTGGCACCCGCCATAAAAAAAAAATCGAATAAAAAAAGATTATCAAATAAAAATAAAGTTTATATACTAAAAATAAAGTCTACATAAATATCAATGTATTGTTATTAATTATTTCCCTCGCTGCTACTCTAGCTCTCTCTCTCTCCCTCTCTCTCTGTTGAGAAATTCGGCGGGAAGGGCAGAGAGAGAAAGAGCTAGAGCAGCAGAGAGGGAAATAATTAATAACGATATATTGATATTTATATAGACTTTATTTTAATATAAACTTTATTTTGATTTTACTTTATTTTAATATAAACTTTATTTTGATTTTACTTTATTTTAATATAAACTTTATTTTGATTTTACTTTATTTTTATTATATAAACTTTATTTTTATTTGATAATCATCGTTTTTTTTTTAATGGCGGGTGCCAGTATCTCAGCTGGTGTCCCCCCATGTATCCGGGCATCGGCCACCCAATTCTTCTCTGTCTCTCTCTCTCTCTTTCCCTCTCTTGAGAAATGGGGGGGAGAGGCGAGAGAGAGAGAAAGAGAGCTAGAGCAGCAGAGAGGGAAATAATTAATAAGAATACTATATAGAATATTTATATAGATTTTTTTATTATTTGATAATCTTTTCTTACTCGATTTTTTTTTTTTTTTTTATATGACGGGTGCCAGTATTTCAGCTGGGGTACCCCCATGTATCCGGGCATTTGACCACCCGGTGCTTCTTTCTCTCTCTCTATATATATATATCTCATTCGCTCTCTCTCTCTCTCTCTCTCTTGACAAATTGGGCGGGGAGGGGAGATAGAGAGAGAGCTAGAGCAGCAGAGAAGGAATTAATTAATACCAATGGGTCAGTCTATGTCAAATCGACCAATGGTTGGAATCGACCGCTATCGATTTGGATGAATTTTGGTCAGAAGTGTCCTTTTATCATGAAACGAAGTCCTACCGAAGAAAAAAAAATTATTTCTTTTTTTTCCAAAAGTTATGCAAAATTGAACATTTCACTGTTTTTCTCGGTTTTCAAGTTTAGTTTTTGAATATCTCAAAAACTATTATAGTTACAGGGATGACCTGAATTTGTTCTAAAGAAGGTACTTGGGGCTATAGAAAAAAAAATATTTTGAAAAAAAAATTCAAAAAATGATGAATTTTGCAGAATTTTGAAATTTGAAAAATCGAAAAAATCGAAGTTCAATATTAAATTTTTGGCTCAAATTTTTTTATATAATGCCTTCAATAGAGTGTTCTGAAATTTTCAGGAGAGCGTTTTTTTTTTTCAAAGATAAGAATTTTTGAATTTTATTTTATTAAAGAAAAAATATAATCAACGGCATAAGACTGTAAAAATAATATTAATTTTTTGAATTTTTTTTTCAAAATATTTTTTTTTCTATAGCCCCAAGTACCTTCTTTAGAACAAATTCAGGTCCATCCCTGTAACTATAATAGTTTTTGAGATGTTCAAAAACTAAACTTGAAAACCGGAGAAATTGGATAAAAAAATATTTTGGAAAAAAATATTTTGAAAAAAAAATTCAAAAAATGATGAATTTGCAGAATTTTGAAATTTGAAAAATCGAAAAAATCGAAGTTCAATATTAAATTTTTGGCTCAAATTTTTTTATATAATGCCCTCAATAGAGTGTTCTGAAATTTTCAGGAGAGCGTTTTTTTTTTCAAAGATAAGAATTTTTGAATTTTATTTTATTAAAGAAAAAATAAAATTCAAAAATTTAATATTGAATTTCGATTTTTTCGATTTTTCAAATTTCAAAATTCTGCAAATTCATCATTTTTTGAATTTTTTTTTCAAAATATTTTTTTCCAAAATATTTTTTTATCCAATTTCTCCGGTTTTCAAGTTTAGCTTTTGAACATCTCAAAAACTATTATAGTTACAGGGATGGACCTGAATTTGTTCTAAAGAAGGTACTTGGGGCTATAGAAAAAAAAATATTTTGAAAAAAAAATTCAAAAAATTTCGATTTTTTCAAAAAAAAAAAATCGATTTTTCAAATTTGAAAATTCTGCAAATTCATCATTTTTTGAATTTTTTTTTCAAAATATATTTTTCCAAAATATTTTTTTATCCAATTTCTCCGGTTTTCAAGTTTAGTTTTTGAATATCTCAAAAACTATTATAGTTACAGGGATGTACCTGAATTTGTTCTAAAGAAGGTACTTGGGGCTATAGAAAAAAAAATATTTTGAAAAAAAAATTCAAAAAATGATGAATTTGCAGAATTTTGAAATTTGAAAAATCGAAAAAATCGAAGTTCAATATTAAATTTTTGGCTCAAATTTTTTTATATAATGCCTTCAATAGAGTGTTCTGAAATTTTGAGGAGAGCGTTTTTTTTTTTCAAAGATATGAATTTTTGAATTTTATTTTATTAAAGAAAAAATATAATCAACGGCAGAAGAATGTAAAAATAATATTATTTTTACAGTAAAAATAATATTATGTAAAAATAATATTATTTTTACAGTCTTATGCCGTTGATTATATTTTTTCTTTAATAAAATAAAATTCAAAAATTCACATCTTTGGAAAAAAAAAACGCTCTCCTGAAAATTTCAGAACACTCTATTGAAGGCATTATATAAAAAAATTTGAGCCAAAAATTTAATATTGAACTTCGATTTTTTCGATTTTTCAAATTTCAAATTCTGCAAATTCATCATTTTTTGAATTTTTTTTTCAAAATATATTTTTTTTTATAGCCCCAAGTACCTTCTTTAGAACAAATTCAGGTCCATCCCTGTAACTATAATAGTTTTTGAGATATTCAAAAACTAAACTTGAAAACCGGGAAAAACAGTGAAATGTTGAATTTTGCATAACTTTTGGAAAAAAAAGAAATAATTTTTTTTCCTTCGGTAGGACTTCGTTTTATGATAAAAGGATACTTCTGACCAAAACTCATCCAAATCGAAAGGGGTCGGTACCAACCATTGGTCGATTTGACATGGAATGACCCCAATACATTGATTTTTATATAGGCTTTATTTTTATTTTACTTTATTTCTTTTTTTTATTTTTATTTCTTTTTTTTTTCACTTTTTGCGAGGATTTGAGAAATTATAAGCAAAGTTTATTGTACCTTCAGACATATTCATGAACATTCAATTTCTTCCCAGGCGTCCTCGGAATCGACCTGGAGAACCTGGGAATTATGCTGGGGAACAAGTCGAACCGATCGAGAGGCACGTATCAGGTAACGCATGTTCACCTTCCAAGCTCGAATCGGAGAGCACGTATTCGTTTGAAAACGAGATTTCTGAAGCATGCTTTTCAGAAATTGATGGGCAGCAAGAGCAATGCTCTGTTGCCGATTTTTCGAAGGCTTGTTTTCGACGAGAAATGCATGATCTCGACGTGAACAACGTCTATCATGGGCTTGCAGAAATCAGTGGCAGAGATAGGCATATGAAAGTTGGTGCAACAAAAAATAATGTCATTAATGTGCATATTTGCGAGCCCCTTGAAAATACTGTGTTCTCATCTGAGCAACAAGTTGCACCAAGCACTTTCGAAATTCGTCCAGAAATGGGAGAACTTTCGATTGTTACTCTAAATTCGAGTAGCCCTCAGAAAGTGAGCACTCATCCCCGTAAATTGCATGCTTTCGGAGAAGATGAAGCTGCTAAGCCGATACCGCAGTTAGATACATGCAGTATCCATACAGATGGCTCACAGGCAAGAAGCATTGAGCCAGCTTTGCATGCAGATGTTTCGCGAGAAATGGGGTTGCCTGGAACAAAATCGGCTTTCGATTTTCCACAACCTTCATTTGATTGCCAATTGCACGATCTCGAAAAAAAGAAAGTTGTTAATCAGACAGACCATCATCAGGAAGGTTCTGATACTGATGAACATGAGCTTCTTGTAGATAGTGAGCCTGCATTAGATACGGGTCGCGTTGACGTGGAAGTCGAAGGTCGACGGATAGTCGATATAACCTTCTTTCTTCAACAGTTGCATGACAAATTTGACTCTCACAGCCGTGGTTTAGAGTGTCATTTTCGTCATCTCAAATTGGAGAAATACATTGATCGTGGATTGAGAACCCAATTGCTTTTTAGATGTGAAATGTGCAATTACGGTTTCAATATTTGGACCGATTCCGATGATCATAGTACGATGGGCATTAACGAAAGTGCAGTTTGCGGCACTATAACTTCCGGGACCGGATGTTCGACGTTGCAAGAGCAGCTTGCGGCGATGAATGTCCGTCCGCTTTCGCATGTTGCGTATCGCAAGTTTCGCGACATCATGTATGATGATTTTGAAGCCGTTGCCGCCGAACAAATGGATGTGGCGGCAGAAGAAGAAAAACAGATTGCCATAAAGGAAGGCCGCGTTAAAAACGGCTTTCCATTGATTGCAGTCATAGCCGATGGAAGTTGGGCAAAGCGTACTTACGCGAATGGGAAGTACGATTCGTTGTCAGGTAATAGCTCGATTATTGGCTTCGAAACAAAAAAAGTCCTTTTCGGTGGTGTGAGGAATAAATATTGTGCAGTGTGCGCCAAGAATGAACAACTTGCTATAGAACCACGCGAGCATATATGTTACAAGAATTGGGGTCGCGACCAAAGCTCTACAGCTATGGAAGCTGATATAATTCTTGAAGGATTTAAAAACAGCATAGAAATTCATGGTTTAATATACAAAACGCTCATTTCTGATGGCGATAGCAGCACTTATCAAGCAATCAGAGATGCCGACCCCTACGCTGCTCATGGCATAGTTGTACACAAAGTGGAATGCAGTAACCACTTGTTTCGTAATTTAGGCAAAAAAATGAGGAATGCATCGATAAAACGGCTAGAAGCTCAGCCCCAGAAAGGTATCGTAACAGTTGCTGCATTACGGAAACAAGTTCATGACTGCGGTTTAAAGATACAAAGAAATATTGAGCGTGCACGAGATATTCGCAAAGCGGATAGCGAGTCTGAAACAGACAAAATTAAAATGCTTCAAAATGACATTTTAATCCTGCTTGGACACGTTTTTGGACAACACGCGTCTTGCAAGTCATTGCCATTTCCTTGCGAACCAAAGGAGAACGAGAAGAATTTGATTCCAGAGCTTGAACGAACTGGTATCTACCGTGACGCAGCAGAAGCCGTCCGCTACCTCAGTTGTCACGCAGATAGTTTGTTACAGGCTCAAACAAATAACATTGCTGAAGCCTGCAATTCAATCGTAAACAAACTCAATTGTGGAAAACGGATCAATCACTGCGCGAGAAATTCTTATCAAATGAGATGCTACGGTGCATTTATACAGCACAATAGCCAAAAGCTGCTTTCAAAAGTGCACTACAGTAAGGCAAAAAGAGTTCCTCTTATCGTTGCTAGATTAGAGCGGAGTAGGCAGCGCAAGATACGTCAAAATAAGTTGCGACGCCAACAAAAGGGCAGACACAAACATCGAAGGTGGCAGGGCATCGATAAAGATTATGGACCATCGTGTCAGCAACCCGATGTTCCAGAGGCGGTTTATAACGTACTCGTCGAAAATCATTTCGAAAAATTGAAGCAAAGGAGTGCAAATCGAGGCCAGATTGAGCGAGATACCGTGGCTCAGAGTGACAGTGAATTGTGGCACCAGTTACGTACAAGCCTCATAACTGCTTCGAAATTCGGACAAATCTGTCGAATGCTCCGAACAACCTCTTGTTCGAAAATGGTGCAAAGTATTCGTTATCCGAAAATCATCGACGCACCCGCAGTGCAGTTTGGGATTGCTAATGAGCAAGCTGCCAAAAAGGCATTGGAGTTTAAACTCAATAAGTCAATTATGCCATGTGGACTTTTTATCGATGCAGACATTCCGTACTTGGGTGCTTCGCCAGACGGCCTAATCGATGAGGATGGTATTGTTGAAATCAAGTGCCCTTTTTCGGCCCAGGACGAAAATCTGGAGGAAGCTATTCAACGCAATCCCCGTCTCAGGAGTATTTTCGATAAGAGGAATGTTCAGTGTATGAGTAAGACGCATCATTACTACTACCAAGTTCAAGGTCAACTACACATAACCGGGCGAAAATATTGTATTTTTGCTTTATGGACTTCCGTTGATATTAAATACGTGAAGGTGCCAAAAGATGATCAGTTTTGGCACCAAATTCAACCATTCTTGTCACGTTTTTACATGCAAGGTCTTCTACCGGAAATCCTCGATAGTCGGCGAAATCGAAATATGCCGCTTCGAGAACCGGACTATGTGTTGGAGGCTCGCGAACAGAATGAAATGAAAAAAAAAAATGCTCCTCTGAAAACATTGCGCAAATCCAAGGTGCAGCAATTGCCACGCAAACGATTCCGAACCACAGGCAGTGTTTCGTTGAACGAAGATTTGCTGCAAAATATACCGCAAAATAATGGACTAGACATCCATAAACCATTCGATCACGATAGGGATTGGGCGCCGATAGAATTTGACGAAGAAATTGAAATCGACATTACAGATTCCGATGTGGAAGCGCTTGAGGTTGTTCGCCGAAACATTGATGTCGATCAGGTTATTGGAAATATTACAACGGAAACCAGCCTCCTGACTGATACAAGTGTCGATTTATTTCAACAAATACTGAAAGAAAACGTACACTTTGATTTCAATCCTGCCAATTACACTGGGTACTTTCGCTTTATCAAGCCATGCCAATCCGTACATGACATGCAAATAATTGGCGGGAACAAATCGAGGCACTGGTGTTGCATATTGTACAACGGCTCGCATGTGTTGATTTATGATAGCATGTGTCCAAGTGCATTTACTTGCATGCATAAAGAAGTACGAAGGTATATTCATGCACGTTATCCTTCCGTGGAGATTGACTGTATCTCTATTCAGCCCGTTTCAAAACAGCCGGATGCATTTAGTTGTGGAGTTTATGCTGCTGCATTTGCTACAACTGTAGCTTTGGGAGGTGACCCTTCGATTCAGAAATACTCTGAGGATGCCTCATTGATGAGAGCTCATATGGTAACAATCATTCGCAGTAGAAGACTGTTGCCATTCCCATTACAATCACCATAGATTATGAAGATTTGTTAGTTTGCATGCATGACTAACCATTTTTGAGCTCGGGTTCCCCAGTCTACCACTCGACAATTCGTGGTATGATTATATTGCTTTATTTTATTATTATCCGTAAGCTTCCAAGAATGCAACTACGGAAAAGCACCTCGTATGACGGTATGAATGAATACGGGTGTTGTGCGTGAACAAATAAGCATCGCCAAGTCGCATCAGAAACATACCGACATGCTGGTCTGATGTGAGTCGTGGAAACGTGCTCATATACTAGTATGAGTGGGTAAGTGAGGGTGGGCGCTTCCTCGACCTATTATATAGGTGATGATAAATGCTGTATCCTACAGATAAACACTAATGTAACGACAGCATTCCGTACAATTTTCAAATTGCAGCTTTTTATAGCATATGTCACGCGCGCGCGCACGCACGCGCGCGCGCACACACACACACGGCTCCCTCTGTACCATGCCTCTCCGTCATTCTTTTCGTTCTCTCTTTTTCTGTCGCTTTCTATTTCCCTGGCACATATTACTCTCTCTATCATTCTCTCTCTCCATCATTCTCTTTCTGTATCATTCTCTCTCACTATCATTCCCTCTCTCCATCATTCTCTTTCTCTATCATTCTCTCTCACTATCATTCTCTCTCTCCATCATTCTATCTCTCTATCATTCTCTCTCTATCATTCTCTCTCCCTATCATTCCCTCTCTCTATCATTCTCTCTCTATCATTCTCTCTCTCTATCATTTTCTCTCTCTATCATTCTCTCTCTCCATCATTCTCTTTCTCTATCATTCTCTTTCTCTATCATTCTCTCTCTCCATCATTCTCTCTCTCCATCATTCTCTTTCTCTATCATTCTCTCTCACTATCATTATCTCTCTCCATCATTCTATCTCTCTATCATTCTCTCTCTATCATTCTCTCTCCCTATCATTCCCTCTCTCTATCATTCTCTCTCTATCATTCTCTCTCTCTATCATTTTCTCTCTCTATCATTCTCTCTCTCCATCATTCTCTTTCTCTATCATTCTCTCTCTATCATTCTCTCTCTGCATCATTCTCTTTCTCTATCATTCTCTCTCTCTCAATTATTCTCTCTCTCTATCATTCTCTCTCTATCATTCTCCCTCTCTATCATTTTCTCTCTCTATCATTATCTCTCTCCATCATTCTCTTTCTCTATCATTCTCTCTCACTATCATTCTCTCTCTCTATCATTATCTCTCTCCATCATTATCTCTCTCCATCATTCTCTCTCTTTATCATTCTCTCTCTCTATCATTCTCTCTCACTATCATTCTCTCTCTCCATCATTGTCACTCTATCATTCCCTCTCTCTATCATTCTCTCTCTCCATCATTCTCTCTCTCCATCATTCTCTTTCTCTATCATTCTCTCTCACTATCATTATCTCTCTCCATCATTCTATCTCTCCATCATTGTCACTCTATCATTCCCTCTCTCTATCATTCTCTCTCTCCATCATTCTCTCTCTCCATCATTCTCTTTCTCTATCATTCTCTCTCACTATCATTATCTCTCTCCATCATTCTATCTCTCTATCATTCTCTCTCTATCATTCTCTCTCTATCATTCTCTCTCCCTATCATTCCCTCTCTCTATCATTCTCTCTCTATCATTCTCTCTCTCTATCATTTTCTCTCTCCATCATTCTCTTTCTCTATCATTCTCTCTCTATCATTCTCTCTCTGCATCATTCTCTTTCTCTATCATTCTCTCTCTCTCTATTATTCTCTCTCTCTATCATTCTCTCTCTCTATCATTCTCTCTCACTATCATTCTCTCTCTCCATCATTCTCACTCTATCATTCCCTCTCTCTATCATTCTCTCTCTCTATCATTCTCTCTCTCCATCATTCTCTCTCACTATCATTCCCTCTCTCTATCATTATCTCTCTTCATCATTCTCTCTCTCTATCATTCTCTCTTACTATCATTCTCTCTCTCCATCATTCTCACTCTATCATTCTCTCTCACTATCATTCTCTCTATCATTCTCTTTCTCTATCATTCTCTCTCTCTCTATCATTCTCTCTCTATCATTCTCTCTCTCTATCATTTTCTCTCTCTATCATTCTCTCTCTCCATCATTCTCTTTCTCCATCATTCTCTCTCTATCATTCTCTCTCTCTCCATCATTCTCTCTCTCCATCATTCTCTTTCTCTATCATTCTCTCTCTCTCTCTCTCTCTCTCTCTATCATTCTCTCTCTCCATCATTCTCTCTCACTATCATTCTCTCGCTATCATTCTCTCTCTCTCTATCATTCTCTCTCCATCATTCTCTCTCTCTATCATTCTCTCTCACTATCATTCTATCTCTCTATCATTCTCTCACTATCATTCACTCTCTCTATCATTCTCTCTCTCTCTATCATTCCCTCTCTCCATCATTCTCTCTCTCTACCATTCTCTCTCTCTATCATTCTTTCTCTGTATCATTTTCTCTCTCTCTCTCTCTCAAGAAATTGGCGGGTGGAGGGGGGAGAGCGAGAGCTAGAGTAGCAGAGGAAAATAATTCAACAATTTTTATTTTTATATCAATTTTATTTTTATTTTTATGTTTAATGTTTTGTTTATTTTTGATAGATATTTTTTAATATGGCGGTGGCCAAATTCCCCCCATTTGGGGCATCCCCCGCGACATAAATGTCGGCATTATCGTCGGCGGGGCTGCCAAATGCAGTGGCGGGTGGAAAGCAGTGGGTGGCATTGCCACCGGCCACTGCATCGGCATAGATGTTGCTGGGGCCGCCATGTGCACCGCCGACCGTATGGCGGCCACGATCCTATCCTCGACATTCTGAAAAGAAAGCCTCACATTATGAACTACATTGATATTTTAAAAAAGTTTAGGGCATCAGAAAAAACTGCTCAATATTTAATTTTTTTTTTCACGCGTGTGCTGGGATTGCAAGGTCGGGCTTTTATGCACAGTTAGTATATAGTCTGGACATGTTTTGTTTTGACGCAAAATATCCATGAACAACGCAGCGATTATTAATTAATCACTCCGTTATTTGTGAATATTTTGTCCGAAACTGAAACTTGTACAGAATATGTACTAACCGTACGTAAAAGCCCAACTTTGTCATCCCAATACTCGCGTCAAGAAAAAAATATTAAACCTGTTTTTTCCGTCATTCGAATTTATTATGATTTATAATTTCAAGCAACATACATTTTCATCGTCCCGCCTCCATGAATTGTCCCCCCGTCTTTTCCACTGTCCTCGTCCTCGTCCTCGTCCTCGTCCTCGTTCTCTTCCTCGTCCTCGTCCTCGCCTTATTCGTTGTTGTTGTGGTTGTTGTTGCTGCTGTTGTTGTTGTTGTTGCTGTTGTTGTTGTTGCTGCTGCTGTTGTTGTTGCTGCTGCTGTTGTTGTTGCTTTAGCTGCTGCTGCTGTTGTTGTTGTTGTTTGGGTTGTTGTTGTTGTTGTTGTTGTTGTTGTTGTTGTTGTTGTTGCTGCTGCTCATGTTGTTGTTGTTGTTGCTGCTGCTGCTGTTGTTGTTGCTGCTGATGATGTTCTTGTTGTTGTTGTTGTTGCTGCTGCTCTTGTTGTTGTTGTTGTTGTTGCTGTTGTTGTTGTTGTTGTTGTTGTTGTTGTTGTTGTTGTTGTTGTTGTTGTTGTTGTTGTTGTTGTTGTTTAAGTTTGGCTAATTCGGCCTGGAGCCCCCGAACTGTCAACTGAAGACCTGCATTCTCATCCAGTAAGGCATGGATGTTATTCAGCACGTCGCAGTGGAGTCGATATACCGTATCCCCAATTCGGAGCTGTGTATAGGGCTCAGCATTCTCCTCTTGTTGTTGTTGTTGTTGTTGTTGTTTTTGTTCTTGTTGAGGTTTTTGTTGTTGTTTTTGTTTTTGTTCTTGTTGTTGTTTTTGTTGTTTTTGTTGTTGTTGTTGTTGTTGTTGTTGTTGTTGTTGTTGTTGTTGTTGTTGTTGTTGTTGTTGTTGTTGTTGTTGTTGTTGTTGTTGCTTTACAGCCGGCAACGCCGGCCATTCGGAACATTTTTCCTGCTGAAATAAAAAATATGTATTACATTTATACTTCCAGTACGAGCATAAACAATATTTCAAATGTAATAAAGACTTACCATTTTACCGTCGCTTCTTGTAGCTGGAAAAGATGAAAGATAGTATGCGATTATGCTTGTGGAATTAGAACGCAAAGAAGGGTGATGGAGAGAAACACTATAGAAAGATACATGATAGAGAGAGAGAATGATAGAGAGAGAATGATAGAGAGAGAGAATGATAGAGAGAGAGAATGATAGAGAGAGAGAGTGATAGAGAGAGAGAGTGATAGAGAGAGAGAATGATAGAGAGAGAGAATGATAGAGAGAGAGAGTGATAGAGAGAGAGAGTGATAGAGAGAGAGAATGATAGAGAGAGAAAATGATAGAGAGAGAAAATGATAGAGAGAGAATGATAGAGAGAGAGAATGATGGAGAGAGAATAATAGAGAGAGAGAGAATGATAGAGAAAGAGAATGATAGAGAGAGAGAGAATGATAGAGAGAGAGAGAATGATAGAGAGAATGATAGTGAGAGAGAATGATAGAGAGAGAACGATAGTGAGAGAGAATGATAGAGAGAGAGAATGATAGAGAGAGAGAGAATGATAGAGAGAGAGAGAATGATAGAGAGAATGATAGTGAGAGAGAATGATAGAGAGAGAACGATAGTGAGAGAGAATGATAGAGAGAGAGAATGATAGAGAAAGAGAATGATAGAGAGAGAGAAAATGATAGAGAGAATGATAGTGAGAGAGAATGATAGAGAGAGAATGATAGAGAGAGAATGATAGAGAGAGAATGATAGTGAGAGAGAATGATAGAGAGAGAGAATGATAGAGAAAGAGAATGATAAAGAGAGGGAGAATGATAGAGAAACAGAATAATGGAGAGAGAGAATGATAGAGAGAGAGAGAGAGAGAGAGAGAAAGAGAATGATGGAGAGAGAGAATGATGAAGAGAGAGAATGATAGAGAGAGAAAATGATAGAGAGAAAGAATGATAGAGAGAGAATGATAGAGAGAGAGAATGATAGAGAGAGAATAATAGAGAGAGAGAATGATAGAGAAAGAGAATGATAGAGAGAGAGAGAGAGAGAGAGAGAGAGAGAGAGAGAGAGAGAATGATAGAGAAAGAGAATGATGGAGAGAGAGAATGATGAAGAGAGAGAATGATAGAGAGAGAAAATGATAGAGAGAAAGAATGATAGAGAAAGAGAATGATGGAGAGAGAGAGAATGATAGAGAAAGAGAATGATGGAGAGAGAGAATGATAGAGAGAGAAAATGATAGAGAGAGAATGATGAAGAGAGAGAATGATAGAGAGAATGATAGAGAGAGAAAATGATAGAGAGAGAGAATGATAGAGAGAGAATGATAGAGAGAGAGAATGATAGAGAGAGAATGATAGAGAGAGAATAATAGAGAGAGAGAATGATAGAGAGAGAGAGAGAGAGAGAGAGAGAATGATAGAGAAAGAGAATGATGGAGAGAGAGAATGATAGAGAGAGAATAATAGAGAGAGAGAATGATAGAGAAAGAGAATGATAGAGAGAGAGAGAATGATAGAGAGAATGATAGCGAGAGAGAATGATAGAGAGAGAATGATAGTGAGAGAAAATGATACAGAGAGAATGATAGTGAGAGAGAATGATAGAGAGAGAGAATGATGGAGAGAGAGAATGATAGAGAGAGAGAATGATAGAGAAAGAGAATGATGGAGAGAGAGAATGATGAAGAGAGAGAATGACAGAGAGAGAATGATAGAGAGAATGATAGTGAGAGAGAATGATAGAGAGAGAATGATAGAGAGAGAATGATAGTGAGAGAGAATGATAGAGAGAGAGAATGATAAAGAGAGAGAGAATGATAGAGAAAGAGAATGATGGAGAGAGAGAATGATAGAGAGAGAGAATGATAGAGAAAGAGAATGATGGAGAGAGAGAGAATGATAGAGAAAGAGAATGATGGAGAGAGAGAATGATAGAGAGAGAAAATGATAGAGAGAGAATGATGAAGCGAGAGAATGATAGAGAGAATGATAGAGAGAGAAAATGATAGAGAGAGAGAATGATAGAGAGAGAATGATAGAGAGAGAGAATGATAGAGAGAGAATAATAGAGAGAGAGAATGATAGAGAGAGAGAGAGAGAGAGAGAGAGAATGATAGAGAAAGAGAATGATGGAGAGAGAGAATGATAGAGAGAGAATGATGGAGAGAGAGAATGATGAAGAGAGAGAATGATAGAGAGAGAAAATGATAGAGAGAGGGAATGATAGAGAGAGAATGATAGAGAGAGAATGATAGAGAGAGAATAATAGAGAGAGAGAATGATAGAGAAAGAGAATGATGGAGAGAGAGAATGATGGAGAGAGAGAATGATAGAGAGAGAGAGAGAGAGAGAGCGAGAGAGAGAATGATAGAGAAAGAGAATGATGGAGAGAGAGAATGATAGTGAGAGAGAATGATAGAGAGAGAGAATGATAGAGAAAGAGAATGATAGAGAGAGAGAGAATGATAGAGAAAGAGAATGATGGAGAGAGAGAATGATAGAGAGAGAAAATGATAGAGAGAGAATAATAGAGAGAGAGAATGATAGAGAAAGAGAATGATAGAGAGAGAAAATGATAGAGAGAGAATGATAGAGAGAGAATAATAGAGAGAGAGAATGATAGAGAAAGAGAATGATAGAGAGAGAGAAAATGATAGAGAAAGAGAATGATAAAGAGAGAGAGAATGATAGAGAAAGAGAATGATGGAGAGAGAGAATGATAGAGAGAGAATAATAGAGAGAGAGAATGATAGAGAAAGAGAATGATAGAGAGAGAGAGAATGATAGCGAGAGAATGATAGTGAGAGAGAATGATAGTGAGAGAAAATGATAGAGAGAGAATGATAGTGAGAGAGAATGATAGAGAGAGAGAATGATGGAGAGAGAAAGAGAGAGGGAGAATGATAGAGAGAGAGAATGATAAAGAAAGAGAATGATGGAGAGAGAGAATGATGGAGAGAGAGAGAATGATAGAGAAAGAGAATGATGGAGAGAGAGAATGATAGAGAGAGAAAATGATAGCCAGACAGAGAGACAGAGATACAGAGATAGATATAGAGGTAGAGATAGAGATAGAGATAGAGATATAGAGATATAGAGATAGAGATAGAGAGAGATAGAGATAGAGAGAGAGAGAGAGAGAGAGAGAGAGAGAGAGAGAGAGAGAGAGAGAGAGAGAGAGAGAGAGAGAGAGAGAGAGAGATAGAGATAGAGATAGAGAGAGAAAGAGAGAGAGAGAGAGAGAGAGAGAGAGAGAGAGAGAGAGTTAGAGAGATGGAGAGTGAGAGAGATAGAGATAGAGATAGAGAAATAGAGAGATAGATAGAGAGATAGAGAGATAGAGAGATAGGTAGATAGAGAGATAGAGAGATAGATAGAGAGATAGAGAGATAGGTAGATAGAGAGATAGAGAGATAGAGAGAGAGAGAGATAGAGATTGAGAGATTGAGATTGACAGAGAGAGATAGAGAGAGAGAGAGAGATAGAGAAATAGAGAGTTAGATAGAGAGATAGAGAGATAGAGAGAGAGATTGTGATTGACAGAGAGAGATAGAGATAGAGATAGAGAAATAGAGAGATAGATAGAGAGATAGATAGATAGAGAGATAGAGAGAGAGATAGAGATTGAGAGATTGAGATTGACAGAGAGAGAGATAGAGAGAGAGATAGAGAGAGAGATAGAGATAGAGATAGAGAGAGTAAGATAGAGATAAAGATAGAGATAGAGATAGAGAAATAGAGAGATAGAGATAGAAATAGAGATAGAGAAATAGAGAGATAGAGAGAGAGACAGAGAAGATGATTGAGATAGAGAGAGATAGACTGAGATTGAGAGATAGAGATAGAGAGAGAGAGAGAAAGAGAAAGATAGAGATAAAGATAGAGATAGAGAGAGAGAGAGAGAGAGAGAGAGAAAGATAGAGATAAAGATAGAGATCGAAATAGAGAGATAGATAGATAGATAGAGAGAGAGACAGAGAAGATGATTGAGATAGAGAGAGAGATAGAGAGAGATAGAGATAGAGAGAGATAGAGATTGAGATATAGATAGAGATTGAGATTGAGATTGAGAGAGATAGAGATACAAATACAGATACAGATTGAGATTGAGAGAGATAGAGTGAGAGGGAGATGGAGAGAGAGGGAGATAGAGATAGAGACAAGCTCCACGAAAGCCACGCACATGACGAAATTATGGCGATATACGCAGCACGTGCTGCATTATTTTTTCATATTTCCGTCATTCCCGTCACTTTCGTAGTTTGCTTATCCAGGAAAAGAGGACGGGAATAACCGATCGGTTGAAAGAATATGGAAAAGATTGGAGAACACTGGAAAAGAGAAGTAAGGAGAGCACGAATAGAGGGATAATACAGAAAAAAATGGGAATAACAAATATTTTTCGAATATAAATTTCACTTACTACGTTTGCGTGGCATCTTTTCGTTTACACGATCGAAGGCAGACTGAAGACTGAAGCATTTCTTTCGACACACGCTCTCTGAATTGGCAACAATGTAATGATATATATATATACTGTATATACGTAAACGAAGGAAAATTCGAGAACGTGTAGCAAGGCGGGCACGATCTACGGTAGTCGTCAAAACTGTTATCACACACACACACACACACACACACACACACACACACACACATGCGTAAAGACTGTTGGCATCTATGTCTATCGTCGCCGAGATTGCATGTTCTCGGTGACGATGCTAATGCACAATCGCTCGACGTTTTCGTTGATTTTTTCAACGATACAGTCGAGCAATAATTGCATGAGCTCGCTAAATTTTATACAGCGACAATTTTATTTAAAAATCTATCGTCGCCGAGATTGCATGTTCTCGGTGACGATGCTCATGCATCATCGCTCGATGTTTTCGTTGATTTTTTCAACGATACAGTCGAGCAATAATTGCATGAGCTCGTTACATTGCATAGAGCGATATTTTTTTTCGAAAATCTATCGTCGCCGAGATTGCATGTTCTCGGTGACGATGCTAATGCACAATCGCTCGACGTTTTCGTTGATTATTTCAACGATACAGTCGAGCAATAATTGCATGAGCTCGCTAAATTTTATACAGCGATAATTTTATTTAAAAATCTATCGTCGCCGAGATTGCGTGTTCTCGGTGACGATGCTAATGCACAATCGCTCGACGTTTTCGTTGATTTTTTCAACGATACAGTCGAGCAATAATTGCATGAGCTCGCTAAATTTTATACAGCGACAATTTTATTTAAAAATCTATCGTCGCCGAGATTGCGTGTTCTCGGTGACGATGCTAATGCACAATCGCTCGACGTTTTCGTTGATTTTTTCAACGATACAGTCGAGCAATAATTGCATGAGCTCGCTAAATTTTATACAGCGACAATTTTATTTAAAAATCTATCGTCGCCGAGATTGCATGTTCTCGGTGACGATGCTCATGCATCATCGCTCGATGTTTTCGTTGATTTTTTCAACGATACAGTCGAGCAATAATTGCATGAGCTCGCTAAATTTTATACAGCGACAATTTTATTTAAAAATCTATCGTCGCCGAGATTGCATGTTCTCGGTGACGATGCTCATGCATCATCGCTCGATGTTTTCGTTGATTTTTTCAACGATACAGTCGAGCAATAATTGCATGAGCTCGTTACATTGCATAGAGCGATATTTTTTTTCGAAAATCTATCGTCGCCGAGATTGCATGTTCTCGGTGACGATGCTAATGCACAATCGCTCGACGTTTTCGTTGATTATTTCAACGATACAGTCGAGCAATAATTGCATGAGCTCGCTAAATTTTATACAGCGACAATTTTATTTAAAAATCTATCGTCGCCGAGATTGCGTGTTCTCGGTGACGATGCTAATGCACAATCGCTCGACGTTTTCGTTGATTTTTTCAACGATACAGTCGAGCAATAATTGCATGAGCTCGCTAAATTTTATACAGCGACAATTTTATTTAAAAATCTATCGTCGCCGAGATTGCGTGTTCTCGGTGACGATCCTAATGCACAATCGCTCGACGTTTTCGTTGATTTTTTCAACGATACAGTCGAGCAATAATTGCATGAGCTCGCTAAATTTTATACAGCGACAATTTTATTTAAAAATCTATCGTCGCCGAGATTGCATGTTCTCGGTGACGATGCTCATGCATCATCGCTCGATGTTTTCGTTGATTTTTTCAACGATACAGTCGAGCAATAATTGCATGAGCTCGCTAAATTTTATACAGCGACAATTTTATTTAAAAATCTATCGTCGCCGAGATTGCATGTTCTCGGTGACGATGCTCATGCATCATCGCTCGATGTTTTCGTTGATTTTTTCAACGATACAGTCGAGCAATAATTGCATGAGCTCGTTACATTGCATAGAGCGATATTTTTTTTCGAAAATCTATCGTCGCCGAGATTGCATGTTCTCGGTGACGATGCTCATGCATCATCGCTCGATGTTTTCGTTGATTTTTTCAACGATACAGTCGAGCAATAATTGCATGAGCTCGTTACATTGCATAGAGCGATATTTTTTTTCGAAAATCTATCGTCGCCGAGATTGCATGTTCTCGGTGACGATGCTAATGCACAATCGCTCGACGTTTTCGTTGATTATTTCAACGATACAGTCGAGCAATAATTGCATGAGCTCGCTAAATTTTATACAGCGACAATTTTATTTAAAAATCTATCGTCGCCGAGATTGCGTGTTCTCGATGACGATGCTAATGCACAATCGCTCGACGTTTTCGTTGATTTTTTCAACGATACAGTCGAGCAATAATTGCATGAGCTCGCTAAATTTTATACAGCGACAATTTTATTTAAAAATCTATCGTCGCCGAGATTGCATGTTCTCGGTGACGATGCTCATGCACAATCGCTCGACGTTTTCGTTGCTTTATTTCAACGATACAAGCGATCAGTAATTCCATGAGCTCGCTACATTGTATAAAGCGATAATTTTATTTGAAAATGTATCGTCGCCGAGATTGCATGTTCTCGGTGTCGTTTGTCTGTTGAATCGCCGATGGCGTATAGTGCCATCTAACGGTGGCGCGCGCCGCGCGGATGGTAATTCGTTGCGCGTGCCCCGTTCACTACTATGCCGACGCCATCTGAGTTCGCAAAAACCTTTCACATCCTCTTAAACAAGAAGCTAGCGGCTGGCCTGCGGGGTGCTTGGATAACGGCGATGCGCAAGAACAATACGTCGCAGATTTCGAGCGTTCAGAGGGCGTGCAACTGCGTCGTGAGGCAATAGCGAAAAACCCCGGATTGCGTCAGGTAGCTAAATTATGTCTCAACTCTTTTTGGGGAAAGTTTGGGCAGCGCGAAAATCTGCCGCAAACGGTTATAGTTTCGACGCGCGCAGAGCTCCTGGAAATATTGACTAATGCCGAGTACGAAATCACCGGTATCTTACCTGTAAACCATGAGATATTGTATGTCAGTTACATAAAAAAAGACGATGTCGTAACCCCGTCAGGTATAGCGAATTCTGTAATCGCCGCATATACAACAGCTCAGGCTCGATTGAAACTTTATAGTTATCTAGAGCGCCTAGATAGGCGCGCGTTGTACTGCGACACCGATTCAGTTATTTACGTGACGAAGAATAACCCTGCTGAATACGAGCCGCCAACAGGTCAACTTTTAGGAGATCTTACAGACGAGCTGGATCCGGGGTGTTATATCAAATCTTTCGTTTCCGGGGGGCCAAAATTCTATTCATTCATAATCAGCGGTCCCGACGGTGCCGAAAGCGAGGTTTGCAAAGTCAAAGGTATAACGCTCAATTTCGCAAACAGTCAATTGATTAATTATAGCACAATACGTTTCTATATAGTTGACGACAAGGTGGAACCTATCGAGCTGCAATACGACGCTATACGCCGTACGCCGTTTCATCATGTTGTCACGCGTGCAGAAAAAAAGAAATGTAAACCGTCGAGCGTCAAACGAAGACGTTGCGGTGAATACGGCTCGCTCCCGTATGGCTACAGGGGAGAATAAACTATTTCATCTAAATGTAAATAATGTAAAATATTTATGCTGTTATTGTACAATAAAAGGTTTATACATATTCCGGCTGTTCGAACCCTTTATCTTGCCCTGTTGTGTAAACATTTACTCATTCGTACAGATGGACACGCGGTGGAAACATCCCTGGACCTCGATGATCTGCGGCCCTACCGGCTGCGGCAAAACGTACTTTGTAAAAAATTTTTTGAAGTTTATTTCGGGTATGAGCAGTGAGCCATTCGAGAGAATTATTTTCTATTATTCCGAGTAGCAGCATGCATACTCGGAGTATGATACGTCGATAGAGTTTCATGGAGGCCTACCGCAGAGTGCCGATTATGCAAACGACCCCCGTGCAAAACTCATAATAATCGACGATTTGATGCGTGAGGCATCGAACAATAGCGTTATAGATCTTTTCACCAAAGGTAGCCATCATAAAATTTGAGCGTTGTTTTTATCACCCAAAACTTACTCCATCAAGGACACGGACAACGAGATATTTCGCTGAATTCCAGCTATATCGTCGTTTTCAAAAATCCTCGTGATCGTGCTCAAATACAGCATCTCGCACGCCAGGTATATCCGGAAAACCCGCGCTTTTTACAGGAGGCCTATCACGATGCAACGTCCAAGCCTCATGGTTATTTGTTGCTCGACTTGAAACAATCAACACCTGATAACTGTAGATTTCGCACCGGTATTTTTCCCGACGATCCTCATCATTTTGTGTACGTACCGCGAAAAAAGTTGAAAAGCAGCTGCAGTGCTGGCGAATTGCCAGTTCAGCGCATGTAATGCCGTCTAAAGGATCGTCGCGTTACAATAAATGCATCGCCGTATTAAGCGCGTTTCAACAAACCAGCACGATACGAAGAGAGTTTGACTCGCGCAAATCAAATTCAAGCACAACTCATTGTATTTGCCAGTGTGCGTGGCGCATTCTTAAGGGTAGCGCTATCCCGAAGACTCCACTGTACAAAAGAAGTTAAAAGAAGTGATACATCTAGACGGTCGACAGTTCCACACGCGTAATGGCGCGAGGTGGTTCACCGCTCTGCAAGAAGCACGTTGCAATATTGCGAGCTCTTCAGCATCTCAATAAGGAGCAGCGCGAGGCTATTTTGCGTAAGGCAGACCCGGGTATCATCCGCTGCATTTGTGAGTGCGCCTTGAACGTTCTTTGCGGCAACGTGGCTCTGAAGGCCGATCAAAGAAAAAAATTACGTCGGTACGCCCCCGTCCTGCGTCGTTTAGCCTCAAAAAAAGGTTGCTGGAAGAGTAAGAAACGATTCGTTGTTCAGAGCGGTGGGTTTCTACCGCTCTTACTAGCACCAATACTAGGCACTGTTCTATCGAATTTGATTGGTGGCCGTGGATAATGGAGCACGCAAGAAAAATGGTACTCGTACCAGAGGAACATCTATCGCAGTTGGGCTCACAAAGTCATAATCAACCAGCGTTTAGCACGGCTCCGTCTCAAACGCGCCCAGCGCAAGGAATTAATGCTACGTTAACTAGATTGGATACAGAGATGAATGAAATTTTGAAATCTAATGCATACAAGGATGAGAGGGAAAAGTGGGCTGCATACTTGACTGTACTACAACGTTATCTCCATTTCGTCGATGACAAGAGAGCTCAGCAGTACCGCACGCTTATGAAGAATAAATATACTGTAGAGCCTGGTTGCGATAAAGAAGAAACCTGTAATGACATGAACGATTCCGTCATCATTGAGAGTATACCGGCCAAATTTCGCATTAAAGCGAAACTGCTACTTCGCCGGTTACGTGACGCACCACGGGCTAATTTTTCTTGGGATTCTGCCGGGGTCGTGTCGGTTGGCGGAAAACCAATCAAGGATTCAAATATTGTTGATCTTGTTAATGACGCCATGAGGGCGCGGAAAATACCTAAACCAGCGGGGCGCAGTGCCTTTGCCAAATTTCTGCGAACGATGCAGACGCCGCGAGAATTCATTGGTAATGAGGAGTTGTGGATGGAGTCAAGAGCTAGCTCAACACTACGACAATCGCAGATCGACGATAGCAGTACAGGGAGCGAGGGAACAGGCGAAATGAGCCAGTCATCGTTTTTCAGTGGTCGTGACAACAGATCACCGGCGCCACAGGCAGAAAGCCCCCGTCAGAGTGGCAGTGGCTATTATAATAATAAGAAAAGACGTGTAACCTGGGCTAACCTAAAATTATAATCATGAAAATCTTAGAAAAAGTGTACTTTAATCCAATCCATGAAGCATCGTTTTCAGGCGCCACCAAATTGTTACACCAGGCGCGTCAGAAGAAAATTTCCAAGATAAAGGCGCTGCATTGGCTTGAAGCACAGGATGCTTACACAAAACACAGGCCCGTGCGTCATCGCTTTCAGCGGCGTTTTTATAACGTACGGAACATTGATGATTTTTGGGAGGCTGATCTCGTACATCTTCGCTCGATTAAGGCTTATAATGATGGCTATGTTTATCTCCTCGTCGTTATAGATGTTCTTAGTAAATTTGTATGGGTTCAGCCTTTACGCGACAAGACCGCTGCATCTGTGGCTAAAGCGTTTGAGCTCATTTTATCTAAAAAAAATAGTAACGCTCGATCGCCCGTTTGCCTACAGACCGACAAGGGTAAAGAGTTTATCGGCGCTGTATTTCAGACCCTCTTAAAGAAAAAAAATATTCAGTTTCGTGTTGCGAGAAACCCCGATATAAAAGCGGCTATTGTCGAGAGATTCAATAGAACGCTGAAAGAAAGAATGTGGCGTTATTTCACGTATTCTGGACAAAAACGTTACCTTGACGTTCTGCAGAACATCGTTTCGGCCTACAACCATTCTACGCATAGCGGTATAAAAATGGCTCCTGCCTCTGTGACGCTCGCTACAGCCGCTAGGGCTCGGCATAACCTGATGCAGCGCTACAAGAGAACCGAGCATTGCTCTCCTAAATACAATGTGGGCGACATCGTACGTATCAGTAGCGCGAAGGCAGCCTTCGCAAAAGGTTACGAGGGTGGATGGAGCAGCGAGCTATTCAGCATTCACCGTGTATCACACAGTATTTGCCCCGTGATATACATCCTGCGTGATCTCCACGGTGAGGACATTGATGGTATATTTTATGAAGCTGAGTTATCGAGAGTGCAAACGAAGAAGACTAAGAGAAACGGCCGGTAAAAATGAAGGACGAGTTTTACATTGTTTTACCCAGCAACAGTAGTATGAGTTATTATCCCGATAATGTGACAACACGGTATACCACTCATTTACCGCAATGTGTGTCTCTCCATGGCAGCTGGGCCGTTTCTTTAGCGGAAATACACATACCCATGACAATTTTGCATGTACCTTCCGAGGGTAAGCGGAACTTCATTAATATCGTAACGAACATTACAACACCGGGCGTTGATGCAGACATCGACTATAAGGAAGATCGTATCTGCGTACCGCCCGGCGTATATCATAGTATAGAAACATTACTCGAGACTATTAACGAAATACCATGTGTTGCAGGTCACCTGAAATTTCATTACGCTCACAACGGCTATGTGACGGTGACGCGTATCTGTGAATCATGTAAGAACCTGGAGCACTCCTTCTACTTCTCCAACGTGCTGAGCAAGGTTTTAGGATTCACTCAAGCTGAGGAAGGGGTAGTAGTTCAGAGAGAATACGCTGCTCAGAGACCCGCCAATATAGCCAATGGGACACCCGATATGATGTACGTTTATACTGATATCTGTGAACCCTATATCACTGGCGATGTGCACACGCCTTTGCTACGCGTTGTACCCTCCGCTGCCGCTGATAACCGTAATTACGGGTCTGTGAAAATAAGAAGTTTCTCACCACCACGCTATGTTCCTCTATTACGTACTAGTTTTCAAACAATAACCATTGATATAAGGGATGAATTTGGCGAAACGATACCATTCGAGTACGGGACGCTGACGGTGACGTTACAGTTCAAACGTACAGATTAACTTGAACTGCTCTAAAATGGATTACTATGACGAATATTTTGATGTGCAAACGGGAGGTGGTGGCGGTGCTCGAACAGGTTATGGGGGTATTAGCCATGTGTATATTGGCTCACCGAATCAACGAGGTCACGGCATTGGAAGTTTCCTAGGGGGTCTCTTTCACCGTATAATACCGCTCTTGAAACAAGGTGCTCGGACTGTCGGTAAAGAGGCCCTTCGCTCGGGTATTAACATGGCCACGGATATCATATATTCGGGTATGCACCCGAGAGAAGCATTTAAAACGCGCCTGCGCGAATCCGGGGAAAATCTGAAGCGCAAGGCTGAAGAAAAAATCAGTACGCTCATGAAGGGCTCCGGCTATAAAGCTAGTAAAATTAATAAACTGTTGCATTCTCTTACTGAGAGCGCATCACGACGCACCGGCGTGAAGAAAAGAAAGAAGACCGTGAAGTCGCGAAAACGCTCAGGCAGTGTGAAAAAGAAGCGGGGTAAGAAGAAGCCAGTGAAAAGAAGGCCGAAAAAGTCAACCGTCAAGAGACGTAACAAGAAATCAAGAACGCTGAGGGATATTTTTGCTTAGCCTAAACTGAGAAAATGGCGTTCCTGCACGCACACTCGTGTGAGTGCCTTAAGTCGGAACTTGAACTATTTACACTACCACCGACCCAGACAACAATTGAGGGAACACATTCAGTGTATTATAAGCCAATCTCATCGTTGACGGACGATTCGCCGATAGAGTTTGTCATACCAGGGCAGGGGGATGAGTACATTGATCTTGCACATACCATGCTGAGTATGCGTGTTAAGATAGAAACTCCGGCCACAAAGGAGGGCGAGCTCATCAAAGTAGGACCAGTCAATAATCTTCTGCACTCAATGTTCAACCAGGTCGATGTATTTTTGAATCAGAAGCTCGTCTCACCTCCTAACAATGCCTATGCATATAGAGCGTACATTGAAACACTCTTGAATTACGGGCATGCTGCGAAGACCTCGCATCTTACGAGTGTTCTATGGTATAATGATACAGCTGGTAAAATGGATGATACGGGCGATGATAATAATGGTCTTGTGTCCCGGCGCTCTGTATTAGGTAAGAATGGAACACTCGACCTCCTCGGCCATTTGCACTGCGATATCTTTAATCAAGAGAGGTTTTTGCTAAACGGCGTTGAAATGCGTCTGCGGCTCGTACGGACCAATAATGCTTTTTGTCTTATGAGTTTTTCGAAAGAATGCACGATACGTATTACAGAGGCATCGCTACTTTTACGTCGCGTTAAGATAGCTCCAGGCATACTTTTGGCTCATGCAAGAGCTCTGTCCAAATCTACAGCAAAATATCCTTTGACGCGTGTCGAGGTTAAAGCGATATCGATGCATGCAGGGGTACACGGGGATACTCTTGATAATGTCATATTGGGCCAGTTACCCAAACGTATAATTGTCGGTTTTGTCGATAATAAGGCTTTCAATGGCGATCGCGCCATGAACCCATTCAATTTTCAAAATTACCAAATTAATTATCTTTCTTTGTATGCGGATGGCTTGCAAATACCGTCAAAGCCTCTACAGCCAGACTTTATAGATGCTGATATGTGCGTGGATGCCTATCATACATTATTTTCCGGTACAGGTATTTACTTTCTCAATGAGGGTAATTGTATTTCACGCTCAAGCTATCCGTGGGGTAATTGTCTCTTCGCATTTGATCTTACACCCGATCTCTCGGCCAATAGTAGCACTCATTGGAACCTGGTGAGACACGGTAGTGTGAGGATAGAAGTACGCTTTGCGGGAGCCCTAGCTTCAACAATTAATTGCATTGTATATGCTGAATACGATAATGTGTTGGAGATCGACTCATCACGACAAGTGGTCATGGATTTCAGCGGCTGATGAGAGAGAAGCGCCTTCAGTTTGCGCTCATCGTTTGGAGTGTGACGGTCGAAAAAAGATTTCATTATGAATATCGTTATTGATATACAGGGTATGAGGGATAGAGATAATCAGTTTATACCTAAAGAAGTAGCTGTCATCTCGGTACAGACTGAGGACTTTGATCATTGGCTTATTAAGCCACCCTGCGCGTATGACAAATTGTCGACCTCTGTAAAGAGACAAAACATGCGCCTATGCGCTGATATTCATGGTATAGGATGGGCTGAAGGTGATATATCATTACATTCGCTGGACGCAAATCTGAAGAGAATTGCAACCCATGCTGTACGGATCTTTACAAGAGGCTCTGAGAAATCGTCATACCTAACTCAGCTCACGGGGTGTTACATTATAAATCTGGAAGAAGATGATGAGGCTCCTTCATTCCGCCACATGCCACGAAGTGACACACGCTGTATGTATCACGGTGTGGTAAATAAAAAACACACATACAAATGCGCTCTGAACAACGCTACCCGGATCAAAGCATGGCTCTGTCATAGCGAGCAAATCGCCTCCTTATGGGAGTATAGAACTACTACATCGTGGCACGTCAGTTTGCCCGAGTACGCGTCAGAAGAAGAAGAAGAAAAACCCTTGGGCCATGAACAGTCTTCAAATTCTGCAATCTCTCCAGAACATAAAGGATCATACGGTGGGCGTGTACCCAGCAGATCGTATCCCGAGGGTGTGGACGAAACCGACGGCAT
Organism: Dyspetes luteomarginatus; assembly: GCA_963669185.1. Classification (NCBI taxonomy): domain Eukaryota; kingdom Metazoa; phylum Arthropoda; class Insecta; order Hymenoptera; family Ichneumonidae; genus Dyspetes; species Dyspetes luteomarginatus. The sequence continues at coordinate 15,203,740 of OY769903.1, read as the reverse complement.
TCGTGGTTAACACCGATGGCCACAAACTACCAGGGGCCCACTGGGTCGCCATGTACGTCGATCGAAATGGACACGGATGGTTCTTTGACAGTTACGGACTACCACCAATCATTCCACAGCATCTCGCTCGTCTCCGAAGAAACTGCAGACTCTTCCGCTGCAACGCAACGCAGCTTCAAGGCCCGAATTCACAATGTTGCGGACAGTATTGTGTTATGTTTCTTCATTATATGGCTACTGGTTCCGGTATTCACCGCTTTAGATGCGTATTTTCGAATGATTTGCAGCGAAACGATAAAATAGCGGATGAGTATTATAATGCGTATATCGCTAAGCGCAGCAAATCTCCGGGTGTAGTTTCCAATATGAATGGTTGCGCTGGTGGGGGGTATAGAAATAAGCATCTACATTGTATACAGCACTGCTGTTCTCGCTCTCGCTAATTATGGGCCAATAAACGCTTTAAAAAATGTACATGTTTTGTCTGACTCATTGCTTTCAACAGAAATCATTTGGGGTGGTGATATGTTTTAGATCTCAGGTTTCGTAGACGTGCAATACTGCTGACGGTGAGCTTAGGTTTCGCACACGTGCAATACTGCTGACTGTACGTCTTAGGTTTCGCGCGCGCGTGCAATGCTGATGACATTAGATCCATTTTGACTCAGTCTCGAGATGCCGTCATGTGATGGTGAGTCAGCTGCCACTGCGAAAAAGAGGCATCAAGAGGGGGGGTGCCAGAAAATAAGCCGCGCACCGTTGGACTAGCTAGATAGTCAGTCGTCATTTGTCATTCATCGTCAACTGAACTCATCCAAATCTACAATTCGGTCTTTTTCTATACAAATAAAGCGCCGCGCGTTGAAAAAGCGAGTAGAAAGACTCTTGCAAGACATCAACGACATTAAAGTGCTAATACGCGCACGATCTGACTTGAATTTTTTAACGCATCAGCTAAGAACGCTCGAACTCCGCGATGGATTTTTCACGAATCAATAGAGTGAGCAAATTGACGGAATTCCTGCCCGTCAAAAAACTGACCGAATTGGAGGTGGGCAAGGACTACAAAATTACCAACATGAGAACAGCGCGAACAACATGGGGCAACAGAATTACCATTGATGTGGACAACGAATTCACGTCTTTCCTACCGGTGAGATTCGCCAAAGCCTTCGAAGAAGATGATGCCCTGTTCCAGCAAATGGTTGCTACCGCACACGCTGACAACCTGTACATGCAATATCTGGGTGGTCGATTCAATAATCTGGAATTCAAACCAGCCCCAGTGTAATATCACAGCGGTAGCAGCAGTTGAGTGTGATCAGTGTTCGTGGGTGCTACAATATGCGCGGGTGTGATCTCGTTTTCGATATTCAACACTTCAAAGATAAAAATGGCAAATTTCTGCCAAAAGAAGTAGTTGTTGGTGCGATACAAAAACCACGATGCCTAGCAGGGTGGTTGGTCGCCCCGCCTTACCATATCAGTGAATTACCATCAGGCGTACGTTTGGAAAATGAGTGGAAAACGGAGAACGATCATGGTATTCATTGGACCGAGGGCAACACCAGCATCGATAATCTCCGTAAAGAATTATTCAAAATAGCTAATGCGGTCGGATACACTCTCCTATACTCGAGAGGCCATCAAGCTGTCGAATTCTTGGAAGAGGCCACCAAGCTACGGTTTATAAACCTAGACAACGATCAACATTTTCCATCAACCGCCGATCCATCGCCTCTGGCCGTAGTGTGCCTATGGCATGGCCGCCAACGAAACCACAATCACACCTGTATAGTATATCATTGTGCTCTACAAAATGTCAAAAAAATGCAGTGCTATCTAAGCCATTTTTTGCCTAACGCAATATAAATCCTATGGGGGTAATTAGCATATAAATATTGTACACTCTAACCTGTATTCAATGTAAAAATGTATTTTTTATCAAATAAAAATAAAAAAGTAATTATTATTAATATCCGAATAATTCACATTATTTTGATAATAATAATAACACACGGTGCGCTATGGCGACACCTCACCACCTACCCCCACTCCTACCCCCACTCGCCATGGACCGACGACCAATCACGAAGAGCGCAGGTAGGAGTGGGGACACTTACCCCCACTCCCACCTACACTCAACACGGTCCGACCAGGCCCGAAGAGTGGGGATAGGAGTGGGGGTCGCCATAGCGCACCGTATACTACTCTCGTCGACCCTGATGACACGAGGTATCAACAGATACTGTGGCGCTCAACGCCCAGTACCCCAATCGTTCCATACCGACTTGTTACGGTCACATACGGTACCGCATCTGCCCCGTATCTAGCAATGCGAGTAGTATGTGGCCCACTCTGGCGACCCCCACTCCTATCCCCACTCCTATCCCCTCCACTTTCCCCCACGTCGGAGCCTCTTTCCGAGCGTGGTGGGGCAGCGATGGGGCCAGGTGGTGGGGGAAGAGTTCTGTGGGTTAGCCAGAGCGGCCCGATTATTATTATTATTATTCATATAATAATAATAATATAAAATATAATAATAATTAAATAAGGCTTTTTCACTCACGTGACTGATTGCATGTGGCCCACTCTGGCGACCCCCACTCCTATCCCCACTCCTATCCCCTCCACTTTCCCCCACGCCGGAGCCTCTTTTCCGAGCGTGGTGGGGTCGTGATGGGTCGAGGTGGTGGGGGGAGCGTTCTGCGGGCTAGCCAGAGCGGACCGATTATTATTATTATTATTATTATTCAAATAATAATAATAATACAAAATATAATAATAATATAATAAGACTTTTAAACTCACGTGTCCGGCTGCTTGAGGTCCTACCGACGATGGTTGAGGGGGCACACGCGCACACACACACACACACACACACACACACACACACACACACACACACACACACACAAATGTTTTTCACACAAATGTTTTTCACACAAATGTTTTTCACACAAATGTTTTTCACACAAATGTTTTTCACACAAATGTTTTTCACACACACACACACACACACACACACACACACACACACACACACACACACACACACACACACACACACACACGCACACACACACACACACACACGCACGCACTACACACCATCACCCTCTTCCTCCTCCTCAACGAACCCTTCATCAGGGAGCCCGTGATCGTACGGGTAAAAAATGTCTTCCCCGAGGGCATCCACGAGCATACCCCCCACATCCCGACGATCGGTGTCCCACAGCCGTACGCAAGGAACGCCGCGACTGCGGGACACCACGTGGCACCTGAAGAGGGGCTCGCTGAGGCAAATATCCTTTAAAAGGGCAGCGGCCCCACTATCATCGCTCACGCATTCTAAACCTATCATGCTACATTCGAAGCACAGCCCTGGAAGCACTTGAAATAAGGCTTCCGCCTCATATATTGACGACGTCTCAAAATAGTCGCTGCGCCCCTCATCAACGAGGAACACCTCAGCGCAGCCACTATCATCGACGTAGACAATTTCCCCCCCGATATGCCCCCAAGCCGCACAGCACAACACACGATGCCCCCTCCAACAGGTCCTCGAACACCATTCGCACCCCTTCACGGCGGGTCACGTAAAAGTCATGGAGCATAATGGATAGCTCCTCATGTGCGCACTCCGTTGCCTCCGTACGTATTATAATAAACTGAGCACACATCACCTCCAACACTCGGCACCAAAAATATCCCGACGGCGTGTCCGCGCTGTATTTTGGATACATTTTTTTTTTTTTTTTATTTTAATTTTTTGAACCGTCGTGCTCGCGTGCTGAATAGTGACTGAAGTCCACGTACTATATGCACACAGCATCGAGGATGCTACGACTATATTAAATGTGTGATCTTCATAAAAATGAATGGTCAGCTGTACGTGCTCCGAGTAAACGACCCCTTTGCAATTAATATAGGCATAAACAGCTCGCAGACCATGGCTATCTGTTTAGCCTATAGCCTGTTTTATCCCACAGCTTTATAAGGCGCAAGTCCCTGTGTTTCAATGCACACACAAATATGGGTCTTTCTTCCAAAGAGCAACACATACATCAAAGTAATATTTTATAAAATTTAGAGGACAGCTTCATAAGGCATATTCTTCGAAGTAGAGAGCTAGCTAGCTGGCGTCAGCTAATTTGCGAGTGCCAAGGTTTACTTAGTTTTGACGAAAACAGAGTATCAAAATCATGGTGCTTCATGAAAGCGATATAAGGCCTATTAGAACTATGTAAGAAAAATTTAAGGAAAATATATATATATATATATATATACGGTTCGCGTACGTATCAATACTACGAAAATTATTTTTTTGAAAAAAAAAGTGTCGAGAGGTGGGCTCGATGCTTGGTAGAGAGAGAGAGCTACGGCAGAGAGCACGAGCATAGCTATCGAGCTCTCCTATTTGTGCGGGTATTCGCTAGCTCTCACTCTCTCTCTCTCTGTGTATCTCTATATTTTTATGTTTTTCTATGAAAATTTATTTTTTTTGAAAAAAAAGTGCCGAGAGGTGGGCTCGATCCCTGGCAGAGCGAGAGCTACGGCAGAGAGCACGAGCAATAGCTATCGAGCTCTCCTCTTTGTGCGGGTATTCGCTAGCTAGCTCTCGCTCTCTCTCTCTCTCTCTCTCTCTCTCTCTCTCTCTCTCTCTGTATCTCTATATTTTTATGTTTTTCTATGAAAATTTAAATTTATAAATAAATAAAAATTCTCTCGTGCTTTAAAAATATTTTCATTATCGAGCGAAAATTATTTAAAAAAATCTATGAAAATTTACATTTATAAATCAAAAAAAAAAATTCTCTCTTGCTTTGAAAATATTTTCATTATCGAGCAAAAATTATTTTTTGAAAAAAAAAAGTGTCGAGAGGTGGGCTCGATCCCTGGCAGAGAGAAAGCTACGGCAGAGAGCACGAGCATGAGCATAGCTATCGAGCTCTCCTATTTGTGCGGGTATTCGCTAGATCTCACTCTCTGTCTCTCTCTCTGTATCTCTATATTTTTATGTTTTTCTATGAAAATTTAAATTTATAAATAAATAAAAATTCTCTCGTGCTTTAAAAATATTTTCATTATCGAGCGAGAATTATTTGAAAAAAAAAAAAAAAGTGCCGAGATGTGGGCTCGATCCCTGGCAGAGAGCACGAGCAATAGCTATCGAGCTCTCCTCTTTGTGCGGGCGAAAATTATTTTTTGAAAAAAAAAAAGTGTCGAGAGGTGGGCTCGATCCCTGGCAGAGAGAAAGCTACGGCAGAGAGCACGAGCATGAGCATAGCTATCGAGCTCTCCTATTTGTGCGGGTATTCGCTAGATCTCACTCTCTGTCTCTCTCTCTGTATCTCTATATTTTTATGTTTTTCTATGAAAATTTAAATTTATAAATAAATAAAAATTCTCTCGTGCTTTAAAAATATTTTCATTATCGAGCGAAAATTATTTTTTGAAAAAAAAAAAGTGTCGAGAGGTGGGCTCGATCCCTGGCAGAGAGAAAGCTATGGCAGAGAGCACGAGCATAGCTATCGAGCTCTCCTATTTGTGCGGGTATTCGCTAGATCTCACTCTCTGTCTCTCTCTCTGTATCTCTATATTTTTATGTTTTTCTATGAAAATTTAAATTTATAAATAAATAAATTATTTTTTGAAAAAAAAGTGTCGAGAGGTGGGCTCGATCCCTGGCAGAGAGAAAGCTACGGCAGAGAGCACGAGCATGAGCATAGCTATCGAGCTCTCCTATTTGTGCGGGTATTCGCTAGATCTCACTCTCTGTCTCTCTCTCTGTATCTCTATATTTTTATGTTTTTCTATGAAAATTTAAATTTATAAATAAATAAAAATTCTCTCGTGCTTTAAAAATATTTTCATTATCGAGCGAAAATTATTTTTTGAAAAAAAAAGTGTCGAGAGGTGGGCTCGATCCCTGGCAGAGAGAAAGCTATGGCAGAGAGCACGAGCATAGCTATCGAGCTCTCCTATTTGTGCGGGTATTCGCTAGATCTCACTCTCTGTCTCTCTCTCTGTATCTCTATATTTTTATGTTTTTCTATGAAAATTTAAATTTATAAATAAATAAATTATTTTTTGAAAAAAAAGTGTCGAGAGGTGGGCTCGATCCCTGGCAGAGAGAAAGCTACGGCAGAGAGCACGAGCATGAGCATAGCTATCGAGCTCTCCTATTTGTGCGGGTATTCGCTAGATCTCACTCTCTGTCTCTCTCTCTCTGTATCTCTATATTTTTATGTTATGAAAATTTAAATTTATAAATAAATAAATTATTTTTTGAAAAAAAAAAAAGTGTCGAGAGGTGGGCTCGATCCCTGGCAGAGAGAAAGCTACGGCAGAGAGCACGAGCATAGCTATCGAGCTCTCCTATTTGTGCGGGTATTCGCTAGATCTCACTCTCTGTCTCTCTCTCTGTATCTCTATATTTTTATGTTTTTCTATGAAAATTTAAATTTATAAATAAATAAAAATTCTCTCGTGCTTCAAAAATATTTTCATTATCGAGCGAAAATTATTTTTTGAAAAAAAAAAGTGTCGAGAGGTGGGCTCGATCCCTGGCAGAGAGCACGGGCAATAGCTATCGAGCTCTCCTCTTTGTGCGGGTATTCGCTAGCTAGCTCTCGCTCTCTCTCTCTGTATCTCTGTATTGTTATTTTTATGTATACCGAGTATTCGTGTATAACACTACGTGATCTCTCGATTTCTCGAGGTGCGCGAAATGCACCATCAGCAGAGTATCAGCCGGTTACATGTCGTCTTCGCTCAATGCTACGAATCTCTTCTCCTTTCATTTAATGTTCTTTAGTACTATAATTTAATATATATTTTATCCTCAAGGCCCCTTAAGACTTATGAAAATTGTCGCGCCAATATTTATCGCTGATTACACATCACGTTTATGTATTTAATTTTGGATAAATATTTTTCGTTTTTTTTTTTAAAGCATATTTTTATAAATCGAAAACTTTCTTTCAACTTAAAAATATTTTCTTTATTGAACGAAAATTATTTTTCGAAAAAATTATTCAAATCCCTGGCAGAGAGAAAGCTACGGCAGAGAGCACGAGCATGAGCATAGCTATCGAGCTCTCCTATTTGTGCGGGTATTCGCTAGATCTCACTCTCTGTCTCTCTCTCTGTATCTCTATATTTTTATGTTTTACTATGAAAATTTAAATTTATAAATCAAAAAAAAAAAATTCTCTCTTGCTTTGAACATATTTTCATTATCGAGCGAAAATTATTTTTTTTGAAAAAAAAAGTGCCGAGAGGTTGGTTTGAAAAGTGCCGAGAGGTGGGCTCGATGCTTGGCAGAGAGAGAGAGAGAGAGAGCTCCGGCAGAGCGCACGATGTGCGGGTATTCGCTAGATCTCTCTCTCTCTCTCTCTCTCTCTCTCTCTCTCTCTCTGTATCTCTATATTTTTATGTTTTCTATGAAAATTTAAATTTATAAATCAAAAAAATTCTCTCTTGCTTTGAAAATATTTTCATTATCAAGCGAAAATTATTTTTTTTGAAAAAAAAAAGTGTCGAGAGGTGGGCTCGATGCTTGGTAGAGAGAGAGAGCTACGGCAGAGAGCACGACCATAGCTATCGAGCTCTCTTCTTTGTGCGGGTATTCGTTAGCTCTCACTCTCTCTCTCTCTGTATCTCTATATTTTTATATGTATTATGTATACCGAGTATTCGTGTATAACACTACGCGATCTCTCGATTTCTCGAGGTGTGGGAAAAGCATCATCAGCAGAGCATCAGCCGGCTACATGCCGTCTTCGTTCAATGCTGCGAATCTCTTCTCCTTTCATTTAATGTTCTTTAGTACTATAATTTAATATATATTTTGCCCTCAAGGCCCCTTAAGGCTTATCAAAATTGTCGCGCCAATATTCATCGCTGATTACACATCACGTTTATGTATTTAATTTTGGATAAATATTTTTCGTTTTTTGAAAGCATATTTTTATAAATCGACAATTTTCTTTTGATTTAAAAATATTTTCTTTATTGAACGAAAATTATTTTTCGAAAAAAAAAAAAGAGCAGAGAGGAGAGTTCGAGGCTCAACAGAGAAGTACGGTAGAGAGTACGAGCATGGCTATCGAGCTCTCCTCTTTGAGCGCGTATTCGCTAACTCTCTCTCTCTCTTTCTGTATCTATATCTTTTTCCACGCTCGAGTCTTTCTATCGTGGCAATAGCGGTCACTTTTTTATGTATTTAATTTTAAATAAATATTTTTTCGTTATTCAAAGTATATTTAAAAAGAAAAATGCATATTAAATATTTAAAACGCACATCAAGGCTATGTGCTCTCCAACTCGTTGCGCTTTTGAAGAAGGCGTTGTTTAGAAAATTTGATCAGAGTCTCGCAATATGATGTTACAGGGAAACAATAAGAGCGATGCGTAAAAACTCCCATTGCCCATCCGGTGTAATGAAAGCAGTCTTTTCAATGGAATCGGGACGCATCGGGCTCTGATAGAAGTCGGACTTTAAATCCAAGGATGTAAAAAACCGTTTATTACAAAGTTGATCCATCTGATCGTCAATTATTGGTAATGGATATTGAATGCGCTTAGTGATTTTATTGAGACCTCTATAATCTATCGCCATTCGTGTTTCCCCATTTTTCTTTCGAACAAGAACGGCCGGACTCCCATACGGTGACGTACTCTCGCGAACAATACCGCTTTCTTCTAGGTCGGCTACTATTGCTTTGACTTTATCTCGATCCGTCTTAGGGAGACGATGTGATCCATGAAATACAGGAACTTCGGAAGTTAATTCAAAACATGTCGCATAAGTCGAGCAGACGTGATCGTGACAAAAGATCCAGAAAGGCAGGGTACGAGGATGAACGGCGAGCGAGATCGCTTTACCATCGTTCGAGAGGACAACGCTCGAGGGATCGCAGTCGACGACGATCCAGAGCCAGAAGTCCTGAGGATCGTGCTCGTCATCAAGGCGGAACGCCAGGAGCCTGTGGTCATTGTCGGTGCGGAGAGTATCGGCAACAACGTCTGACGAGCAGCAGAAGTCGTTCAAGGATCACCCGTCACGCAAGTCGGCAAGTAGAAGTCTGATGAGTGGTGCCGCAACTCAGGGCGAGTCCGATTTTGCAAAATTGACTGAAGTGCTATCGACTATCGTTAAGACAGGTTCAAAACGGTCAATTCAGTATATTAATGAGAAAGTGTTACCTGAATTCGATCCAGAGAACAAATATTTATCGGCTATGGAATGGTTAGAAAAGTTAGACATGTACGCGACCATGTACGATTGGGATAGTCCTCATAAAATATATTTGGCGTCACTAAAATTGAAGGGGATTGCACGAAGTTGGTATGAGGGGCTTAAGGGGCTGTTTTTTGCGGCATTCCGGTTCAGAATGCATCTGAACCGGAATGCCGCAAAAAACAATGAACAGAGAGAAGCGAGAGGAAAGCATGACTAATAAACGATGAGACAGCTTCACAGGAGGGGGCAGCCTCACGAGAAGAGGAACCCTCGCTGAAAGTATTCAAAGTCTCGACGACCCAAGTAAACAGACCACTTAAGAAATGTGTCGTGGGCGATTAAATCTCGACAATGTCTTAATATCTCGCCCGATAAGAATTTCTTTTGACAATTGGTCGTTGGAAACAATGAAAACTTTTATTTTAAAGGGAATTTCGTCAATACAAACTTTGATTTTCGATCGAGCGATCGGGACGACTATTGCATGATTAAATCCCAACAATGTCTTCCTTGTGTTTTTAACCCTCGAGCGTTGTCCTCTCGAACGATGGTAAAGCGATCTCGCTCGCCGTTCATCCTCGTACCCTGCCTTTCTGGATCTTTTGTCACGATCACGTCTGCTCGACTTATGCGACATGTTTTGAATTAACTTCCGAAGTTCCTGTATTTCATGGATCACATCGTCTCCCTAAGACGGATCGAGATAAAGTCAAAGCAATAGTAGCCGACCTAGAAGAAAGCGGTATTGTTCGCGAGAGTACGTCACCGTATGGGAGTCCGGCCGTTCTTGTTCGAAAGAAAAATGGGGAAACACGAATGGCGATAGATTATAGAGGTCTCAATAAAATCACTAAGCGCATTCAATATCCATTACCAATAATTGACGATCAGATGGATCAACTTTGTAATAAACGGTTTTTTACATCCTTGGATTTAAAGTCCGACTTCTATCAGAGCCCGATGCGTCCCGATTCCATTGAAAAGACTGCTTTCATTACACCGGATGGGCAATGGGAGTTTTTACGCATCGCTCTTATTGTTTCCCTGTAACATCATATTGCGAGACTCTGATCAAATTTTCTAAACAACGCCTTCTTCAAAAGCGCAACGAGTTGGAGAGCACATAGCCTTGATGTGCGTTTTAAATATTTAATATGCATTTTTCTTTTTAAATATACTTTGAATAACGAAAATTTTTACATCCTTGGATTTAAAGTCCGACTTCTATCAGATCCCGATGCGTCCCGATTCCATTGAAAAGACTGCTTTCATTACACCGGATGGGCAATGGGAGTTTTTACGCATCGCTCTTATTGTTTCCCTGTAACATCATATTGCGAGACTCTGATCAAATTTTCTAAACAGCGCCTTCTTCAAAAGCGCAACGAGTTGGAGAGCACATAGCCTTGATGTGCGTTTTAAATATTTAATATGCATTTTTCTTTTTAAATATACTTTGAATAACGAAAAAATATTTATTTAAAATTAAATACATAAAAAAGTGACCGCTATTGCCACGATAGAAAGACTCGAGCGTGGAAAAAGATATAGATACAGAAAGAGAGAGAGAGAGTTAGCGAATACGCGCTCAAAGAGGAGAGCTCGATAGCCATGCTCGTACTCTCTACCGTACTTCTCTGTTGAGCCTCGAACTCTCCTCTCTGCTCTTTTTTTTTTTTCGAAAAATAATTTTCGTTCAATAAAGAAAATATTTTTAAATCAAAAGAAAATTGTCGATTTATAAAAATATGCTTTCAAAAAACGAAAAATATTTATCCAAAATTAAATACATAAACGTGATGTGTAATCAGCGATGAATATTGGCGCGACAATTTTGATAAGCCTTAAGGGGCCTTGAGGGCAAAATATATATTAAATTATAGTACTAAAGAACATTAAATGAAAGGAGAAGAGATTCGCAGCATTGAACGAAGACGGCATGTAGCCGGCTGATGCTCTGCTGATGATGCTTTTCCCACACCTCGAGAAATCGAGAGATCGCGTAGTGTTATACACGAATACTCGGTATACATAATACATATAAAAATATAGAGATACAGAGAGAGAGAGAGTGAGAGCTAACGAATACCCGCACAAAGAAGAGAGCTCGATAGCTATGGTCGTGCTCTCTGCCGTAGCTCTCTCTCTCTACCAAGCATCGAGCCCACCTCTCGACACTTTTTTTTTTCAAAAAAAATAATTTTCGCTTGATAATGAAAATATTTTCAAAGCAAGAGAGAATTTTTTTGATTTATAAATTTAAATTTTCATAGAAAACATAAAAATATAGAGATACAGAGAGAGAGAGAGAGAGAGAGAGAGAGAGAGAGATCTAGCGAATACCCGCACATCGTGCGCTCTGCCGGAGCTCTCTCTCTCTCTCTCTCTGCCAAGCATCGAGCCCACCTCTCGGCACTTTTCAAACCAACCTCTCGGCACTTTTTTTTTCAAAAAAAATAATTTTCGCTCGATAATGAAAATATGTTCAAAGCAAGAGAGAATTTTTTTTTTTTGATTTATAAATTTAAATTTTCATAGTAAAACATAAAAATATAGAGATACAGAGAGAGAGACAGAGAGTGAGATCTAGCGAATACCCGCACAAATAGGAGAGCTCGATAGCTATGCTCATGCTCGTGCTCTCTGCCGTAGCTTTCTCTCTGCCAGGGATTTGAATAATTTTTTCGAAAAATAATTTTCGTTCAATAAAGAAAATATTTTTAAGTTGAAAGAAAGTTTTCGATTTATAAAAATATGCTTTAAAAAAAAAAACGAAAAATATTTATCCAAAATTAAATACATAAACGTGATGTGTAATCAGCGATAAATATTGGCGCGACAATTTTCATAAGTCTTAAGGGGCCTTGAGGATAAAATATATATTAAATTATAGTACTAAAGAACATTAAATGAAAGGAGAAGAGATTCGTAGCATTGAGCGAAGACGACATGTAACCGGCTGATACTCTGCTGATGGTGCATTTCGCGCACCTCGAGAAATCGAGAGATCACGTAGTGTTATACACGAATACTCGGTATACATAAAAATAACAATACAGAGATACAGAGAGAGAGAGCGAGAGCTAGCTAGCGAATACCCGCACAAAGAGGAGAGCTCGATAGCTATTGCCCGTGCTCTCTGCCAGGGATCGAGCCCACCTCTCGACACTTTTTTTTTTCAAAAAATAATTTTCGCTCGATAATGAAAATATTTTTGAAGCACGAGAGAATTTTTATTTATTTATAAATTTAAATTTTCATAGAAAAACATAAAAATATAGAGATACAGAGAGAGAGACAGAGAGTGAGATCTAGCGAATACCCGCACAAATAGGAGAGCTCGATAGCTATGCTCGTGCTCTCTGCCGTAGCTTTCTCTCTGCCAGGGATCGAGCCCACCTCTCGACACTTTTTTTTTTTTCAAAAAATAATTTATTTATTTATAAATTTAAATTTTCATAACATAAAAATATAGAGATACAGAGAGAGAGAGACAGAGAGTGAGATCTAGCGAATACCCGCACAAATAGGAGAGCTCGATAGCTATGCTCATGCTCGTGCTCTCTGCCGTAGCTTTCTCTCTGCCAGGGATCGAGCCCACCTCTCGACACTTTTTTTTCAAAAAATAATTTATTTATTTATAAATTTAAATTTTCATAGAAAAACATAAAAATATAGAGATACAGAGAGAGAGACAGAGAGTGAGATCTAGCGAATACCCGCACAAATAGGAGAGCTCGATAGCTATGCTCGTGCTCTCTGCCATAGCTTTCTCTCTGCCAGGGATCGAGCCCACCTCTCGACACTTTTTTTTTCAAAAAATAATTTTCGCTCGATAATGAAAATATTTTTAAAGCACGAGAGAATTTTTATTTATTTATAAATTTAAATTTTCATAGAAAAACATAAAAATATAGAGATACAGAGAGAGAGACAGAGAGTGAGATCTAGCGAATACCCGCACAAATAGGAGAGCTCGATAGCTATGCTCATGCTCGTGCTCTCTGCCGTAGCTTTCTCTCTGCCAGGGATCGAGCCCACCTCTCGACACTTTTTTTTCAAAAAATAATTTATTTATTTATAAATTTAAATTTTCATAGAAAAACATAAAAATATAGAGATACAGAGAGAGAGACAGAGAGTGAGATCTAGCGAATACCCGCACAAATAGGAGAGCTCGATAGCTATGCTCGTGCTCTCTGCCATAGCTTTCTCTCTGCCAGGGATCGAGCCCACCTCTCGACACTTTTTTTTTTTCAAAAAAAATAATTTTCGCTCGATAATGAAAATATGTTCAAAGCAAGAGAGAATTTTTTTTTTTTGATTTATAAATTTAAATTTTCATAGTAAAACATAAAAATATAGAGATACAGAGAGAGAGACAGAGAGTGAGATCTAGCGAATACCCGCACAAATAGGAGAGCTCGATAGCTATGCTCATGCTCGTGCTCTCTGCCGTAGCTTTCTCTCTGCCAGGGATTTGAATAATTTTTTCGAAAAATAATTTTCGTTCAATAAAGAAAATATTTTTAAGTTGAAAGAAAGTTTTCGATTTATAAAAATATGCTTTAAAAAAAAAAACGAAAAATATTTATCCAAAATTAAATACATAAACGTGATGTGTAATCAGCGATAAATATTGGCGCGACAATTTTCATAAGTCTTAAGGGGCCTTGAGGATAAAATATATATTAAATTATAGTACTAAAGAACATTAAATGAAAGGAGAAGAGATTCGTAGCATTGAGCGAAGACGACATGTAACCGGCTGATACTCTGCTGATGGTGCATTTCGCGCACCTCGAGAAATCGAGAGATCACGTAGTGTTATACACGAATACTCGGTATACATAAAAATAACAATACAGAGATACAGAGAGAGAGAGCGAGAGCTAGCTAGCGAATACCCGCACAAAGAGGAGAGCTCGATAGCTATTGCCCGTGCTCTCTGCCAGGGATCGAGCCCACCTCTCGACACTTTTTTTTTTCAAAAAATAATTTTCGCTCGATAATGAAAATATTTTTGAAGCACGAGAGAATTTTTATTTATTTATAAATTTAAATTTTCATAGAAAAACATAAAAATATAGAGATACAGAGAGAGAGACAGAGAGTGAGATCTAGCGAATACCCGCACAAATAGGAGAGCTCGATAGCTATGCTCGTGCTCTCTGCCGTAGCTTTCTCTCTGCCAGGGATCGAGCCCACCTCTCGACACTTTTTTTTTTTTCAAAAAATAATTTATTTATTTATAAATTTAAATTTTCATAACATAAAAATATAGAGATACAGAGAGAGAGAGACAGAGAGTGAGATCTAGCGAATACCCGCACAAATAGGAGAGCTCGATAGCTATGCTCATGCTCGTGCTCTCTGCCGTAGCTTTCTCTCTGCCAGGGATCGAGCCCACCTCTCGACACTTTTTTTTCAAAAAATAATTTATTTATTTATAAATTTAAATTTTCATAGAAAAACATAAAAATATAGAGATACAGAGAGAGAGACAGAGAGTGAGATCTAGCGAATACCCGCACAAATAGGAGAGCTCGATAGCTATGCTCGTGCTCTCTGCCATAGCTTTCTCTCTGCCAGGGATCGAGCCCACCTCTCGACACTTTTTTTTTCAAAAAATAATTTTCGCTCGATAATGAAAATATTTTTAAAGCACGAGAGAATTTTTATTTATTTATAAATTTAAATTTTCATAGAAAAACATAAAAATATAGAGATACAGAGAGAGAGACAGAGAGTGAGATCTAGCGAATACCCGCACAAATAGGAGAGCTCGATAGCTATGCTCATGCTCGTGCTCTCTGCCGTAGCTTTCTCTCTGCCAGGGATCGAGCCCACCTCTCGACACTTTTTTTTCAAAAAATAATTTATTTATTTATAAATTTAAATTTTCATAGAAAAACATAAAAATATAGAGATACAGAGAGAGAGACAGAGAGTGAGATCTAGCGAATACCCGCACAAATAGGAGAGCTCGATAGCTATGCTCGTGCTCTCTGCCATAGCTTTCTCTCTGCCAGGGATCGAGCCCACCTCTCGACACTTTTTTTTTTTCAAAAAATAATTTTCGCTCGATAATGAAAATATTTTTAAAGCACGAGAGAATTTTTATTTATTTATAAATTTAAATTTTCATAGAAAAACATAAAAATATAGAGATACAGAGAGAGAGACAGAGAGTGAGATCTAGCGAATACCCGCACAAATAGGAGAGCTCGATAGCTATGCTCATGCTCGTGCTCTCTGCCGTAGCTTTCTCTCTGCCAGGGATCGAGCCCACCTCTCGACACTTTTTTTTTTTCAAAAAATAATTTTCGCCCGCACAAAGAGGAGAGCTCGATAGCTATTGCTCGTGCTCTCTGCCAGGGATCGAGCCCACATCTCGGCACTTTTTTTTTTTTTTTCAAATAATTCTCGCTCGATAATGAAAATATTTTTAAAGCACGAGAGAATTTTTATTTATTTATAAATTTAAATTTTCATAGAAAAACATAAAAATATAGAGATACAGAGAGAGAGACAGAGAGTGAGATCTAGCGAATACCCGCACAAATAGGAGAGCTCGATAGCTATGCTCATGCTCGTGCTCTCTGCCGTAGCTTTCTCTCTGCCAGGGATCGAGCCCACCTCTCGACACTTTTTTTTTTCAAAAAATAATTTTTGCTCGATAATGAAAATATTTTCAAAGCAAGAGAGAATTTTTTTTTTTGATTTATAAATGTAAATTTTCATAGATTTTTTTAAATAATTTTCGCTCGATAATGAAAATATTTTTAAAGCACGAGAGAATTTTTATTTATTTATAAATTTAAATTTTCATAGAAAAACATAAAAATATAGAGATACAGAGAGAGAGAGAGAGAGAGAGAGAGAGAGAGAGAGAGAGAGCGAGAGCTAGCTAGCGAATACCCGCACAAAGAGGAGAGCTCGATAGCTATTGCTCGTGCTCTCTGCCGTAGCTCTCGCTCTGCCAGGGATCGAGCCCACCTCTCGGCACTTTTTTTTCAAAAAAAATAAATTTTCATAGAAAAACATAAAAATATAGAGATACACAGAGAGAGAGAGAGTGAGAGCTAGCGAATACCCGCACAAATAGGAGAGCTCGATAGCTATGCTCGTGCTCTCTGCCGTAGCTCTCTCTCTCTACCAAGCATCGAGCCCACCTCTCGACACTTTTTTTTTCAAAAAAATAATTTTCGTAGTATTGATACGTACGCGAACCGTATATATATATATATATATATATTTTCCTTAAATTTTTCTTACATAGTTCTAATAGGCCTTATATCGCTTTCATGAAGCACCATGATTTTGATACTCTGTTTTCGTCAAAACTAAGTAAACCTTGGCACTCGCAAATTAGCTGACGCCAGCTAGCTAGCTCTCTACTTCGAAGAATATGCCTTATGAAGCTGTCCTCTAAATTTTATAAAATATTACTTTGATGTATGTGTTGCTCTTTGGAAGAAAGACCCATATTTGTGTGTGCATTGAAACACAGGGACTTGCGCCTTATAAAGCTGTGGGATAAAACAGGCTATAGGCTAAACAGATAGCCATGGTCTGCGAGCTGTTTATGCCTATATTAATTGCAAAGGGGTCGTTTACTCGGAGCACGTACAGCTGACCATTCATTTTTATGAAGATCACACATTTAATATAGTCGTAGCATCCTCGATGCTGTGTGCATATAGTACGTGGACTTCAGTCACTATTCAGCACGCGAGCACGACGGTTCAAAAAATTAAAATAAAAAAAAAAAAAAAATGTATCCAAAATACAGCGCGGACACGCCGTCGGGATATTTTTGGTGCCGAGTGTTGGAGGTGATGTGTGCTCAGTTTATTATAATACGTACGGAGGCAACGGAGTGCGCACATGAGGAGCTATCCATTATGCTCCATGACTTTTACGTGACCCGCCGTGAAGGGGTGCGAATGGTGCTCGAGGACCTGTTGGAGGGGGCATCGTGTGTTGTGCTGTGCGGCTTGGGGGCATATCGGGGGGGAAATTGTCTACGTCGATGATAGTGGCTGCGCTGAGGTGTTCCTCGTTGATGAGGGGCGCAGCGACTATTTTGAGACGTCGTCAATATATGAGGCGGAAGCCTTATTTCAAGTGCTTCCAGGGCTGTGCTTCGAATGTAGCATGATAGGTTTAGAATGCGTGAGCGATGATAGTGGGGCCGCTGCCCTTTTAAAGGATATTTGCCTCAGCGAGCCCCTCTTCAGGTGCCACGTGGTGTCCCGCAGTCGCGGCGTTCCTTGCGTACGGCTGTGGGACACCGATCGTCGGGATGTGGGGGGTATGCTCGTGGATGCCCTCGGGGAAGACATTTTTTACCCGTACGATCACGGGCTCCCTGATGAAGGGTTCGTTGAGGAGGAGGAAGAGGGTGATGGTGTGTAGTGCGTGCGTGTGTGTGTGTGTGTGTGTGCGTGTGTGCGCGCGCGTGTGTGTGTGTGTGTGTGTGTGTGTGTGTGTGTGTGTGTGTGTGTGTGTGTGTGTGAAAAACATTTGTGTGAAAAACATTTGTGTGAAAAACATTTGTGTGAAAAACATTTGTGTGAAAAACATTTGTGTGAAAAACATTTGTGTGAAAAACATTTGTGTGTGTGTGTGTGTGTGTGTGTGTGTGTGTGTGTGTGTGTGTGTGTGTGCGCGTGTGCCCCCTCAACCATCGTCGGTAGGACCTCAAGCAGCCGGACACGTGAGTTTAAAAGTCTTATTATATTATTATTATATTTTGTATTATTATTATTATTTGAATAATAATAATAATAATAATAATCGGTCCGCTCTGGCTAGCCCGCAGAACGCTCCCCCCACCACCTCGACCCATCACGACCCCACCACGCTCGGAAAAGAGGCTCCGGCGTGGGGGAAAGTGGAGGGGATAGGAGTGGGGATAGGAGTGGGGGTCGCCAGAGTGGGCCACATGCAATCAGTCACGTGAGTGAAAAAGCCTTATTTAATTATTATTATATTTTATATTATTATTATTATATGAATAATAATAATAATAATCGGGCCGCTCTGGCTAACCCACAGAACTCTTCCCCCACCACCTCGCCCCATCGCTGCCCCACCACGCTCGGAAAGAGGCTCCGACGTGGGGGAAAGTGGAGGGGATAGGAGTGGGGATAGGAGTGGGGGTCGCCAGAGTGGGCCACATACTACTAATGCGCGTACTCAAACAATTAGCTGACGATGAAGAAAATGAATTCCCGTTAGCAGCTCCAATACTACGCCAACAATTCTATGTAGACGACGCGTTATTCGGAGCAAATGACGAAACTACCGCGAATTCATTACGACTCGAACTAGAAAAATTAATAACTCGCGGAGGCTTTACTTTACGTAAATGGATGGCAAGTCACCCGTCACTATTGGAAAAAATTCCAAAAACAGATCGTGAAATCACAACAATACGATCCTTCGATTCGAGCGAATCAATTAAAGTTCTCGGTATCAGTTGGGTACCGGAAACCGATGCATTTTGCTTCAACGCCGCAATACCGAAACAAGTTCGCTATACAAAACGCGCTGTATTGTCCGTAACCGCGAAAGTATTCGATCCCCTCGGTTGGTTATCGCCGGTGCTTATTGTTGCAAAAATACTAATCCAAGAGCTCTGGATCGTATCGTCAGATTGGGATGACGAACTTCCCCCTGGTGAGACATCTCTGGTTTAGCCGAAAAATGGACAAATTATTGCTCCAATATAACAGATATCCACGCTATATCAATGCCGCGATGGAATCAGCTCGAGTCAAACGAGACTCAGTGTCAAATTCACGGTTTTGCGGATGCCTCTACTCGCGCGTACGCCGCAGTCGTTTACTTACGCGTAGTCGATAAAGAAAATAACGCTCAAATCAGCTTATTAACAGCTAAATCAAAAGTTGCGCCAGTACGAACCATTAGCGTATCGCGACTCGAGTTATGCGCAGCAACACTGCTCGCAAAATTAATTAAATTCGTTGTAGACTCGATGCAATTAACGTCGTGTACTCCTTACGCATGGACCGACTCCACCGTCGTTCTATCATGGCTCAAACAGCATCCATCTGCTTGGCCTACGTTCGTAGCGAACCGAGCAGCTTCGATACAAACCCAAATTCCCGAGGTCACATGGAATCATGTACCGATGGCTCAAAACCCCGCGGACTGTGCGTCTCGGGGACTAACTGCATCAGAGCTTTGCAACCATTATCTATGGTGGCAAGGACCCCCGTGGCTCAAACATAACAAAACATCATGGCCACGTATGCCCGAAATCCCACTCGAACAGGAAACCATTTCCGAAAAAACCGTGCACGTTGCAGCGGTATCGACTCCAATTTGGGAACTCTCCACTGAAATTTCATCATGGCCCAGACTCTTACGCATCACTGCATATTGCATGCGTATCGTCGCGTACGTCAAACGTGAACCTCGCGCGTCAAAACTAGGACTTTCAGGTGATGAAATCCTTAACGCAAAACGATATTGGATCAAAGCTGCGCAATCAGAGTTCTTCCGAGAAGGAATAAACGCAATAACCTCACAGCTACCGTTGCCAAGACGGTCAGCGATACGGTCACTTAATCCGTTTATCGACGAATTCGGTATTCTGCGCGTAGGTGGTCGTCTTCAACGATCATTTCTATCGTTCGATGAAAAACATCCCATAATTTTGCCAAGACATCGTATTACTACTCTAATCGTAGAACACGCGCATTTACGCTCCCTACATAGTGGTCCACAACTTACGACCAGAGTTTTGCGACAAAATTATTGGATTGTAGGGCAACGATCTTTTGTGAGAAATATTTTATACAAATGCGTTACGTGCGTCCGTGAGCGTGCTGCTGTACCGCAGCAAATCATGGGAAACTTACCCGACGCACGAGCTAATCCGAGTCGTCCATTTCAACACAGCGGGCTTGACTACGCAGGTCCTTTTCAAGTTCGTACCTCGAAAGGTCGAGGTCAAAAATCTTTCAAATCATATCTCGCGCTATTCGTTTGCCTGTCAACTCGCGCAGTTCATCTCGAGCTAGTCTCAGATTATACGACGGAAGCCTTTCTTGCAGCTTTCCGTCGCTTTGTCTCGCGGCGCGGGTTACCATCCGATCTATACAGCGATAACGGTACCACCTTCATAGGAGCAGACAAAGAATTGCAAAATGCGTACAGATCAGTAATACGAAATACCGATCTAATCAATATATTAGCCACTGACAGCGTCAAATGGCATTTTATTCCTCCAGGAGCTCCGCACTTTGGAGGTCTATGGGAAGCAGGTGTAAAATGTACGAAACATCATTTAAAACGCGTTTTAGGTTCAAAAACTCTAACGTTCGAAGAATTCACAACGCTATTAACACAAATAGAAGCCTGTCTCAACTCGCGACCCATCGGCCCCTCCGGTACCGACCCTGAAGAGCTTTCCGCACTAACTCCAGGACATTTTCTGATAGGTGCACCGTTAACTAGTATTCCTGAGCCATCCTTACTCAATCTCAACGAGAATCGATTGTCTCGGTGGCAACTCTTGCGACAAATGCTGGAGTTATTTTGGAAACGCTGGTCAAGTGAATACATCCATTCGCTTCAAGTCCGAACAAAATGGACTCAAATTAGAAACAACGTGCGAGTCGGTGATTTAGTACTCGTGCGAAACGAAACTTTGCCACCAACAAAATGGCTTTTAGGTCGAATAACCGAGTGTCATCCGGGTCCCGACGATCGCATACGTGTCGTGTCAATTAAAACCGCTCAGTCATTACTAAAACGACCAATAAGAAAAATTTGCATCCTCCCCGTTAGATCTATTGAACCCGATCCTACTCCCGATTCCTCATCGAGTAGCGATACTTCATTCCAAGATTGTGTCGACACTGAAAGCGTGTCTTCTGGTACCGCTGACGACGAATAATCAAGTCTCTGGTAAACGTCTAACGAGTCGATGCAAGGTGTGTCACCGCTCCGTGCGGTACCGTCAAGTTTTTTTTTTTAGAGTTAAGTTTCAATTAACGATTACAAAAAAAAACCAAACAATAGCTCCGATCTTCGTGCTACGTTCGTGTGATTAACTATTGCTTCTCCGCCACTATGTCATGGCGGGCGGCGCTCTTTCTGTAAATATAGTTTTAATTAGTAAAAATAAATAAATAGTTAACCATTTCGAATGAGCCACGAGCGCTCCTACACTATCACTTCGCATCAGTGTATCTAAATCGTCCTAGCAGACGAGGCGGGCGGAATGTTCAAGTATGTGTGCGTGAATGTAGTATGAGTGAGTATACTGGTATGTGCAAATTCAAAATAACGTCTGGGGTCAAGACAATTTCAATAATTCGTGCAAAAACAGATGTAAACCCCGGTGTTATTTTCTCTCGAAAGAGAGTCGTTACCTCGTTGCTTTAGTTCGTCTCGGTACGTCTCCTACGTCCGACGAGGCCAGCATCACAACGGGTCGTTGCGATGGTCTTTGTATACCGGATACAGATCGAATTCAATTATATAAACTAAGCAATTATTTGACGTGAATAAAGAGGTTTTAATCGTTATGTTTTAAATCAAGTGTTCATGCTTGTCGTCCAGTACCCGAGTGATCTGAATCTCTTCGCTCTATAACCGAGACTAATTACTCATTCTCTATGTGTAAGCGTGTTGCGAAGGCGCGTGTACACTTCTACTTCGGTGAGGAACGTGTACAGCTGCTCGAAAGTAAGCAACTGTTCCCCCACCACTCGTCTCAGATGATGTTTGAAAGATTTCACAGCAGCTTCCCAAATCCCACCGAAGTTCGGTGATTGAGGAGGAATGAAATGCCACCTGATTCCATGCTCGGTAAAAAAATTGATGACCTCCTCCTTGTGGATTCCGACGCGTATATGGTCCATGATTTGTTTCATCTCGTTGTTTGCTCCGACGAAATTGGTTCCGTTGTCGGAGTAGATATTTTTGCATTTCCCTCTTCTTGAGATAAATCGTTTGAGAGCTGCCAACAATGCTTCGGTGGACAAATCGCTGACAAGTTCGAGATGCACTGCCTTAACCACGAGACAGACAAATACAGCGACATATGTTTTGACCTTGCTTCTGTTGCGTTCCTTTTTCTCCTTTATGTAAAAAGGTCCGCAATAGTCAACACCCACGTTGATGAATGGTCGTGCTTCGGTGACTCGGATGCTGTGTAGATTTCCCATTATGTATTCTGCTGATGGTGGCTTTGCCTTAGCACATATGATGCAATTGCGGAGGAGCTTGCGAACTGCCCTTCGACCGTTTGTGATCCAGTACTTCCTGCGCAGCGCATACAGGGTAGATTGTGTGCCACTATGATAATTTGCGAGGTGCTCGTGGCGAATTATCAAGTCCGTCACATGATGTGATGGTGGAAGAAGTACAGGATGTTTCTCTGAGAAAGGTGCAGTTGAATTTTTTAGGCGTCCGCCTACACGAATGAGCAGCTTATCGTCCAAAAATGGTGATAACGACAAAAGTTTGCTTTTTGAGTCGACGAGGCGTCCCATCGCTAACTTCTACAATTCTTCAGAGTAATTTGAAGCTTGAACAAGTTTCAGGATAATGTTGTTTGCTGATTGAAGTTCATCGATGGTGAGACTATTGTGATGTTGGCGTGGATTCTTGAACCTCATGGCATAGCAGATGAATCTTCGAAGCCGCGTGATTGACGAATAGCGTTCGAGGATGTCATTGCGTAGTGGCAAGGCGAAACACTTGACCTTGCGCAACCCAGACCGATCGTTGGTATCCCCAGCTTAGGCCATGTGTCTTCATGATCTGAGAGCCAGGCTGGACCGTTTTTCCATTTTTTATCGATGATGAATTCCGATGGTAGTTGACCTCTAGATATAAGATCCGCAGGATTATCCCTCGATCTGACATGTCTCCATGCATCCTTGTTCGTAAGCGTTTGAATCACAGATATACGATTGCCAACGAACGGAAGCAACTGATACGGCAGTGTGTTGATCCAGTGTAGAACGGCTGTATTGTCACACCAAAAAACCATCTTGTCTATCGCAACGTTAAGTGCTTGATCGACCGTTGAATACAGTTTGGTTAACAGAGCGGCTCCACACAGCTCCAACTTTGGGATTGCCATTGGTGGAATTACTTCTGTCGGATGGTGTGTCGTCTCACTGGATGCTGCGTGTGGACCAGTTGATCCTTCTTCGGAGATTTTCTTCAGAGGTGCAACTCGTGATTTCGCACACAAGAGCGTGATTGTCGTATGACCGTTGTGATCGGTAGCTCTGATATAGATGCAAGCTCCATATGCCCTTTCACTGGCATCGCAGAAGCCGTGAAGCTGAATCTATTGCGCTCCAGGAGGTACGATCTTCCGGTTAAACGTGAGGTTATTCAAGAGACTGAGCTGAGATGCATAATTAGTCCATTCGGTGTGTATATGGCTCGGAATGGACTCGTCCCAATCGAGCTTTTCACGCCAAAGTTGTTGCATAATAAGTTTGGCGTGTGTGACCACTGGACCAAGCAATCCGAGTGGGTCGAATATTTTTGCGATGTGTGAAAGAACAGACCTCTTACTGGTACGATTGGTTGGAGAAACAGTGCTTACCGTGTAGACAATTGCATCCTGTTCGGAGTTCCAATGCACGCCGAGTGTCTTGATCGTTTGATCCTCCCTGGATTGCAGCTTAAGGTTGATGCTGTTGGACGGGAGACCGTGCAGTAGAGAAGGCTCGCTGGAGGCCCATTGTCGAAGATTGAGGCCACCTCTCTGCAGTAGGTTGTTGATTTCATCACATAGTTTGAGCGCTTCATCGAATGTTGCAGCTCCCGTGAGTAAGTCATCAACATATAGATCGCGTCTCAGAACTTGTGCTGCTACGGGAAAGTTTTCTGCTTCGTCATCGGCTAATTGCTGAAGGCAGCGTGTGGCCAAAAATGGTGCTGGAGAGAGGCCGAAGGTCACTGTTTTAAGTTCGTATGTCGCAGCTTGGCCGTTCATATCTCTCCAGAGAATCCTTTGGTATTTACGGTCCTCTGGGCGAATCGTGAATTGGCGGTACATTTTTTCAATATCTCCTGTGAGGACGTACTGGTGATTCCGGAACCTCAGCAGAAGCGAGAATATATCGTCTTGAATGGTAGGTCCGATCATTAAGGTGTCGTTCAAGGAGAGTCCACTGCTGGACTTCGCTGATCCATCAAAGACGACTCTCACCTTTGTGGTGAGACTGCTCTCCTTTATGACCGCGTGGTGAGGCAAGTAAAACGCTCTCTGAGTCGAGGTTTCGTCCTGAACTCTGGTCATGTGCCCCAAGGTCAAGTACTCCTGAAGCACTGCCTCGTACTGCTTTTTTAGCTCGAGATTTTTGTTTAATTTTCGTTTGATGCCGTTGAGACGTCTCATGGCCGTTGCTCGAGATTCTCCCAGCTGATCCTTTTTTTCGTTGAATGGTAAGGCCACGATGTATCTACCGACGTCATCGCGGCAAACGGTTTTTCGGAAGTGCTCTTCACATCTAGATTCTTCGGGTGAGGTACGACGCGACGTAGCGATTTCCTCGATTTCCCAGAATCGTTTCATTATGGCTTCCATATTGGTGATATGACATCGTCGATTGCAAGACGATAAGCTGTCTGGAGCGATAGCTCCACCGATAATCCACCCAAGCCGTGTCTTTTGTAGATAAAGATCAGGCCCACATGATGGTGAAAGATTGATTTGTCCCACGCAAAAAGACGATAGCGTCGGTCCCGACCCAATGAGCATATCGACTTCTGCCGGTTGATCGAATGCTGGATCGGCAAACCTTATATTGCGTGGTATCGAGATAGAGTTTCTCGATATCTTTTCATCTGGCACTAGTCCTGCGATATTCTCAACTGTTAGAAACTGCAAAGTCCTTTCAAAATCGTTCAATCTGGACCGTATTGTGGCAGTCACGAGATGATTGGTCACAGTTTGTGTATTGTTCATTGCTCCGATTGGCACACATAGCTTCTTCTGAGGTATACCGAGCGCTAAGGCTAATTTTTCTGTCATGAAGTTCGTGTTGGAGCACGTGTCGAGGAGAACGCGACAGGGTCTAAGTTCTCTCCACACGTTGAAAACGTTTATTTGAGCCGACACTAACAGATCCTTTGACGGGATGCTGGTCACAAGGCTAGTACTGGCGGATGATGAAGGTTGTTTCTTCTCTAGTCATGCTTGTGCGTTATTCGCCGGAGAGACAGTTGCTGTGTCCGACGGAGGACTAGATTCGGTGTAATGCAGCCACGAATGGTGTTGTTTGCTGCAAGTACGACAAGTGTACTTCGAAGTGCACTCTTTCGACCTGTGGCCCGGTCGCAAGCAGTTAATACAGACAGGAGCCTTCGTAGCTGCTTGATATTTTTCTTTCGGCTGAAGATTTTTGAATTTGTGGCATCGAAACAGCTGATGCTCATCACCGCAGAGAGGGCAATGAGGTGGGGATGAGGCCGTGGTTCCCAAATTTTTAAATTTTCCGTTACCTCTTTGTGATGTTCCTGGTGGCCTGTCATCCTTCGATGCCTTGTGGAAAGGCTCGTCTGCTGAGATCACAGCCTCGCGTAGAAACTTGATAAGCTCGTCGTATGTGGGGACGGCTGTTCCCTTTTGCGATTGTTTAAATCGACTTGTGGTGGCCTTGTCAATTTTTGTCAGGATGATGTGCACCATCATGCTACTCCAGAGGGTCTCTCCAAGTGATTGCAATGATGCGAGGTGGAATTCCATTTTGTTAATTAACTCGCTGAGTTCCTTTGGAGATTCCCTTTGCATCACCGGTATAGCGAAGATTCCGGCGAAGTGACGTTCGACAATTTTGCCCTTGTGTTCAAATGTTTACTTCAAGAGCGACCACGCTTGTTCGTAGCCATCGTTCGTTGTCCCGAATCTTTTGACGTGTCGTTCTGGCTCACCTCGCAGACACGAACGCAAGTATTTTAACTTCGACGCGTTGCTGAGATCGGTGCGCTGTCCGACAGAAGACTGAAAATCGTCCTGAAAATCTAGCCATTCCTCGTATTTTCCGTCGAATTTGGGTAGCGATTGTTCAGGAAGACGCGTTGCCATGAACTGTTGTATAGGAGAACGCGGCTCGCTGTCACTGCGTGTGACCTCGGTTGACCTAGCACGTACAGCTTCTTCGTCTAACGAGCGCCCTTTCGCGATGAGATCGCAAAACTCTTCGTAAATTTGTTCATGGGTCCTTTCGTGATCTGCGTTGGGCTCAAGCTCCTGGAGATCGGCAGTGATCTCGTCGAGATTGGTTATTGCCTTCTCAAGTCGCTCCATGTGGACCCGGAGCCTGATCACATCGTCGTCCTCTTTGAACGAAGACAAAATTTTGTTAAAGGACGTAAGTTGTCCCTTCACCATCGCACCTTTGCGCACGAGTCTTTCTCGGAGCTTATCCTCGGCTGGCGTGAGTGACATTTTGCGCGAGGATAATTCACGGCGGGACTGACCAAGCAAAATTAGTGGAAGCGACTTTAAAATGAACCTTTTCGCGGTTTTCAGCTTCTAAAGTGAGGCCGTTGGCACATGTGACGTGGAAACCGTTGATTTGGAGAGATAGGCTCTTCTCGTTCGGTGTTCTCAGTCGCGTATTTTATTAAAGGTTTATTTCACTTGCTGCACTTAATGATTACACAATGGTTATCGAAATGTTGATTGAAACACAATTTAGTTATAAAAACTGTTATCCGGATTCGTTATCCGGCTCGGAGGACCAAAAATGTAAATGCACACGTTACGGTGCGACTCGATTTTTGATGAGTCAACCAGGGTCGTAAATCCTGATACAGATTGATTCAACACCGTGATGCCGCGCACTGCCTACAACTTAAATTAATGGGGTGCAGGTAATTTTGTCGTGAAATAATAACACACAGTTGAAAAACTCTGATATATTGGTATTATTTACACTTGTTGTATTATTAAGGTTAAAAATATTACACGAGTTATCACGCAACTAATATGTACTATTGGTCGCGAAGAGACAATTCTAAACGTTTAAGTCCGCGCACTCAATGCAGCTCGACAGAGCTTAAGAGTCTACCGTTCTTGGGAAGGTCTTGTCTCGTTGAAAATTGATGAATAACTGACTATACAAAAAAATGATGAAGAGCTCCGAAGTCTCGAAAGAGCGTCCCAGACACTCATTGACATTATGATTGGTGGATAATAACGAATTTTTCGATTGGCTGAAATAAAATTGAGAAAGCGAAGTTTTTGCCATTGGCGCCTTTTTGGGAAAAACCCTTCACGCGATGGCTGTAGCAAGACGTTTCGTGAGAGAGAAGGACGTCTGCAACGTGCCGTCTGACTGGACGTTCAAAAAGGCACAAAACATAAAACAATAAAAGACTCGACGAGGCTCGATGAGACGATCACGCGCCTTGCAAAGGATTAACGAAAAAACCCAATGGTCAAAAACTATGCGTTGCAGCTGCGATCAATGAAATAATTGAAAGGTTTATCTTATATACAAATTGAATGTCTGAGTTTCTCATCGCTAATCCGACCAAAAATATTTCGAACATTTGGCGTGCAAATGCTCACATATATAAAGGTGTTTCTCGAAGGAAACGGAAAGTTTTTAATTATCGTGTCTAAAGAAATGCGAAAAATAAAATGAATAGAGAAAAAATGATTGTTCGTGAAAAATGAATTCTACAGAAAATATACGAATTCCGTTTGGGCGGGAACACCGGCAATAGAATAAACCTCCTTAAAAGAGTTTATATATTTTTTTACTATCGAGGTAGCTGGCTTTCCTGCCTTGGCTCCTCGCTTACCAAAAGGTTGCGGGCTTTCTGTCTGCTCCTTTACCACAAGAGGTAGCGGGCCCTCTGCCTGCTCCTCTTTACCAAGAGGTTAGCTGGCATATTCTGCCGTGCTCCTCGCCTACCACCAGAGGTAGCGGGCCTTCTGACCTGCTCCTCTCTGCCAAGAGGGTAGCTGGCCTTCTGCCTGGCTCCTCTTCACCACACGAGGTAGCGACCGTCCGCTTTGCTCCTCCATCGCAGTACATCAAGATTCTTCACGTCCAATGCCGGAAAGGGCGGGAAAACGCCTCGCTGCACGCCGCGGCCATCGCCAGGGCCGGAGGGGCTATTACAACACCCCAGGGTCGTGGTGCTCCGGAGGAAAATGCGTTTTGAGCGTAAACTACCGGTAAATGCCGGTAACGCTCGCTAAGCGCTAACAAAGGAGCTCTGTTTTATCGACATTGCTTTTGCGCCCATAGGCACAAACCCTCGTGACGATCCAGGCACCTCCAGTTGTCACGCTGGAGCCGTGGGAAACGGATGTATCGATACCTGACCTCAATCATCCACCCCCCAACACCTGGAAAATCCGCCCACCATTGGCGGACCGGACGAACTTCGAGGCGCCATCGAAAGAGATCATCTGGAAACTGACTCCGATCAGTTTCTCACCGGACTGGGCTCTACCACAGGGTATCCTGAAAAAAGACCCGCGCTATAAACCCGCGCTTATGCGCCAATGTTTTGGCGACGAGGCTCACGACGAGTTCGTCCAAAAACGTCTGGCAAAATACTACCGGAAGGCCAAAACCGGCACCGCTGTACCTGAAAAAAAAACCAAAGAAAGTAAATAAAGAAACGATTACCGCGTAAATATCCAATTGTCAAATTACTTACCTTTTAACGAATACTTACCCATCCGTTGCTTCCTTCACATCATGGAATTCTTCAACGACAATTTGGTTCACAGCGCTCTCTGAAGCGAACAACTTCATGTTGACCCTACGAAGATATGCTTCGCTTCTACCTTCACGTCGTGGTCACTAGGCGATTTACTCGTTCGACCACCCATTGGCTCTCGTTGCTTATTTAAAGCTACCGTCGAATGTCAAAATTTTAATTGATTTTTCGTAATTTGAGTTTTATCCGTAAAAGAAGTCTATATAATTAGTATTTATAACCAATTGAAAATAAAAATTTTCCTACTAAAACATTTCAATTAAAATTGTGAACCAAAATCTTAATTGAATTTTTCTTGTTTAAGTTTTTTTCGTAAGCGAAGTCTGTATTATCAGATTTTATAACTAATTGAAAATAGAAATTATCCTACAAATTTATTTCAATTTAAATTATGACCCTAAATTTTAATTGAATTTTTGTAGTTTAAATTTTATCTATGGAAGAAGTCTGTATAATAAATTTCATACCCAGTTGAAAATGAAAATTTATCGACGAAATCATTTCAATTGAAAATATCACCCTAAATTTTAATTGATTTTTTGTAGTTTAAATTTTATCCATAGAAAAAGTATGTATAATAAGATTCATATCCAGTTGAAAATGAAAATTGATCAACGAAAACATTTCAATTGAAAATATCACCCTATATTTTAATTGATTTTTTGTAATTTGAGTTTTATCCGTAACAGAAGTCTATATAATTAGGATTTATGACCAATTGAAAATAAAAAATTTCCTACTAAAACATTTCAATTAAAAATGTGAACCAAAATCTTAATTGAATTTTTCTTGTTTAAGTTGTATTCATAAGCGAAGTCTGTATTATTAGATTTTATAACTAATTGAAAATAGAAATTATCCTACAAATTTATTCCAATTTAAATTACGACCCCAAATTTTAATTGAATTTTTGTAGTTTAAATTTTATCTATGGAAGAAGTCTGTATTATAAATTTCATACCCAGTTGAAAATGAAAATTTATCGACGAAATCATTTCAATTGAAAATATCACCCTAAATTTTAATTGATTTTTTGTAATTTGAGGTTTATCCGTAAGAGAATTCTATATAATTAGTATTTATAACCAATTGAAAAAAAAAAATTTCCTACTAAAACATTTCAATTAAAATTATGACCCAAAATCTTAATTGAATTTTTGTTGTGTAAGTTTTATTCATAATAGAAGTCTGTATTATTAAAATTCATAACTAATTGAAAATAAAAATTATCCTACAAATTGATTTCAATTTAAATTGTCACCCTAAATTTTAATGTAATTTTTGTAGTCCATGTTTTATTCGAAAGAGTATAATAAACTTTCATTACCAGTTGAAAAAAAAAAAATTCCTACAAAGCTATTTCAACTAAATTTATCACCCTAAATTTTAATTGAATTCATGTACTTTAAGTTTTATTCGTAAGAGAAGTCTTTATAATTAAATTTCATAACCAATTGAGAATAAAACGTTTCGTACAAAATTGTGACGGCCCCACAAGTCCCCTATTCCTAACTGTCCTTTCCCACACCTTAAACCCAACACCTTAAAGTTCCATACATCCGTTCTCACGCGGACATCCTATTCCTCACCCATACCACCTTAATCCTAATCTCTATTCCACGAATGCTGACGAGTCCGTCAGCATCTCTAGCGCAATCCCACGGTCCACGCGTGGATGCTGCATGCACCACGCACGTGGTATCCCCTCCAATAGACCCTAAAACAATGGGCCCTTTGACTCGTGGTGCCCGAGAGCGTCACCTCAAAGTCCAGTTCATCTCCAACATTCATTCAATCAACTTCTACTTTCCTTATTAAAACCTCCGTGCACTTCTCCAATTAACAACTGATCTATTAAAGACAATACTTATATATTTTTCCATCATTCTCATTTACACCCGCATCGACCATCACAAATTGGTGTCAGAAGTTGCGAATCCACAGTGAGCCAATTCTTTTTTTTTGCTCTCAAAACAAAAAAAAACCAAATTTTTCAAAAAAAAAAAAAAAAAAAAAAAAAGAGAAGGAAAGTGAAAAAAGTGACAGTTCAAAAAAAAAAAAAAAAAAAAAAAAAAAAAACAGAGTAAGTGTTTCTACAAAAAAAGAGTAAAGAAAACCATCAAAAAGAAGAAAAACGAGTCAACATCCACACACATCCACACTCACAAGAACTCACCAGAAAAGAAGGAAGAAAAGAAGAAAACGCTCACACATACATCAACTCAAACATACAGAAATAACAGACGGAAGGAAGGAAACAACAAACAGACAGGAAACTAATGCTAAAATATTTTATAACACTCACGGCAATGTAAGTACAATTTTAATTTTTCCAAATTTAAAAGCCTAAGCACAAGAAGAGGAGTGAAGGAAGGAAAAGTGACATTTTCCTCTCTTTCTATTCATCTTCGCCGCCTACACGACGAAGACCCGTGCGAAGCATGAGTGTATATCACTGGCCTTGTCGCACCGTATACCGTCTCTCTCGCACTTAACCTGCCCCTTACCCTGCTCTCCGCAGCTCCGCAGACACGTGCAGGCGCGGTACAGCCACATATAAAAGTCGCGCAACAAAACTTTGTTCTCTTTACAATTTTTCTTTTTCCCCTCTGCCTTCGTACGGAAACTACACAGTTCACGAGGCAATGATAAGCAAATAAATGAACCACTCTAACTAAATTAAAACACAAAAATACCAACTCACCGTTAAGCAAATTTTCCACGAAATTTTTTTTTCTCTCTCTCTCTATTTCCCTGGATAAATGACAATCGTAACAAT
Organism: Dyspetes luteomarginatus; assembly: GCA_963669185.1. Taxonomy (NCBI): domain Eukaryota; kingdom Metazoa; phylum Arthropoda; class Insecta; order Hymenoptera; family Ichneumonidae; genus Dyspetes; species Dyspetes luteomarginatus. The sequence goes on along the minus strand of OY769903.1, from coordinate 15,171,953 downwards.
TTTTTTCTCTCCTGCAAAATTTTAACAAATTTTGATTATTACTAATCCCCAATTCCTAGCAAATCTGTAATTTCAATAAACTTCCGATTTATGACAATTTTTTTTAACTATTTCGATTTACGCTAAATTTTCGTTTTTATTGTTCCTTTTTCTCTCTCCCTTTTCCGTAGTAAACTTTCAATTTTTCAATTATTTTTTTTTTTGGGAAATTTTTTTTTTTTTCCGACCTTTATAATTTTTTTTCTTCTCTCCGATTTTTGTAAAACTTTTCGACATATACAAAAAATCGATTTTGAATAATTTTTTTTTCTCGTTTCATAGAATCTCAAACCTTAGCAAAATTTTGAAAAAAAAAAAAAAAAACTAAATTTTTTTTTTGCTTGCAAAAAAAAAAAAAGGAAAAAAAATAATAATAATAATTTTTGTCCCCCAAAATTTTAGCAAATTCCCGGTTTTTATAAATTTTCAAGCTTAGACAAGTTTCAAGTTTATAGAATTTCGACCCTTTTTAACAATTTTTTTTCTCTCTCGATTTTCGGTTTTCAACAAACTTTTAAGTTTTGTAAATTTTTCGATTTTGACCTTTTTCTTATTTCTCTTTATGTCTCATCTTCCGATTTTTTTTTTTATTAAGAATTTGATTCATACAGATTTTCTTTTTTTTTCTCAAATGTTGATAAAATTTTTTTTTCTCATTCAATTACGATTTTTAGCAACAATTTTATTTTTATAAAAATTTTTTTTTGTGTAACCGAATTTCGGGTATACCAAGATACCCAGTTATCCAACAACAGACATTTTATGAAAATTTGCAAAAAATTTTCCCCAGTTTTGACAAAATTTTTTTTTCCTTCTCTCCCTCTCTTTCCATTTAACAAATTACGTTCCCCCGACGCTAATATTCGCGCCGACGTTTACCACCCACATTTTACAGCGAGATTATAAAAAAAATAATAACGACAATATGCCCGATAACAACGGAATTAACGAAAGACTAGGCAACGCGATGCCGAACAATGGCGTAACCTTCCGTGATGTTTTCAACGCATTACCAAAATTTAACGGGAAAAATATCGCGGTCGAACACTTTGTCCGAGCGTGTAATAGAGCATTAAAGATATTACCCGATGCCGAAGACCGGCGATTTTTGCAAATGATCCAGTTTAAACTGGAGGGAAGTGCTAGCGACCTGGTCGACACAAAAGAATACGCGACAGCCGCAGATCTCTTAAAAGACTTAAAAACCAACTTTAGCAGACCAATCGAACTATTGGATCTCGAACTCGAACTTAAAACAATTTCACAAAATTACAATGAATCAGTAATAGATTTCGCAACGCGCACCCGTCAAATCCAAAAACGCGTAATTGACAGACTTAACGAAGTCTATAGGCTCCCAGCCGAAAGGCAGTATCTCAACGATAGAACCGAAGAAGTCAAAAAATCAGTAGCAAGAGCATTTGTCAGAGGACTTTTCGACAAAATTGGAAACCTCCTAATGCACCGCGGAATCGAATCACTCGATAGGGCGATAGAGGAAGCGACGAACATAGAATATGAATTACAAAAACGCCAAACTATCAATCAGAGCCGCATAAAACCAATCCTGACAAATACAGAAACGGAAACAGCCAAAGTTCAATTCGTAGGTACACAGAATCAGCCACACGAGTATTGCACATTTCACGACACATACGGACACTCTACTTCGGAATGTCGCACATTACAACGTATAAAGGACGTTCCCAAATCACCTTTCGACGCACAATTACGCGACCAACTCCAAAATTACAACTATCGCAGCAATTCGCGCGATAGACACCCAAGCAATTATAGAAATAACTCACGAGACAGATACCAGAACAACTATCGCAGCAACTCGCGCGATAGATACCCAAATAATTACAGAAATAACTCACGAGACAGATATCAGAACAACTATCGCAGCAACTCGCGCGACAGATACCCAAACAATTATCGCAGCAACTCGCGCGACAGATACCCAAACAATTACAGAAATGACCCACGGGACGGACACCAAAACAACTATCGCAGCAACTCGCGCGATAGATATGCAATCAACTACGAAAACAACCATCGCAGCAACTCGCGCGATCGGTACCCAAATAACTATCAGGAAATTCCACAAAACAGACCTTATAACCACAACAACGATTATTCAAATAATTACCGCAGCAATTCGCGCGGCCGATACCCGGACAACTTCGGTTCAAACTATTCACAATACCCCAATTATAATTCACGCAATCAATATTACCGTAGCAACTCACGCGATCGATACCAAAACAACTTCCGCAGTAACTCACGCGACAGGGACCCACATAATGACCAACTTCGCGACCCACCATATCCTCAAAACAGATCTCGCGATAATTCACAAAATCGAAATGTCGGTATCAACGAAAGAGAATCCCGAAGCAGGACCAGAAACGAAACCACACAAATCGAAAACGAACTTGAGAACCTCGAATTAAAAAACGAGAACCATGCTTCACGAGACAGCGCGACGCGAAGCAAACTCCAGGAACGCGCAATTTCGAGTCAGTAAAAGACAGAAACAAAGAAATCAAAAAAGCCACAATATCATTGGGAATTTCAAACAAACACAAACCACCAACAGTAACAATAGATTCACTCGACCTTTTCAATAAGAAAACAACATTTTTAGTCGACACGGGAGCACAGATAAATTTAATCAAACTATCCGCAATAGCACGTCATATCGAGATCAATTCATACATAATATACGAACTTTCTGGTATCACCAAAGGTACAATTTTTACATCCGGCATGTGTTCCATCCAAATAAGGAATGTTCGCGTAGAGTTTCATGTAATAAAGAATGAGTTCCCCATAACGCAAGATGCCGTCTTGGGAGATGCATTTTTCAAAGAAACACCCGCAGACATTCTTTATACACAATCGTGTATCTCTTTCGCAGGTTTCGAAATTCCATTCGAAACGTGTGAAAAAGTATTAATCGCAGCACGATCAAGAAGTATGATTCACTTCCGAATAAAAAACACCGACCTCACCGAGGGGTACGTACCAAAAATGAACGCAGGTACGGGTTTATACATAGGAAACGCAATAGTCACAAATCGAAACGGAATCGCATACATTTCAGCCATCAACACTAACGATTTCGACATCAATCTTACAGTCCCGACAATAGAATTAGAACCAATCGAAAAAATTGCAAGTGAACCAGTCGACACCAACGAAGACGATTCTCGCGATACTCTAACCGAATATTGCGCAGCAATCCGTCCGGTAGCAATCAGAGAGAAGGAGAGCAGATTCGAAAAGTTGAAGCCGCTCCTGCATCTAAAAGGTTTAGATGACACGGAGAAGGCGCATGTACTTCGTTTAGCCTCGGAATATTCTCATCTTTTTAGCCTGCCAGGAGAAAAACTGGGACACACATCCGTATCAAAACATGAGATTTTTACAACCGACGAGAAACCAATAAACACCAAGCAATACAGATCCCCACAAATACATAAAGACGAAATACGCAACCAAGTCGAAGATCTCTTGGAAAAAGAAATCATACAGCCGTCCCTATCACCGTATAATTCACCAGTTTGGATTGTACCTAAAAAACCAGATAACACAGGTAAGAAAAGATGGCGTATGGTTATCGATTTTAGGAAATTAAACGAAAAAACAACCCCCGACGCGTACCTGCTACCAAATATCGTCGAAATCTTGGACCAGCTGGGCAAGTCTCAATACTTTTCGGTATTGGATCTCGCATCTGGCTTTCATCAAATCGAAATGCACCCAAGAGACAAACCGAAAACAGCATTTTCCACCGCCAACGGACATTACGAATTTAATCGGATGCCGTTTGGATTAAAAAACGGACCAGCAACCTTCCAGAGGTTAATGGACGTAGTGCTATCGGGTCTTCAGGGAGTAGATCTGTTTGTGTACCTGGACGATATAGTAGTATATGCAGCCGATCTTGAACAACACGAACGAAAGTTTCGGAGATTAGCAAAAAGACTGACAGACGCGGGCCTGACGTTGCAAACAGACAAATGTATATTTCTCCGAAAGGAAGTAGAATATTTAGGCCATAGCATCAGCAAAGAAGGGTCTCAACCCAAACCAGACATAGTTCAAGCAATAGTAGACTTTCCAGTACCAACAAACAGAAAATCCATTATACAATTTCACGCCTTAGCAAATTTTTACAGAAGGTATATTCAGGACTTTGCAAAGATCACTATTCCACTTACAAAACAATTGAAAGCCTCAGAGAAATTCAATTGGACTGAAGAATGCCAGCAAGTTTTTGAGTGCATTAAACAAAAAATAACTTCTCGACCGATTTTACGTTACCCAGATTATACAAAAGAATTCACACTTACAACCGATGCATCTGATTATGCAGTTGGGGCAGTACTTAGCCAAAAACATAACAATTTTGATCACCCAGTTGCATTTTTCTCTCAGACTCTCAAAAAAGCACAGATAACCTACGACACAATGCACAAAGAATTAGTAGCAATCATAAGCGCGACCGAACATTTTAGGCAATACCTGTACGGTCGTCATTTCATATTAATAACGGACAATAGAGCATTAACCTCTTTAGTGAAGAAACCAAACCCCCCTCAAAAGTTTCAACGTTGGCAAGCAATTCTAAACGATTACGACTACGAAATTCACCACAAATCAGGAAAACTCAACGTCGTCGCAGACGCGCTTTCAAGGAACCCAGCAAACATTCTTCCAATTAGACCACGCGAGGAATCTGACGACCAACAAGAAAGACTATTCAAGAAACCAAAGGCGGCCCACCAGCCGAAGACACGCCACCGACCAACATCAGACGAGTCATCCGGTAACCCGGCCCCACATAAGGCACGAGCCGTGGCAGGCACCTCCTCAAGCGAAGAAGAAGAAGACGACGAAACACAGACAACCACCATTCCCGCAAGAACACGCCGCCGTTCAACATCTGACGAATCGTCTGGCAACCCAGCACCACATAAAACACAGATAGTGGCAGACGAAGTAACAAGCGAAGCGGAGGACATGGAAACAACTGCAACCCCGGACAAGGACACAAAACAAGCAAACTCAAACAAAAGAAAATATACAACCGATCAACAAGGGAGAAGTGCACACCTTGAATTAAATCCCTCAATCGACGACAACAACCACGATTCAACATCAGAAGATGAACTCATAACTCAACAAGGAAAACGAAAACAGCATACACTAAAGGACAATTCTACACGAACCAAGACGACTAGGAAAAACTATATGGACACCTCAGATGAAGAAATAATAAACGAAACATGCAAGCGACACAGGAAACGAGAGGAAAAATCAAAACAAATCGACGAAACAAATCAAGCAAATCAAACAAATCAAACAAATCAAACAAATCAAACAAATCAAACAAATCAAACAAAGCAAACAAAGCAAACAAAGCAAACAAAGCAAATCAACGAATCTACGAATAAACAAACGGATGGTCCTATCAATGCCTCAAACGACCGTGCTAAAACCATGGCAGTAGGTATTGATGACGACGCAGTTCGCACCGGAGGCCCCGGCTATGCAACTAACACCGTCACATATAACAAAAAGGCAAGATTAAAGGAAAATGAATCGGCAAGCGAACAAGCATCTGAGGAGGAGAATACAACTCAACCCGGATGCAAACCGCCATCGACACTGGTCGGAGAAGCTGTCAATGACGAAAACATCGGCGTAACCCCTGTGGAACCAACGTTTCGGTCACCACCTGTGCTAAGAAAAAGTCAAATACCAACCGACAACAAAGACGACACAGCACAAACACCGGTCCAGCCAAACTTCCGCTCACCACCAATGGAAAATGTTAATAATTCGCGACCACCAACCAAACGCCGACCTGGTAGACCACGGAAAAGTGCAGCTATAATACCAAGCTCATCCGACACCGACAACCAAGCGGCACTAATCAAACGACGACCTGGCAGACCGCGGAGAAATCCACTCACAGGAACATTAATAACAACACAAAAAGACGAAGCATACAAGAAACTCCAAAAATCAGCGCTGCTGCCACCACCATCACAAGACGATAATGTGCTCTTAACACCCAAACGACGTCCTGGTAGACCACGTAAGAGTATAAAAGACCAACCTGCTGATAAACAACAGGAGAAAACAATACTTCCATCAACATCCGAAAAAGAACCAAAGGAGTCGGATAATGGTTCAGGCTATTATTCACCGCAAATGACACCAGAGTACTGGGACGATGCAGCTGTGGAAGTACAAGAGGAAAACACTAATGCTGCGACACCACATACAGCATGTCCGAGTCCATCGCGTGAAGAACTCACTGGACAACACAATATCGAGCCGAATTTCCGTTCACCTCCCGGAGTGCTCGAACTCACACAACCTGAACAACAAACATCGGAGCCGACACCTAGCACGTCCCACGGAAAACCGCGTATCTATGCACCAACAGGACTCAGCGACAAAAGTAACCGATACCCGACATCATCTTCATCACCACCAACAACAGAAGACGACTCTGAAGTTGCAAGCGACCAGCCATTTCAGCCTTCACAATATCACAGGAAGCGATTGACGCAATCAGAATCACATCCAGCAACAAGGAATGTCACGGTAACAGACGACATACGAACCAGAGACAATATAATTATCACCCAGAAAAACATTTTGGCAGAAAGAGACAACATTGCGCATTTTCTTTCAGCAGATTGCGTCATGAATACAATGGTAGCTAAAGTACTCATGGAAAAAGGAAAAATCGACCGGCAGACGTTTGCAAAATGCAACTTGAAAGTTGGGAACATCGTCATCCAACGATCGAAAACACACTCGTATTTCACCATGATCTGTAAATCGAAAGCTACAGATAACATCAATTTACAAGTTGTTCAAAAATGTCTAGCTGTGCTAATAAAACTCTTGAAAAAAGACAAGTTAAAATCATGCACCATTTCAAAAGACCTTGAAATTATAGACACATTTGCGTGGAATAACGTAAAAACATCATTACGACTGTTAACACTTGGATCGGGAATAACAATTACATTTTGTGAGGGTCTGCTCTCAATCCCACCACCAGTGAACAGGCAGAGCATCATTAGGGAGCTCCACGGATCCACGATTGGCGGACATAAAGGAATTGCGAAAACCTACCAACGCATCCTTACGCAATATTACTGGAAGGGCATGAAAAAGGACATCCGAGAATTCATTAGATACTGTCTTGATTGCCAGAAGAACAAACTAGTTCGGGTTAAAGACAAAGCCCCGATGGTAATCACCGATTCGCCGGCTGAGCCATTCGACAAAGTCGCTATCGACATAGTCGGACCACTACCAAAGACCAAAAATGGTCACGAATACGTTTTAACAATCCTCGATCTATTCAGTAAATTCAGTATTGCGGTCCCGCTTAAACAACAAACGTCCATCGATGTTGCCAAAGCTCTGTGCACAACCCTCATATCAACATTTGGCGCCCCTCGAGCAATACTAACCGACCAAGGGAAAAATTTCATGTCCGATTTATTCAATGACTTTACGGAGTTATTCCAAATAAAGCGGTATAAAACATCAGCATACCATCCGCAATCGAATGGCGCGCTGGAACGCAGCCACCACGGACTTATAGAATACCTCAAACACTTCATTGACGACAACCGCGATTGGGATGAATTACTCACTTTCGCAACACTATCATACAACACAAGCGTACACGAAAGTACAGGATTTACACCGTACGAGTTAGTTTTCGGAAGAATAGCACGTACGCCTTCAGAATTCCCACCACCAGAAAAAGTTATAACGTTTGACGATTACATGACTAGCTTAAATAAACACTTAAAAGAAGTACAACAACTAGCGCTGCAAAAACAAAACCAATTTAAAGAACGCACAAAGCGCTACTATGATAAAAGGGTAAAAACACCAAAATTTAAAATAGGAGACGCAGTATTTCTGATCAAGGAGCCCCGAAAAGGGAAACTTGACTGCAACTACACAGGACCATTCCAGATATTAGAAGTTTTAGATAAAAATAATGTTAAGTTAAAAATGGATAGTAATAAAACAAAGATCGTCCACGTAGACAAAATAAAAATGGCATATGTTGCAGATGCCACGTTTGCGCCCTAAATATGGGAGATCAAATAAAAATCACACCACTCACTCGGAGCCCCGGATTGTACTCACAACCACTTGGGACACTCAGACTACACCACACGACCTGGAACCTTGTCACTTATGTCAAGACACACGGATTATCAACAAGAAGACTCCAAATACAAGAAAACCTTCAAGCAATAAGCAAATATTGTGAAGCTTTAGGATCAGCATGTCTCGCGGAAGCGCAATTAATAACATTAAAGACGCGACTGAGAACTTTAAGAAACACCGAAAATATATTGGAAGAACTAATTCCATCATCAAACGTTACAGAGAATCGACAAAAACGCTCTCCACTCGAATTTTTCGGAAAAATCCAAAAAATCATTTTCGGGACAATGGACGCAGACGATGCGATTAGAATTACAGGACAGATCGAAGCGTTAAGCAATAATTCAATAGAATTAGCAGAGATAATACAAAACCAAACGCACATTATAAAAACAGGATTCGATACAACCGAAAGACAAATCAAATCATTAGCAGAAACCCTAAACAAAGAAACACAGTATATTAGACAAGCGTTTGTCGAATTTCGTAAAGAAATATTGATAACGCAATATAACCAAAAAGCTATATATTTTGTATCACGAATAGAAGAAGACCTCACGGAGTTGGAAATAGATATAGAAACTCTCATTACTGCAATCCTCTTTGCAAAATCAGGGCAAATCCATCCCCAACTGCTGTCCACAGAAACATTTTTGCGCAGTGCAGAGGCTATTGTAAAGGCTTCACCTAATACAGAGTTTCCAATTCCATTGGATTCACAATGCGTACCGGATTTAATAGCCATGTCCGAATTGATAGTTTTCCACAGCGGAGAAAAATTAATTTACGTTTTAAAAATCCCACTACTGGAACTAACGTCATTCAAAATTTATCAACACGTGTCGGTCCCCATTCGCCAATCCTCAGCGACCACACGATTCGCATTTGTCAGGCCTGCGGCTCAGTATACCGCAGTCTCTGAGAATTTCGAATATTACCTAAATTTAAACAGCTTGGACGAATGCAAGTTCGTGTCCTCACGATACATTTGCAGCCAAGTCGACCCGGTACAAATAATAACTAACGAAGCTGAATGCGAGATCCAACTTCTAACAAACCCACAGTTTCGCGATCTCGAGATCTGTGACATCCGATTGAAAACACTGAGACAAACTTATTGGACTAGAATACGAAATAGCAATGCGTGGCTTTACGCAGCTCCAAAAATCGAAAACCTATACGTCATCTGCGCTAACCATGAAACAGTAATTAAAACAATCAATGATTCTGGCATAATACAGTTGAACCCAACATGTCAAGCAAAAACAAAATCAGTCAAATTAGTACCATCATCAGAAATATTAACCTCATCAGAAATAAACTTTTCATATAACTCAGTTCTGAATATTACAAAAATGGTTGAAGAATCAGTCAGAGCTGTTGAATCCTTGAATATTACAGAAGTGCTGGTAGAAACGGAAGTATTTACGCAATTATTAGAACCAAATAATATAAACAACGACCTGACAAAGAATGAAATAGCCTTAAAAGCAGTCATCGCAAAGGCTCGGGAAATAACGAAAACTCAGTACACCCATGGCAGACTCTCAAAATTAGAATCAATCTTGAAATACTCTGGTATTTCAATAGGATCAATCTTGGCATTGGCGGTAGTCGCTTGGAAATTCTCGTTGTTTGGAAAGATATCGAAATTATACAAGATTGTCACATGCTTATCAAAACACAAGGGTATAAAAAAAGAAAAACAAAAACAACCCCACGAACCTGAAGAAGGACATACCGAATATTATAAACAACCCGCACAAATTATCGAAATTGTGCAGTCCACCCCTCGTCACGACATAGCAATAATAGCTGAGGGAAACCCTGAAATCGAAACTAGACCGCAACGCGCGATAGCATACCACCGCAATGCGTTACCATAATGTGGCGCGCGTCTGCACGAGTCTCCACGGAACAAACCCTTTCATACCCCTACCGCAATAACGGCACAGAAATTACCACACTAACTTTTCAAGCTTAAGCAAAGGAGTCAAATTTGGTCATAAAACATGCATAATATACCATATTCTCCTTACACGCAAATAGCACACAAACAACACAGGTAAAATGGCCGCGACACCTCCAACAACACCAATAATGGCAGCCATTTGTCCTATTTGCCATATAATCGGCAATAGGGACCACCTCCCAGGGCACCTGGAAGGGTGCACAAGGGAGTTCGCGGAGAGGGTGCGCAGCCAACCAGAGGGGAGGATACGATGCCCTCTGTGCGACACCCTGCTGCCGGCGCGGGCAGCAATCATGCATTTGGAGAAATGTTCAACATTTTGGGCAAGGGCCGGCGTATGGCCACGGGGCGAGGCCATAATGAGGACAGGGACGATACTGACAGAGACTGAGACAGCGACAGAAACAGGAACGGACACAAGAAAACGACAGACAAACGAACAACCGACCCCGACGGCACCAACAAAACGTCGACGATTCGATAAAACGACAATAGAAGCACCATCATCATCATCATCATCATCACCGACAACAACCCCACCGACATCCCCACCGATCTACAGCCCGAGAACCCCGTCAACATCCCCACCACCACTCCCTACATCAAAAACATCACCGCAAACATCAACGGCATCGACAGACGAAATTATCGAAATAACAGAAGACGACAAGGAGACGCAAACGGACCCGACACAACTCAGCGCACACGAAGTCGCAGAATGGCTGAAACAACAGGACACACGAACTATAACACAATTTAACAGATACTTACAAGACATTTTTGACGAACGACTGCACAACTTTTTACAAACGTAAAAGACGGAAGAACCCAAACAAACAACGACAAACAAACTGAGCGAATCACAAAACAACAGGACACACATACACACATATAATAACGATAACAATAAGCACAGATATAACCATTTACGATAATACCAGCAAATAGGACACATACACATACGCACATAACCATAGAAATAAGACTATAAACTTATAATCATAGAAATAAAACTATATAAAATAACCATAGAAATAGGGCCATGTAAGCATATAATCATAGAAGTAAGATCAGTACGTAACCACACATAAATACATATAACCATAGAAATAAGAATACCAAATACCATTATAACTATACGAAATAAATAATACAAACAGCATTAACGCACGAACAGGTACCCGCTTTATTCTCACACGCACTCTATGACCTAATCCAAAGCACATCCCATTAACAAGCCTCTCCTACTAACCCAATATACTAAACGAGATTTAGACTGTTTCAGAAGAACATTATAGGAAACCAATTTCGATAACAGAACGACAACGCAAACCTGGAAACGAACAAAGAAAGAAGCCAAAAATTAACAAAACCACGACCTTCGAAAAAAATAACAAATTACACCCACAACAGAAGGGAAAACAGAAATACGACAACCAGGAAATAAAAGAAAACATCTCTCTTTTTCTCTTAGCATAACAAAATCCGAAAAACAAACCTAATCCAGTATAACACAACCACCCCCTACTAACACAAAAACTAATACGGATCTAGATTGTTGCAGGTCACAGTAACTAAAACCCCACAAAGATAATAACGGCAGGAAAAGGAACAATAGAAGGAAGATACAAAATAGAAACCAAAAGAAAAGATAACACTACATAATTGTAGTGTTATCTTTTCTTTTGGTTTCTATTTTGTATCTTCCTTCTATTCAATGTTTGTTTCCTGCAATTCAATGTTTGTTTCCTGCAATGTTCTTAATAGAACATTGCAGGAAACAAACATTGAATTATATAACGTAGAGTCAACATACCAATAACAAAATTGTAAAATCTATTAAAATTGTATAGAATCGCACAAAACTCAAAAACTGTAAAAATGTACGATGCGGAGCATCGTTTTGTAAGAGGGGGAGTGTGACGGCCCCACAAGTCCCCTATTCCTAACTGTCCTTTCCCACACCTTAAACCCAACACCTTAAAGTTCCATACATCCGTTCTCACGCGGACATCCTATTCCTCACCCATACCACCTTAATCCTAATCTCTATTCCACGAATGCTGACGAGTCCGTCAGCATCTCTAGCGCAATCCCACGGTCCACGCGTGGATGCTGCATGCACCACGCACGTGGTATCCCCTCCAATAGACCCTAAAACAATGGGCCCTTTGACTCGTGGTGCCCGAGAGCGTCACCTCAAAGTCCAGTTCATCTCCAACATTCATTCAATAGACTTCTACTTTCCTTATTAAAACCTCCGTGCACTTCTCCAATTAACAACTGATCTATTAAAGACAATACTTATATATTTTTCCATCATTCTCATTTACACCCGCATCGACCATCACAAAATCATTTCAAGTAAAATTATCACCCTAAGATTCAATTGATTTTTTGTAGTTCAAGTTTTATAGGTAACAGACGTCTGTATAATTTAATTTCATAAGAAATTAAAAATAAAAATTTTGGTACAAAAACATTTCAATTACAATTCTCACGACAAATTTGGATTGAATTTTTGACGAAATCATTTCAATTAAAAATATCACCCTAAATTTTAATTGATCTTTTGTAATTTGAGGTTTATCCGTAAGAGAAGTCTATATAATTAGTATTTATAACCAATTGAAAATAAAAATTTGCCTACTAAAACATTTCAATTAAAATTGTCACCCAAAATCTTAATTGAATTTTTGTAGTTTAAATTTTATCTAAAGAAGAAGTATGTATGATAAATTTCAAACCCAGTTGAAAATGAAAATTTATAGACGAAATCATTTCAATTGAAAATATCACCCTAAATTTTAATTGATTTTTTGTAATTTGAGTTTTATCCGTAAGAGAAGTCTATATAATTAGTATTTATAACGAATTGAAAATAAAAATTTTCCTACTAAAACATTTCAATTAAAATTATAACCCAAAATCTTAATTGAATTTTTGTTGTTTAAGTTTTAATCGTAAGAGAAGTCTGTATTATTAAATTTTATAACTAATTGAAAAAAGAAATTATCCTACAAATTTATTTCAATCTAAATTACGATCCTAAATTTTAATTGAATTTTTGTAGTTTAAATTTTATCTATAGAAGAAGTATGTATGTATGACGTCATCTTGTCATCTCGTCATCATCTCGTTAACTCGTCATCAACCCGTCATCTCGGCATTTCGTCATCCCGTCATCTCATCATCTCGTCATCTCTTCATCTCGTCATCTCTTCATCTCGTCATATCGTCATCTCGTCATCTGATCATCATCTCGTTATCTCGTCATCGTCTCGTCATCTCGTCATCTAATCATCATCTTGTCATCTCGTCATTTCGTCATCTCTCTCATCTCGTCATCTCGCCCACTCGTCATCGGGTCATCACGCCATCTCGTCATCCCGTCATATCGTCATCTTCTCATCTCGTCATCATCTCTTCATCTCGTCATCTCGTCATCTCGTCATCTCGTCATCTCATCCTCTCGTCATCTCGTCATCTCGTCATCTCGTTATCTCGTCATCTCGTCATCTCGTCATCTCTCCATTTCGTCATATCATCATCTCGTCATCTCGTCATCTTGTCATCTCCTCATCTCGTCATCTCGTCATCTCGTCACCTCGTCACCTCGTAATCCCGTAATCTCGTAATCTCGTCCCTCGTCATCTCGTAATCTCGTCATCTCGTCATCTCGTAATCTCGTAATCTCGTCATCTGGTCAGCTCGTCATCTTGTCATCTCGTCACCTTGTCACCTCGTAATCACGTAATCTCGTAATCTCGTCTCTCGTCATCTCATCATCACGTCATCTCGTCATCTCGTAATCTTGTAATCTCGTCGTCTCGTTATCTCGTTATCTCGTCATCACGTCATCTCGTCATCTCATGATGATAAGATCATTTCGTCATCTCGTTACCTCATCATCATCTCGTGATCTCGACATCTCGTTATCTCATCATCATCTCGTCATCTTGTCAACTCATCAACCTCTCGTCATCTCGTCATCCCGTCATCTCGTCAGCTCGTCATATCGTCAGCTCGTCATCTCATCATCAACTCGTCATCTCGTCATCTCATCGTCATCTCGTAATCTCAAAATCCTATCATCATCTCGTCATCTCGTTATCTAATCATCATCTCGTCATCTCGTCATCTCGTCTTATCGTCATCTCGTCATCTCATCATCATCTCGTCATCTCGTCATCTAATCGTCATCTCGTCATCTCGTCATGTCGTCTTATCGTCATCTCGTCGTATCGTCATCTCGTCTTATCGTCATCTCGTCATATCGTCATCTCATTATCATCTCGTCATCTCGTCATCTCATCACCTCGTCATCTCGTCGTCTCGTCATCATCTCGTCATCTCGTCATCTCGTCTTATCGTCATCTCATTATCATCTCGTGATCTCGTGATCTCATCACCTCGTCATCTCGTCGTCTCGTCATCTTGTCATCTCGTTATCTCATCATCATCTCGTCATCTCATTATCATATCGTCATCTGGTCATCTAATCATCAACTCGTCTTATTGTCATCTCGTCTTATCGTCATCTCATTATCATCTCATCATCTCGTCTTCTTGTCATCTCGTCATCTCGTCATATCTTCATCTCATCATCTCGTCATCTCGTCATCTCGTCATCTCGTCATCTCGTCTTCTCGTCATCTCGTCATCTTGTCATCTCATCATCATCTCGTCATCTCGTCATCTCGTTATCTCATCGTCATCTCGTCATCTCGACATCTCGTCATCTCGTCGTCTCGTCATCTTGTCATCTCGTCATCTCGTCATCTCGTCATCTTGTCATCTCGCCATCTCATCATCGTCTCGTCATCTCGTCATCTCGTAATCTCGTCATCCAATCATCATCTCGTCATCTCGTCTTATCGTCATCTCATTATCATCTCGTCATCTTGTCATCTCATCACCTCGTCATTTCGTCGTCTCGTCATCTTGTCATCTCGTCATCTTGTCATCTCGCCATCTCATCATCATCTCGTCATCTCATCATCATCTCGTCATCTCGTCACCTCGTCATCTCGTCATCTCGTCATCATGTAATCTCGTCATCTTGTCATCTCGTCATATATTCATCTCATCATCTCGTCATCTCATCTTCATCTCGTCATCTCGTCATCTCGTCATCTCAGCATCATCTCGTCATCTTGTCATCTTGTCATCTCGTCATCTCGTCATCTCGTCATCTCGTCATCTCGTAATCTCGTTATCTCGTTATCTCGTCATCACGTCATCTCGTCATCTCGTCATCTCATGATGATAAGATCATTTCGTCATCTCGTTATCTCATCATCATCTCGTGATCTCGACATCTCGTTATCTCATCATCATCTCGTCATCTTGTCATCTCATCAACCTCTCGTCATCTCGTCATCCCGTCATCTCGTCAGCTCGTCATATCGTCAGCTCGTCATCTCATCGTCATCTCGTAATCTCAAAATCCTATCATCATCTCGTCATCTCGTCATCTCATCATCATCTCGTCATCTCGTTATCTAATCATCATCTCGTCATCTCGTCATCTCGTCTTATCGTCATCTCGTCATCTCGTCATCTCGTCATCCCGTCATCATCTCGTCATCTCGTCATCTCGCCATCTTATCATCTTATCATCATCTCGTCATCTCTTCATTTCGTCATCTCGTCATGTCGTCATCTCGTCATCTCGTCATCTCGTCATCTTGTCATCTCGTCATCTCGTCATATCGTCATCTCGTCATCTCGTCATATCGTCATCTCGCCATCTCGTCATCTCGTCATCTCGTCATCTCGTCATCTCGTCATCTCGTCATCCCTTCATCATCTCGTCATCTCGTCATCTCGTCATCTTATCATCTTATCATCATCTCGTCATCTCGTCATTTCGTCATCTCGTCATGTCGTCATCTCGTCATCTCGTCATCTCGTCATCTTGTCATCTCATCATCATCTTGTTATATCGTCATCTCGTCATCTCGTCATCTCGTCATCTCGTCATCTTGTCATCCCGTCATCTCGTCATCTTGACATCTCGTCATCTTGACATCTCGCCATCTCATCAACATCTCGTCATCCCGTCATCTCGTTATATAGTGATCTCGTCATCTCGTCATCTCATCATCATCTCGTCATCTCGTCATCTAATCGTCATCTCGTCATCTCGTCATGTCGTCTTATCGTCATCTCGTCGTATCGTCATCTCGTCTTATCGTCATCTCGTCATCTCGTCATCTCATTATCATCTCGTCATCTCGTCATCTCATCACCTCGTCATCTCGTCGTCTCGTCATCATCTCGTCATCTCGTCATCTCGTCTTATCGTCATCTCATTATCATCTCGTGATCTCGTCATCTCATCACCTCGTCATCTCGTCATCTCGTCGTCTCGTCATCTTGTCATCTCGTAATCTCATCATCATCTCGTCATCTCATTATCATCTCGTCATCTGGTCATCTAATCATCATCTCGTCTTATTGTCATCTCGTCTTATCGTCATCTCATTATCATCTCGTCATCCGGTCATCTCGTCATCTCGTCATCTCGTCATCTCGTCGTCTCGTCTTGTCATCTCGTCATCTCGTCATCTCGTCATATCTTCATCTCATCATCTCGTCATCTCGTCATCTCGTCATCTCGTCATCTTGTCATCTCATCATCATCTCGTCATCTCGTCATCTCGTCATCGTGACATCTCGTTATATAGTCATCTCGTCATCTCGTCATCTCGTCATCTCGTCATCTCGTCATCTCGTCATCTCGTCATCACGTCATCTCGTCATCTCGTCATCTCGTCATCTTATCATCTTATCATCATCTCATCATCTCGTCATCTAATCGTCATCTCGTCATCTCGTCTTATCGTCATCTCGTCATCTTGTAATCTCGTCATCTCGTCATCTTTTCTCATATTCATCTCATCATCTCCTCATCTCATCATCATCTCGTCATCCCGTCATCTCGTCAGCTCGTCATCTCGTCATCTCGTCATCTCGTCATCTCGTCATCTCCTCATCTCGTCATTTTGTCATCTCGTCATCTCGCCATCTCGTCATATCGTCATCTCGTTATCTCATCATCTCGGCATCTCATCATCATCTCGTCGACTCGTCATCTCGTCATCTCATCATCATCTCGTCATCTGGTCATCTAATCATCATCTCGTCATCTCGGCTTATTGTCATCTCGTCTTATCGTCATCTCGTCATCTCATCATCATCTCGTCATCCCGTCATCTCGTCATCTCGTCATCTCGTCATCTCATCATCTCGTCATCTCGTCATCTCGTCATCTCATAATTATCTCGTCATCTTGTCATCTCATCATCATCTCGTCATCTCGTTATCTCATCGTCATCTCGTCATCTCGTCATCTCGTGATCTCGTCATATCTTCATCTCATCATCTCGTCATCTCGTCATCTCGTCATCTCGTCATCTCATAATTATCTCGTCATCTCGTTATCTCATCGTCATCTCGTCATCTCGACATCTCGTCATCTCGTTATCTCGTCATCTCGTCATCTCGTCATCTCGTCATCTCATCATCTCGTCTTCTTGTCATCTCGTCATCTCGTCATCTTGTCATCTCGCCATCTCATCATCATCTCGTCATCTCGTCATCCAATCATCATCTCGTCATATCGTCATCTCGTCTTATCGTAATCTCGTCTCATCGTCATCTCGTCATCTCGTTATCTTATCATCTCGGCATCTCATCATCATCTCGTCGACTCGTCATCTCGTCATCTCATCATCATTTCGTCATCTGGTCATCTAATCATCATCTCGTCATCTCGTCTTATTGTCATCTCGTCTTATCGTCATCTCGTCATCTCATCATCATCTCGTCATCCCGTCATCTCATCATCTCGTTTTGTCATCTCGTCATCTCGTCATATCTTCATCTCATCATCTCATCATCTCATCATCTCGTCATCTCGTCATATCGTCATCTCGTCATCTCATAATTATCTCGTCGTCTCGTCATCTTGTCATCTCATCATCATCTCGTCATCTCGTTATATCATCGTCATCTCGTCAACTTGACATCTCGTCATCTCGTAATCTCATCATCATCTCGTCATCTGGTCATCTAATCATCATCTCGTCATCTCGGCTTATTGTCATCTCGTCTTATCGTCATCTCGTCATCTCATCATCATCTCTTCATCCCGTCATCTCGTCATCTTGTCATCTCATCATCATCTCGAAATCTCGTTATCTCATCGTCATCTCGTCATCTCGACATCTCGTCATCTCGTTATCTCGTCATCTCGTTATCTCGTCATCTCGTCATCTCGTCATCTCGTCATCTCATCATCTCGTCTTCTTGTCATCTCGTCATCTCGACATCTTGTCATCTCGCCATCTCATCATCATCTCGTCATCTCGTCATCTCGTCATCTCGTCATCTCGTCATCTCGTCATCTCGTCATCTCGTCATCTCGTCATCCATTCATCATCTCGTCATCTCGTCATCTCGTCTTATCGTAATCTCGTCTAATCGTCATCTCATCATCTCATCATCATCTCGTCATCTCGTCATCTCGTCATTTCGTTATCTCGTCATCTTCTCATCACCTCGTCATCTCGTCATATCGTCATCTCGTCATCTTGTAATCTCATCATCATCTCGTCATCTCGTCATCTCGTCATCTCGTCATCTTGTCATCTCGTCATCCCGTCATCATCTCGTCATCTCGTCATCTCGTCATCTTATCATCTCATCATCATCTCGTCAACTCGTCATCTCGTCATCTCGTCATCTCGTCATCTCGACATCTCGTCTTCTTGTCATCTCGTCATCTTGTCATCTCGCCATCTCATTATCATTTCGTCATTTCGTCACCTCGTCATCTCGTCATCTCGTCATCTCGTCATGTCGTCACCTCGTCATCTCGTCATCTCGTCAGATATTCATCTCATCATCTCGTCAACTCATCTTCATCTCGTCATCTCGTCATCTCGTCATCCCGTCATATCGTCACATCGGCATCTCATCATGATCTCGTCATCCCGTCATCTTGTCATCTCGTCATCTCGTCGACTCCTCATCTCGTCATCTTGTAATCTCGTCATCTTGACATATCGCCATCTCATCATCATCTCGTCATCTCGTCATCTCGTCATCTCGTCATCTCATCATCATCTCATCATCTCGTCATCTAATCGTCATCTCGTCATCTCGTAATCTCGTAATCTCGTCATGTCGTCATATATTCATCTCATCATCTCGTCATCTCATCTTCATCTCGTCATCTCGTCATCTCGTCATCTCGTCATCTCGTCATCTCATCATCATTTCGTCATCTGGCCATCCAATCATCATCTCGTCATCTCGTCTTACTGTCATCTCGTTTTATCGTCATCTCCTCATCTCAGTATCATCTCGTCACCCCGTCATCTCGTCATCTCGTCATCTCGTCATCTCGTCTTGTCATCTCGTCATCTCGTCATATCTTCATCTCATCATCTCGTCATCACGTCTTCTCGTCATCTCGTCATCTCGTCATCTCATAATTATCTCGTCGTCTCGTCATCTTGTCATCTCATCATCATCTCGTCATCTCGTTATCTCATCGTCATCTCGTCATCTTGTCATCTTGTCATCTCGTCATCACGTCATCTCGTCATCTTGTCATCTCGCCATCTCATCATCGTCTCGTCATCTCGTCATCTCGTCATCTCGTCATCCAATCATCATCTCGTCATCTCGTCTTATCGTAATCTCGTCTTATCGTCATCTCATTATCATCTCGTCATCTCGTCATCTCATCACCTCGTCATCTCGTCATTTCGTCGTCTCGTCATGGTGTCATCTCGCCATCTCATCATCATCTCGTCATCTTATAATCATCTCGTCATCTCATCATCATCTCGTCATCTCGTCACCTCGTCATCTCGTCATCTTGTCATCTCGTCATCTCGTCATATATTCATCTCATCATCTCGTCATCTCATCTTCATCCCGTCATATCGTCATCTCGTCATCTCATCGTCTCGGCATCTCATCATCATCTCGGCATCCCGTCATCTTGTCATCTCGCCATCGTGACATCTCGTTATATAGTCATCTCGTCATCTCGTCATCTCATCATCATCTCGTCATCTGGTCATTTAATCATCATCTCGACATCTTGTCATCTCATCATCATCTCATCATCCCGTCATCTCGTCATCTCGTCATCTCGTCATCTCGTCATCTTGTCATCTCGTCATATCTTCATCTCATCATCTCGTCATCTCATAATTATCTCGTCATCTTGTCGTCTCATCATCATCTCGTCATCTCGTTATCTCATCGTCATCTCATCATCTCGTCATCTCGTCTTATCGTCATCTCGTCATCTCGTCATCTTATTATCATTTCGTCATCTCGTCATCTCATCACCTCGTCATCTCGTCGTCTCGTCATCATCTCGTCATCTCGTCATCGCGTCGTATCGTTATATCGCCTTGACGTCATCTCATTATCATCTCGTCATCTGTCATCTCATCACCTCATCATCTCGTCGTCTCGTCATCTTGTCATCTCGTCATCTCATCATTATCTCGTCATCTCGTCACCTCGTCATCTCGTCATCTCGTCATCTCGTAATGTCGTCATCTCGTCATCTCGTCACCTCGTCATCTCGTCATCTCGTCATCTCGTTATCTCATCGTCATCTCGTCATCTCGACATCTCGTCATCTCGTCATCTCATCATCTCGTCATCGTCTCGTCATCTCGTCATCTCGTCATCACGTCATCTCGTCATCTTGTCATCTCGTCATCTCATCATCGTCTCGTCATCTCGTCATCTCGTCATCTCGTCATTTCGTCATCTCGTCATCTCGTCATCTCATCATTTCGTCATCTCGTCATCCAATCATCATCTCGTCATCTCGTCTTATCGTAATCTCGTCTTATCGTCATCTCATTATCATCTCGTCATCCCATCACCTCGTCATCTCGTCATTTCGTCGTCTCGTCATCTTGTCATCTCGCCATCTCATCATCATCTCGTCATCTCATCATCATCTTGTCATCTCATCGTCATCTCGTCATCTCGTCACCTCGTCATCTCGTCATCTCGTCATCTCGTCATCTCCTAATCTCGTCATCTCGTCATATATTCATCTCATCTTCATCTCGTCATCTCGTCATCTCGTCATATTGTCATCTCGTCATCTCATCATCATCTCGGCATCCCGTCATGTTGTCATCTCGTCATCGTGACATCTCGTTATATAGTCATCTCGTCATCTCGTCATTTCAGCATCATCTCGTCATCTGGTCATCTAATCATCATCTCGACATCTCGTCATCTCATCATCATCTCGTCATCCCATCATCTCGTCATCTCGTCGTCTCGTCATCTCGTCATCTCGTCATCTCGTCATCTCGTCATCTCGTCATATCTTCATCTCGTCATCTGGTCATCTCGTCATCTCGTCATCTCGTCATCTCATAATTATCTCGTCATCTCGTCATATCTTCATCTCATCATCTCGTCATCTCGTCATCTCATAATTATCTCGTCATCTTGTCATCTCATCATCATCTCGTCATCTCGTCATCTCGTTATCTCGTCATCTCGTCATCTCGTCATCTCGTCATCTCGTCATCTCGTCATCTCGTCGTCTCGTCATCTCGTCATCTCATTATCATCTTGTTATCTCGTCATCTCGTCGACTCGTCAACCCGTCATCTCGTCATCTCGTCATCTCGTCATCTTGTCATCCCGTCATCTCGTCATCTTGACATCTCGCCATCTCGTCATCTCGTCGTCTCGTCATCTTGACATCTCGCCATCTCATCATCATCTCTTCATCCCGTCATCTCGTTATATAGTCATCTCGTCATCTCGTCATCTCATCATCATCTCGTCATCTCGTCATCTAATCGTCATCTCGTCATCTCGTCATCTCGTCATCTCATTATCATCTTGTTATCTCGTCATCTCATCACCTCGTTATCTCGTCGTCTCGTCATCATTTCGCCATCTCGTCATCTCGTCTTATTGTTATATCGCGTTATCGTCATCTTATTATCATCTCGTCATCCCGTCATCTCGTCACATCGTCATCTTGTCATCTCGTCATCTCATCATCATCTCGTCATCTCATCATCATCTCGTCATCTCGTCACCTTGTCATCTCGTCATCTCGTCATATATTCATCTCATCATCTCGTCATCTCGTCATCTCGTCATATATTCATCTCATCATCTCGTCAACTCATCTTCATCTCGTCATCTCGTCATCTCGTCATCTCATCATCATCTCGTCATCTCGTCATCTAATCGTCATCTCGTCATCTCGTCATCTCGTCTTATCGTCATCTCGTCGTATCGTCATCTCGTCTTATCGTCATCTCGTCATCTCGTCATCTCATTATCATTTCGTCATCTCGTCACCTCGTCATCTCGTCATCCCGTCATATCGTCACATCGGCATCACATCATCATCTCGTCATCCCGTCATCTTGTCATCTCGTCATCTCGTCGACTCCTCATCTCGTCATCTTGTGATCTCGTCATCTTGACATATCGCCATCTCATCATCATCTCGTCATCTCATAATTATCTTGTCATCTTGTCGTCTCATCATCATCTCGTCATCTCGTTATCTCATCGTCATCTCGTCATCTCGTCATCTCGTCTTATCGTCATCTCGTCATCTCGCCATCTCATTATCATTTCGTCATTTCGTCATCTCATCACCTCGTCATCTCGTCGTCTCGTCATCTCGTCATCGCGTCTTATCGTTATATCGCCTTGACGTCATCTCATTATCATCTCGTCATCTTGTCATCTCATCACCTCATCATCTCGTCGTCTCATCATCTTGTCATCTCGTCATCTCATCATCATCTCGTCATCTCGTCACCTCGTCATCTCGTCATCCCGTCGTATCGTTATGTAGTCATCTCGTCATCTCGTCATCTCATCATCTCGTCATCTAATCGTCATCCGGTCATCTCGTCTTATCGTCATCTCGTCATCTCGTAATCTCGTCATCTCGCCATCTCATCATCATCTCGTCATCTCGTCATCTAATCGTCATCTCGTCATCTCGTCTAATCGTCATCTCGTCGTATCGTCATCTCGTCTTATCGTCATCTCGTCATCTCGTCATCTCGTCTAATCGTCATCTCGTCGTATCGTCATCTCGTCTTATCGTCATCTCGTCATCTCGTCATCTCATTATCATTCCGTCATCTCGTCATCTCATCACCTCCCCATCTCGTCATCTCGTCATCGCGTCTTATCGTTATATCGCCTTGACGTCATCTCATTATCATCTCGTCATCTTGTCATCTCATCACCTCATCATCTCGTCGTCTCGTCATCTTGTCATCTCGTCATCTCATCATCATCTCGTCATCTCATCATCATCTCGTCATCTCGTCATCTCGTCATCTCGTCATCTCGTCATCTCGTAATGTCGTCATCTCGTCATCTCGTCATCTCGTCAGATATTCATCGAATCATCTCGTCAACTCATCTTCATCTCGTCATCTCGTCATCCCGTCATCTCGTCATATCGTCACATCGGCATCGCATCATCATCTCGTCATCCCGTCATCTTGTCATCTCGTCGACTCCTCATCTCGTCATCTTGTCATCTCGTCATCTTGACATACCGCCATCTCATCATCATCTCGTCATCTCGTCATCCCGTCATATCGTTATGTAGTCATCTCGTCATCTCGTCATCTCATCATCATCTCATCATCTCGTCATCTAATCGTCATCTCGTCATCTCGTCTTATCGTCATCTCGTCATCTCGTAATCTCGTAATCTCGTCATCTCGTCATCTCGTCATATATTCATCTCATCATCTCGTCATCTCATCTTCATCTCGTCATCTCGTCATCTCGTCATCTTGTAATCTCGTCATCTCGTCATCTCGTCAACTCGTCATATATTCATCTCATCATCTCGTCATCTCATCTTCATCTCGTCATCTCGTCATCTCGTCATCTCATCATCATCTCGTCATCTGGTCATCTAATCATCATCTCGTCATCTCGTCTTATTGTCATCTCGTCTTATCGTCATCTCGTCATCTCAGTATCATCTCGTCATCCCGTCATCTCGTCATCTCGTCATCTCGTCATCTCGTCTTGTCATCTCGTCATCTCGTCATATCTTCATCTCATCATCTCGTCATCTTACCATCTCGTCATCTCGTCATCTCATCACCTCGTCATCTCGTCGTCTCGTCATCTTGTCATCTCGTCATCTCATCACCTCGTCATCTCGTCATCATCTTGTCATCTCGTCATCGCGTCTTATCGTTATATCGCCTTGACGTCATCTCATTATCATCTCGTCATCTCATCATCATCTCGTCATCGCGTCACCTCGTCATCTCGTCACCTCGTCATCTCGTCATCTCGTCATCTCGTAATGTCGTCATCTCGTCAGATATTCATCTCATCATCTCGTCAACTCATCTTCATCTCGTCATCTCGTCA
The DNA here is from genome assembly GCA_963669185.1 of Dyspetes luteomarginatus. Taxonomy (NCBI): domain Eukaryota; kingdom Metazoa; phylum Arthropoda; class Insecta; order Hymenoptera; family Ichneumonidae; genus Dyspetes; species Dyspetes luteomarginatus. Next base: position 15,147,262 of record OY769903.1, on the reverse strand, counting down.
TCTCGTCATCTCGTTATCTCGTCATCTTGTTATCTCGTCATCTCGTCATCTCGTAATCTCGTCATCTCGCTATCTCATCATCATCTCGTCATCTCGTCATCTAATCGTCATCTCGTCATCTCGTCTAATCGTCATCTCGTCATATCGTCATCTCGTCTTATCGTCATCTCGTCATCTCGTCATCTCATTATCATTTCGTCATCTCGTCATCTCATCAACTCGTTATCTCGTCATCATCTCGTCATCCCGTCATCGCGTCTTATCGTTATATCGCCTTGACGTCATCTCATTATCATCTCGTCATCTTGTCATCTCATCACCTCATCATCTCGTCGTCTCGTCATCTTGTCATCTCGTCATCTCATCATCATCCCGTCATCTCATCATCATCTCGTCATCTCGTCACCTCGTCATCTCGTCATCTCGTCATCTCGTAATGTCGTCATCTCGTCAGATATTCATCTCATCATCTCGTCAACTCATCTTCATCTCGTCATCTCGTCATCTCGTCATCTCGTCATCTCGTCATCTCGTCATCTCGTCATCTCGTCATCTCGTCATCTCGTCATCTCGTCATCTCATTATCATCTTGTTATCTCGTCATCTCGTCGACTCGTCAACTCGTCATCTCGTCATCTCGTCATCTCGTCATCTAGTCACCTTGTCATCCCGTCATCTCGTCATCTTGACATCTCGCCTTCTCGTCATCTCGTCGTCTCGTCATCTTGACGTCTCGCCATCTCATCATCATCTCATCATCCCGTCATCTCGTTATATAGTCATCTCGTCATCTCGTCATCTCATCATCATCTCGTCAACTCGTCATCTCGTCATCTCGTCATCTCGTCGTATCGTTATCTCGTCTTATCGTCATCTCTTCATCTCGTCATCATTTCGCCATCCCGTCATCTCGTCTTATCGTTATATCGTCTCATCGTCATCTTATTATCATCTCGTTATCTCGTCATCTCATCACCTCGTCATCTCGTCGTCTCGTCATCTTGTCATCTCGTCATCTCATCATCATCTCGTCATCTCATCATCATCTCGTCATCTCGTCACCTTGTCATCTCGTCATCTCGTCATCTCGTAATCTCGTCATCTCGTCATCTCGTCATCTCGTCATCTCGTCATATATTCATCTCATCATCTCGTCAACTCATTTTCATCTCGTCATCTCGTCATGTCGTCATCTCGTCATATCGTCACATCGGCATCTCATCATCATCTTGTCATCCCGTCATCTTGTCATCTCGTCATATCGTCGACTCCTCATCTCGTCATCTTGTCATCTCGTCATCTTGACATATCGCCATCTCTTCATCTCGTCATCTCGTCATCTCATCATCATCTCATCATCCCGTCATCTAATCGTCATCTCGTCATCTCGTCTTATCGTCAGCTCGTCATCCCGTAATCTCGTCATCTCGTCATATATTCATCTCATCATCTCGTCATCTCATCTTCATCTCGTCATCTCGTCATCTCGTCATCTCGTCATCTTGTCGTCTCGTCATCTCGTCATCTCATCATCCTCTCGTCATCTGGTCATCTAATCATCATCTCGTCATCTCGTCTTATTGTCATCTCGTCTTATCGTCAACTCGTCATCTCAGTATCATCTCGTTATCCCGTCATCACGTCATCTCGTCATCTCGTCATCTCGTCTTGTCATCTCGTCATCTCGTCATCTCGTCATCTCATAATTATCTCGTCGTCCCGTCATCTTGTCATGTCATCATCATCTCGTCATCTCCTTATTTCATCGTCATCTTGCCATCTCGACATCTCGTCATCTCGTCATCTCGTCATCTTGTCATCTTGTCATCTCGTCATCACGTCATCTCGTCATCTTGTCTTCTCGTCATCCAATCATCATCTCGTCATCTCGTCTTATCGTAATCTCGTCATCTCGTCATCTCGTAATCTCGTCATCTCGTCATCTCGTCATATATTCATCTCATCATCTCGTCATCTCATCTTCATGTCGTCATCTCATCTTCATCTCGTCATCTCGTCATCTCGTCATCTCGTCATCTTGTCATCTCGTCATCTCGTCATCTTGGCATCTCGTTATATAGTCATCTCGTCATCTCGTCATCTCGTCAACTCATCATCAGCTCGTCATCTGGTCATCTAATCATCATCTCGTAATCTCGTCTTATTATCATCTCGTCTTATCGTCATCTCGTCATCTCAGTATCATCTCGTCATCCCGTCATCTCGTAATCTCGTCATCTCGTCATCTCGTCTTGTCATCTCGTCATCTCGTCATATCTTCATCTCATCATCTCGTCATCTTACCATCTCGTCGTCTCGTCATCTCATCACCTCGTCATCTCGTCGTCTCGTCATCTTGTCATCTCGTCATCTCATCACCCCGTCATCTCGTCATCATCTCGTCATCTCGTCATCGCGTCTTATCGTTATATCGCCTTGACGTCATCTCATTATCATCTCGTCATCTCATCATCATCTCGTCATCTCGTCACCTCGTCATCTCGTCAGATATTCATCTCGTCATCTCGTCAGATATTCATCTCATCATCTCGTCAGATATTCATCTCATCATCTCGTCAACTCATCTTCATCTCGTCATCTCGTCATCTCGTCATCTCGTCATCTCGTCATCTCGTTATCTCGTCATCTCGTTATCTCATTATCATCTTGTTATCTCGTCATCTCGTCATCTCGTAATCTCGTCATCTCGCTATCTCATCATCATCTCGTCATCTCGTCATCTAATCGTCATCTCGTCATCTCGTCTAATCGTCATCTCGTCATATCGTCATCTCGTTTTATCGTCATCTCGTCATCTCGTCATCTCATTATCATTTCGTCATCTCGTCATCTCATCAACTCGTCATCTCGTCATCATCTCGTCATCTCGTCATCGCGTCTTATCGTTATATCGCCTTGACGTCATCTCATTATCATCTCGTCATCTTGTCATCTCATCACCTCATCATCTCGTCGTCTCGTTAACTTGTCATCTCGTCATCTCATCATCATCCCGTCATCTCATCATCATCTCGTCATCTCGTCACCTCGTCATCTCGTCATCTGGTCATCTCGTAATGTCGTCATCTCGTCAGATATTCATCTCATCATCTCGTCAACTCATCTTCATCTGGTCATCTCGTCATCTCGTCATCTCGTCATCTCGTCATCTCGTCATCTCGTCATCTCGTCATCTCGTCATCTCGTCATCTCGTCATCTCGTCATCTCGTCATCTCGTCATCTCATTATCATCTTGTTATCTCGTCATCTCGTCGACTCGTCAACTCGTCATCTCGTCATCTCGTCATCTCGTCATCTCGTTATCTCGTCATCTCGTTATCTCATTATCATCTTGTTATCTCGTCATCTCGTCATCTCGTAATCTCGTCATCTCGCTATCTCATCATCATCTCGTCATCTCGTCATCTAATCGTCATCTCGTCATCTCGTCTAATCGTCATCTCGTCATATCGTCATCTCGTCTTATCGTCATCTCGTCATCTCGTCATCTCATTATCATTTCGTCATCTCATCATCTCATCAACTCGTCATCTCGTCATCATCTCGTCATCTCGTCATCGCGTCTTATCGTTATATCGCCTTGACGTCATCTCATTATCATCTCGTCATCTTGTCATCTCATCACCTCATCATCTCGTCGTCTCGTTAACTTGTCATCTCGTCATCTCATCATCATCCCGTCATCTCATCATCATCTCGTCATCTCGTCACCTCGTCATCTCGTCATCTCGTCATCTCGTAATGTCGTCATCTCGTCAGATATTCATCTCATCATCTCGTCAACTCATCTTCATCTCGTCATCTCGTCACCTTGTCATCCCGTCATCTCGTCATCTTGACATCTCGCCTTCTCGTCATCTCGTCGTCTCGTCATCTTGACATCTCGCCATCTCATCATCATCTCGTCATCCCGTCATCTCGTTATATAGTCATCTCGTCATCTCGTCATCTCATCATCATCTCGTCAACTCGTCATCTAATCGTCATCTCGTCATCTCGTCGTATCGTCATCTCGTCTTATCGTCATCTCTTCATCTCGTCATCATTTCGCCATCCCGTCATCTCGTCTTATCGTTATATCGTCTCATCGTCATCTTATTATTATCTCGTTATCTCGTCATCTCATCACCTCGTCATCTCGTCGTCTCGTCATCTTGTCATCTCGTCATCTCATCATCATCTCGTCATCTCATCATCATCTCGTCATGTCGTCATCTCGTCACCTTGTCATCTCGTCATCTCGTCATCTCGTAATCTCGTCATCTCGTCATCTCGTCATCTCGTCATGTCGTCATCTCGTCATATCGTCACATCGGCATCTCATCATCATCTTGTCATCCCGTCATCTTGTCATCTCGTCATATCGTCGACTCCTCATCTCGTCATCTTGTCATCTCGTCATCTTGACATATCGCCATCTCTTCATCTCGTCATCTCGTCATCCCGTCATCTCGTTATATAGTCATCTCGTCATCTCGTCATCTCATCATCATCTCATCATCTCGTCATCTAACCGTCATCTCGTCATCTCGTCTTATCGTCAGCTCGTCATCTCGTAATCTCGTAATCTCGTAATCTCGTCATCTCGTCATATATTCATCTCATCATCTCGTCATCTCATCTTCATCTCGTCATCTCGTCATCTCGTCATCTTGTCGTCTCGTCATCTTGTCATCTTGACATCTCGTTATATAGTCATCTCGTCATCTCGTCATCTCGTCATCTCATCATCCTCTCGTCATCTGGTCATCTAATCATCATCTCGTCATCCCGTCTTATTGTCATCTCGTCTTATCGTCATCTCGTCATCTCAGTATCATCTCGTTATCCCGTCATCACGTCATCTCGTCATCTCGTCATCTCGTCATCTCATGATTATCTCGTCGTCCCGTCATCTTGTCATGTCATCATCATCTCGTCATCTCGTTATTTCATCGTCATCTCGCCATCTCGACATCTCGTCCTCTCGTCATCTCGTCATCTTGTCATCTTGTCATCTCGTCATCACGTCATCTCGTCATCTTGTCATCTCGCTATCTCATCATCGTCTCGTCATCTCGTCTTCTCGTCATCCAATCATTATCTCGTCATCTCGTCTTATCGTAATCTCGTCATCTCGTCATCTCGTCATCTCGTCATCTCGTCATCTCGTCATATATTCATCTCATCATCTCGTCATCTCATCTTCATGTCGTCATCTCGTCATCTCGTCATATCGTCATCTCGTCATCTCATCGTCTTGGCATCTCATCATCATCTCGGCATCCCGTCATCTTGTCATCTCGTCATCGTGACATCTCGTGATATAGTCATCTCGATATCTCGTCATCAAGTCATCTCATCATCATCTCGTCATCTGGTCATCTAATCATCATCCCGTCATCTCGTCATCTCGTCATCTCGTCATCTCGTCATCTCTTAATCTCGTCATCTCGTCATCTCGTCATCTCGTCATATCTTTATCTCATCAACTCATCATCTCGTCATCTCGTCATCTCGTCATCTCATAATTATCTCGTCATCTCGTCATATCTTCATCTCATCATCTCGTCATCTCATCTTCAACTCGTCATCTCGTCATCTCATCTTCAACTCGTCATCTCGTCATCTCGTCATCTCGTCTTGTCATCTCGTCATCTCGTCATATCTTCATCTCATCATCTCATATCTTCATCTCATCATCTCGTCATCTCGTCATCTCATAATTATCTCGTCATCTCGTCATCTCGTCATCTCGTCATTTTGTCATCTCGTCGTCTCGTCATCTAGTCATCTCATCATCACCTCGTCATCTAATCATCATCTCGTCATCTCGTCAACTCATCATCTCGTCATCTCGTTATATCGTCATCTCGTAATCTTATCATCTCGTAATCTCGTTATATCGTCATCTCGTCATCTTATCATTTCGTCATCTCATCATCATATCGTCATCTTGTCATCTCGTCATCTCGTTGACTCGTCATCTCGTCACCTCGTCATCTCGTCATCTTGACATCTCGCCATCTCATCATCACCTCGTCATCTCGTCATCTCGTCATCCCGTCATCTCGTTATATAGTCATCTCGTCATCTCGTCATCTCATCATCATCTCGGCATCTCGTCATCTAATCGTCATCTCGACATCTCGTCATCTCGTCAACTCGTCATCTCGTCATCTCGTCATTTTTTCATCTCGTCATATCGTCATCTCGTCATCTCGTCAACTCGTCATCTTGTCATCTCATCATATCGTCATCTCGTCATCTCGTCAACTCGTCATCTCGTCATCTCGTCATTTCGTCATTTCGTCATCTCGTCATCTCGCCATCTCATCGTCTCATCATCATCTCGTCATCTCGTCATATCGTCATCTCGTAATCTCGTAATCTCGTCATCTCATCATCATCTCGTCATCTAATCATCATCTCGTCATCTTGTCATCTCGTCAACTCGTCATCTCGTCATCTCGTCATCTCGTCATCTCGTCATCTTGTCATCTCGTCATCTCGTCATCTCGTTATTTCGTCATCTCGTCATCTCATCATCATCTCGTCATCTAATGATCATCTCGTCATCTCGTCAACTCATCATCTCGTCATCTCGTCGACTCATCATTTCGTCATCTCGTCATATCGTCATCTCGTAATCTTATCATCTCGTCATATCGTTATCTCGTCATCTTATCATTTCGTCATCTCATCATCATATCGTCATCTTGTCATCTCGTCATCTCGTTGACTCGTCATCTCGTCACCTCGTCATCTCGTCATCTTGACATCCCGTCATCTCGTCATCTTGACATCTCGCCATCTCATCATCACCTCGTCATCTCGTCATCTCGTCATCTCGTCATCTCGTCATCTCGTCATCTCGTTATATAGTCATCTCGTCATCTAATCGTCATCTCGTCATCTCGTCTTATCGTCATCTCGTCGTATCGTCATTTCGTCTTATCGTCAACTCGTCATCTCGTCATCTCGTAATCTCGTAATCTCGTCATCTCGTCATATATTCATCTCATCATTTCGTCATCTCATCATCATCTCGTCATCTCATCATCATCTCGTCATCTCGACATCTCGTCATCTCGTCATATATTCATCTCATCATCTCGTCATCTCATCTTCATCTCGTCATCTCGTCATCTCGTCATATCGTCATCTCGTCATCTCATCGTCTTGGCATCTCATCATCATCTCGGCATCCCGTCTCCTTGTCATCTCGTCATCGTGACATCTCGTTATATAGTCTTCTCGTCATCACGTCATCTCATCATCATCTCGTCATCTGGTCATCTAATCATCATCTCGTCATCCCGTCATCTCGTCATCTCGTCATCTCGTCATCTCGTCATCTCGTCATCTCGTCATCTCGTCATCTCGTCATCTCGTCATCTCGTCATCTCGTCATCTTGTCATCTCATAATTATCTCGTCATCTCGTCATCTCGTCATCCCGTCATCTCATAATTATCTCGTCATCTTGTCATCTCATCATCATCTCGTCATCTCGTCATCTCGAGATCTCGTCATCTCGTCATCTCGTCATCTCGTCATCTTGTCATCTCGTCATCTCGTCGTCTCGTCGTCTCGTCATCTCGTCATCTTATTATCATCTTGTTATCTCGTCATCTCGTCGACTCGTCAACTCGTCATCTCGTCATCTCGTCATCTCGTCATCTCGTCATCTCGTCATCTTGTCATCCCGTCATCTCGTCATCTTGACATCTCGTCATCTCGTCGTCTCGTCATCTTGACATCTCGCCATCTCATCATCATCTCGTGATCCCGTCATCTAATCATCATCTCGTCATCTCGTCATCTCGTCTCGTCATCTCATTATCATCTCGTCATCTCGTCATCTCATCACCTCGTCATCTCGTCGTCTCGTCATCATTTCGCCATCTCGTCATCTCGTCTTATCGTTATCTCGTCATCTCATCACCTCGTCGTCTCGTCATGTTGTCATCTCGTCATCTCATCATCATCTCGTCATCTCGTCACCTTGTCATCTCGTCATCTCGTTATCTCGTAATCTCGTCATCTCGTCATCTCGTCATATATTCATCTCATCATCTCGTCAACTCATCATTATCTCGTCATCGCGTCATCTCGTCATCTCGTCATCTCGTCATCTCGTCATCTCGTCATCTCGTCGTCTCGTCATCTCGTCATCTCATTATCATCTTGTTATCTCGTCATCTCGTCATCTCGTCATCTCGTCATCTCATCTTCAACTCGTCATCTCGTCATCTTGTCGTCTCGTCATCTTGTCATCTTGACATCTCGTTATATAGTCATTTCGTCATCTCGTCATCTTGTCATCTCATCATCATCTCGTCATCTGGTCATCTAATCATCATCTCGTCATCTCGTCTTATTGTCATCTCGTCTTATCGTCATCTCGTCATCTCAGTATCATCTCGTCATCCCGTCATCACGTCATCTCGTCATCTCGTCATCTCGGCTTGTCATCTCGTCATCTCGTCATATCTTCATCTCATCATCTCGTCATCTCGTCATCTCATAATTATCTCGTCGTCTCGCTATCTTGTCATCTCATCATCATCTCGTCATCTCTTCATCTCGTTATTTCGTCGTCATCTCGTTATTTCATCGTCATCTCGTCATCTCGACATCTCGTCATCTCGTCATCTTGTCATCTTGTCATCTCGTCATCACGTCATCTCGTCATCTTGTCATCTCGCCATCTCATCATCGTCTCGTCATCTCGTCATCTAGTCATCTCGTCATCCAATCATCATCTCGTCATCTCGTCTTATCGTAATCTCGTCATGTCGTCATTTCGTCGTCTCGTCATCTTGTCATCTCGACATCTCATCCTCATCTCGTCATCTCATCATCATCTCGTCATCTCATCATCATCTCGTCATCTCGTCACCTCGTCATCTCGTCATCTCGTCATCTCGTAATGTCGTAATCTCGTCATCTCGACATATATTCATCTCATCATCTCGTCATCTCATCATCTCGTCATCTCATCTTCATCTCGTCATCTCGTCATCTCGTCATCTCGTCATCTCGTCATATCGTCATCTCGTCATTTCATCGTCTTGGCATCTCATCATCATCTCGGCATCCCGTCATCTTGTCATCTCGTCATCGTGACATCTCGTTATATAGTCATCTCGTCATCTCGTCATCACGTCATCTCATCATCATCTCGTCATCTGGTCATCTGGTCATCTAATCATCATCTCGTCATCTCGTCATCTCGTCATCTCGTCATCACGTCATCTCGTCTTGTCATCTCGTCATCTCGTCATATCTTTATCTCATCATCTCGTCATCTCGTCATCTCGTCATCTCATAATTATCTCGTCATCTCGTCATATCTTTATCTCATCATCTCGTCATCTTGTCATCTCGTCATCTCGTCATCTCGTCATTTCATAATTATCTCGTCATCTTGTCATCTCATCATCATCTCGTCATCTCGTCATCTTGTTATCTCATCGTCATCTCGTCATATCGACATCTCGTCATCTCGTCATCTTGTCATCTCGTCATCTCGTCATCTCGTCTTCTTGTCATCTCGTCATCTCGTCATCTCGTCATCTCGTCATCTCGTCTTATCGTAATCTCGTCTTATCGTAATCTCGTCTTATCGTCATCTCGTCTTATCGTAATCTCGTCTTATCGTCATCTCATCATCATCTCGTCATCTAATCATCATCTCGTCATCTTGTCATCTCGTCAACTCGTCATCTCGTCATCTCGTCATCTCGTCATCTCGTCATCTCGTCATCTTGTCATCTCGTCATCTCGTCATCTCGTTATTTCGTCATCTCGTCATCTCATCATCATCTCGTCATCTAATGATCATCTCGTCATCTCGTCAACTCATCATCTCGTCATCTCGTCAACTCATCATTTCGTCATCTCGTCATATCGTCATCTCGTAATCTTATCATCTCGTCATATCGTTATCTCGTCATCTTATCATTTCGTCATCTCATCATCATATCGTCATCTTGTCATCTCGTCATCTCGTTGACTCGTCATCTCGTCACCTCGTCATCTCGTCATCTTGACATCCCGTCATCTCGTCATCTTGACATCTCGCCATCTCATCATCACCTCGTCATCTCGTCATCTCGTCATCTCGTCTTATCGTCATCTCGTCGTATCGTCATTTCGTCTTATCGTCAACTCGTCATCTCGTCATCTAATCGTCATCTCGTCATCTCGTCATCTCGTAATCTCGTAATCTCGTCATCTCGTCATATATTCATCTCATCATTTCGTCATCTCATCATCATCTCGTCATCTCGTTATCTCATCATCATCTCGTGATCTCGTCATCTCGTCAACTCGTCATCTCGTCATCTCGTCATATCGTCATCTCGTCATCTTATCATCTCGTCATCTCGTCATCTCGTCATCTCGTCATCTCGTCATCTTATCATCTCGTCATGTCATCATCATCTCGTCATCTTGTCATCTCGTCATCTCGTCGACTCGTCAACTCGTCAACTTGTCATCTCGTCATCTCGTCATCTCGTCATCTTGTCATCTCGTCATCTTGACATCTCGCCATCTCATCATCATCTCGTCATCCCGTCATCTCATCACCTCGTCATCTCGTCGTCTCGTCATCTCGTCATCTCGTCTTATCGTCATCTCGTCATCTCAGCATCATTTCGTCATCCCGTCAACTCATCATCATCTCGTCATCTCATCATCATCTCGTCATCTCGTCATCTCGTCATCTCGTTATCTCGTCATCTCGTCATCTCGTCATGTCGTCATTTCGTCATGTCGTCATCTCGTCATGTCGTCATCTCGTCATCTTGTCATCTCGTCATCTCGTCATCTCGTCATCTCGTCATCTCGTCATCTCATCATCTCATCATCTCATCATCTCACCATCATCTCGTCATCTCGTCATCTCGTCATCTCGTCATCTTGTCATCTCGTCATCTCGTAATCTCGTCAACTCGTAATCTGGTCAACTGGTCATCCGGTCATCCGGTCATCTGGTCATCTGGTCATCTGCTCATTTGGTCATCTTTTCATCTGGTCATCTGATCATCTGGTCATCTGGTCATCTGTATTGTAGTGAACCTTGCATATTTTACTTTTGTTGCCGTGCGCATGCGTGTTGCCATGAGACTTGTCGTCTACCGGCTTGCATGCCGTGTGGCCTCAGTCACTTACGAGCTGAGTATAGAGTCGCTTGTGTTTTCAGTTAATAAAGAGTATTCGTTTAACACGGCATATCTCTTTGCTGTTTTCCCTAATTCCTTCTAGCACAGGTAGACTGGATCTCAGAGGAAACGACACTGTCGTACGTTAACAATCTGGTCATCTGGTCATCTAGTCATCTCGTCATCTCGTCTTCATCTCGTAATCTCGTCATCTGATGATCCGGTCATCTGGTCATCTAGTCATCTGGTCATCTGGTCATCTCGTCATCTCGTCATCTCGTCATCTTGTCATCTCGACATCTCGCCATCTCGACATCTCGTCATCTCAACATCTCGTCATCTCGTCATCTGGTCATCTCATCATCTCGTCATCTCGTCATCTCGTCATCTCGTCATCTCGAAATGTCGTCGTCCCGTCATCTCGTCATCGCGTCATCTCGTCATCTCGTCATCTCGTCATCTCGTCATCTCGTCATCTCGTCATCTCATCATCTGGTAATCTCGTCATCTCCTCATTATCGGGTCATCTCGTAATCTGGTCATCTGGTCATCTGGTCATCTGGTCATCTGGTCATTTGGTCATCCCGTCAGCTGGTCATCTAGTCACCTGGTAATCTGGTCATCTAATCATCTCGTAGTTTCGTCATCTGGTCATCTGGTCATTTGCTCATCTGGTCATCAGGTTATCTGGTCTGAGCTGGGTATAGAGTCACTTATTTTTCCATTTAATACAGAGTATTGATTTAACGAGGCATTTCTCTTTGCTGTTCTCCCTAATTCCTTTCCACACAGGGAGACTGGATCTCAGAGGAAAAGCAATTGTCGTACGTTAACAATCTGGTCATCTGGTCATCTGGTCATCCGATCATCTGGTCATCTGGTCATCTCGTCATCTGGTCATCTCCTCATCTTCTCGTAATCTCGTCATCTGGTCATCTGGTCATCTGGTCATCTCGTCGTCTCGTACTCTCGTCATCTCGTCATCTCGTCATTATGTAATCATCTGGTCATCGCGTCATCTCATCTTCTCGTAACCTCGTCATCTCGTCATCTCGTCATCTCGACATCTTGTCATCTCATCATCTCGTAATCTCGTCATCTCCTCATCATCTCGTCATCTCGTAATCTGGTAATCTGTTCATGTGGTCATCTGGTCATCTGGTCATCTGGTCATCTCGTCATCTTGTCATCTCTTTATCTCGTCGTCTCGTCATCTTGTTATCTGGTCATCTGGTCATCCGTTCATCTGGTCATCTGGTCATCTGGTCATCTGGTCATCTGGTCATCTGGTCATCTGGTCATCTGGTTATCTGGTTATCTCGTCATCACGTCATCTGGTCATCTGGTCATCTGTTCATCTGGTCATCTGGTCATCTGGTCATCTGGTAATCTCGTAATCTGGTCATCTGGTCATCTGGTCATCTGGTCATCCAATCATCTGGTTATCTCGTCATCTCGTCGTCTGGTCATCTGGTCATCTGGTCATCTGGTCATCTGGTCATCTGGTCATCTGGTCATCTGGTCATCTGGTCATCTGGTCATCCGGTCATCTGGTCATCTGGTAATCTGGTAATCTGGTAATCTGGTCATCTGGTCATCTGGTCAATTCGTCATCTCGTATTCTCGTCATCTCATCATCTCTTCATCTCTTCATCTCGTCATCTCGCCATCTAGTCATCTCGTCATCTCGTCATCTCGTCATCTCGTCATCCCGTCATCTCGTTATCTCGTCACCTCGTCATCTCGTCCTCTCGTCATCTCGTCATCTCGTCGTCTCGTCATCTCGTCATCTCGTCATCTCGTCATCTCGTCATTTCGTAATCTCGTCATCTCGTCATCTCGTCATATATTCATCTCATCATCTCGTCATCTCGTCATCTTATCATCTCGTCATCTCGTCATCTCGTCATATCGTCATCTCGTCATCTTATCATCTCGTCATCTCGTCATCTCGTCATATCGTCATCTCGTCATCTTATCATTTCGTCATCTTGTCATCTTGTCTTCTCGTAATCATCTCTTCATCTCGTCATCTCGCCATCTCGTCATCTCGTCATCTCGTCATCTCGTCATCCCGTCATCTCGTTATCTCGTCACCTCGTCATCTCGTCCTCTCCTCATCTCGTCATCTCGTCGTCTCGTCATCTCGTCATCTCGTCATCTCGTCATCTCGTCATTTCGTAATCTCGTCATCTCGTCATCTCGTCATATATTCATCTCATCATCTCGTCATCTCGTCATCTTATCATCTCGTCATCTCGTCATCTCGTCATATCGTCATCTCGTCATCTCGTCATCTCGTCATCTCGTCATCTCGTCATCTCGTCATATCGTCATCTCGTCATCTTGACATCCGGTTATCTCGTCGACTCGTCATCTGGTCATTGGGTCATCTGGTCATCCAGTCATCTTGTCATCTTGTGATCTGGTCATTTGGTCATCTGGTCATCTGGTCATCTGGTCATCTCGTCATCTCGTCATCCCGTCATCTCGTCATCTCGTCATCTCGTCATCTCGTCATGTCGTCATCTGGTCATCTCGTCATCTCGTCATCTCGTAATCTCGTAATCTCGTAATCTCGTCATCTCGTCATCTCGTCATCTCGTCATCTCGTCATCTCGTCATCTCGTCATCTCGTCATCTCGTCATCTCGTCAGCTCGTCATCTGATCATCTGATCAGCTCGTCATCTCGTCATCTCGTCATCTCGTCATGTAATCATCTCATCATCACATCATCTGGTCATCTGGTCATCTTGTCATCTCGTCATCGCGTCATCTGGTCATTTGGTCATTTGGTCATCTCGTCAGCTCGTCATATCATCATCTCGTCATCTCGTCATCTCGTCATCACGTCATCTCGTCATCTCGTCAACTCATCATCTCATCATCTGGTCATCTGTTCATCTGGTCATCTGGGTATCTATTGATCTCGTCTTCTCGTCATCTCGTCATCTCGTCGTCTCGTCATCTCGTCATCTCGTAATCTCGTCATCTCTCCATCTCGTTATCTCGTCATCTCTTCATCTCGTCATCTCGTCATTTAGTCATCTCGTCATCTCGTCATCTCGTCATCTCGTCATCTCGTCATCTTATCATCTCGTCATCTCGTCATCTCGTCATCTCCCTATCTCGTTATCTCGTTATCTCATCATCTGGTCATCTGTTCATCTGGTCATCTGGTCATCTGGTCATCTGGTCATCTGGTCATCTGGTCATCTGGTCATCTTGTCATCTTGTCATCTTGTGATCTGGTGATCTGGTGATCTGGTGATCTGGTGATCTGGTGATCTGGTCATCTCGTCATCTCGTCATCTCGTCATCTCGTGACCTCGTCATCTTTTCATCTCGTCGTCTGGTCATCTGGTCATCTCGCCATCTCGTAACCGTCTCGTCATCTTGTCATCTCGTAATCATCTCGTCATCTTGTCATCTCATCATCTTGTCATCTCGTCATCGTCTAGTCATCTTGTCATCTCATCATCTCGTCATCTGGGTATCTATTCATCTCGTCATCTCGTCATCTGGTCATCTTGTCATCTCGTCGTCTGGTCATCTGGTCATCTTGTCATCTCGTAATCGTCTCGTCATCTCGGAATCGTCTCGTCATGTCGTCATCTCGTAATCTCGTAATCTCGTCATCTCGTCATCTCATCATCTCGTCATCTCTTCATGTCGTCATCTGGTCATCTCGTCATCTCGTCATCTCGTCATCTCGTCATCTCGTCATCTCGTCATCTCGTCATCTCGTCACCTGGTCATCTGGTCATCTGGTCATCTGGTCATTTGGTCATCTCGTCATCTCGTCAGCTCGTCATGTCGTCATCTGGTCATCTGATCATCGGGTCATCTCGTCATCTCGTCATCTGGTCATTGGGTCATCTGGTCATCTTGTCATCTTGTGATCTGGTCATTTGGTCATCTGGTCATCTCGTCATCTCGTCATCTCGTCATCCCGTCATCTCGTCATCTCGTCATCTTGTCATCTCGTCATCTCGTCATCTCGTCAACTTATCATCTCGTCATCTCGTCATCTTGACATCCGGTTATCTCGTCGACTTGTCATCTGGTCATTGGGTCATCTGGTCATCTTGTCATCTTGTGATCTGGTCATTTGGTCATCTGGTCATCTGGTCATCTGGTCATCTCGTCATCTCGTCATCTCGTCATCCCGTCATCTCGTCATCTCGTCATCTCGTCATCTCGTCATGTCGTCATCTGGTCATCTCGTCGTCTCGTCATCTCGTAATCTCGTAATCTCGTAATCTCGTCATCTCGTCATCTGGTCATCTTGTCATCTCGTCGTCTGGTCATCTGGTCATCTCGTCATCTCGTAATCGTCTCGTCATCGCGGAATCGTCTCGTCATGTCGTCATCTCGTAATCTCGTAATCTCGTCATCTCGTCATCTCGTGATCTCGTCATCTCATCATCTTGTCATCTCTTCATGTCGTCATCTGGTCATCTCGTCATCTCGTCATCTCGTCATCTCATCATCTCGTCATCTCGTCATCTCGTCACCTGGTCATCTGGTCATCTGGTCATCTGGTCATTTGGTCATCTCGTCATCTCGTCAGCTCGTCATGTCGTCATCTGGTCATCTGATCATCGGGTCATCTCGTCATCTCGTCATCTGGTCATTGGGTCATCTGGTCATCCAGTCATCTTGTCATCTTGTGATCTGGTCATTTGGTCATCTGGTCATCTCGTCATCTCGTCATCTCTCCATCTCGTTATCTCGTCATCTCATCATTTATTCATCTGTTTATCTGGTCATCTGGTCATCTGGTCATCTGGTCATCTGGTCATCCGGTCACCTGGTCATCTGGTCATCTGGTCATCTTGTCATCTTGTGGTCTGGTCATCTGGTCATCTGGTCATCTCGTCATCTCGTCTTTTCGTCATCTCGTCATCTCGTCTTCTCGTCATCCCGTCATCTCGTCATCTCGTCATGTCGTCATTTGGTCATCTCGTCAACTTGTCAGCTCGTCATCTCATCAGCTCGTCATGTAGTCATTTGGTCATCTGATCATCGGGTAATCTCGTCATCTCGTCATCTCGTCATCTCGTCATCTCGTCATCTCGTCATCTCGTCATCTCGTCATCTGGTCATCTCGTCATTTGGTCATCTCGTCATCTCGTCATCTCGTCTTCTCGTCATCCCGTCATCTCGTCATCTCGCAATCTCGTCATCGCATCATCTCGTCATCTCGTCATCTCGTCATCTCGTCATCTCAACATCTCGTCATCTCGTCATCTCGTCATTTCGTCATCTCGTCATCTCGTCATGTCGTCATGTCGTCATCTCGTCATCTCGTCATCTCCCCATCTCGTTATCTCGTCATCTCTTCATTTAGTCATCTCGTCATCTCGTCATCTCGTCATCTCGTCATCTCGTCATCTCGTCATCTCGTCATCTCGTCATCTCGTCATCTCGTCATCTCGTTATCTCGTCATCTCGTCATCTCGTCATCTCATCATCTCATCATCTGATCATCTGTTCATCTGGTTATCTGGGTATCTATTAATCTCGTCATCTCGTCATCTGGTCGTCTTGTCATCTCGTCGTCTGGTCATCCGGTCATCTCGTCATCCCGTAATCGTCTCGTCATCGCGTTATCTCGTCATCTCGGAATCGTCTCGTCATCTCGTCATCGTCTCGTCATCTCGTTATCTCGTGATCTGGTAATCTCGCCATCTCGTCATCTCGTCATCTCGTCATCTCGTCATTTGGTCATTTGGTCATCTCGTCAGCTCGTCATCTCGTCATCTCTCCATCTCTCCATCTCGTCACCTCGTCATCTCGTTATCTCGTCATCTTGTCATCTCTCTATCTCGTTATCTCGTCATCTCATCATCTGGTCATCTGTTCATCTGGTCATCTGGTCATCTGGTCGTCTGGTCATCTGGTCACCTGGTCATCTGGTCATCTGGTCATCTTGTCATCTTGTCATCTTGTGATCTGGTGATCTGGTGATCTGGTGATCTGGTCATCGCGTCATCTCGTCATCTCGTCCTCTCGTCATCCCGTCATCTCATCATCTCATCATCTCGTCATCTCTTCATGTCGTCATCTGGTCATCTCGTCATCTCGTCATCTCGTCATCTCGTCATCTCGTCATCTCGTCACCTGGTCATCTGGTCATCTGGTCATCTGGTCATTTGGTCATCTCGTCATCTCGTCAGCTCGTCATGTCGTCATCTGGTCATCTGATCATCGGGTCATCTCGTCATCTCGTCATCTGGTCATTGGGTCATCTGGTCATCTTGTCATCTTGTGATCTGGTCATTTGGTCATCTGGTCATCTCGTCATCTCGTCATCTCGTCATCCCGTCATCTCGTCATCTCGTCATCTTGTCATCTCGTCATCTCGTCATCTCGTCAACTTATCATCTCGTCATCTCGTCATCTTGACATCCGGTTATCTCGTCGACTTGTCATCTGGTCATTGGGTCATCTGGTCATCCAGTCATCTTGTCATCTTGTGATCTGGTCATTTGGTCATCTGGTCATCTGGTCATCTGGTCATCTCGTCATCTCGTCATCTCGTCATCCCGTCATCTCGTCATCTCGTCATCTCGTCATCTCGTCATGTCGTCATCTGGTCATCTCGTCGTCTCGTCATCTCGTAATCTCGTAATCTCGTAATCTCGTCATCTCGTCATCTGGTCATCTTGTCATCTCGTCGTCTGGTCATCTGGTCATCTCGTCATCTCGTAAT
The DNA here is from genome assembly GCA_963669185.1 of Dyspetes luteomarginatus. Taxonomy (NCBI): domain Eukaryota; kingdom Metazoa; phylum Arthropoda; class Insecta; order Hymenoptera; family Ichneumonidae; genus Dyspetes; species Dyspetes luteomarginatus. The sequence goes on along the minus strand of OY769903.1, from coordinate 15,129,369 downwards.
CGTCTCGTCATCGCGGAATCGTCTCGTCATGTCGTCATCTCGTAATCTCGTAATCTCGTCATCTCGTCATCTCGTGATCTCGTCATCTCATCATCTTGTCATCTCTTCATGTCGTCATCTGGTCATCTCGTCATCTCGTCATCTCGTCATCTCATCATCTCGTCATCTCGTCATCTCGTCACCTGGTCATCTGGTCATCTGGTCATCTGGTCATTTGGTCATCTCGTCATCTCGTCAGCTCGTCATGTCGTCATCTGGTCATCTGATCATCGGGTCATCTCGTCATCTCGTCATCTGGTCATTGGGTCATCTGGTCATCCAGTCATCTTGTCATCTTGTGATCTGGTCATTTGGTCATCTGGTCATCTCGTCATCTCGTCATCTCTCCATCTCGTTATCTCGTCATCTCATCATTTATTCATCTGTTTATCTGGTCATCTGGTCATCTGGTCATCTGGTCATCTGGTCATCCGGTCACCTGGTCATCTGGTCATCTGGTCATCTTGTCATCTTGTGGTCTGGTCATCTGGTCATCTGGTCATCTCGTCATCTCGTCTTTTCGTCATCTCGTCATCTCGTCTTCTCGTCATCCCGTCATCTCGTCATCTCGTCATGTCGTCATTTGGTCATCTCGTCAACTTGTCAGCTCGTCATCTCATCAGCTCGTCATGTAGTCATTTGGTCATCTGATCATCGGGTAATCTCGTCATCTCGTCATCTCGTCATCTCGTCATCTCGTCATCTCGTCATCTCGTCATCTCGTCATCTGGTCATCTCGTCATTTGGTCATCTCGTCATCTCGTCATCTCGTCTTCTCGTCATCCCGTCATCTCGTCATCTCGCAATCTCGTCATCGCATCATCTCGTCATCTCGTCATCTCGTCATCTCGTCATCTCAACATCTCGTCATCTCGTCATCTCGTCATTTCGTCATCTCGTCATCTCGTCATGTCGTCATGTCGTCATCTCGTCATCTCGTCATCTCCCCATCTCGTTATCTCGTCATCTCTTCATTTAGTCATCTCGTCATCTCGTCATCTCGTCATCTCGTCATCTCGTCATCTCGTCATCTCGTCATCTCGTCATCTCGTCATCTCGTCATCTCGTTATCTCGTCATCTCGTCATCTCGTCATCTCATCATCTCATCATCTGATCATCTGTTCATCTGGTTATCTGGGTATCTATTAATCTCGTCATCTCGTCATCTGGTCGTCTTGTCATCTCGTCGTCTGGTCATCCGGTCATCTCGTCATCCCGTAATCGTCTCGTCATCGCGTTATCTCGTCATCTCGGAATCGTCTCGTCATCTCGTCATCGTCTCGTCATCTCGTTATCTCGTGATCTGGTAATCTCGCCATCTCGTCATCTCGTCATCTCGTCATCTCGTCATTTGGTCATTTGGTCATCTCGTCAGCTCGTCATCTCGTCATCTCTCCATCTCTCCATCTCGTCACCTCGTCATCTCGTTATCTCGTCATCTTGTCATCTCTCTATCTCGTTATCTCGTCATCTCATCATCTGGTCATCTGTTCATCTGGTCATCTGGTCATCTGGTCGTCTGGTCATCTGGTCACCTGGTCATCTGGTCATCTGGTCATCTTGTCATCTTGTCATCTTGTGATCTGGTGATCTGGTGATCTGGTGATCTGGTCATCGCGTCATCTCGTCATCTCGTCCTCTCGTCATCCCGTCATCTCATCATCTCATCATCTCGTCATCTCTTCATGTCGTCATCTGGTCATCTCGTCATCTCGTCATCTCGTCATCTCGTCATCTCGTCATCTCGTCACCTGGTCATCTGGTCATCTGGTCATCTGGTCATTTGGTCATCTCGTCATCTCGTCAGCTCGTCATGTCGTCATCTGGTCATCTGATCATCGGGTCATCTCGTCATCTCGTCATCTGGTCATTGGGTCATCTGGTCATCTTGTCATCTTGTGATCTGGTCATTTGGTCATCTGGTCATCTCGTCATCTCGTCATCTCGTCATCCCGTCATCTCGTCATCTCGTCATCTTGTCATCTCGTCATCTCGTCATCTCGTCAACTTATCATCTCGTCATCTCGTCATCTTGACATCCGGTTATCTCGTCGACTTGTCATCTGGTCATTGGGTCATCTGGTCATCCAGTCATCTTGTCATCTTGTGATCTGGTCATTTGGTCATCTGGTCATCTGGTCATCTGGTCATCTCGTCATCTCGTCATCTCGTCATCCCGTCATCTCGTCATCTCGTCATCTCGTCATCTCGTCATGTCGTCATCTGGTCATCTCGTCGTCTCGTCATCTCGTAATCTCGTAATCTCGTAATCTCGTCATCTCGTCATCTGGTCATCTTGTCATCTCGTCGTCTGGTCATCTGGTCATCTCGTCATCTCGTAATCGTCTCGTCATCGCGGAATCGTCTCGTCATGTCGTCATCTCGTAATCTCGTAATCTCGTCATCTCGTCATCTCGTGATCTCGTCATCTCATCATCTTGTCATCTCTTCATGTCGTCATCTGGTCATCTCGTCATCTCGTCATCTCGTCATCTCATCATCTCGTCATCTCGTCATCTCGTCACCTGGTCATCTGGTCATCTGGTCATCTGGTCATTTGGTCATCTCGTCATCTCGTCAGCTCGTCATGTCGTCATCTGGTCATCTGATCATCGGGTCATCTCGTCATCTCGTCATCTGGTCATTGGGTCATCTGGTCATCCAGTCATCTTGTCATCTTGTGATCTGGTCATTTGGTCATCTGGTCATCTCGTCATCTCGTCATCTCTCCATCTCGTTATCTCGTCATCTCATCATTTATTCATCTGTTTATCTGGTCATCTGGTCATCTGGTCATCTGGTCATCTGGTCATCCGGTCACCTGGTCATCTGGTCATCTGGTCATCTTGTCATCTTGTGGTCTGGTCATCTGGTCATCTGGTCATCTCGTCATCTCGTCTTTTCGTCATCTCGTCATCTCGTCTTCTCGTCATCCCGTCATCTCGTCATCTCGTCATGTCGTCATTTGGTCATCTCGTCAACTTGTCAGCTCGTCATCTCATCAGCTCGTCATGTAGTCATTTGGTCATCTGATCATCGGGTAATCTCGTCATCTCGTCATCTCGTCATCTCGTCATCTCGTCATCTCGTCATCTCGTCATCTCGTCATCTGGTCATCTCGTCATTTGGTCATCTCGTCATCTCGTCATCTCGTCTTCTCGTCATCCCGTCATCTCGTCATCTCGCAATCTCGTCATCGCATCATCTCGTCATCTCGTCATCTCGTCATCTCGTCATCTCAACATCTCGTCATCTCGTCATCTCGTCATTTCGTCATCTCGTCATCTCGTCATCTCGTCATGTCGTCATCTCGTCATCTCGTCATCTCCCCATCTCGTTATCTCGTCATCTCTTCATTTAGTCATCTCGTCATCTCGTCATCTCGTCATCTCGTCATCTCGTCATCTCGTCATCTCGTCATCTCGTCATCTCGTCATCTCGTCATCTCGTTATCTCGTCATCTCGTCATCTCGTCATCTCATCATCTCATCATCTGATCATCTGTTCATCTGGTTATCTGGGTATCTATTAATCTCGTCATCTCGTCATCTGGTCGTCTTGTCATCTCGTCGTCTGGTCATCCGGTCATCTCGTCATCCCGTAATCGTCTCGTCATCGCGTTATCTCGTCATCTCGGAATCGTCTCGTCATCTCGTCATCGTCTCGTCATCTCGTTATCTCGTGATCTGGTAATCTCGCCATCTCGTCATCTCGTCATCTCGTCATCTCGTCATCTCGTCATTTGGTCATTTGGTCATCTCGTCAGCTCGTCATCTCGTCATCTCTCCATCTCTCCATCTCGTCACCTCGTCATCTCGTTATCTCGTCATCTTGTCATCTCTCTATCTCGTTATCTCGTCATCTCATCATCTGGTCATCTGTTCATCTGGTCATCTGGTCATCTGGTCGTCTGGTCATCTGGTCACCTGGTCATCTGGTCATCTGGTCATCTTGTCATCTTGTCATCTTGTGATCTGGTGATCTGGTGATCTGGTGATCTGGTCATCGCGTCATCTCGTCATCTCGTCCTCTCGTCATCCCGTCATCTCGTCATCTCGTCATCTCGTCATCTCATCATGTCGTCATCTGGTCGTCGGGTCATCTCGTCATCTCGTCATCGCGTCATCTCGTAATCTCGTAATCTCGTAATCTCGTCATCTGGTCATCGGTTATCTCGTCATCTCGTCATCTCGTCATCTCGTCATCTCGTCATCTCGTCTTTTCGTCATCCCTTCATCTCGTCATCTCGTCATCTCGTCATCTTGCCATCTCGTCATCTCGTCTTTTCGTCATCTCGTCATCTCGTCATCTCGTCATCTCGTCATCTTGTCATCTCGTCATCTCGTCATCTCGTCATCTCGTCATCTCGTCATCTTGTCATCTCGTCAGCTCGTCATCTCGTCATCTCGTCATCTCATCATCTCATCATCTGATCATCTGTTCATCTGGTCATCTGGGTATCTATTGATCTCGTCTTCTCGTCATCTCGTCATCTCGTAATCTCGTCATCTCGTAATCTCGTAATCTCGTCATCTCTCCATCTTGTTATCTCGTCATTTCTTCATCTCGTCATCCGGTCATTTAGTCATCTCGTCATCTCGTCATCTCGTCATCTCGTCATCTCGTCATCTCGTCATCTCGTCATCTCGTCATCTCGTCATCTCGTCATCTCGTCATCTCGTCATCTTATCATCTCGTCATCTCGTCATCTTGACATCCGGTTATCTCGTCGACTCGTCATCTGGTCATTGGGTCATCTGGTCATCCAGTCATCTTGTCATCTTGTGATCTGGTCATTTAATCATCTGGTCATCTCGTCACCTGGTCATCTGGTCATCTGGTCATCTGGTCATTTGGTCATCTCGTCATCTCGTCAGCTCGTCATGTCGTCATCTGGTCATCTGATCATTGGGTCATCTCGTCATCTCGTCATCTGGTCATTGGGTCATCTGGTCATCCAGTCATCTTGTCATCTTGTGATCTGGTCATTTGGTCATCTGGTCATCTCGTCATCTCGTCATCTCGTCATCTCGTCAGCTCGTCATCTCGTCATCTCTCCATCTCTCCATCTCGTCATCTCGTCATCTCTCCATCTCGTTATCTCGTCATCTCATCATTTATTCATCTGTTTATCTGGTCATCTGGTCATCTGGTCATCTGGTCATCTGGTCATCCGGTCACCCGGTCATCTGGTCATCTGGTCATCTTGTCATCTTGTGGTCTGGTCATCTGGTCATCTGGTCATCTCGTCATCTCGTCTTTTCGTCATCTCGTCATCTCGTCTTCTCGTCATCCCGTCATCTCGTCATCTCGTCATGTCGTCATTTGGTCATGTCGTCAACTTGTCAGCTCGTCATCTCATCAGCTCGTCATGTCGTAATTTGGTCATCTGATCATCGGGTAATCTCGTCATCTTGCCATCTCGTCATCTCGTCTTTTCGTCATCTCGTCATCTCGTCATCTCGTCATCTCGTCTTTTCGTCATCCCTTCATCTCGTCATCTGTTCATCTGGTCATCTGGGTATCTATTGATCTCGTCTTCTCGTCATCTCGTCATCTCGTCATCTCGTAATCTCGTCATCTCGTAATCTCGTAATCTCGTCATCTCTCCATCTTGTTATCTCGTCATTTCTTCATCTCGTCATCTGGTCATTTAGTCATCTCGTCATCTCGTCATCTCGTCATCTCGACATCTCGTCATCTCGTCATCTCGTCATCTCGTCATCTCGTCATCTTATCATCTCGTCATCTCGTCATCTTGACATCCGGTTATCTCGTCGACTCGTCATCTGGTCATTGGGTCATCTGGTCATCCAGTCATCTTGTCATCTTGTGATCTGGTCATTTGGTCATCTGGTCATCTGGTCATCTCGTCATCTCGTCATCTCGTCATCTCGTCATCCCGTCATCTCGTCATCTCGTCATCTCGTCATCTCGTCATGTCGTCATCTGGTCATCTCGTCATCTCGTAATCTCGTAATCTCGTAATCTCGTAATCTCGTCATATCGTCATCTCGTCATCTCGTCATCTCGTCATCTCGTCAGCTCGTCATCTGATCATCTGATCAGCTCGTCATCTCGTCATCTCGTCATGTCGTCATCTCGTCATCTCGTCATCTCGTCATCTTATCATCTCGTCATCTCGTCATCTCGTCATCTCATCATCTCATCAGCTGGTCATCTGTTCATCTGGTCATCTGGGTATCTATTGATCTCGTCTTCTCGTCATCTGGTCATCTTGTCATCTCGTCATCTGGTCATCTCGTAATCGTCTCGTCATCTCGTTATCTCGTCATCTCGGAATTCCCTCGTCATCTCGTCATCTCGTCGTCGTCTCGTCATCTCGTCATCTCGTCATCTCGTCATCTCGTCATGTTATCATCTCATCATCACATCATCTGGTCATCTGGTCAACTTGTCATCTCGTCATCGCGTCATCTGGTCATTTGGTCTATTGGTCATCTCGTCAGCTCGTCATATCATCATCTCGTCATCTCGTCATCACGTCATCTCGTCATCTCGTCAACTCATCATCTCATCATCTGGTCATCTGTTCATCTGGTCATCTGGGTATCTATTGATCTCGTCTTCTCGTCATCTCGTCATCTCGTCGTCTCGTCATCTCGTCATCTCGTAATCTCGTCATCTCTCCAGCTCGTTATCTCGTCATCTCTTCATCTCGTCATCTCGTCATCTCGTCATCTGGTCATTTAGTCATCTCGTCATCTCGTCATCTCGTCATCTCGTCATCTCGTCATCTCGTAATCTCGTCATCTCGTCATCTCGTCATCTCGTCATCTCTCTATCTCGTTATCTCGTTATCTCATCATCTGGTCATCTGTTCATCTGGTCATCTGGTCATCTGGTCATCTGGTCATCTGGTCACCTGGTCATCTGGTCTTCTTGTCATCTTGTCATCTTGTGATCTGGTGATCTGGTGATCTGGTGATCTGGTGATCTGGTGATCTGGTCATCTCGTCATCTCATCATCTCGTCATCTCGTGACCTCGTCATCTTTTCATCTCGTCGTCTGGTCATCTGGTCATCTCGTCATCTCGTAACCGTCTCGTCATCTTGTCATCTCGTAATCATCTCGTCATCTTGTCATCTCATCATCTTGTCATCTCGTAATCGTCTAGTCATCTTGTCATCTCATCATCTCGTCATCTGGGTATCTATTCATCTCGTCATCTCGTCATCTGGTCATCTTGTCATCTCGTCGTCTGGTCATCTGGTCATCTCGTCATCTCGTAATCGTCTCGTCATCTCGGAATCGTCTCGTCATGTCGTCATCTCGTAATCTCGTAATCTCGTCATCTCGTCATCTCGTCATCTCGTCATCTCATCATCTCGTCATCTCTTCATGTCGTCATCTGGTCATCTCGTCATCTCGTCATCTCGTCATCTCGTCATCTCATCATCTCGTCATCTCGTCATCTCGTCATCTCGTCATCTCGTCACCTGGTCATCTGGTCATCTGGTCATCTGGTCATTTGGTCATCGCGTCATGTCGTCATCTGGTCATCTGATCATCGGGTCATCTCGTCATCTCGTCATCTGGTCATTGGGTCATCTGGTCATCCAGTCATCTTGTCATCTTGTGATCTGGTCATTTGGTCATCTGGTCATCTCGTCATCTCGTCATCTCTCCATCTCGTTATCTCGTCATCTCATCATTTATTCATCTGTTTATCTGGTCATCTGGTCATCTGGTCATCTGGTCATCTGGTCATCCGGTCACCTGGTCATCTGGTCATCTGGTCATCTTGTCATCTTGTGGTCTGGTCATCTGGTCATCTGGTCATCTCGTCATCTCGTCTTTTCGTCATCTCGTCATCTCGTCTTCTCGTCATCCCGTCATCTCGTCATCTCGTCATGTCGTCATTTGGTCATCTCGTCAACTTGTCAGCTCGTCATCTCATCAGCTCGTCATGTAGTCATTTGGTCATCTGATCATCGGGTAATCTCGTCATCTCGTCATCTCGTCATCTCGTCATCTCGTCATCTGGTCATCTCGTCATTTGGTCATATCGTCATCTCGTCATCTCGTCTTCTCGTCATCCCGTCATCTCGTCATCTCGCAATCTCGTCATCGCATCATCTCGTCATCTCGTCATCTCGTCATCTCGTCATCTCAACATCTCGTCATCTCGTCATCTCGTCATTTCGTCATCTCGTCATCTCGTCATGTCGTCATCTCGTCATCTCGTCATCTCTCCATCTCGTTATCTCGTCATCTCGTCATCTCTTCATTTAGTCATCTCGTCATCTCGTCATCTCGTCATCTCGTCATCTCGTCATCTCGTCATCTCGTCATCTCGTCATCTCGTTATCTCGTCATCTCGTCATCTCGTCATCTCATCATCTCATCATCTGATCATCTGTTCATCTGGTTATCTGGGTATCTATTAATCTCGTCATCTCGTCATCTGGTCGTCTTGTCATCTCGTCGTCTGGTCATCCGGTCATCTCGTCATCTCGTAATCGTCTCGTCATCGCGTTATCTCGTGATCTCGGAATCGTCTCGTCATCTCGTCATCGTCTCGTCATCTCGTTATCTCGTGATCTGGTAATCTCGCCATCTCGTCATCTCGTCATCTCGTCATCTCGTCATTTGGTCATTTGGTCATCTCGTCAGCTCGTCATCTCGTCATCTCTCCATCTCTCCATCTCGTCACCTCGTCATCTCGTTATCTCGTCATCTTGTCATCTCTCTATCTCGTTATCTCGTCATCTCATCATCTGGTCATCTGTTCATCTGGTCATCTGGTCATCTGGTCGTCTGGTCATCTGGTCACCTGGTCATCTGGTCATCTGGTCATCTTGTCATCTTGTCATCTTGTGATCTGGTGATCTGGTGATCTGGTGATCTGGTCATCGCGTCATCTCGTCATCTCGTCATCTCGTCATCTCGTCCTCTCGTCATCCCGTCATCTCGTCATCTCGTCATCTCGTCATCTCATCATGTCGTCATCTGGTCGTCGGGTCATCTCGTCATCTCGTCATCGCGTCATCTCGTAATCTCGTAATCTCGTAATCTCGTCATCTGGTCATCGGTTATCTCGTCATCTCGTCATCTCGTCATCTCGTCATCTCGTCATCTCGTCTTTTCGTCATCCCTTCATCTCGTCATCTCGTCATCTCGTCATCTTGCCATCTCGTCATCTCGTCTTTTCGTCATCTCGTCATCTCGTCATCTCGTCATCTCGTCATCTCGTCATCTTGTCATCTCGTCATCTCGTCATCTCGTCATCTCGTCATCTCGTCATCTTGTCATCTCGTCAGCTCGTCATCTCGTCATCTCGTCATCTCATCATCTCATCATCTGATCATCTGTTCATCTGGTCATCTGGGTATCTATTGATCTCGTCTTCTCGTCATCTCGTCATCTCGTAATCTCGTAATCTCGTCATCTCTCCATCTTGTTATCTCGTCATTTCTTCATCTCGTCATCCGGTCATTTAGTCATCTCGTCATCTCGTCATCTCGTCATCTCGTCATCTCGTCATCTCGTCATCTCGTCATCTCGTCATCTCGTCATCTCGTCATCTCGTCATCTCGTCATCTCGTCATCTCGTCATCTCGTCATCTCGTCATCTCGTCATCTCGTCATCTTGACATCCGGTTATCTCGTCGACTCGTCATCTGGTCATTGGGTCATCTGGTCATCCAGTCATCTTGTCATCTTGTGATCTGGTCATTTGGTCATCTGGTCATCTCGTCACCTGGTCATCTGGTCATCTGGTCATCTGGTCATTTGGTCATCTCGTCATCTCGTCAGCTCGTCATGTCGTCATCTGGTCATCTGATCATTGGGTCATCTCGTCATCTCGTCATCTGGTCATTGGGTCATCTGGTCATCCAGTCATCTTGTCATCTTGTGATCTGGTCATTTGGTCATCTGGTCATCTCGTCATCTCGTCATCTCGTCATCTCGTCAGCTCGTCATCTCGTCATCTCTCCATCTCTCCATCTCGTCATCTCGTCATCTCTCCATCTCGTTATCTCGTCATCTCATCATTTATTCATCTGTTTATCTGGTCATCTGGTCATCTGGTCATCTGGTCATCTGGTCATCCGGTCACCCGGTCATCTGGTCATCTGGTCATCTTGTCATCTTGTGGTCTGGTCATCTGGTCATCTGGTCATCTCGTCATCTCGTCTTTTCGTCATCTCGTCATCTCGTCTTCTCGTCATCCCGTCATCTCGTCATCTCGTCATGTCGTCATTTGGTCATGTCGTCAACTTGTCAGCTCGTCATCTCATCAGCTCGTCATGTCGTAATTTGGTCATCTGATCATCGGGTAATCTCGTCATCTTGCCATCTCGTCATCTCGTCTTTTCGTCATCTCGTCATCTCGTCATCTCGTCATCTCGTCTTTTCGTCATCCCTTCATCTCGTCATCTGTTCATCTGGTCATCTGGGTATCTATTGATCTCGTCTTCTCGTCATCTCGTCATCTCGTCATCTCGTAATCTCGTCATCTCGTAATCTCGTAATCTCGTCATCTCTCCATCTTGTTATCTCGTCATTTCTTCATCTCGTCATCTGGTCATTTAGTCATCTCGTCATCTCGTCATCTCGACATCTCGTCATCTCGTCATCTCGTCATCTCGTCATCTCGTCATCTTATCATCTCGTCATCTCGTCATCTTGACATCCGGTTATCTCGTCGACTCGTCATCTGGTCATTGGGTCATCTGGTCATCCAGTCATCTTGTCATCTTGTGATCTGGTCATTTGGTCATCTGGTCATCTGGTCATCTCGTCATCTCGTCATCTCGTCATCTCGTCATCCCGTCATCTCGTCATCTCGTCATCTCGTCATCTCGTCATGTCGTCATCTGGTCATCTCGTCATCTCGTAATCTCGTAATCTCGTAATCTCGTAATCTCGTCATATCGTCATCTCGTCATCTCGTCATCTCGTCATCTCGTCAGCTCGTCATCTGATCATCTGATCAGCTCGTCATCTCGTCATCTCGTCATGTCGTCATCTCGTCATCTCATCAGCTGGTCATCTGTTCATCTGGTCATCTGGGTATCTATTGATCTCGTCTTCTCGTCATCTGGTCATCTTGTCATCTCGTCATCTGGTCATCTCGTAATCGTCTCGTCATCTCGTTATCTCGTCATCTCGGAATTCCCTCGTCATCTCGTCATCTCGTCGTCGTCTCGTCATCTCGTCATCTCGTCATCTCGTCATCTCGTCATGTTATCATCTCATCATCACATCATCTGGTCATCTGGTCATCTTGTCATCTCGTCATCGCGTCATCTGGTCATTTGGTCTATTGGTCATCTCGTCAGCTCGTCATATCATCATCTCGTCATCTCGTCATCACGTCATCTCGTCATCTCGTCAACTCATCATCTCATCATCTGGTCATCTGTTCATCTGGTCATCTGGGTATCTATTGATCTCGTCTTCTCGTCATCTCGTCATCTCGTCGTCTCGTCATCTCGTCATCTCGTAATCTCGTCATCTCTCCAGCTCGTTATCTCGTCATCTCTTCATCTCGTCATCTCGTCATCTCGTCATCTGGTCATTTAGTCATCTCGTCATCTCGTCATCTCGTCATCTCGTCATCTCGTCATCTCGTAATCTCGTCATCTCGTCATCTCGTCATCTCGTCATCTCTCTATCTCGTTATCTCGTTATCTCATCATCTGGTCATCTGTTCATCTGGTCATCTGGTCATCTGGTCATCTGGTCATCTGGTCACCTGGTCATCTGGTCTTCTTGTCATCTTGTCATCTTGTGATCTGGTGATCTGGTGATCTGGTGATCTGGTGATCTGGTGATCTGGTCATCTCGTCATCTCATCATCTCGTCATCTCGTGACCTCGTCATCTTTTCATCTCGTCGTCTGGTCATCTGGTCATCTCGTCATCTCGTAACCGTCTCGTCATCTCGTCATCTCATCATCTCATCAGCTGGTCATCTGTTCATCTGGTCATCTGGGTATCTATTGATCTCGTCTTCTCGTCATCTGGTCATCTTGTCATCTCGTCATCTGGTCATCTCGTGATCGTCTCGTCATCTCGTTATCTCGTCATCTCGGAATTGTCTCGTCATCTCGTCATCTCGTCGTCGTCTCGTCATCTCGTCGTCTCGTCATCTCGTCATCTCGTCATCTCGTCATCTCGTCATCTCGTCATGTTATCATCTGCTCATCTGGTCATCTCGTCATCTCGTCATCGCGTCATCTGGTCATTTGGTCATTTGGTCATCTCGTCAGCTCGTCATATCATCATCTCGTCATGTCGTCATCTCGTCATCTCGTCATCTCGTCATCTCGTCATGTTATCTGGTCATTTGGTCATCTAATCGTCTGGTCATCTGGTCATCTCGTCATCTCGTCATCTCGTCATCTTCCCATCTCGTCATCTCATCATCTCGTCATCTCGTCATCTCGTCATCTCGTCATCTCGTCATCTTGTCATCTCGTCATCTCGTCATCTCGTCATCTCGTCATCCCTCCATCTCGTTATCTCGTCATCTCGTCATCTCGTCATCTCGTCATCTCGTCATCTCGTCATTTAGTCATCTCGTCAACTCGTCAGCTCGTCATCTCGTCATCTCGTCATCTCATCATCTCATCATCTGATCATCTGTTCATCTGGTCATCTCGGTATGTATTTATCTCGTCTTCTCGTCATCTTGTCATCTCGTCATCTCGTCATCTCGTAATCTCGTCATCTCGTCATCTCGTCATCTCGTCATCTCGTCATCTCGTCTTATCGTCATCTTGTCTTATCGTCATCTCGTCTAATCGTCATCTCATCATCATCTCGTCATCTCGTTATCTCGTCATCTCGTCATCTCGTCATCTCTCCATTTCGTCATATCATCATCTCGTCATCTCGTCATCTTGTCAACTCCTCATCTCGTCATCTCGTCATCTCGTCACCTCGTCACCTCGTAATCCCGTAATCTCGTAATCTCGTCTCTCGTCATCTCGTAATCTCGTCATCTCGTCATCTCGTAATCTCGTAATCTCGTCATCTTGTCAGCTCGTCATCTTGTCATCTCGTCACCTTGTCACCTCGTAATCACGTAATCTCGTAATCTCGTCTCTCGTCATCTCGTAATCTCGTCATCTCACCATCACGTCATCTCGTCATCTCGTAATCTTGTAATCTCGTCGTCTCGTTATCTCGTTATCTCGTCATCACGTCATCTCGTCATCTCGTCATCTCATGATGATAAGATCATTTCGTCATCTCGTTATCTCATCATCATCTCGTGATCTCGACATCTCGTTATCTCATCATCATCTCGTCATCTTGTCAACTCATCAACCTCTCGTCATCTCGTCATCCCGTCATCTCGTCAGCTCGTCATATCGTCAGCTCGTCATCTCATCATCAACTCGTCATCTTGTCATCTCATCGTCATCTCGTAATCTCAAAATCATATCATCATCTCGTCATCTCGTCATCTCGTCATCTCGTTATCTAATCATCATCTCGTCATCTCGTCATCTCGTCTTATCGTCATCTCGTCATCTCATCATCATCTCGTCATCTCGTCATCTAATCGTCATCTCGTCATCTCGTCATGTCGTCTTATCGTCATCTCGTCGTATCGTCATCTCGTCTTATCGTCATCTCGTCATATCGTCATCTCATTATCATCTCGTCATCTCGTCATCTCATCACCTCGTCATCTCGTCGCCTCGTCATCATCTCGTCATCTCGTCATCTCGTCTTATCGTCATCTCATTATCATCTCGTGATCTCGTGATCTCATCACCTCGTCATCTCGTCGTCTCGTCATCTTGTCATCTCGTTATCTCATCATCATCTCGTCATCTCATTATCATATCGTCATCTGGTCATCTAATCATCATCTCGTCTTATTGTCATCTCGTCTTATCGTCATCTCATTATCATCTCATCATCTCGTCTTCTTGTCATCTCGTCATCTCGTCATATCTTCATCTCATCATCTCGTCATCTCGTCATCTCGTCATCTCGTCATCTCGTCTTCTCGTCATCTCGTCATCTTGTCATCTCATCATCATCTCGTCATCTCGTCATCTCGTTATCTCATCGTCATCTCGTCATCTCGACATCTCGTCATCTCGTCGTCTCGTCATCTTGTCATCTCGTCATCTCGTCATCTCGTCATCTTGTCATATATTCATCTCATCATCTCGTCATCTCATCTTCATCTCGTCATCTCGTCATCTCGTCATCTCAGCATCATCTCGTCATCTTGTCATCTTGTCATCTCCTCATCTCCTCATCTCGTCATCTCGTCATCTCGTAATCTCGTTATCTCGTTATCTCGTCATCACGTCATCTCGTTATCTCGTCATCCCATGATGATAAGATCATTTCGTCATCTCGTTATCTCATCATCATCTCGTGATCTCGACATCTCGTTATCTCATCATCATCTCGTCATCTTGTCATCTCATCAACCTCTCGTCATCTCGTCATCCCGTCATCTCGTCAGCACGTCATATCGTCAGCTCGTCATCTCATCGTCATCTCGTAATCTCAAAATCCTATCATCATCTCGTCATCTCGTCATCTCATCATCATCTCGTCATCTCGTTATCTAATCATCATCTCGTCATCTCGTCTTATCGTCATCTCGTCATCTCATTATCATCTCGTCATCTCGTCATCTCGTCATCCCGTCATCATCTCGTCATCTCGTCATCTCGTCATCTTATCATCTTATCATCATCTCGTCATCTCTTCATTTCGTCATCTCGTCATGTCGTCATCTCGTCATCTCGTCATCTCGTCATCTTGTCATCTCGTCATCTCGTCATATCGTCATCTCGTCATCTCGTCATATCGTCATCTCGCCATCTCGTCATCTCGTCATCTCGTCATCTCGTCATCTCATTATCATCTCGTCATCTCGTCATCTCGTCATCCCGTCATCATCTCGTCATCTCGTCATCTCGTCATCTTATCATCTTATCATCATCTCGTCATCTCGTCATTTCGTCATCTCGTCATGTCGTCATCTCGTCATCTCGTCATCTCGTCATCTTGTCATCTCATCATCATCTTGTTATCTCGTCATCTCGTCATCTCGTCATCTCGTCATCTCGTCATCTTGTCATCCCGTCATCTCGTCATCTTGACATCTCGTCATCTTGACATCTCGCCATCTCATCAACATCTCGTCATCCCGTCATCTCGTTATATAGTGATCTCGTCATCTCGTCATCTCATCATCATCTCGTCATCTCGTCATCTAATCGTCATCTCGTCATCTCGTCATGTCGTCTTATCGTCATCTCGTCGTATCGTCATCTCGTCTTATCGTCATCTCGTCATCTCGTCATCTCATTATCATCTCGTCATCTCGTCATCTCATCACCTCGTCATCTCGTCGTCTCGTCATCATCTCGTCATCTCGTCTTATCGTCATCTCATTATCATCTCGTGATCTCGTCATCTCATCACCTCGTCATCTCGTCATCTCGGCGTCTCGTCATCTTGTCATCTCGTAATCTCATCATCATCTCGTCATCTCATTATCATCTCGTCATCTGGTCATCTAATCATCATCTCGTCTTATTGTCATCTCGTCTTATCGTCATCTCATTATCATCTCGTCATCCGGTCATCTCGTCATCTCGTCATCTCGTCATCTCGTCGTCTCGTCTTGTCATCTCGTCATCTCGTCATCTCGTCATATCTTCATCTCATCATCTCGTCATCTCGTCATCTCGTCATCTCGTCATCTTGTCATCTCATCATCATCTCGTCATCTCGTCATCTCGTCATCGTGACATCTCGTTATATAGTCATCTCGTCATCTCGTCATCTCGTCATCATCTCGTCATCTGGTCATCTAATCATCATCTCGTCATCTCGTCATCTCGTCTTATTGTCATCTTGTCTTATCGTCATCTTGTCATCTCATCATCATCTCGTCATCTCGTCATCTCGTCATCTCGTCATCTCGTCATTTTGTCATCTCGTCATCTCGTCATCTCGTCATATCGTCATCTCGTTATCTAATCATCTCGTCATCTCATCGACTCGTCATCTCGTCATCTCATCATCATCTCGTCATCTGGTCATCTAATCATCATCTCGTCATCTCGTCTTATCGTCATCTCGTCATCTCATCATCATCTCGTCATCCCGTCATCTCGTTATCTCGTCATCACGTCATCTCGTCATCTCGTCATCTCGTCGTCTCGTCATCTCGTCATCTCGTCATCTCGTCATCTTGTCATCTTGTCATCTCGTCATCTTGTCATCTTGTCATCTCGCCATCTCATCATCATCTCGACATCTCATCATCTCGTCACCTCGTCATCTCGCCATCTCGTCGTCTCGTCTTGTCATCTCGTCTTGTCATCTCGTCATCTCGTCTTGTCATCTCGTCATCTTGTCATCGCGTCATCTCGTCATCTCGTAATCCTATAATTATCTCGTCATCTCGTTATCTCATCGTCATCTCGACATCTCGTCATCTCGTCATCACGTCATCTCGTCATCTCGTCATCTCGTCGTCTCGTCATCTCGTCATCTCGTCATCTCGTCATCTTGTCATCTCGTCATCTCGTCATCTTGTCATCTTGTCATCTCGCCATCTCATCATCATCTCGTCATCTCATCATCATCTCGTCATCTCGTCACCTCGTCATCTCGTCATCTCGTCATCACGTAATCTCGTCATCTCGTCATCTTGTCATCTCGTCATATATTCATCTCATCATCTCGTCATCTCATCTTCATCTCGTCATCTCGTCATATCGTCATCTCGTCATCTCATCATCGCGGCATCTCATCATCATCTCGGCATCCCGTCATCTTGTCATCTCATCATCTGGTCGACTCGTCATCTCGTCATCTCGTCATCTCGTCATCTTGTCATCTCGTCATCTCGTCATCGTGACATCTCGTTATATAGTCATCTTGTCATCTCGTCATCTCGTCATCTGATCATCATCTCGTCATCTGGTCATCTAATCATCATCTCGTCATCTCGTCTTATTGTCATCTTGTCTTATCGTCATCTTGTCATCTCATCATCATCTCGTCATCTCGTCATCTCGTCATCTCGTCGGCTCGTCATTTTGTCATCTCGTCATCTCGTCATCTCGTCATATTGTCATCTCGTTATCGCATCATCTCGGCATCTCATCATCATCTCACCATCTCGTCGACTCGTCATCTCGTCATCTTATCATCATCTCGTCATCTGGTCATCTAATCATCATCTCGTCATCTCGTCTTATTGTCATCTCGTCTTATCGTCATCTCGTCATCTCATCATCATCTCGTGATCCCGTCATCTCGTCATCTCGTCATCTCGTCATCTCGTCATCTCGTCATCTCGTCATCTTGTCATCTCGTCGTCTCGTCATCTCGTCATCTCGTCATATCTTCATCTTATCATCTCGTCATCTCGTCATCTCATATTTATCTCGTCATCTTGTCATCTCATCATCATCTCGTCATCTCGTTATCTCATCGTCATCTCGTCATCTCGTCATCACGTCATCTCGTCATATCTTTATCTCATCATCTCGTCATCTCGTCATCTCGTCATCTCATGATTATCTCGTCATCTTGTCATCTCATCATCATCTCGTCATCGAGTTATCTCATCGTCATCTCTTCATCTCGTCATCTCGTCTTCTTGTCATCTCGTCATCTTGTCATCTTGCCATCTCGTCATTAGCTCGTCATCTCGTCATCTCTTCATCTCGTCATCTCGTCTTATCGTAATCTCGTCTTATCGTCATCTCGTCTTATCGTCATCTCGTCGTATCGTCATCTCGTCTTATCGTCATCTTGTCATCTCATCATCATCTCGTCATCTCGTCATCTCGTTATCTCGTCATCTTCTCATCGACCCGTCATCTCGTCATATCGTCATCTCGTCATCTTGTAATCTCATCATCATTTCGTCATCTCGTCATCTCGTCATCTCGTCATCTCGTCATCTCGTCATCTCGTCATTTCGTCATCTCGTCATTTCGTCATCTCGTCATCTCGTCATCTTATCATCTTATCATCATCTCGTCATCTCGTCATCTCGTCATTTCGTCATTTCGTCAACTCGTCATCTCGTCATGTCATCATCTCGTCACCTCGTCATCTCGTCATCTCGTCATCTCGTAATCTCGTCATCTCGTCATATCGTCATCTCGGCATCTCATCATCATCTCGTCATCCCGTCATCTCGTCGACTCCTCATCTCGTCGACTTGTCATCTCGTCATCTTGACATATCGCCATCTCATCATCATCTCGTCATCTCGTCATCTCGTAATCCCGTCATCACGTTATATAGTCATCTCGTCATTTCATCATCATTTCATCATCTCGTCATCTGATCGTCATCTCGTCATCTCGTCTTATCGTCATCTCGTCATCTCGTCTCATATTCATCTCATCTTCATCTCGTCATGTCGTCATCTCGTCATCTCGTAATCTCGTCATCTCGTCTCATATTCATCTCATCATCTCGTCATCTCATCATCATCTCGTCATCCCGTCATCTCGTCAGCTCGTCGTCTAGTCATCTCGGCATCTCGTCTTGTCATCTCGTCATCTCGTCATCTCGTCATCCCGTCATATCTTCATCTCACCATCTCGTCATCTCATAATTATCTCATCAACTCGTCATCTCGTTATCTCCTCGTCATCTCGTCAACTCGTCATCTCGTCATCTCGACATCTCGTCATCTCGTCATCTCGTCATCTCGTCATCTCGTCATCTCGTCATCTCGTCATCTCGTCATCTCGTCATCTCGTCATTTTGTCATCTCGTCATTTTGTCATCTCGTCATCTCGTCATCTCGTCATATCGTCATCTCGTTATCTCATCATCTCGGCATCTTATTATCATCTCGTCGACTCGTCATCTCGTCATCTCATCATCATCTCGTCATCTGGTCATCTAATCATCATCTCGTCATCTCGTCTTATTGTCATCTCGTCATCTCGTCATCTCGTCATCTCGTCATATTTTCATCTCATCATCTCGTCATCTCGTCATCTCGTCATCTCGTCATCTCATAATTATCTCGTCGTCTCGTCATCTTGTCATCTCATCATCATCTCGTCATCTCGTTATCTCATCGTCATCTCGTCATCTTGACATCTCGTCATCTCGTCATCTCGTCATCTCATCATCATCTCGTCATCTGGTCGTCTAATCATCATCTCGTCATCTCATCATCTCGTCATCCCGTCATTGCGTCATCTCGTCATCTCGTCTTGTCATCTCGTCATCTCGTCATGTCTTCATCTCATCATCTCGTCATCTCGTCATCTCGTCATCTCATAATTATCTCGTCATCTTGTCATCTCATCATCATCTCGTCATCTCGTTATCTCATCGTCATCTCGTCATCTCGTCATCTCGTCTTGTCATCTCGTCATCTCGTCATCTCGTCATCTCGTCTTGTCATCTCGTCATCTCGTCATCTCGTCATCTCTTCATCTCGTCATATCTTCATCTCATCATCTCGTCATCTCGTCATCTCATAATTATCTCGTCGTCTGGTCATCTTGTCATCTCATCATCATCTCGTCATCTCGTTATCTCATCGTCATCTCGTCATCTTGACATCTCGTCATCTCGTCATCTCGTCATTTTATCATCATCTCGTCATCTGGTCGTCTAATCATCATCTCGTCATCTCATCATCATCTCGTCATCCCGTCATCTCGTCATCTCGTCATCTCGTCTTGTCATCTCGTCATCTCGTCATATCTTCATCTCATCATCTCGTCATCTCGTCATCTCGTCATCTCGTCATCTCATAATTATCTCGTCATCTCGTTATCTCATCGTCATCTCGTCATCTCGTCATCTCGTCATCTCGTCATCTCGTCATCTCGTCTTGTCATCTCGTCATCTCGTCATCTCGTCTTGTCATCTCGTCATCTCGTCATCTCGTCATCTCTTCATCTCGTCATATCTTCATCTCATCATCTCGTCATCTCTTCATCTCATAATTATCTCGTCGTCTCGTCATCTTGTCATCTCATCATCATCTCGTCATCTCGTTATCTCATCATCATCTCGTCATCCCGTCATCCCGTCATCTCGTCATCTCGTCATCTCGTCATCTCGTTATCTCATAATTATCTCGTCGTCTCGTCATCTTGTCATCTTATCATCATCTCGTCATCTCGTTATCTCATCGTCATCTCGTCATCTTGACATCTCGTCATCTCGTCATCTCGTCATCTCATCATCATCTCGTCATCTGGTCGTCTAATCATCATCTCGTCATCTCATCATCATCTCGTCATCCCGTCATCTCGTCATCCCGTCATCTCGTCATCTCGTCATCTCGTCTTGTCATCTCGTCATCTCGTCATATCTTCATCTCATCATCTCGTCATCTCGTCATCACATAATTATCTCGTCATCTTGTCATCTCATCATCATCTCGTCATCTCGTTATCTCATCGTCATCCCGTCATCTCGTCATCTCGTCATCTCGTCTTGTCATCTCGTCATCTCGTCATCTCGTCATCTCTTCATCTCGTCATATCTTCATCTCATCATCTCGTCATCTCGTCATCTCATAATTATCTCGTCGTCTCGTTATCTCATCATCATCTCGTCATCACGTCATCACGTCATCTCGTCATCCCGTTATCTCGTCATCTCGTCATCTCGTCATCTCGTCATTTCGTCATCTCGTCATCTCATAATTATCTGGTCGTCTCATCATGTTGTCATCTCATCATTATCTCGTCAAATCGTTATCTCATCGTCATCTCGTCATCTCGACATCTCGCCATCTCATCATCGTCTCGTCATCTCGTCATCTCGTAATCTCGTAATCTCGTCATCTCGTCATCTCGTCATCTCGTCATCTCGTCATCCAATCATCATCTCGTCATCTCATCACCTCGTCATCTTGTCATTTCGTCGTCTCGTCATCTTGTCATCTCGCCATCTCATCATCATGTCGTCATCTCATCATCATCTCGTCATCTCATCATCATCTCGTCATCTCATCATCATCTCGTCATCTCGGCATCTCATCATCATCTCGGCATCCCGTCATCTTATAATCTCATCATCTCGTCGACTCGTCATCTCGTCATCTCGTCATCTCGTCATCTTGTCATCTCGTCATCTCGTCATCGTGACATCTCGTTATATAGTCATCTCGTCATCTCGTCATCTCATCATCATCTCGTCATCTCGTCATCTCGTCATCTCGTTATCTCATCTTCTCGGCATCTCATCATCATCTCGTCATCTCGTCGACTCGTCATCTCGTCATCTCATCATCATCTCGTCATCTGGTCATCTAATCATCATCTCGTCATCTCGTCTTATTGTCATCTCGTCTTATTGTCATCTCGTCTTATCGTCATCTCGTCATCTCATAATCATCTCGTCATCTCGTCATCTCGTCATCTCGTCATCTCGTCATCTCGTCTTGTCATCTCGTCATCTCGTCATATCTTCATCTCAACATCTTGTCATCTCGTCATCTCGTCATCTCGTCATCCCATAATTATCTCGTCGTCTTGTCATCCTGTCATCTCATCATCATCTCGTCATCTCGTTATCTCATCGTCATCTCGTCATCTTGACATCTCGTCATCTCGTCATCTCATCATCATCTCGTCATCTGGTCGTCTAATCATCATCTCGTCATCTCATCATCATCTCGTCATCCCGTCATCTCGTCATCCCGTCATCTCGTCATCTCGTCATCTCGTCTTGTCATCTCGTCATCTCGTCATATCTTCATCTCATCATCTCGTCATCTCGTCATCACATAATTATCTCGTCATCTTGTCATCTCATCATCATCTCGTCATCTCGTTATCTCATCGTCATCCCGTCATCTCGTCATCTCGTCATCTCGTCTTGTCATCTCGTCATCTCGTCATCTCGTCATCTCTTCATCTCGTCATATCTTCATCTCATCATCTCGTCATCTCGTCATCTCATAATTATCTCGTCGTCTCGTTATCTCATCATCATCTCGTCATCACGTCATCACGTCATCTCGTCATCCCGTTATCTCGTCATCTCGTCATCTCGTCATCTCGTCATTTCGTCATCTCGTCATCTCATAATTATCTGGTCGTCTCATCATGTTGTCATCTCATCATTATCTCGTCAAATCGTTATCTCATCGTCATCTCGTCATCTCGACATCTCGCCATCTCATCATCGTCTCGTCATCTCGTCATCTCGTAATCTCGTAATCTCGTCATCTCGTCATCTCGTCATCTCGTCATCTCGTCATCCAATCATCATCTCGTCATCTCATCACCTCGTCATCTTGTCATTTCGTCGTCTCGTCATCTTGTCATCTCGCCATCTCATCATCATGTCGTCATCTCATCATCATCTCGTCATCTCATCATCATCTCGTCATCTCATCATCATCTCGTCATCTCGGCATCTCATCATCATCTCGGCATCCCGTCATCTTATAATCTCATCATCTCGTCGACTCGTCATCTCGTCATCTCGTCATCTCGTCATCTTGTCATCTCGTCATCTCGTCATCGTGACATCTCGTTATATAGTCATCTCGTCATCTCGTCATCTCATCATCATCTCGTCATCTCGTCATCTCGTCATCTCGTCATCTCGTTATCTCATCTTCTCGGCATCTCATCATCATCTCGTCATCTCGTCGACTCGTCATCTCGTCATCTCATCATCATCTCGTCATCTGGTCATCTAATCATCATCTCGTCATCTCGTCTTATTGTCATCTCGTCTTATTGTCATCTCGTCTTATCGTCATCTCGTCATCTCATAATCATCTCGTCATCTCGTCATCTCGTCATCTCGTCATCTCGTCATCTCGTCTTGTCATCTCGTCTTGTCATCTCGTCATCTCGTCATATCTTCATCTCAACATCTTGTCATCTCGTCATCTCGTCATCTCGTCATCCCATAATTATCTCGTCGTCTTGTCATCCTGTCATCTCATCATCATCTCGTCATCTCGCTATCTCATCGTCATCTCGTCGTCTTTTCATCACATCATCTCGTCATCTCGTCATCTCGTCATCTCATGATTATCTCGTCATCTTGTCATCTTATCATCATCTCGTCATCTCGTTATCTCATCGTCATCTCGTCCTCTTGTCATCTCGTCATCTCGTCATTTTGTCATCTCGCCATCTCATCATCATCTCGTTATCTCGTCATCTCGTCATCTCGTCATCTCGACATCTCGTCATCTCATCATCATCTCGTCATCCCATCATCTCGTCATCTCGTCGTCTCGTCATCTCGTCATCTCGTCATCTCGTCATCTCGTCATGTCTTCATCTCGTCATCTCGTTATCTCGTCATCTTCTCATCACCCCGTCATCTCGTCATCTCGTCATCTTGTAATCTCATCATCATCTCGTCATCTCGTCATCTCGTCATCTTGTCATCATCTCGTCATCTCGTTATCTCGTCATCTTCTCATCACCTTGTCATCTCGTCATATCGTCATCTCGTCATCTTGTAATCTCATCATCATCTCGTCATCTCGTCATCTCGTCATCTTGTCATCATCTCGTCATCTCGTCATCTCGTCATCTCATCATCTTATCATCATCTCAACATCTCGTCATCTCGTTATCTCGTCATCTTCTCATCACCCCGTCATCTCGTCATCTTGTAATCTCATCATCATCTCGTCATCTCGTCATCTCGTCATCTTGTCATCATCTCGTCATCTCGTTATCTCGTCATCTTCTCATCACCCCGTCATCTCGTCATATCGTCATCTCGTCATCTTGTAATCTCATCATCATCTCGTCATCTCGTCATCTCGTCATCTTGTCATCATCTCGTCATCTCATCATCTTATCATCATCTCAACATCTCGTCATCTCGTCATCTCGTCATCTTATCATCTTATCATCATCTCATCATCTCGTCATCTAATCGTCATCTTGTCATCTCGTCTTATCGTCATCTCGTCATCTTGTAATCTCGTCATCTCGTCATCTTTTCTCATATTCATCTCATCATCTCCTCATCTCATCATCATCTCGTCATCCCGTCATCTCGTCAGCTCGTCATCTCGTCATCTCGTCATCTCGTCATCTCGTCATCTCCTCATCTCGTCATTTTGTCATCTCGTCATCTCGTCATCTCGTCATATCGTCATCTCGTTATCTCATCATCTCGGCATCTCATCATCATCTCGTCGACTCGTCATCTCGTCATCTCATCATCATCTCGTCATCTGGTCATCTAATCATCATCTCGTCATCTCGGCTTATTGTCATCTCGTCTTATCGTCATCTCGTCATCTCATCATCATCTCGTCATCCCGTCATCTCGTCATCTCGTCATCTCGTCATCTCATCATCTCGTCATCTCGTCATCTCGTCATCTCATAATTATCTCGTCATCTTGTCATCTCATCATCATCTCGTCATCTCGTTATCTCATCGTCATCTCGTCATCTCGTCATCTCGTGATCTCGTCATATCTTCATCTCATCATCTCGTCATCTCGTCATCTCATAATTATCTCGTCATCTCGTTATCTCATCGTCATCTCGTCATCTCGACATCTCGTCATCTCGTTATCTCGTCATCTCGTCATCTCGTCATCTCGTCATCTCATCATCTCGTCTTCTTGTCATCTCGTCATCTCGTCATCTTGTCATCTCGCCATCTCATCATCATCTCGTCATCTCGTCATCCAATCATCATCTCGTCATATCGTCATCTCGTCTTATCGTAATCTCGTCTCATCGTCATCTCGTCATCTCGTTATCTTATCATCTCGGCATCTCATCATCATCTCGTCGACTCGTCATCTCGTCATCTCATCATCATTTCGTCATCTGGTCATCTAATCATAATCTCGTCATCTCGTCTTATTGTCATCTCGTCTTATCGTCATCTCGTCATCTCATCATCATCTCGTCATCCCGTCATCTCATCATCTCGTTTTGTCATCTCGTCATCTCGTCATATCTTCATCTCATCATCTCATCATCTCATCATCTCGTCATCTCGTCATATCGTCATCTCGTCATCTCATAATTATCTCGTCGTCTCGTCATCTTGTCATCTCATCATCATCTCGTCATCTCGTTATATCATCGTCATCTCGTTAACTTGACATCTCGTCATCTCGTAATCTCATCATCATCTCGTCATCTGGTCATCTAATCATCATCTCGTCATCTCGGCTTATTGTCATCTCGTCTTATCGTCATCTCGTCATCTCATCATCATCTCTTCATCCCGTCATCTCGTCATCTTGTCATCTCATCATCATCTCGAAATCTCGTTATCTCATCGTCATCTCGTCATCTCGACATCTCGTCATCTCGTTATCTCGTCATCTCGTTATCTCGTCATCTCGTCATCTCGTCATCTCGTCATCTCATCATCTCGTCTTCTTGTCATCTCGTCATCTCGTCATCTTGTCATCTCGCCATCTCATCATCATCTCGTCATCTCGTCATCTCGTCATCTCGTCATCTCGTCATCTCGTCATCCATTCATCATCTCGTCATCTCGTCATCTCGTCTTATCGTAATCTCGTCTAATCGTCATCTCATCATCTCATCATCATCTCGTCATCTCGTCATCTCGTCATTTCGTTATCTCGTCATCTTCTCATCACCTCGTCATCTCGTCATATCGTCATCTCGTCATCTTGTAATCTCATCATCATCTCGTCATCTCGTCATCTCGTCATCTCGTCATCTTGTCATCTCGTCATCCCGTCATCATCTCGTCATCTCGTCATCTCGTCAACTTATCATCTCATCATCATCTCGTCAACTCGTCATCTCGTCATCTCGTCATCTCGTCTTCTTGTCATCTCGTCATCTCGTCATCTTGTCATCTCGCCATCTCATTATCATTTCGTCATTTCGTCACCTCGTCATCTCGTCATCTCGTCATCTCGTCATGTCGTCACCTCGTCATCTCGTCATCTCGTCAGATATTCATCTCATCATCTCGTCAACTCATCTTCATCTCGTCATCTCGTCATCTCGTCATCCCGTCATATCGTCACATCGGCATCTCATCATGTCGTCATCTCGTCATCTTGTCATCTCGTCATCTCGTCATCTGGACATCTGGTCATTCGGTCATTTCGTCATCCTCTCATCATCTGGTCATCTGGTCATCTGGTCATCTCGTCATCTCTCCATCTCTCCATCTCTCCATCTCGTCATCTCGTCATCTTGTCGTCTCGTCATCTCGTCGTCTCACCATCTCGTCATCTGGTCATCCGGTCATCTGGTCATCTGGTCATCTGGTCATCTGGACATCTGGTCATCTGGTCATCTGGTCATCTGGTCATCTGGTCATCTGGTCATCCGGTCATCCAGTCATCTGGTCATATGGTCATCTGGTCATCTGGTCATCTGGTCATTTGGTCATCTGGTCATTTTGTCATCTCGTCGTCTGGTCATCTGGTCATCTGGTCATCTCGTAATCGTCTCGTCATCTCGGAATCGTCTCGTCATCTCGGAATCGTTTCGTCATCTCGTCATTTCGTCATCTCGTCATTGGTCACCTGGTCATCTGGTCATTTCGTCATCTTGTCATCTTGTGATCTGGTCAGCTGGTCATCTCGTCATCTCGTCATCCCGTCCTCTCGTCATGTCGTCATCTGGTTATCTGGTAATCTGGTCATCCGGTCATCTCGTCATCTCGTCATCTCATCATCTCGTCATCTCGTCATCTCGTCATCTCGTCATCTCGTCATCTCGTCATCTCGTCATCTCGTCAGCTCGTCATGTCGTCATTTCGTCATCTCGTCATCTCGTCATCTCGTCATCTCGTCATCGCTTCGTCATTTCATCACTGGTCAGCTCGTCATCTGTTCATCTGGTCATCTGGTCATCTGTTCACCTGGTCATGTCGTCATCTGGTGAATTGGTCATCTGTTCATCTGGTCATCTGGTCATCTGGTCATCTGGGCATCTCGTCATCTGGTCATCTTGTCATCTGGTCATCTGATCATCTAGTCATCTGGTCATCTAGTCATCTTTTCATCTTGTGATCTGGTCAGCTGGTCATCTCGTCATCTCGTCATCTCTTCATCTCTTCATCCCGTCATCTCGTCATGTCGTCATCTGGTTATCTGGTCACCTGGTCATATCGTCATCTCGTCATCTCGTCAGCTCGTCATGTCGTCATCTGGTCATCTGATCATCTAGTCATCTCGTCATCTGGTCATCTCGTCATCTCGTCATCTCGTCATCTCGTCATCTCGTCATCTCGTCATCTCGTCATCTCGTCATCTAGTCATCTTGTCATCTAGTCATCTTGTCATCTTGTCATCTGGTCATCTGGTAATCTGGTCATCTGGTCATCTAGTCATCTCGTCATCTCGTCATATCGTCATCATGTCATCATGTCATCTCGTCATGTCGTCATCTGGTCATCTCGTCATCTCATCATCTCGTCATTTCGTCATCTTGTCATCTCGTCATCTCGTCATCTCGTCATCTCGTCATCTCGTCATCTCGTCATCTCGTCATCGTTTCGTCATTTTATCACCGGTCAGCTCGTCATCTGTTCATCTGGTCATCTGGTCATCTGGGCATCCCGTCATCTGGTCATCTTGTCATCTGGTCATCTGATCATCTGGTCATCTGGTCATCTGGTCATCTGACATCTCGTCATCCGGTCATCTCGTCATCTCGTCTTCTCGTCATCTCGTCACCTCGTCATCTCGTCATCTTGTCTTTGGTCATCTGGTCATCTGGTCATCTCGTCATCTTGTCATTGGTCACCTGGTCATCTGGTCATCTGGTCATCTAGTCATCTTGTCATCTTGTGATCTGGTCAGCTGGTCATCTCGTCATCTCGTCATCCCGTCATCTCGTCATGTCATCATCTGGTCATCTGATCATCGGGTCATCTCGTCATCTCGTCATCTTGTCATCTCGTCATCTCGTCATCTCGTCATCTAGACATCTCGTCATCTCGTCATCTCGTCATCTCGTCATCTCGTCATCTCGTCATCTCGTCATCTCGTCGTCTGGTCATCTTGTCATCGAGTCATCTTGTCATCTTGTGATCTGGTCATCTGGTCATCTGGTCATCTGGTCATCTGGTCATCTGGTCATCTGGTCATCTCGTCATCTCGTCATCATGTCATCTCGTCATCTCGTCATGTCGTCATCTGGTCATCTCGTCATCTCATCATCTCGTCATCTCGTCATCTCGTCATCTCGTCATCTCGTCAGCTCGTCATGTCGTCATCTCGTCATCTCGTCATCTCGTCATCTCGTCATCTCGTTATCTCGTCATCTCGTCATCGTTTCGTCATTTCATCACTGGTCAGCTCGTCATCTGTTCATCTGGTCATCTGGTCATCTGGTCATCTGTTCACCTGGTCATGTCGTCACCTGGTTAATTGGTTACTGTTCATCTGGTCGTCTGGTCCTCTGGTCATCTGGTCATCTGGTCATCTGGTCATCTCGTTATCTCGTCATCTCGTCATCTCGTCATCTCGTCATCTCGTCATCTCGTCATCTCGTCATCTCGTCATCTCGTCATCTCGTCATGTCGTCATCTGGTCATCTGGTCATCTCGTCATCTCGTCATCTCGTCATCTCTTCATCCCGTCATCTCGTCATGTCGTCATCTGGTTATCTGGTCATCTGGTCATCTCGTCATCTCGTCATCTCGTCAGCTCGTCATGTCGTCATCTGGTCATCTGATCATCTAGTCATCTCGTCATCTGGTCATCTCGTCATCTCGTCATCTCGTCATCTCGTCATCTCGTCATCTCGTCATCTCGTCATCTAGTCATCTTGTCATCTAGTCATCTTGTCATCTTGTCATCTGGTCATCTGGTAATCTGGTCATCTGGTCATCTAGTCATCTCGTCATCTCGTCATATCGTCATCATGTCATCATGTCATCTCGTCATGTCGTCATCTGGTCATCTCGTCATCTCATCATCTCGTCATCTCGTCATCTCGTCATCTCGTCAGCTCGTCATCTCGTCAGCTCGTCATGTCGTCATTTCGTCATCTTGTCATCTCGTCATCTCGTCATCTCGTCATCTCGTCATCTCGTCATCTCGTCATCTCGTCATCTCGTCATCGTTTCGTCATTTTATCACCGGTCAGCTCGTCATCTGTTCATCTGGTCATCTGGTCATCTGGGCATCCCGTCATCTGGTCATCTTGTCATCTGGTCATCTGATCATCTGGTCATCTGGTCATCTGGTCATCTGACATCTCGTCATCCGGTCATCTCGTCATCTCGTCTTCTCGTCATCTCGTCACCTCGTCATCTCGTCATCTTGTCTTTGGTCACCTGGTCATCTGGTCATCTGGTCATCTCGTCATCTTGTCATTGGTCACCTGGTCATCTGGTCATCTGGTCATCTAGTCATCTTGTCATCTTGTGATCTGGTCAGCTGGTCATCTCGTCATCTCGTCATCCCGTCATCTCGTCATGTCATCATCTGGTCATCTGATCATCGGGTCATCTCGTCATCTCGTCATCTTGTCATCTCGTCATCTCGTCATCTAGACATCTCGTCATCTCGTCATCTCGTCATCTCGTCATCTCGTCATCTCGTCATCTCGTCATCTCGTCGTCTGGTCATCTTGTCATCTTGTGATCTGGTCATCTGGTCATCTGGTCATCTGGTCATCTAGTCATCTGGTCATCTGGTCATCTCGTCATCTCGTCATCATGTCATCTCGTCATCTCGTCATGTCGTCATCTGGTCATCTCGTCATCTCATCATCTCGTCATCTCGTCATCTCGTCATCTCGTCATCTCGTCAGCTCGTCATGTCGTCATCTCGTCATCTCGTCATCTCGTCATCTCGTCATCTCGTCATCTCGTCATCTCGTCATCGTTTCGTCATTTCATCACTGGTCAGCTCGTCATCTGTTCATCTGGTCATCTGGTCATCTGGTCATCTGTTCACCTGGTCATGTCGTCACCTGGTTAATTGGTTACTGTTCATCTGGTCGTCTGGTCCTCTGGTCATCTGGTCATCTGGTCATCTGGTCATCTCGTTATCTCGTCATCTCGTCATCTCGTCATCTCGTCATCTCGTCATCTCGTCATCTCGTCATCTCGTCATCTCGTCATCTCGTCATGTCGTCATCTGGTCATCTGGTCATCTCGTCATCTCGTCATCTCGTCATCTCTTCATCCCGTCATCTCGTCATGTCGTCATCTGGTTATCTGGTCATCTGGTCATCTCGTCATCTCGTCATCTCGTCAGCTCGTCATGTCGTCATCTGGTCATCTGATCATCTAGTCATCTCGTCATCTGGTCATCTCGTCATCTCGTCATCTCGTCATCTTGTCATCTCGTCATCTCGTCATCTCGTCATCTAGTCATCTTGTCATCTAGTCATCTTGTCATCTTGTCATCTGGTCATCTGGTAATCTGGTCATCTGGTCATCGGGTCATCTCGTCATCTCGTCATATCGTCATCATGTCATCATGTCATCTCGTCATGTCGTCATCTGGTCATCTCGTCATCTCATCATCTCGTCATCTCGTCATCTCGTCATCTCGTCAGCTCGTCATCTCGTCAGCTCGTCATGTCGTCATTTCGTCATCTTGTCATCTCGTCATCTCGTCATCTCGTCATCTCGTCATCTCGTCATCTCGTCATCGTTTCGTCATTTCATCACTGTTCAGCTCGTCATCTGTTCATCTGGTCATCTGGTCATCTGGGCATCCCGTCATCTGGTCATCTTGTCATCTGGTCATCTGATCATCTGGTCATCTGGTCATCTGGTCATCTGACATCTCGTCATCCGGTCATCTCGTCATCTCGTCTTCTCGTCATCTCGTCACCTCGTCATCTCGTCATCTTGTCTTTGGTCACCTGGTCATCTGGTCATCTGGTCATCTCGTCATCTTGTCATTGGTCACCTGGTCATCTGGTCATCTGGTCATCTAGTCATCTTGTCATCTTGTGATCTGGTCAGCTGGTCATCTCGTCATCTCGTCATCCCGTCATCTCGTCATGTCATCATCTGGTCATCTGATCATCGGGTCATCTCGTCATCTCGTCATCTTGTCATCTCGTCATCTCGTCATCTAGACATCTCGTCATCTCGTCATCTTGTCATCTCGTCATCTCGTCATCTCGTCATCTCGTCATCTCGTCATCTCGTCGTCTGGTCATCTTGTCATCGAGTCATCTTGTCATCTTGTGATCTGGTCATCTGGTCATCTGGTCATCTGGTCATCTGGTCATCTGGTCATCTGGTCATCTGGTCATCTGGTCATCTCGTCATCTCGTCATCTCGTCAGCTCGTCATGTCGTCATCTCGTCATCTCGTCATCTCGTCATCTCGTCATCTCGTCATCTCGTCATCTCGTCATCGTTTCGTCATTTCATCACTGGTCAGCTCGTCATCTGTTCATCTGGTCATCTGGTCATCTGGTCATCTGTTCACCTGGTCATGTCGTCACCTGGTTAATTGGTTACTGTTCATCTGGTCATCTGGTCCTCTGGTCATCTGGTCATCTGGTCATCTGGTCATCTCGTTATCTCGTCATCTCGTCATCTCGTCATCTCGTCATCTCGTCATCTCGTCATCTCGTCATCCCGTCATCTCGTCATCTCGTCATGTCGTCATCTGGTCATCTGGTCATCGGGTCATCTCGTCATCTCGTCATCTCGTCATCTCGTCATCTGGTCATGTCGTCATCTCGTCTTCTCATCATCTCGTCATCTCGTCATCTCATCATCTCATCATCTGGTTATCTGGTCATCTGGTGATCTGGTCATCTGGTCATCTGGTCATCTTGTGATCTGGTCATCTGGTCATCTGGTCATCTCGTTATCTCGTCATCTCGTCATCTCGTCATCTCGTCATCTCGTCATCTCGTCATCTCGTCATCCCGTCATCTCGTCGTGTCGTCATGTCGTCATCTGGTCATCTGGTCATCGGGTCATCTCGTCATCTCGTCATCTGGTCATTTGGTAATGTCGTCATCTCGTCAGCTCGTCATGTCGTCATTTGGTCATCTGATCATCGGGTCATCTCGTCATCTCGTCATTTCGTCATGTTGTGATCTAGATATCTCGTCATCTCGTCATCTCGTCATCTCGTCATCTAGTCATCTTGTCATCTTGTGATCTGGTCATCTGGTCATCTGGTCATCTCGTCATCTCGTCATCTCGTCATCTCGTCATCTGGTCATCTCGTCATCTTGTCATTGGTCACCTGGTCATCTGGTCATCTGGTCATCTAGTCATCTTGTCATCTTGTGATCTGGTCAGCTGGTCATCTCGTCATCCCGTCATCTCGTCATGTCGTCATTTGGTCATCTGATCATCGGGTCATCTCGTCATCTCGTCATCTTGTCATCTCGTCATCTCGTCATCTAGACATCTCGTCTTCTCGTAATCTCGTCATCTCGTCATCTCGTCATCTCGTCATCTCGTCGTCTGGTCATCTTGTCATCTAGTCATCTTGTCATCTTGTGATCTGGTCATCTGGTCATCTGGTCATCCGGTCATCTGGTCATCTGGTCATCTGGTCATCTCGTCATCTCGTCATCATGTCATCTCGTCATCTCGTCATCTGGTCGTCTGGTCGTCTGGTCATCTTGTCATCTGGTCATTTGGTCATTTGGTCATCTCGTCATCTCGCCATCTCCCCATTTCGTCATCTCGTCTTCTCGTCATCTCGTCATCTCGACATCTCGTCATCTCGTCATCTCGTCATCTTGTCATTGGTTATCTCGTCATCTGGTCATCTTGTCATTGGTTATCTCGTCATCTGGTCATCTGGTCATCTCTTTATCTGCTCATCTGGTCACCTGGTCATGTCGTCATCTGGTCATCTGGTGATTTGGTCATCTGTTCATCTGGTCATCTGGTCATCTGGTCATCGTCTCGTCATCTGGTCATTTGATCATCTCGTCATCTCGTCATCTCGTCATATCGTCATCTCGTCATCTCGTCTTCTCGTCATCTCGTCATCTCGTCATCTCGTTATCTCGTCATCTCGTCGTCTCGTCATCGTCTCGTCATCTCGTCATCTCGTCATCTGGTCATATGGTCATCTCGTCATCTGGTCATCTGGTCGTCTGGTCATCTGGTCGACGTCGCGTCATCTGGTCATTTGGTCATCTCGTCATCTCGTCATCTCGTCATCTCGTCATCTCGTCATCTAGTCATCTTGTCATCTTGTGATCTGGTCATCTGGTCATCTGGTCATCTGGTCATCTGGTCATCTCGTCATCTCGTCATCTCGTCATCTCGTCATCTCGTCATCATGTCATCTGGTCATCTCGTCATGTCGTCATCTGGTCATCTCGTCATCTCGTCATCTCATCATCTCGTTATCTCGTCATCTCGTCATCTCGTCATCTCGTCAGCTCGTCATGTCGTCATCTGGTCATCTGATCATCGGGTCATCTCGTCATGTCGTCATCTCGTCATCTCGTCATCTCGTCTCGTCATCGTCTCGTCATTTCATCACTGGTCAGCTCGTCATCTGTTCATCTGGTCATCTGGTCATCTGGTCATCTGTTCACCTGGTCTTTTCGTCATCTGGTGAATTGGTCATCTGTTCAACTGGTCATCTGGTCATCTGGGCATCCTGTCATCTGGTCATCTTGTCATCTTGTGATCTGGTCATCTGGTCATCTGGTCATCTCGTTATCTCGTCATCTCGTCATCTCGTCATCTCGTCATCTCGTCATCCCGTCATCTCGTCGTGTCGTCATGTCGTCATCTGGTCATCTGGTCATCGGGTCATCTCGTCATCTTGTCATCTCGTCATCTCGTCATCTGGTCATCTCGTCATCTGGTCATTTGGTAATGTCGTCATCTCGTCAGCTCGTCATGTCGTCATTTGGTCATCTGATCATCGGGTCATCTCGTCATCTCGTCATTTTGTCAGGTTGTGATCTAGATATCTCGTCATCTCGTCATCTCGTTATCTCGTCATCTAGTCATCTTGTCATCTTGTGATCTGGTCATCTGGTCATCTGGTCATCTCGTCATCTCGTCATCTCGTCATCTCGTCATCTCGTCATCTGGTCATCTGGTCATCTCGTCATCTCGTCATGTCGTCATCTGGTCATCTGGTCATCTGGTCATCTGGTCATCTGGTCATCTGGTCATCTGGTCATCTCGTCATCTCGTCATCATGTCATCTCGTCATGTCGTCATCTGGTCATCTCGTCATCTCATCATCTCGTCATCTCATCATCTCGTCATCTCGTCATCTCGTCAGCATGTCATGTCGTCATCTGGTCATCTGATCATCGGGTCATCTCGTCATGTCGTCATCTCGTCATCTCGTCATCTCGTCATCTCGTCATCTCGTCATCTCGTCATCCGGTCATCTCGGAATCTCGTCATCTCGTCATCTCGTCATCTCGTCATCTCGTCATCTTGTCATTGGTCACCTGGTCATCTGGTCATCTGGTCATCTCGTCATCTTGTCATTGGTCACCTGGTCATCTGGTCATCTGGTCATCTAGTCATCTTGTCATCTTGTGATCTGGTCAGCTGGTCATCTCGTCATCTCGTCATCCCGTCATCTCGTCATGTCGTCATCTGGTCATCTGATAATCGGGTCATCTCGTCATCTCGTCATCTTGTCATCTCGTCATCTCGTCATCTAGACATCTCGTCATCTCGTCATCTCGTCATCTCGTCATCTCGTCATCTCGTCATCTCGTCGTCTGGTCATCTTGTCATCTAGTCATCTTGTCATCTTGTGATCTGGTCATCTGGTCATCTGGTCATCTGGTCATCTGGTCCTCCGTCATCTCGTCATCTCGTCATCATGTCATCTCGTCATCTCGTCATGTCGTCATCTGGTCATCTCGTCATCTCATCATCTCGTCATCTCGTCATCTCGTCATCTCGTCATCTCGTCAGCTCGTCATGTCGTCATCTCGTCGACTCATCATCTCGTCATCTCGTCATCTCGTCATCGTTTCGTCATTTCATCACTGGTCAGCTCGTCATCTGTTCATCTGGTCATCTGGTCATCTGGTCATCTGTTCACCTGGTCATGTCGTCACCTGGTTAATTGGTTACTGTTCATCTGGTCATCTGGTCCTCTGGTCATCTGGTCATCTGGTCATCTGGTCATCTCGTTATCTCGTCATCTCGTCATCTCGTCATCTCGTCATCTCGTCATCTCGTCATCCCGTCATCTCGTCATCTCGTCATGTCGTCATCTGGTCATCTGGTCATCGAGTCATCTCGTCATCTCGTCATCTCGTCATCTCGTCATCTCGTCATGTCGTCATCTCGTCTTCTCATCATCTCGTCATCTCGTCATCTCGTCATCTCATCATCTCATCATCTGGTCATCTGGTCATCTGGTCATCTGGTCATCTGATCATCTGGTCATCTTGTCATCTTGTGATCTGGTCATCTGTTCATCTGGTCATCTCGTTATCTCGTCATCTCGTCATCTCGTCATCTCGTCATCTCCTCATCTCGTCATCTCGTCATCCCGTCATCTCGTCGTGTCGTCATGTCGTCATCTGGTCATCTGGTCATCGGGTCATCTCGTCATCTTGTCATCTCGTCATCTCGTCATCTGGTCATTTGGTAATGTCGTCTACTCGTCAGCTCGTCATGTCGTCATTTGGTCATCTGATCATCGGGTCATCTCGTCATCTCGTCATTTCGTCATGTTGTGATCTAGATATCTTGTCATCTCGTCATCTCGTCATCTCGTCATCTAGTCATCTTGTCATCTTGTGATCTGGTCATCTGGTCATCTGGTCATCTCGTCATCTCGTCATCTCGTCATCTCGTCATCATGTCATCCGGTCATCTCGTCATGTCGTCATCTGGTCATCTCGTCATCTCGTCATCTTGTCATCTCGTCATCTCGTCATCTCGTCATCTCGTCATCTCGTCATTTCGTCATCTCGTCATCTCGTCAGCATGTCATGTCGTCATCTGGTCATCTGATCATCGGGTCATCTCGTCATGTCGTCATCTCGTCATCTCGTCATCTCGTCATCTCGTCATCTCGTCATCTTGTCATCTAGTCATCTTGTCATCTTGTCATCTGGTCATCTGGTAATCTGGTCATCTGGTCATCTAGTCATCTCGTCATCTCGTCATATCGTCATCATGTCATCATGTCATCTCGTCATGTCGTCATCTGGTCATCTCGTCATCTCATCATCTCGTCATCTCGTCATCTCGTCATCTCGTCAGCTCGTCATCTCGTCAGCTCGTCATGTCGTCATTTCGTCATCTTGTCATCTCGTCATCTCGTCATCTCGTCATCTCGTCATCTCGTCATCTCGTCATCTCGTCATCGTTTCGTCATTTTATCACCGGTCAGCTCGTCATCTGTTCATCTGGTCATCTGGTCATCTGGGCATCCCGTCATCTGGTCATCTTGTCATCTGGTCATCTGATCATCTGGTCATCTGGTCATCTGGTCATCTGACATCTCGTCATCCGGTCATCTCGTCATCTCGTCTTCTCGTCATCTCGTCACCTCGTCATCTCGTCATCTTGTCTTTGGTCACCTGGTCATCTGGTCATCTGGTCATCTCGTCATCTTGTCATTGGTCACCTGGTCATCTGGTCATCTGGTCATCTAGTCATCTTGTCATCTTGTGATCTGGTCAGCTGGTCATCTCGTCATCTCGTCATCCCGTCATCTCGTCATGTCATCATCTGGTCATCTGATCATCGGGTCATCTCGTCATCTCGTCATCTTGTCATCTCGTCATCTCGTCATCTAGACATCTCGTCATCTCGTCATCTCGTCATCTCGTCATCTCGTCATCTCGTCATCTCGTCATCTCGTCGTCTGGTCATCTTGTCATCTTGTGATCTGGTCATCTGGTCATCTGGTCATCTGGTCATCTAGTCATCTGGTCATCTGGTCATCTCGTCATCTCGTCATCATGTCATCTCGTCATCTCGTCATGTCGTCATCTGGTCATCTCGTCATCTCATCATCTCGTCATCTCGTCATCTCGTCATCTCGTCATCTCGTCAGCTCGTCATGTCGTCATCTCGTCATCTCGTCATCTCGTCATCTCGTCATCTCGTCATCTCGTCATCTCGTCATCGTTTCGTCATTTCATCACTGGTCAGCTCGTCATCTGTTCATCTGGTCATCTGGTCATCTGGTCATCTGTTCACCTGGTCATGTCGTCACCTGGTTAATTGGTTACTGTTCATCTGGTCGTCTGGTCCTCTGGTCATCTGGTCATCTGGTCATCTGGTCATCTCGTTATCTCGTCATCTCGTCATCTCGTCATCTCGTCATCTCGTCATCTCGTCATCTCGTCATCTCGTCATCTCGTCATGTCGTCATCTGGTCATCTGGTCATCTCGTCATCTCGTCATCTCGTCATCTCTTCATCCCGTCATCTCGTCATGTCGTCATCTGGTTAT
Source organism: Dyspetes luteomarginatus (assembly GCA_963669185.1). NCBI lineage: Eukaryota > Metazoa > Arthropoda > Insecta > Hymenoptera > Ichneumonidae > Dyspetes > Dyspetes luteomarginatus. The sequence goes on along the minus strand of OY769903.1, from coordinate 15,091,999 downwards.
CTGGTCATCTGGTCATCTCGTCATCTCGTCATCTCGTCAGCTCGTCATGTCGTCATCTGGTCATCTGATCATCTAGTCATCTCGTCATCTGGTCATCTCGTCATCTCGTCATCTCGTCATCTTGTCATCTCGTCATCTCGTCATCTCGTCATCTAGTCATCTTGTCATCTAGTCATCTTGTCATCTTGTCATCTGGTCATCTGGTAATCTGGTCATCTGGTCATCGGGTCATCTCGTCATCTCGTCATATCGTCATCATGTCATCATGTCATCTCGTCATGTCGTCATCTGGTCATCTCGTCATCTCATCATCTCGTCATCTCGTCATCTCGTCATCTCGTCAGCTCGTCATCTCGTCAGCTCGTCATGTCGTCATTTCGTCATCTTGTCATCTCGTCATCTCGTCATCTCGTCATCTCGTCATCTCGTCATCTCGTCATCGTTTCGTCATTTCATCACTGTTCAGCTCGTCATCTGTTCATCTGGTCATCTGGTCATCTGGGCATCCCGTCATCTGGTCATCTTGTCATCTGGTCATCTGATCATCTGGTCATCTGGTCATCTGGTCATCTGACATCTCGTCATCCGGTCATCTCGTCATCTCGTCTTCTCGTCATCTCGTCACCTCGTCATCTCGTCATCTTGTCTTTGGTCACCTGGTCATCTGGTCATCTGGTCATCTCGTCATCTTGTCATTGGTCACCTGGTCATCTGGTCATCTGGTCATCTAGTCATCTTGTCATCTTGTGATCTGGTCAGCTGGTCATCTCGTCATCTCGTCATCCCGTCATCTCGTCATGTCATCATCTGGTCATCTGATCATCGGGTCATCTCGTCATCTCGTCATCTTGTCATCTCGTCATCTCGTCATCTAGACATCTCGTCATCTCGTCATCTTGTCATCTCGTCATCTCGTCATCTCGTCATCTCGTCATCTCGTCATCTCGTCGTCTGGTCATCTTGTCATCGAGTCATCTTGTCATCTTGTGATCTGGTCATCTGGTCATCTGGTCATCTGGTCATCTGGTCATCTGGTCATCTGGTCATCTGGTCATCTGGTCATCTCGTCATCTCGTCATCTCGTCAGCTCGTCATGTCGTCATCTCGTCATCTCGTCATCTCGTCATCTCGTCATCTCGTCATCTCGTCATCTCGTCATCGTTTCGTCATTTCATCACTGGTCAGCTCGTCATCTGTTCATCTGGTCATCTGGTCATCTGGTCATCTGTTCACCTGGTCATGTCGTCACCTGGTTAATTGGTTACTGTTCATCTGGTCATCTGGTCCTCTGGTCATCTGGTCATCTGGTCATCTGGTCATCTCGTTATCTCGTCATCTCGTCATCTCGTCATCTCGTCATCTCGTCATCTCGTCATCTCGTCATCCCGTCATCTCGTCATCTCGTCATGTCGTCATCTGGTCATCTGGTCATCGGGTCATCTCGTCATCTCGTCATCTCGTCATCTCGTCATCTGGTCATGTCGTCATCTCGTCTTCTCATCATCTCGTCATCTCGTCATCTCATCATCTCATCATCTGGTTATCTGGTCATCTGGTGATCTGGTCATCTGGTCATCTGGTCATCTTGTGATCTGGTCATCTGGTCATCTGGTCATCTCGTTATCTCGTCATCTCGTCATCTCGTCATCTCGTCATCTCGTCATCTCGTCATCTCGTCATCCCGTCATCTCGTCGTGTCGTCATGTCGTCATCTGGTCATCTGGTCATCGGGTCATCTCGTCATCTCGTCATCTGGTCATTTGGTAATGTCGTCATCTCGTCAGCTCGTCATGTCGTCATTTGGTCATCTGATCATCGGGTCATCTCGTCATCTCGTCATTTCGTCATGTTGTGATCTAGATATCTCGTCATCTCGTCATCTCGTCATCTCGTCATCTAGTCATCTTGTCATCTTGTGATCTGGTCATCTGGTCATCTGGTCATCTCGTCATCTCGTCATCTCGTCATCTCGTCATCTGGTCATCTCGTCATCTTGTCATTGGTCACCTGGTCATCTGGTCATCTGGTCATCTAGTCATCTTGTCATCTTGTGATCTGGTCAGCTGGTCATCTCGTCATCCCGTCATCTCGTCATGTCGTCATTTGGTCATCTGATCATCGGGTCATCTCGTCATCTCGTCATCTTGTCATCTCGTCATCTCGTCATCTAGACATCTCGTCTTCTCGTAATCTCGTCATCTCGTCATCTCGTCATCTCGTCATCTCGTCGTCTGGTCATCTTGTCATCTAGTCATCTTGTCATCTTGTGATCTGGTCATCTGGTCATCTGGTCATCCGGTCATCTGGTCATCTGGTCATCTGGTCATCTCGTCATCTCGTCATCATGTCATCTCGTCATCTCGTCATCTGGTCGTCTGGTCGTCTGGTCATCTTGTCATCTGGTCATTTGGTCATTTGGTCATCTCGTCATCTCGCCATCTCCCCATTTCGTCATCTCGTCTTCTCGTCATCTCGTCATCTCGACATCTCGTCATCTCGTCATCTCGTCATCTTGTCATTGGTTATCTCGTCATCTGGTCATCTTGTCATTGGTTATCTCGTCATCTGGTCATCTGGTCATCTCTTTATCTGCTCATCTGGTCACCTGGTCATGTCGTCATCTGGTCATCTGGTGATTTGGTCATCTGTTCATCTGGTCATCTGGTCATCTGGTCATCGTCTCGTCATCTGGTCATTTGATCATCTCGTCATCTCGTCATCTCGTCATATCGTCATCTCGTCATCTCGTCTTCTCGTCATCTCGTCATCTCGTCATCTCGTTATCTCGTCATCTCGTCGTCTCGTCATCGTCTCGTCATCTCGTCATCTCGTCATCTGGTCATATGGTCATCTCGTCATCTGGTCATCTGGTCGTCTGGTCATCTGGTCGACGTCGCGTCATCTGGTCATTTGGTCATCTCGTCATCTCGTCATCTCGTCATCTCGTCATCTCGTCATCTAGTCATCTTGTCATCTTGTGATCTGGTCATCTGGTCATCTGGTCATCTGGTCATCTGGTCATCTCGTCATCTCGTCATCTCGTCATCTCGTCATCTCGTCATCATGTCATCTGGTCATCTCGTCATGTCGTCATCTGGTCATCTCGTCATCTCGTCATCTCATCATCTCGTTATCTCGTCATCTCGTCATCTCGTCATCTCGTCAGCTCGTCATGTCGTCATCTGGTCATCTGATCATCGGGTCATCTCGTCATGTCGTCATCTCGTCATCTCGTCATCTCGTCTCGTCATCGTCTCGTCATTTCATCACTGGTCAGCTCGTTATCTGTTCATCTGGTCATCTGGTCATCTGGTCATCTGTTCACCTGGTCTTTTCGTCATCTGGTGAATTGGTCATCTGTTCAACTGGTCATCTGGTCATCTGGGCATCCTGTCATCTGGTCATCTTGTCATCTTGTGATCTGGTCATCTGGTCATCTGGTCATCTCGTTATCTCGTCATCTCGTCATCTCGTCATCTCGTCATCTCGTCATCCCGTCATCTCGTCGTGTCGTCATGTCGTCATCTGGTCATCTGGTCATCGGGTCATCTCGTCATCTTGTCATCTCGTCATCTCGTCATCTGGTCATCTCGTCATCTGGTCATTTGGTAATGTCGTCATCTCGTCAGCTCGTCATGTCGTCATTTGGTCATCTGATCATCGGGTCATCTCGTCATCTCGTCATTTTGTCAGGTTGTGATCTAGATATCTCGTCATCTCGTCATCTCGTTATCTCGTCATCTAGTCATCTTGTCATCTTGTGATCTGGTCATCTGGTCATCTGGTCATCTCGTCATCTCGTCATCTCGTCATCTCGTCATCTCGTCATCTGGTCATCTGGTCATCTCGTCATCTCGTCATGTCGTCATCTGGTCATCTGGTCATCTGGTCATCTGGTCATCTGGTCATCTGGTCATCTGGTCATCTCGTCATCTCGTCATCATGTCATCTCGTCATGTCGTCATCTGGTCATCTCGTCATCTCATCATCTCGTCATCTCATCATCTCGTCATCTCGTCATCTCGTCAGCATGTCATGTCGTCATCTGGTCATCTGATCATCGGGTCATCTCGTCATGTCGTCATCTCGTCATCTCGTCATCTCGTCATCTCGTCATCTCGTCATCTCGTCATCCGGTCATCTCGGAATCTCGTCATCTCGTCATCTCGTCATCTCGTCATCTCGTCATCTTGTCATTGGTCACCTGGTCATCTGGTCATCTGGTCATCTCGTCATCTTGTCATTGGTCACCTGGTCATCTGGTCATCTGGTCATCTAGTCATCTTGTCATCTTGTGATCTGGTCAGCTGGTCATCTCGTCATCTCGTCATCCCGTCATCTCGTCATGTCGTCATCTGGTCATCTGATAATCGGGTCATCTCGTCATCTCGTCATCTTGTCATCTCGTCATCTCGTCATCTAGACATCTCGTCATCTCGTCATCTCGTCATCTCGTCATCTCGTCATCTCGTCATCTCGTCGTCTGGTCATCTTGTCATCTAGTCATCTTGTCATCTTGTGATCTGGTCATCTGGTCATCTGGTCATCTGGTCATCTGGTCCTCCGTCATCTCGTCATCTCGTCATCATGTCATCTCGTCATCTCGTCATGTCGTCATCTGGTCATCTCGTCATCTCATCATCTCGTCATCTCGTCATCTCGTCATCTCGTCATCTCGTCAGCTCGTCATGTCGTCATCTCGTCGACTCATCATCTCGTCATCTCGTCATCTCGTCATCTCGTCATCGTTTCGTCATTTCATCACTGGTCAGCTCGTCATCTGTTCATCTGGTCATCTGGTCATCTGGTCATCTGTTCACCTGGTCATGTCGTCACCTGGTTAATTGGTTACTGTTCATCTGGTCATCTGGTCCTCTGGTCATCTGGTCATCTGGTCATCTGGTCATCTCGTTATCTCGTCATCTCGTCATCTCGTCATCTCGTCATCTCGTCATCTCGTCATCCCGTCATCTCGTCATCTCGTCATGTCGTCATCTGGTCATCTGGTCATCGAGTCATCTCGTCATCTCGTCATCTCGTCATCTCGTCATCTCGTCATGTCGTCATCTCGTCTTCTCATCATCTCGTCATCTCGTCATCTCGTCATCTCATCATCTCATCATCTGGTCATCTGGTCATCTGGTCATCTGGTCATCTGATCATCTGGTCATCTTGTCATCTTGTGATCTGGTCATCTGTTCATCTGGTCATCTCGTTATCTCGTCATCTCGTCATCTCGTCATCTCGTCATCTCCTCATCTCGTCATCTCGTCATCCCGTCATCTCGTCGTGTCGTCATGTCGTCATCTGGTCATCTGGTCATCGGGTCATCTCGTCATCTTGTCATCTCGTCATCTCGTCATCTGGTCATTTGGTAATGTCGTCTACTCGTCAGCTCGTCATGTCGTCATTTGGTCATCTGATCATCGGGTCATCTCGTCATCTCGTCATTTCGTCATGTTGTGATCTAGATATCTTGTCATCTCGTCATCTCGTCATCTCGTCATCTAGTCATCTTGTCATCTTGTGATCTGGTCATCTGGTCATCTGGTCATCTCGTCATCTCGTCATCTCGTCATCTCGTCATCATGTCATCCGGTCATCTCGTCATGTCGTCATCTGGTCATCTCGTCATCTCGTCATCTTGTCATCTCGTCATCTCGTCATCTCGTCATCTCGTCATCTCGTCATTTCGTCATCTCGTCATCTCGTCAGCATGTCATGTCGTCATCTGGTCATCTGATCATCGGGTCATCTCGTCATGTCGTCATCTCGTCATCTCGTCATCTCGTCATCTCGTCATCTCGTCATCTCGTCATCTCGTCATCTCGGAATCTCGTCATCTCGTCATCTCGTCATCTCGTCATCTCGTCATCTCGTCATCTCGTCATCTCGTCATCTCGTCATCTCGTCATATCGTCATCTCGTCATCTGGTCATCTGGTCGTCTGGTCATCTGGTCGACGTCTCGTCATCTGGTCATCTGGTCATTTGGTCATCTCGTCATCTCGTCATCTCGTCATCTCGTCATCTCGTCATCTCGTCATCTCGTCATCTAGTCATCTTGTCATCTTGTGATCTGGTGATCTGGTGATCTGGTGATCTGGTCATCTCGTCATCTCGTCATCTCGTCATCATGTCATCTGGTCATCTCGTCATGTCGTCATCTGGTCATCTCGTCATCTCGTAATCTCATCATCTCGTCATCTCGTCATCTTGTCGTCCCGTCATCTCGTCAGCTCGTCATGTCGTCATCTGGTCATCTGATCATCGGGTCATCTCGTCATGTCGTCATCTCGTCATCTCGTCATCTCGTCATCTCGTCATCTCGTCTCGTCATCGTCTCGTCATTTCATCACTGGTCAGCTCGTCATCTGTTCATCTGGTCATCTGGTCATCTGGTCATCTGTTCACCTGGTCTTGTCGTCATCTGGTGAATTGGTCATCTGTTCATCTGGTCTCCTGGTCATCTGGTCATCTGGGCATCTCGTCATCTGGTCATCTTGTCATCTGGTCATCTGATCCCCTGGTCATCTGGTCATCTGGTCATCTGACATCTCGTCATCCGGTCATCTATTCATCTGGTCATCTCGTCATCTGGTCTTCTCGTCATCTCGTCACCTCGTCATCTCGTCATGTTGTCATTGTTCATCTCGTCATCTTGTCATTGGTCACCTGGTCATCTGGTCGTCTGGTCATCTCGTCATCTTGTCATTGGTCACCTGGTCATCTGGTCATCTGGTCATCTAGTCATCTTGTCATCTTGTGATCTGGTCAGCTGGTCATCTCGTCATCTCGTCATCCCGTCATCTCGTCATGTCGTCATCTGGTCATCTGATCATAGGGTCATCTCGTCATCTTGTCATCTCGTCATCTAGACATCTCGTCATCTCGTCATCTCGTCATCTCGTCATCTCGTCATCTCGTCATCTCGTCATCTCGTCGTCTGGTCATCTTGTCATCTAGTCATCTTGTCATCTTGTGATCTGGTCATCTGGTCATCTGGTCATCTGGTCATCTGGTCATCTGGTCATCTGATCATCTGGTCATCTGGTCATCTCGTCATCTCGTCATCTCGTCATCATGTCATCTGGTCATCTCGTCATGTCGTCATCTGGTCATCTCGTCATCTCGTAATCTCATCATCTCGTCATCTCGTCATCTTGTCGTCCCGTCATCTCGTCAGCTCGTCATGTCGTCATCTGGTCATCTGATCATCGGGTCATCTCGTCATGTCGTCATCTCGTCATCTCGTCATCTCGTCATCTCGTCATCTCGTCTCGTCATCGTCTCGTCATTTCATCACTGGTCAGCTCGTCATCTGTTCATCTGGTCATCTGGTCATCTGGTCATCTGTTCACCTGGTCTTGTCGTCATCTGGTGAATTGGTCATCTGTTCATCTGGTCTCCTGGTCATCTGGTCATCTGGGCATCTCGTCATCTGGTCATCTTGTCATCTGGTCATCTGATCCCCTGGTCATCTGATCCCCTGGTCATCTGGTCATCTGGTCATCTGACATCTCGTCATCCGGTCATCTATTCATCTGGTCATCTCGTCATCTGGTCTTCTCGTCATCTCGTCACCTCGTCATCTCGTCATGTTGTCATTGTTCATCTCGTCATCTTGTCATTGGTCACCTGGTCATCTGGTCATCTGGTCATCTCGTCATCTTGTCATTGGTCACCTGGTCATCTGGTCATCTGGTCATCTAGTCATCTTGTCATCTTGTGATCTGGTCAGCTGGTCATCTCGTCATCTCGTCATCCCGTCATCTCGTCATGTCGTCATCTGGTCATCTGATCATCGGGTCATCTCGTCATCTTGTCATCTCGTCATCTAGACATCTCGTCATCTCGTCATCTCGTCATCTCGTCATCTCGTCATCTCGTCATCTCGTCATCTCGTCATCTCGTCGTCTGGTCATCTTGTCATCTAGTCATCTTGTCATCTTGTGATCTGGTCATCTGGTCATCTGGTCATCTGGTCATCTGGTCATCTGGTCATCTGATCATCTGGTCATCTGGTCATCTCGTCATCTCGTCATCATGTCATCTCGTCATCTCGTCATGTTGTCATCTGGTCATCTCGTCATCTCATCATCTCGTCATCTCGTCATCTCGTCATCTCGTCATCTCGTCAGCTCGTCATGTCGTCATCTCGTCATCTCGTCATCTCGTCATCGTTTCGTCATTTCATCACTGGTCAGCTCGTCATCTGTTCATCTGGTCATCTGGTCATCTAATCATCTGTTCACCTGGTCATGTCGTCACCTGGTTAATTGGTCATCTGTTCATCTGGTCATCTGGTCCTCTGGTCATCTGGTCATCTGGTCATCTGGTCATCTCGTTATCTCGTCATCTCGTCATCTCGTCATCTCGTCATCTCGTCATCTCGTCATCTCGTCATCCCGTCATCTCGTCATCTCGTCATGTCGTCATCTGGTCATCTGGTCATCGGGTCATCTCGTCATCTTGTCATCTCGTCATCTCGTCATCTCGTCATCTCGTCATCTCATCATCTCATCATCTGGTCATCTGGTCATCTGGTCATCTGGTCATCTGGTCATCCGGTCATCTCGCATCTTGTGATCTGGTCATCTGGTCATCTGGTCATATCGTTATCTCGTCATCTCGTCATCTCGTCATCTCGTCATCTCGTCATCTCGTCATCTCGTCATCCCGTCATCTCGTCATGTCGTCATGTCGTCATCTGGTCATCTGGTTATCGGGTCATCTCGTCATCTTGTCATCTCGTCATCTCGTCATCTGGTCATTTGGTAATGTCGTCATCTCGTCAGCTCGTCATGTCGTCATTTGGTCATCTGATTATCCGGTCATCTCGTCATCTCGTCATCTCGTCATGTCGTCATTTCGTCATGTTGTGATCTAGACATTTCGTCATCTCGTCATCTCGTCATCTAGTCATCTTGTCATCTTGTGATCTGGTCATATGGTCATCTGGTCATCTCGTCATCTTGTCATCTCGTCATCTCGTCATCATGTCATCTGGTCATCTCGTCATGTCGTTATCTGGTCATCTCGTCATCTCGTCATCTCGTCATCTCGTCATCTGGTCATCTCGTCATCTCGTCATCTCGTCATCTGGTCATCTGGTCGTCTGCTTATCTGGTCGACGTCTCTTCATCTGGTCATCTGGTCATCTGGTAATCTGGTCATCTCGTCATCCCGTCATCTCGTTATCTCGTCATCTCGCTATCCCGTCATCTCGTCATCTTGTCATCTTGTCTCCCCGTCATCTTGTCTTCTCGTCATCTCGTCATTACGTAATCATCTGGTCATCGCGTCATCTCATCATCTCGTAACCTCGTCATCTCGTCATCTCGTCATCTTGTCATCTTGTCTCCCCGTCATCTTGTCTTCTCGTCATCTCATCATTACGTAATCATCTGGTCATCGCGTCATCTCATTATCTCGTAACCTCGTCATCTCGTCATCTCGACATCTTGTCGTCTCATCATCTAGTAATCTCATTATCTCCTCATCATCTCGTCATCTGTTCATGTGGTCATCTGATCATCTGGTCATCTGGTCATCTGGTCATCTGATCATCTGGTAATCTGGTCATCTGGTCATCTAGTCATCTCGTCATCTCGTCATCTGGTTATCTGGTCATCCGCTCATCCGGTCATCCCGTCATCCCGTCATCTCATCATCATCTGGTCATCTCGTCATCCCGTCATCTCATCATCATCTCGTCATCTCGTCATCTCGTCATCTTGTCATCGCGTCATCTCGTCATCTCGTCATCTCGTCATCTCGTCATCCCGTCATCTCATCATCATCTGGTCATCTCGTCATCCCGTCATCTCATCATCATCTCGTCGTCTCGTCATCTCGTCATCTCGTCATCTCCTCATCTTGTCATCTCGTCATCTCGTCATCTCGTCATCTAGTTATCTCGTCATCTAGTCATCTCGTCATGTCATCTTCATCTCGTCATCTCGTCATCTCTTCATGTCGTCATCTCGCTATTAAGTCGACTCCTCTTCTTGTCATCGCGTAATTATCTTTTCATCTCGTTATCTCCTCATCTTGTCATCTCGTAATCATCTCTTCATCTCGTCATCTCGTCATCTCGTAATCATTTCTAAATCTCGTCATCTCTAAATCTCGTCATCTCGTCGTCATCTCATCGACTCGTCATCTCGTCAACATCTCATCATCTCGTCATTTCGTCAACATCTCATCATCTCATCATCTCATCTCTTCATCTCTACATCTCGTCATCTTGTCATCGCGTCATCTCGTCATCTCGTCAACTCGTCATCTCATCATCACCTCGTCATCTCATCATCATCTCGTCATCTCGTGATCTCGTCATCTCGTCATCTCATCATCATCTTGTCGTCATCTCGTCATTTCGTCATCTCGTCATCTCGTCATCATCTCGTCATCATCTCATCATGTCATCATCATCTCGTCATCTCGTTATCTCGCTATCTCTTCATCATCTCATCATCAACTCGTCATCTCATCATCATCTTGTCATCTCATCATCATCTCGTCATCTCATCATCATCTCGTCATCTCGTCATCTTGTCATCTCATCATCTCGTCATCTCGTCATCTCGTCATCTCGTCATCTCGTCATCTCGGCATCTCATCATCTCGTCATCTCGGCATCTCGTCATCTCGTCATCATGTCATCTGGTCATCTCGGCATCTCATCATCTCGTCATCTCGGCATCTCGTAATCTCGTCATCTTGTCATCTGGTCATCTCGTCATCTCGTCATTACGTAATCATCAGGTCATCCCGTCATCTCGTCATAGCGTCATGTCATCATCTCGTAATTTCGTAATCTCGTCATCTCACCATCATCTTGTCATCATCTCATCAACTCGTCATCTCGTCATCTTGTCATCATCCCGTCATCATCTCATCATCTCATCATGATTTCGTCATCTCATCATCATCTTGTCATCTCATCATCATCTCGTCATCTCATCATCATCTCGACATCTTATTATCTCGTGATCTCATCATTTCATCATCATCTTGTCATCTCGTCATACCGTCATCTCATTATCATCTCGTCATCTCGTCATACCGTCATCTCATTATCATCTCGTCATCTCATCATCTCATCATCATCTGGTTTTCTTGTCATCATCTCGTCATCCACTCGTCATCTCGTCATCTCGTCATCTCGTCATCTCGTCATCGCGTCATCTCGTTATCTCGTCATCTCGCCATATCGTCATCTCGTCATCTCGTCATCTCGTCATCCCGTTCTCTCGGCATCTCGTCATCTCGTCATCTTGTCATCTCGTCATCTCGTCTTCTCGTCATCTCGTCATCTCGTCATTACGTAATCATCTGGTCATCGGGTCATCTCGTCATCTCGTCATTACGTAATCATCTGGTCATCTGGTCATCTCGTCATCTCGTCATCTCGTCATTTCGTCATCTCGTCATCTCGTCATCTCGTCATCTCGTCATCTCGTCATCCCGTCATCTCATCATCATCTGGTCATCTCGTCATAGCGTCATCTCATCATCTCGTAATTTCGTAATCTCGTCATCTCCTCATCATCTCGTAATCTGGTCATCTGGTCATCTTGTCATCTCGTCATCGCATCATCTCGTCATCTCGTCATCTCGTCATCTCGTCATCGCGTCATCACATCATCTCGTAATTTCGTATTCTCGTCATCTCCTCATCATCTCGTAAGCTGGTCATCTCGTCATCTCCTCATCTTGTCATCTCGTCATCTCGTCATCTCGTCATCTAGTCATCTCGTCATGTCATCATCATCGCGTCATCTCGTCATCTCGTCATCTCCTCATCTTGTCATCTCGTAATCATCCCTTCATCTCGTCATCTCGTCATCTCGTAATCATCTCTAAATCTCGTCATCTCTAAATCTCGTCATCTCTAAATCTCGTCATCTCGTCGTCATCTCATCGACTCGTAATCTCGTCAACATCTCATCATCTCGTCATCTCGTCAACATCTCATCTCTTCATCTCTACATCTCGTCATCTTGTCATCGCGTCATCTTGTCATCTCGTCAACTCGTCATCTCATCATCACCTCGTCATCTCATCATCATCTCGTCATCTCATTATCTCGTGATCCCATCTCATCTTGTCATCGTCATCTCGTCAGCTCGTCAGCTCGTCATCTCGTCATCTCGTCATCTCATCATCTCGTCATCTCGTCATCTCGTCATCTCGTCATCCGTCATCTCGTCATCTCGTCATCTCGGCATCTCATCATCTCATCATCATCTCGTCATCTCGTGATCTCGTCATCTCGTCATCTCGTCATCTCGTCATCTCGTCATCTCGTCATCTCGTCATCTTGTCATCACATCATTTTATCATCATCTTGTCATCTCGTCATACCGTCATCTCATTATCATCTCGTCATCTCGTCATCTCGTCATACCGTCATCTCATTATCATCTCGTCATCTCATCATCTCATCATCATCTGGTTTTGTCGTCATCATCTCGTCATCTTCTCGTCGTCTCATTATCTCGTGATCCCATCTCATCTTGTCATCGTCATCTCGTCAGCTCGTCAGCTCGTCATCTCGTCATCTCGTCATCTCATCATCTCGTCATCTCGTCATCTCGTCATCTCGTCATCCGTCATCTCGTCATCTCGTCATCTCGTCATCTCGGCATCTCATCATCTCGTCATCTCGGCATCTCGTCATCTCGTCATCTTGTCATCTCGTCATCTCGTCATCTCGTCATTACGTAATCATCTGGTCATCTCGTCATCTCGTCATCTCGTCATCTCGTCATCCCGTCATCTCATCATCATCTGGTCATCTCGTCATAGCGTCATCTCATCATCTCGTAATTTCGTAATCTCGTCATCTCACCATCATCTTGTCATCATCTCATCATCTCGTCATCTCGTCATCATCTCGTCATCATCTCATCATCTCATCATCATCTCGTGATCTCATCTCCTCATCTTGTAATCATCTCGTCATGTCATCATCATCTCGTCATCTCGTTATCTCATCATCATCTCGTCATCTCATCATCATCTTGTCATCTCATCATCATCTCGTCATCTCATCATCATCTCGTCATCTCATCATCTCGTAATTTCGTAATCTCGTCATCTCCTCATCATCTCGTAATCTGGTCATCTGGTCATCTTGTCATCTCGTCATCGCATCATCTCGTCATCTCGTCATCTCGTCATCTCGTCATCGCGTCATCACATCATCTCGTAATTTCGTATTCTCGTCATCTCCTCATCATCTCGTAAGCTGGTCATCTCGTCATCTCCTCATCTTGTCATCTCGTCATCTCGTCATCTCGTCATCTAGTCATCTCGTCATGTCATCATCATCGCGTCATCTCGTCATCTCGTCATCTCCTCATCTTGTCATCTCGTAATCATCCCTTCATCTCGTCATCTCGTCATCTCGTAATCATCTCTAAATCTCGTCATCTCTAAATCTCGTCATCTCTAAATCTCGTCATCTCGTCGTCATCTCATCGACTCGTAATCTCGTCAACATCTCATCATCTCGTCATCTCGTCAACATCTCATCTCTTCATCTCTACATCTCGTCATCTTGTCATCGCGTCATCTTGTCATCTCGTCAACTCGTCATCTCATCATCACCTCGTCATCTCATCATCATCTCGTCATCTCATTATCTCGTGATCCCATCTCATCTTGTCATCGTCATCTCGTCAGCTCGTCAGCTCGTCATCTCGTCATCTCGTCATCTCATCATCTCGTCATCTCGTCATCTCGTCATCTCGTCATCCGTCATCTCGTCATCTCGTCATCTCGGCATCTCATCATCTCATCATCATCTCGTCATCTCGTGATCTCGTCATCTCGTCATCTCGTCATCTCGTCATCTCGTCATCTCGTCATCTCGTCATCTCGTCATCTTGTCATCACATCATTTTATCATCATCTTGTCATCTCGTCATACCGTCATCTCATTATCATCTCGTCATCTCGTCATCTCGTCATACCGTCATCTCATTATCATCTCGTCATCTCATCATCTCATCATCATCTGGTTTTGTCGTCATCATCTCGTCATCTTCTCGTCGTCTCATTATCTCGTGATCCCATCTCATCTTGTCATCGTCATCTCGTCAGCTCGTCAGCTCGTCATCTCGTCATCTCGTCATCTCATCATCTCGTCATCTCGTCATCTCGTCATCTCGTCATCCGTCATCTCGTCATCTCGTCATCTCGTCATCTCGGCATCTCATCATCTCGTCATCTCGGCATCTCGTCATCTCGTCATCTTGTCATCTCGTCATCTCGTCATCTCGTCATTACGTAATCATCTGGTCATCTCGTCATCTCGTCATCTCGTCATCTCGTCATCCCGTCATCTCATCATCATCTGGTCATCTCGTCATAGCGTCATCTCATCATCTCGTAATTTCGTAATCTCGTCATCTCACCATCATCTTGTCATCATCTCATCATCTCGTCATCTCGTCATCATCTCGTCATCATCTCATCATCTCATCATCATCTCGTGATCTCATCTCCTCATCTTGTAATCATCTCGTCATGTCATCATCATCTCGTCATCTCGTTATCTCATCATCATCTCGTCATCTCATCATCATCTTGTCATCTCATCATCATCTCGTCATCTCATCATCATCTCGTCATCTCGTCATCTCATTATCTCGTGATCTCATCTCATCTTGTCATCGTCACCTCGTCAGCTCGTAATCTCGTCATCTCGTCATCTTGTCATCTCGTAATCTCGTCATCTCGTCATCTCGTCATCTAGTCATCTCGTCATGTCATCATCATCTCGTCATCTCGTCATCTCGTCATCTCGTCATCTCGTCATCCCGTCATCTCGTTATTTCGTCATCTCGTCATGTCGTCATGTCGTCATCTCGTCATCTCGTCATCCCGTCATCTCTTCATCTCGTCATCTCGTCATCTCGTCATCTCGTCATCTTGTCATCTCATCGTCTCGTCATCTCGTCAACATCTCATCATCTCATCATCTCATCTCTTCATCTCTACATCTCGTCATCTTGTCATCTTGACATCTCGTCATCTCATCATCATCTCGTCATCTCGTGATCTCGTCATCTCGTGTTATCATCATCATCTTGTCATCTCATCATGATCTCGTCATCACATCATAATCTTGTCGTCATCTCGTCATCTCATCATCATCTCGTCATCTCATGATCTCGTCATCATCTCGTCATCTCGTTATCTCATCATCATCTCGTCATCTCATCATCATCTCGTCATCTCGTCATCTCGTCATCTCGTCATCTCGTCATCTCATCATCATCTCGTCATCTCGTCATCTCGTCATCTCGTCATCTCGTCATCTCGTCATCATCTCGTCATCTCACCATCATCTCGTCATTTCACCATCGTCTCGTCATCTCACCATCATCTTGTCATCATCTCATCATCTCGTCATCTCGTCATTTCGTTATCTCATGGTCATCTGATCATCTTGTCATCTCATCATCATCTCGTCATCTCGTCATCTCGTTATCTCGTGATCTCATCTCATATTGTCATCGTTATCTTGTCATCTCGTCAGTTCGTCAGCTCGTCATCTCGCCATCTCGTCATCTCGTCATCTCGTCATCTCATCATCTCGTCATCTCGTCATCTCGTCATCTCGTCATCTCGTCATCTCGTCATCTCGTCATCTCGTCATCTCGTCATCTCGTCATCTCGTCATCTCGTCATCTCGTCATCTTGTCATCTCGTCATCTCGTCATCTCGTCATCTCGTCATCTCGTCATCTCGTCATCTCGTCATCTTGTCATCACATCATTTTATCATCATCTTGTCATCTCGTCATACCGTCATCTCATTATCATCTCGTCATCTCGTCATCTCGTCATACCGTCATCTCATTATCATCTCGTCATCTCATCATCTCATCATCATCTGGTTTTGTCGTCATCATCTCGTCATCTTCTCGTCGTCTCGTCATCTTCTCGTCATCTCGTCATCTCGTCATCTCGTCATCTCGTCATCTCATCATCTCATCATCATCTGGTTTTCTCGTCATCTTCTCGTCGTCTCGTCATCTCGTCATCTCCTCATCTTGTCATCTCGTCATCTCGTCATCTCGTCATCTAGTTATCTCGTCATCTAGTCATCTCGTCATGTCATCATCATCTCGTCATCTCGTCATCTCGTCATGTCGTCATCTTGTCATCTGGTCATCTCGGCATCTCATCATCTCGTCATCTCGTCATCTCGTCATCTCGTTATCTCGTGATCTCATCTCATATTGTCATCGTTATCTTGTCATCTCGTCAGTTCGTCAGCTCGTCATCTCGCCATCTCGTCATCTCGTCATCTCGTCATCTCATCATCTCGTCATCTCGTCATCTCGTCATCTCGTCATCTCGTCATCTCGTCATCTCGTCATCTCGTCATCTCGTCATCTCGTCATCTCGTCATCTCGTCATCTCGTCATCTCGGCATCTCATCATCTCGGCATCTCATCTTCTCGTCATCTCGGCATCTCGTCATCTCGTCATCTTGTCATCTGGTCATCTCGGCATCTCATCATCTCGTCATCTCGGCATCTCGTCATCTCGTCATCTTGTCATCTCGTCATCTCGTCATTACGTAATCATCTGGTCATCTCGTCATCTCGTCATTTCGTCATCTGGTCATCTCGTCATAGCGTCATGTCATCATCTCGTAATTTCGTAATCTCGTCATCTCACCATCATCTTGTCATCATCTCATCATCTCGTCATCTCGTCATCTCGTCATCATCCCGTCATCATCTCATCATCTCATCATGATTTCGTCATCTCATCATCATCTTGTCATCTCATCATCATCTCGTCATCTCATCATCATCTCGTCATCTTATTATCTCGTGATCTCATCATTTCATCATCATCTTGTCATCTCGTCATACCGTCATCTCATTATCATCTCGTCATCTCGTCATACCGTCATCTCATTCTCATCTCGTCATCTCATCATCTCATCATCATCTGGTTTTCTCGTCATCATCTCGTCATCTTCTCGTCATCTCGTCATCTCGTCATCTCGTCATCTCGTCATCTCGTCATCGCGTCATCTCGTCATCTCGTCATCTCGCCATCTCGTCATCTCGTCATCTCGTCATCCCGTTCTCTCGGCATCTCGTCATCTCGTCATCTCGTCATCTTGTCATCTCGTCATCTCGTCTTCTCGTCATCTCGTCATCTCGTCATTACGTAATCATCTGGTCATCGGGTCATCTCGTCATCTCGTCATTACGTAATCATCTGGTCATCTGGTCATCTCGTCATCTCGTCATCTCGTCATCTCGTCATCTCGTCATCCCGTCATCTCATCATCATCTGGTCATCTCGTCATAGCGTCATCTCATCATCTCGTAATTTCGTAATCTCGTCATCTCCTCATCATCTCGTAATCTGGTCATCTGGTCATCTTGTCATCTCGTCATCGCATCATCTCGTCATCTCGTCATCTCGTCATCTCGTCATCGCGTCATCACATCATCTCGTAATTTCGTATTCTCGTCATCTCCTCATCATCTCGTAAGCTGGTCATCTCGTCATCTCCTCATCTTGTCATCTCGTCATCTCGTCATCTCGTCATCTAGTCATCTCGTCATGTCATCATCATCGCGTCATCTCGTCATCTCGTCATCTCCTCATCTTGTCATCTCGTAATCATCCCTTCATCTCGTCATCTCGTCATCTCGTAATCATCTCTAAATCTCGTCATCTCTAAATCTCGTCATCTCTAAATCTCGTCATCTCGTCGTCATCTCATCGACTCGTAATCTCGTCAACATCTCATCATCTCGTCATCTCGTCAACATCTCATCTCTTCATCTCTACATCTCGTCATCTTGTCATCGCGTCATCATGTCATCTCGTCAACTCGTCATCTCATCATCACCTCGTCATCTCATCATCATCTCGTCATCTCATTATCTCGTGATCTCATCTCATCTTGTCATCGTCATCTCGTCAGCTCGTCAGCTCGTCATCTCGTCATCTCGTCATCTCGTCATCTCATCATCTCGTCATCTCGTCATCTCGTCATCTCGTCATCCGTCATCTCGTCATCTCGTCATCTCGTCATCTCGGCATCTCATCATCTCGTCATCTCGGCATCTCGTCATCTCGTCATCTTGTCATCTCGTCATCTCGTCATCTCGTCATTACGTAATCATCTGGTCATCTCGTCATCTCGTCATCTCGTCATCTCGTCATCCCGTCATCTCATCATCATCTGGTCATCTCGTCATAGCGTCATCTCATCATCTCGTAATTTCGTAATCTCGTCATCTCACCATCATCTTGTCATCATCTCATCATCTCGTCATCTCGTCATCATCTCGTCATCATCTCATCATCTCATCATCATCTCGTGATCTCATCTCCTCATCTTGTAATCATCTCGTCATGTCATCATCATCTCGTCATCTCGTTATCTCATCATCATCTCGTCATCTCATCATCATCTTGTCATCTCATCATCATCTCGTCATCTCGTTATCTCATCATCATCTCGTCATCTCATCATCATCTTGTCATCTCATCATCATCTCGTCATCTCATCATCATCTCGTCATCTCGTCATCTCATTATCTCGTGATCTCATCTCATCTTGTCATCGTCACCTCGTCAGCTCGTAATCTCGTCATCTCGTCATCTTGTCATCTCGTAATCTCGTCATCTCGTCATCTCGTCATCTAGTCATCTCGTCATGTCATCATCATCTCGTCATCTCGTCATCTCGTCATCTCGTCATCTCGTCATCCCGTCATCTCGTTATTTCGTCATCTCGTCATCTCGTCATCTCGTCATCTCGTCATCTCGTCATCTCGTCATCTCGACATCTCGTCATCTCGTCATCTCGTCATCTCGTCATCTCGTCATCTTGTCATCTCATCATCTCGTCATCTCGTCATCTCGTCATACCGTCATCTCATTATCATCTCGTCATCTCATCATCTCATCATCATCTGGTTTTCTCGTCATCTTCTCGTCATCTTCTCGTCGTCTCGTCATCTTCTCGTCATATCGTCATCTCGTCATCTCGTCATCTCGTTATACCGTCATCTCATTATCATCTCGTCATCTCATCATCTCATCATCATCTGGTTTTCTCGTCATCTTCTCGTCATCTTCTCGTCATCTTGTCATCTCGTCATCTCGTCATTTCGTCATCTCGTCATCTCGTCATCTCGTCATCTCGTCATCTCGTCATCTCGTCATCTCGTCATCTCGTCATCCCGTCATCTCATCATCATCTGGTCATCTCGTCATAGCGTCATCTCGTCATCTCGTAATTTCGTAATCTCGTCATCTCCTCATCGTCTCGTAATCTGGTCATCTGGTCATCTTGTCATCTCGTCATCGCGTCATCTCGTCATCTCGTCATCTCGTCATCGCGTCATCACATCATCTCGTAATTTCGTAATCTCGTCATCTCACCATCATCTTGTCATCATCTCATCATCTCGTCATCTCGTCATCTCGTCATCATCTCGTCATCATCTCATCATTTCATCATCATCTCGTGATCTCATCTCCTCATCTTGTAATCATCTCGTCATGTCATCATCATCCCGTCATCTCGTTATCTCATCATCATCTCGTCATCTCATCATCATCTTGTCATCTCATCATCATCTCGTCATCTCATCATCATCTCGTCATCTCGTCATCTCATTATCTCGTGATCTCATCTCATCTTGTCATCGTCATCTCGTCAGCTCTTCATCTCGTCATCTCGTCATCCCGTCATCTCGTTATCTCGTCATCGTCATCTCGTCAGCTCTTCATCTCGTCATCTCGTCATCCCGTCATCTCGTTATCTCGTCATCTCGTCATCTCGTCATCTCGTCATCTCGTCATATCGTCATCTCGTCATCTCGTCATCTCGTCATCTCGTCATCTCGTCATCTCGTCATCTCGTCATCTCGTCATCTCGTCATCTCGTCATCTCGTCATCTCGTCATCTTGTCATCTCATCGTCTCGTCATCTCGTCAACATCTCATCATCTCATCATCTCATCTCTTCATCTCTACATCTCGTCATCTTGTCATCTCGACATCTCGTCATCTCATCATCATCTCGTCATCTCGTGATCTCGTCATCTCGTCATCTCATCATCATCTTGTCATCTCATCATGATCTCGTCATCACATCATAATCTTGTCGTCATCTCGTCATCTCATCATCATCTCGTCATCTCATGATCTCGTCATCATCTCGTCATCTCGTTATCTCATCATCATCTCGTCATCTCATCATCATCTCGTCATCTCGTCATCATCTCGTCTTCTCGTCATCTCGTCATCTCGTCATCTCGTCATCTCGTCATCATCTCGTCATCTCGTCATCATCTCGTCATCTCACCATCATCTCGTCATTTCACCATCGTCTCGTCATCTCACCATCATCTTGTCATCATCTCATCATCTCGTCATCTCATCATCATCTTGTCATCTCATCATCTCATCATCATCTCGTCATCTCGTCATCTCATTATCTCGTGATCTCATCTCATCTTGTCATCGTCATCACGTCAGCTCGTCATCTCGTCATCTCGTCATCTTGTCATCTCGTAATCTCGTCATCTCGTCATCTCGTCATCTGTCCATCTCGTCATGTCATCATCATCTCGTCATCTCGTCATCTCGTCATCTCGTCATGTCGTCATCTCGTCATCTCCTCACCTTGTTATCTCGTAATCATCTCTTCATCTCGTCATCTCGTCATCTCGTCATCTCGTCATCTCGTAATCATCTCTAAATCTCTAAATCTCTAAATCTCGTCGTCATCTCGTCGACTCGTCATCTCGTCATCTCGTCATCTCGCCATCTCGTCATCTCGTCATCTCGTCATCTCGTCATCCCGTCATCTCGTCATCCCGTCATCTCGTTATTTCGTCATCTCGTCATGACGTCATGTCGTCATCCCGTCATCTCGTCATCTCGTCATCCCGTCATCTCGTCATCTCGTCATCCCGTCATCTCGTCATCTCGTCATCTCGTCATCATCTCGTCATCTCGTCATCTCGTCATCTCGTCATCTCATCATCATCTCGTCATCTCGTCATCATCTCGTCATCTCACCATCATCTCGTCATTTCACCATCGTCTCGTCATCTCACCATCATCTTGTCATCATCTCATCATCTCGTCATCTCGTCATCTCGTCATCTCGTCATCATCTCATCATCTCATCATAATCTCGTGATCTCATCTCCTCATCTCGTAATCATCTCGTCATGGTAGTATCATCTCGTCATCTCGTCATTTCGTTATCTCATGGTCATCTGATCATCTTGTCATCTCATCATCATCTCGTCATCTCGTCATCTTATTATCTCGTGATCTCATCTCATCTTGTCATCGTTATCTCGTCATCTCGTCAGTTCGTCAGCTCGTCATCTCGCCATCTCGTAATCTCGTCATCTCATCATCTCGTCATCTGTCCATCTCGTCATGTCATCATCATTTCGTCATCTCGTCATCTCGTCATCTCGTCATGTCGTCATCTCGTCATCTCCTCACCTTGTTATCTCGTAATCATCTCTTCATCTCGTCATCTCGTCATCTCGTAATCATCTCTAAATCTCTAAATCTCTAAATCTCGTCGTCATCTCGTCGACTCGTCATCTCGTCATCTCGCCATCTCGTCATCTCGTCATCTCGTCATCTCGTCATCCCGTCATCTCGTCATCCCGTCATCTCGTTATTTCGTCATCTCGTCATGTCGTCATGTCGTCATCCCGTCATCTCGTCATCTCGTCATCCCGTCATCTCTTCATCTCATCATCTCGTCATCCCGTCATCTCGTTATCTCGTCATCTCGTCATCTCGTCATCTCGTCATCTCGTCATCCCGTCATCCCGTCATCTTGTCATCTCGTAATTATCTCTCCATCCCGTTATGTTGTCATCTCGTAATAATCTCTTCATCTCGTCATCTCGTCATCTCGTCATCTCGTCATCTCGTCATCTCGTCATCTCGTCATCTCGTCATCTCGTCATCTCGTTATCTCGTCATCTCGTCATCTTGTCATCTCATCATATCATCATCATCTGGTTTTCTCGTCATCATCTCGTCATCTTCTCGTCGTCTCGTCATCTTCTCGTCATCTCGTCATCTCGTCATCTCGTCATCTCGTTATACCGTCATCTCATTATCATCTCGTCATCTCATCATCTCATCATCATCTGGTTTTCTCGTCATCTTCTCGTCATCTTCTCGTCATATTCTCGTCATCTTGTCATCTCGTCATCTTGTCATTTCGTCATCTCGTCATCTCGTCATCTCGTCATCTCGTCATCTCGTCATCTCGTCATCTCGTCATCTCGTCATCCCGTCATCTCATCATCATCTGGTCATCTCGTCATAGCGTCATCTCATCATCTCGTAATTTCGTAATCTCGTCATCTCCTCATCGTCTCGTAATCTGGTCATCTGGTCATCTTGTCATCTCGTCATCGCGTCATCTCGTCATCTCGTCATCTCGTCATCGCGTCATCACATCATCTCGTAATTTCGTAATCTCGTCATCTCACCATCATCTTGTCATCATCTCATCATCTCGTCATCATCTCGTCATCATCTCATCATCTCATCATCATCTCGTGATCTCATCTCCTCATCTTGTAATCATCTCGTCATGTCATCATCATCCCGTCATCTCGTTATCTCATCATCATCTGGTCATCTCATCATCATCTTGTCATCTCATCATCATCTCGTCATCTTATCATCATCTCGTCATCTCGTCATCTCATTATCTCGTGATCTCATCTCAGCTTGTCATCGTCATCTCGTCAGCTCTTCATCTCGTCATCTCGTCATCCCGTCATCTCGTCGACTCGTCATCTCGTCATCTCGTCATCTCGCCATCTCGTCATCTCGTCATCTCGTCATCTCGCCATCCCGTCATCTCGTCTTCCCGTCATCTCGTTATTTCGTCATCTCGTCATGACGTCATGTCGTCATCCCGTCATCTCGTCATCTCGTCATCCCGTCATCTCGTCATCTCGTCATCCCGTCATCTCGTCATCTCGTCATCTCGTCATCATCTCGTCATCTCGTCATCTCGTCATCTCGTCATCTCATCATCATCTCGTCATCTCGTCATCTCGTCATCTCGTCATCATCTCGTCATCTCACCATCATCTCGTCATTTCACCATCGTCTCGTCATCTCACCATCATCTTGTCATCATCTCATCATCTCGTCATCTCGTCATCTCGTCATCATCTCGTCATCATCTCATCATCTCATCATCATCTCGTGATCTCATCTCCTCATCTCGTAATCATCTCGTCATGGTAGTATCATCTCGTCATCTCGTCATTTCGTTATCGCATGGTCATCTGATCATCTTGTCATCTCATCATCATCTCGTCATCTCGTCATCTCATTATCTCGTGATCTCATCTCATCTTGTCATCGTTATCTCGTCATCTCGTCAGTTCGTCAGCTCGTCATCTCGCCATCTCGTAATCTCGTCATCTCGTCATCTCGTCATCTGTCCATCTCGTCATCTGTCCATCTCGTCATGTCATCATCATTTCGTCATCTCGTCATCTCGTCATCTCGTCATCTCGTCATCTCGTCATGTCGGCATCTCGTCATCTCCTCACCTTGTTATCTCGTAATCATCTCTTCATCTCGTCATCTCGTCATCTCGTAATCATCTCTAAATCTCTAAATCTCTAAATCTCGTCGTCATCTCGTCGACTCGTCATCTCGTCATCTCGCCATCTCGTCATCTCGTCATCTCGTCATCTCGTCATCCCGTCATCTCGTCAACCCGTCATCTCGTTATTTCGTCATCTCGTCATGTCGTCATGTCGTCATCCCGTCATCTCGTCATCTCGTCATCCCGTCATCTCTTCATCTCATCATCTCGTCATCCCGTCATGTCGTTATCTCGTCATCTCGTCATCCCGTCATCTTGTCATCTCGTAATCATCTCTCCATCCTGTCATGTTGTCATCCCGTAATCATCTCTTCATCTCGTCATCTCGTCATCTCGTCATCTCTTCATATCGTCATCTCGTCATCTCGTCATCTCGTCATCTCGTCATCTCGTCATCTCGTCATCTCGTCATCTCGTCATCTCGTCATCTTGTCATCTCATCGTCTCGTCATCTCGTCAACATCTCATCATCTCATCATCTCATCTCTTCATCTCTACATCTCGTCATCTTGTCATCTCGACATTTCGTCATCTCATCATCATCTCGTCATCTCGTGACCTCGTCATCTCGTGATATCATCATCATCTTGTCATCTCATCATGATCTCGTCATCACATCATAATCTTGTCGTCATCTCGTCATCTCATCATCATCTCGTCATCTCATGATCTCGTCATCATCTCGTCATCTCGTTATCTCATCATCATCTCGTCATCTCATCATCATCTCGTCATCTCGTCATCTCGTCATCTCGTCATCTCGTCATCTCATCATCATCTCGTCATCTCGTCATCTCGTCATCTCGTCATCTCGTCATCTCGTCATCTCGTCATCTCGTCATCTCGTCATCTCGTCATCTCGTCATCTCGTCATCTCGTCATCTCGTCATCTCGTCATCTCGTCATCTCGTCATCTCGTCATCTCGTCATCATCTCGTCATCTCACCATTATCTCGTCATTTCACCATCGTCTCGTCATCTTACCATCATCTTGTCATCATCTCATCATCTCGTCATCTCGTCATCTCGTCATCTCGTCATCATCTCGTCATCATCTCATCATCTCATCATCATCTCGTGATCTCATCTCCTCATCTCGTAATCATCTCGTCATGGTAGTATCATCTCGTCATCTCGTCATTTCGTTATCTCATGGTCATCTGATCATCTTGTCATCTCATCATCATCTCGTCATCTCGTCATCTCATTATCTCGTGATCTCATCTCATATTGTCATCGTTATCTCGTCATCTCGTCAGTTCGTCAGCTCGTCATCTCGCCATCTCGTCATCTCGTCATCTCATCATCTCATCATCTCATCATCTCGTCATCTCGTCATCTCGTCATCTCGTCATCTCGTCATCTCGTCATCTCGTCATCTCGTCATCTCGTCATCTCGTCATCTCGTCATCTCGTCATCTCGTCATCTCGTCATCTCGTCATCTCGTCATCTTGTCATCACATCATTTCATCATCATCTTGTCATCTCGTCATACCGTCATCTCATTATCATCTCGTCATCTCGTCATCTCATCATCTCATCATCATCTGGTTTTCTCGTCATCATCTCGTCATCTTCTCGTCGTCTCGTCATCTTCTCGTCATCTCCTCATCTCGTCATCTCGTCATCTCGTCATCTCGTCATCTCGTCATCGCGTCATCACATCATCTCGTAATTTCGTAATCTCGTCATCTCCTCATCATCTCGTAATCTGGTCATCTCGTCATCTCCTCATCTTGTCATCTCGTCATCTCGTCATCTCGTCATCTCGTGATCTCGTCATCTCGTTATCTCATCATCATCTTGTCATCTCATCATGATCTCGTCATCTCATCATCATCTTGTCGTCATCTCGTCATCTCGTCATCTCGTCATCTCGTCACCTCGTCATCTCGTCACCTCGTCATCTCGTCATCATCTCGTCATCATCTCATCATGTCATCATCATCTCGTCATCTCGTCATCTCGCTATCTCGTCATCATCTCATCATGTCATCATCATCTCGTCATCTCGTCATCTCGCTATCTCTTCATCATCTCATCATCATCTCGTCATCTCATCATCATCTTGTCATCTCATCATCATCTCGTCATCTTATCATCATCTGGTCATCTTATCATCATCTGGTCATCTCATTATCTCGTGATCGCATCTCATCTTGTCATCGTCATCTCGTCAGCTCGTCAGCTCGTCATCTCGTCATCTCGTCATCTCGTCATCTCATCATCTCGTAATTTCGTAATCTCGTCATCTCACCATCTTCTTGTCATCATCTCATCATCGCGTCATCTCGTCATCGCGTCATCTCGTCATCTCGTCATCATCTCATCATCTCGTGATCTCATCTCCTCATCTTGTAATCATCTCGTCATGCCATCATCATCTCGTCATCTCGTTATCTCATCATCATCTTGTTATCTCATCATCATCTCGTCATCTCATCATCATCTCGTCATCTCGTCATCTCATTATTTCGTGATCTCATCTCATCTTGTCATCGTCATCTCGTCATCTCGTCAGCTCGTCATCTCGTCATCTCGTCATCTCGTCATCTCGTCATCTCGTCATCTCATCATCTCATCATCATCTGGTTTTCTCGTCATCTTCTCGTCGTCTCGTCATCTCGTCATCTCGTCATCTCGTCATCTCGTCATCTCGTCATCTCGTCACCTCGTCATCTCGTCATCTCGTCATCTCGCTATCTCTTCATCATCTCGTCATCTCATCATCATCTTGTCATCTCATCATCATCTTGTCATCTCATCATCATCTCGTCATCTTATCATCATCTCGTCATCTCATTATCTCGTGATCACATCTCATCTTGTCATCGTCATCTCGTCAGCTCGTCAGCTCGTCATCTCGTCATCTCGTCATCTCGTCATCTCATCATCTCGTCATCTCGTCATCTCGTCATCTCGTCATCTCATCATCTCGTCATCTCGTCATCTCGTCATTTCGTCATCTCGTCATCTCGTCATCTCGTCATCTCGTCATCTCGTCATCTCGGCATCTCATCTCTCGTCATCTCGTCAACTCGTCATTACGTAATCATCTGGTCATCTCGTCATCTCGTCATTTCGTCATCTCGTCATCTCGTCATCCCGTCATCTCATCATCATCTGGTCATCTCGTCATAGCGTCATCTTATCATCTCGTAATTTCGTAATCTCGTCATCTCACCATCATCTTGTCATCATCTCATCATCGCGTCATCTCGTCATCTCGTCATCATCTCATCATCTCATCATCTCATCATCATCTCGTGATCTCATCTCCTCATCTTGTAATCATCTCGTCATGTCATCATCATCTCGTCATCTCGTTATCTCATCATCATCTTGTTATCTCATCATCATCTCGTCAGCTCATCATCATCTCGTCATCTCGTTATCTCAGCATCATCTTGTTATCTCATCTTCATCTCGTCATCTCATCATCATCTCGTCATCTCGTCATCTCATTATCTCGTGATCTCGTCATCTCGTCATCTCGTAATCTCGTCATCTCGTCATCGCGTCATCTCGTCATCCAGTCATCTCATCGTCTCGTCATCTCGTCAACATCTCATCTCTTCATCTCGTCATCTCGTCATCTTGTCATCTCGTCATCTCGTCATCTCGTCATCTCGTCATCTCGTCATCTCGTCATCTCGTCATCTCGTCAT
The DNA here is from genome assembly GCA_963669185.1 of Dyspetes luteomarginatus. NCBI lineage: Eukaryota > Metazoa > Arthropoda > Insecta > Hymenoptera > Ichneumonidae > Dyspetes > Dyspetes luteomarginatus. Next base: position 15,064,640 of record OY769903.1, on the reverse strand, counting down.
CTCGTCATCTCGTCATCTCGTCATCTCGTCATCTCGTCATCTCGTCATCTCGTCATCTCATCATCATCTTGTCATCTCGTCAACAGATCATCATCGCGTGATCTCATCTCCTCATCTCGTCATCATACCGTCATCTCATTATCATCTCATCATCTCGTCATCTCGTCATCTCGTCATCTCGTCATCTCATCATCTCGTCATCTCGTCATCTCGTCATTTCGTCATCTCGTCATCTCGTCATCTCGTCATCTCGTCATCTCGTCATCTCGGCATCTCATCTCTCGTCATCTCGTCAACTCGTCATTACGTAATCATCTGGTCATCTCGTCATCTCGTCATTTCGTCATCTCGTCATCTCGTCATCCCGTCATCTCATCATCATCTGGTCATCTCGTCATAGCGTCATCTTATCATCTCGTAATTTCGTAATCTCGTCATCTCACCATCATCTTGTCATCATCTCATCATCGCGTCATCTCGTCATCTCGTCATCATCTCATCATCTCATCATCTCATCATCATCTCGTGATCTCATCTCCTCATCTTGTAATCATCTCGTCATGTCATCATCATCTCGTCATCTCGTTATCTCATCATCATCTTGTTATCTCATCATCATCTCGTCAGCTCATCATCATCTCGTCATCTCGTTATCTCAGCATCATCTTGTTATCTCATCTTCATCTCGTCATCTCATCATCATCTCGTCATCTCGTCATCTCATTATCTCGTGATCTCGTCATCTCGTCATCTCGTAATCTCGTCATCTCGTCATCGCGTCATCTCGTCATCCAGTCATCTCATCGTCTCGTCATCTCGTCAACATCTCATCTCTTCATCTCGTCATCTCGTCATCTTGTCATCTCGTCATCTCGTCATCTCGTCATCTCGTCATCTCGTCATCTCGTCATCTCGTCATCTCGTCATCTCGTCATCTCGTCATCTCGTCATCTCGTCATCTCGTCATCTCGTCATCTCGTCATCTCATCATCATCTTGTCATCTCGTCAACAGATCATCATCGCGTGATCTCATCTCCTCATCTCGTCATCATACCGTCATCTCATTATCATCTCGTCATCTCGTCATCTCGTCATACCGTCATCTCATTATCATCTCGTCATCTCGTCATCTCGTCATACCGTCATCTCATTATCATCTCGTCATCTCATCATCTCATCATCATCTGGTTTTCTCGTCATCATCTCGTCATCTTCTCGTCGTCTCGTCATCTTGTCATCTCGTCATCTCGTCATCTCGTCATCTCGTCATCTCGTCATCTCGTCATCTCGTCATCTCATCATCATCTTGTCATCTCGTCAACAGATCATCATCGCGTGATCTCATCTCCTCATCTCGTCATCATACCGTCATCTCATTATCATCTCGTCATCTCGTCATCTCGTCATACCGTCATCTCATTATCATCTCGTCATCTCGTCATCTCGTCATACCGTCATCTCATTATCATCTCGTCATCTCATCATCTCATCATCATCTGGTTTTCTCGTCATCATCTCGTCATCTTCTCGTCGTCTCGTCATCTTGTCATCTCGTCATCTCGTCATCTCGTCATCTCGTCATCTCGTCATCTCATCATCTCGTCATCTCGTCATCTCGTCATCTCGTCATCCCGTCATCTCGTCATCTCGTCATCTCATCATCTCATCATCATCTGGTTTTCTCGTCATCTCGTCATCTCGTCATCTCGTCATCTCGTCATCTCGTCATCTCGTCATCTCGTCATCTCGTCATCTCGTCATCTCGTCATCTCGTCATACCGTCATCTCGTTATCTCGTCATCTCATTATCATCTCGTCATCTCGTCATCCCGTCATCTCATCAACATCTCGTTATCTCATCATATCATCATCATCTGGTTTTCCCGTCATCATCTCGTCATCTCATCAAAATCTGGTTTTCCCGTCATCATCTCGTCATCTTGTCATCTCGTCATCTCGTTATCTCGTCATCTCGTCATCTCGTCATGTCATCATCATCTCGTCATCTCGTCATTTCGTCATCTTATAATCTCGTCATCTCGTCATCTCGTCATCTCGTCATTTCGTCATCTCGTCATCTCGTCATCTCGTCATCTCGTCATCTCGTCAACTCGCCATCTTGTCATGTTGTCATCGCGTCATCTCCTCATTTCGTCATGTCGTCATCTCATCATCTCATCATCTCATCATCATCTCGTCATCTCATCATCTCGTCAACATCTCTTCATCTCAACTCGTCATCCTGCCATCTCATCATCTCATCCCGTCATCTCCCCATCTCGAAATCGTCGCGTATTCATCAAAAATATTATATTTCATGATAAAGCAAGAAATTCATGCATTTCGTCTGAAACGGAGGTTTTTAGCGAATCAAACGACGATTTTTTCGTGAAGTCACCATTTTCGCTTACGAATGATGGAAAACATTGGATTTCATGAAAAGTAAAAAATCAGGCGCTTCGACGAAAAACGAACGTATTTAGCGGTTGAAACGGCGATTTTTTTGTGAGATTACCAATGTGTCTCGTATTCTTCGAAAACATTAAACTTCACGAGGATGCAAGAAATTCGATGATGATAAAATTCGGATGAAAAACGAGCATTTGTACCACTACAAACGCTCGTTTTTTCTGAAACGACGTCGCGTATTCATCGAAATCGTCGCGTATTCATCGAAAACATTAAACTTCTTGCTGTATCATTAAATTTAATGTTCGACGAATTTCTGCTGAAAAACACGATTTTTCGTCGAGAACAATTCAAAAACGTCATTTTTTATGGGAAAACTGGAATTGTAGCATGTAAATGAACTCATAGCCCTGTTTTTGAAAATGATCGAAAACATTAAATGTCATGATAGAGCCAGACATTCAGGCATTTCGAGAAAAAACGGGCGTTCCTAGCGGTCGCGACGACGAATTTCTACGGAAAAACGCGATTTTTCGTCAAGATTATTTCAAAAACGTTATTTTTCAGGAAAACCAGAAAATCTAGCATTTAAACGAAGTAAGCCGTGTTTTCAGTAAAACGACGATTTTTTCGTGTAATCACCATCTTCCGCTTATGACTGACCGAAACCATTGAATTTCATGAAAAATCGAGAAATGCATGCGTTTCGATGAAAAACGAACGTATTTAGCGGTTGAAACGTAGAATTTTTTGTGAAATCAACAATTTATCGCGTATTCATCAAAAATATTATATTTCATGATACAGCAAGAAATTCATGCATTTCGTCTGAAACGGAGGATTTTAGCGAATAAAACGACGATTTTTTCGTGAAGTCGCCTTTTTCGTTTACGAATGATGGAAAACATTTAATTTCATGAAAAGTAAAAAAATCATGCGTTTCGACGAAAAACGAACGTATTTAGCGGTTGAAACGACGATTTTTTTGTGAGATTACCAATGTGTCTCGTATTCTTCGAAAACATTAAACTTCACGAGGAGGCAAGAAATTCGATGATGATGAAATTCGGATGAAAAACGAGCATTTGTACCACTACAAACGCTCGTTTTTCGTGAAACGACGTCGCGTATCCATCGAAATCGTAGCGTATTCATCGAAAACATTAAACTTCTTGCTGTATCATTAAATTTAATGTTCGACGAATTTCTGCTGAAAAACACGATTTTTCGTCGAGAACAATTCAAAAACGTCATTTTTCATGGGGAAACTGGAATTCTAGCATGTAAATGAACTCATAGCCCTGTTTTCGAAAATGATCGAAAACATTAAATGTCATGATAAAGCCAAACATTCAGGCATTTCAAGAAAAAACGGGCGTTCCTAGCGGTCACGACGACGAATTTCTACTGAAAAACGCGATTTTTCGTCGACATTATTTCAAAAACGTTATTTTTCAGGAAAACCAGAAAATCTAGCATTTAAACGAAGTAAGCCGTGTTTTCAGTAAAACGACGATTTTTTCGTGTAATCACCATCTTCCGCTTGTGACTGACCGAAACCATTGAATTTCATGAAAAATCGAAAAATGTATGCGTTTCGATAAAAAACGAACGTATTTAGCGGTTGAAACGTAGAATTTTTTGTGAAATCAACAATTTGTCGCGTATTCATCAAAAATATTATATTTCATGATACAGCAAGAAATTCATGCATTTTGTCTGAAACGGAGGATTTTAGCGAATAAAACGACGATTTTTGCGTGAAGTCGCCATTTTCGCTTACGAATGTTGGAAAACATTGAATTTCATGAAAAGTAAAAAAATCATGCGTTTCGACGAAAAACGAAAGGATTTAGCGGTTGAAACTTCGATTTTTTTGAGAGATCACGAATTTGTCTCTTATTCTTCGAAAACATTGAACTTCACGGGGATGCAAGGAATTCAGGCATTTCGAGAAAACAACGGGCGTTCTCAGCAGGCACGACGAATTTCTGCTGAAAAACACGATTTTTCGACTCGACGAAAAATCGAAAACGTTGTTTTTCATGGGAAAACCGAAAATTCTAGCATTTAAACGAACTCATAGCCCTGTTTTCGAAACTGATCGAAAACATTAAATTTCAAGAAATTCATGCATTTCGTCTGAAACGGAGGATTTTAGCGAATAAAACGACGATTTTTTCGTGAAGTCGCCATTTTCGCTTACGAATGATGGAAAACATTTAATTTCATGAAAAGTAAAAAAATCATGCGTTTCGACGAAAAACGAACGTATTTAGCGGTTGAAACGACGATTTTTTTGTGAGATTACCAATGTGTCTCGTATTCTTCGAAAACATTAAACTTCACGAGGAGGCAAGAAATTCGATGATGATGAAATTCGGATGAAAAACGAGCATTTGTACCACTACAAACGCTCGTTTTTCGTGAAACGACGTCGCGTATCCATCGAAATCGTAGCGTATTCATCGAAAACATTAAACTTCTTGCTGTATCATTAAATTTAATGTTCGACGAATTTCTGCTGAAAAACACGATTTTTCGTCGAGAACAATTCAAAAACGTCATTTTTCATGGGGAAACTGGAATTCTAGCATGTAAATGAACTCATAGCCCTGTTTTCGAAAATGATCGAAAACATTAAATGTCATGATAAAGCCAAACATTCAGGCATTTCGAGAAAAAACGGGCGTTCCTAGCGGTCACGACGACGAATTTCTACGGAAAAACGCGATTGTTCGTCGAGACCATTTCAAAAACGTTCTTTTTCATGGGAAAACTGGAATTCTAGCACGTAAATGAACTCATAGCCCTGTTTTCGAAAATGATCGAAAACATTAAATGTCATGATAAAGCCAGACATTCAGGCATTTCGAGAAAAAACGGGCGTTCCTAGCGGTCACGACGACGAATTTCTACGGAAAAACGCGATTTTTCGTCGAGACCATTTCAAAAACGTTATTTTTCATGGGAAAACTGGAATTATAGCATGTAAATGAACTCATAGCCCTGTTTTCGAAAATGATCGAAAACATTAAATGTCATGATAAAGCCAGACATTCAGGCATTTCGAGAAAAAACGGGCGTTCCTAGCGGTCACGACGACGAATTTCTACGGAAAAACGCGATTTTTCGTCGAGACCATTTCAAAAACGTTATTTTTCATGGGAAAACTGGAATTCTAGCATGTAAATGAACTCATAGCCCTGTTTTCGAAAATGATCGAAAACATTAAATGTCATGATAAAGCCAGACATTCAGGCATTTCGAGAAAAAACGGGCGTTCCTAGCGGTCACGACGACGAATTTCTACGGAAAAACGCGATTTTTCGTCGAGACCATTTCAAAAACGTTATTTTTCATGGGAAAACTGGAATTCTAGCATGTAAATGAACTCATAGCCCTGTTTTCGAAAATGATCGAAAACATTAAATGTCATGATAAAGCCAGACATTCAGGCATTTCGAGAAAAACGCGATTTTTCGTCGACATTATTTCAAAAACGTTATTTTTCAGGAAAACCAGAAAATCTAGCATTTAAACGAAGTAAGCCGTGTTTTCAGTAAAACGACGATTTTTTCGTGTAATCACCATCTCCCGCTTATGACTGACCGAAACCATTGAATTTCATGAAAAATCGAGAAATGCATGCGTTTCGATGAAAAACGAACGTATTTAGCGGTTGAAACGTAGAATTTTTTGTGAAATCAACAGTTTATCGCGTATTCATCAAAAATATTATATTTCATGATACAGCAAGAAATTCATGCATTTCGTCTGAAACGGAGGATTTTAGCGAATAAAACGACGATTTTTTCGTGAAGTCGCCATTTTCGCTTACGAATGATGGAAAACATTGAATTTCATGAAAAGTAAAAAAATCATGCGTTTCGACGAAAAACGAAAGGATTTAGCGGTTGAAACTTCGATTTTTTTTGAGAGATTACCAATTTGTCTCGTATTCTTCGAAAACATTGAACTTCACGAGGACGTAATTCAGGCATTTCGAGAAAACAACGGGCGTTCTTAGCAGGCACAACGACGAATTTGTGCTGAAAAACACGATTTTTCGACTTGACGAAAAATCGAAAACGTTGTTTTTCATGGGAAAACCGAAAATTCTAGCATTTAAACGAACTCATAGCCCTGTTATCGAAAACACTAAATTTCAAGACATTCATGCATTTCGTCGGAAACGGAGGATTTTAGCGAATAAAACGACGATTTTTTCGTGAAGTCGCCATTTTCGTTTACGAATGATGGAAAACATTTAATTTCATGAAAAGTAAAAAAATCATGCGTTTCGACGGAAAACGAACGTATTTAGCGACTGAAACGGCGATTTTTTTGTGAGATTACCAATGTGTCTCGTATTCTTCGAAAACATTAAACTTCAGGAGGAGGCAAGAAATTCGATGATGATGAAATTCGGATGAAAAACAAGCATTTGTACCACTACAAACGCTCGTTTTTTGTGAAACAACGTCGCGTATTCATCGAAATCGTCGCGTATTCATCGAAAACATTAAACTTATTGCTGTATCATGAAATGTAATGTTCGACGAATTTCTGCTGAAAAACACGATGTTTCGTCGAGAACAATTCAAAAACGTTATTTTTTATGGGAAAACTGGAATTGTAGCATGTAAATGAACTCATAGCCCTGTTTTTGAAAATGATCGAAAACATTAAATGTCATGATAGAGCCAGACATTCAGGCATTTCGAGAAAAAACGGGCGTTCCTAGCGGTCGCGACGACGAATTTCTACGGAAAAACGCGATTTTTCGTCAAGATTATTTCAAAAACGTTATTTTTCAGGAAAACCAGAAAATCTAGCATTTAAACGAAGTAAGCCGTGTTTTCAGTAAAACGACGATTTTTTCGTGTAATCACCATCTTCCGCTTATGACTGACCGAAACCATTGAATTTCATGAAAAATCGAGAAATGCATGCGTTTCGATGAAAAACGAACGTATTTAGCGGTTGAAACGTAGAATTTTTTGTGAAATCAACAATTTATCGCGTATTCATCAAAAATATTATATTTCATGATACAGCAAGAAATTCATGCATTTCGTCTGAAACGGAGGATTTTAGCGAATAAAACGACGATTTTTTCGTGAAGTCGCCTTTTTCGTTTACGAATGATGGAAAACATTTAATTTCATGAAAAGTAAAAAAATCATGCGTTTCGACGAAAAACGAACGTATTTAGCGGTTGAAACGACGATTTTTTTGTGAGATTACCAATGTGTCTCGTATTCTTCGAAAACATTAAACTTCACGAGGAGGCAAGAAATTCGATGATGATGAAATTCGGATGAAAAACGAGCATTTGTACCACTACAAACGCTCGTTTTTCGTGAAACGACGTCGCGTATCCATCGAAATCGTAGCGTATTCATCGAAAACATTAAACTTCTTGCTGTATCATTAAATTTAATGTTCGACGAATTTCTGCTGAAAAACACGATTTTTCGTCGAGAACAATTCAAAAACGTCATTTTTCATGGGGAAACTGGAATTCTAGCATGTAAATGAACTCATAGCCCTGTTTTCGAAAATGATCGAAAACATTAAATGTCATGATAAAGCCAAACATTCAGGCATTTCAAGAAAAAACGGGCGTTCCTAGCGGTCACGACGACGAATTTCTACTGAAAAACGCGATTTTTCGTCGACATTATTTCAAAAACGTTATTTTTCAGGAAAACCAGAAAATCTAGCATTTAAACGAAGTAAGCCGTGTTTTCAGTAAAACGACGATTTTTTCGTGTAATCACCATCTTCCGCTTGTGACTGACCGAAACCATTGAATTTCATGAAAAATCGAGAAATGTATGCGTTTCGATAAAAAACGAACGTATTTAGCGGTTGAAACGTAGAATTTTTTGTGAAATCAACAATTTGTCGCGTATTCATCAAAAATATTATATTTCATGATACAGCAAGAAATTCATGCATTTTGTCTGAAACGGAGGATTTTAGCGAATAAAACGACGATTTTTGCGTGAAGTCGCCATTTTCGCTTACGAATGTTGGAAAACATTGAATTTCATGAAAAGTAAAAAAATCATGCGTTTCGACGAAAAACGAAAGGATTTAGCGGTTGAAACTTCGATTTTTTTGAGAGATCACGAATTTGTCTCTTATTCTTCGAAAACATTGAACTTCACGGGGATGCAAGGAATTCAGGCATTTCGAGAAAACAACGGGCGTTCTCAGCAGGCACGACGAATTTCTGCTGAAAAACACGATTTTTCGACTCGACGAAAAATCGAAAACGTTGTTTTTCATGGGAAAACCGAAAATTCTAGCATTTAAACGAACTCATAGCCCTGTTTTCGAAACTGATCGAAAACATTAAATTTCAAGAAATTCATGCATTTCGTCTGAAACGGAGGATTTTAGCGAATAAATCGACGATTTTTTCGTGAAGTCGCCATTTTCGCTTACGAATGATGGAAAACATTGAATTTCATGAAAAGTAAAAAAATCATGCGTTTCGACGTAAAACGAACGTATTTAGCGGTTGAAACGGCGATTTTTTTGTGAAATTACCAATGTGTCTCGTATTCTTCGAAAACATTAAACTTCAGGAGGAGGCAAGAAATTCGATGATGATGAAATTCGGATGAAAAACGAGCATTTGTACGACTACAAACGCTCGTTTTTTGTGAAACAACGTCGCGTATTCATCGAAATCGTCGCGTATTCATCGAAAACATTAAACTTATTGCTGTATCATGAAATGTAATGTTCGACGAATTTCTGCTGAAAAACACGATGTTTCGTCGAGAACAATTCAAAAACGTTATTTTTCATGGGAAAACTGGAATTCTAGCATGTAAATGAACTCATAGCCCTGTTTTCGAAAATGATCGAAAACATTAAATGTCATGATAGAGCCAGACATTCAGGCATTTCGAGAAAAAACGGGCGTTCCTAGCGGTCACGACGACGAATTTCTACGGAAAAACGCGATTTTTCGTCAAGATTATTTCAAAAACGTTATTTTTCAGGAAAACCAGAAAATCTAGCATTTAAACGAAGTAAGCCGTGTTTTCAGTAAAACGACGATTTTTTCGTGTAATCACCATCTTCCGCTTATGACTGACCGAAACCATTGAATTTCATGAAAAATCGAGAAATGCATGCGTTTCGATGAAAAACGAACGTATTTAGCGGTTGAAACGTAGAATTTTTTGTAAAATCAACAATTTATCGCGTATTCATCAAAAATATTATATTTCATGATAAAACAAGAAATTCATGCATTTCGTCTGAAACGTAGGATTTTAGCGAATAAAACGACGATTTTTGCGTGTAGTCGCCATTTTCGCTTACGAATGATGGAAAACATTTAATTTCATGAAAAGTAAAAAAATCATGCGTTTCGACGAAAAACGAACGTATTTAGCGACTGAAACGGCGATTTTTTTGTGAGATTACCAATGTGTCTCGTATTCTTCGAAAACATTGAACTTCACGAGGAGGCAAGAACTTCGATGATGATGAAATTCGGATGAAAAACGAGCATTTGTACCACTACAAACGCTCGTTTTTTGTGAAACAACGTCGCGTATTCTTCGAAATCGTCGCGTATTCATCGAAAACATTAAACTTATTGCTGTATCATGAAATGTAATGTTCGACGAATTTCTGCTGAAAAACACGATGTTTCGTCGAGAACAATTCAAAAACGTTATTTTTCATGGGAAAACTGGAATTGTAGCATGTAAATGAACTCATAGCCCTGTTTTCGAAAATGATCGAAAACATTAAATGTGATGATAAAGCCAGACATTCAGGCATTTCGAGAAAAAACGGGCGTTCCTAGCGGTCACGACGACGAATTTCTACGGAAAAACGCGATTTTTCTTTGAGACCATTTTAAAAACGTTATTTTTCAGGGGAAAACCGAAAAATCTAACATTTAAACGAAGTAAGCCGTGTTTTCAGTAAAACGACGATTTTTTCGTGTAATCACCATCTTCCGCTTATGACGGCTCGAAACCATTGAATTTCATGAAAAATCGAGAAATGCATGCGTTTCGACGAAAAACGAACGTATTTAGCGGTTGAAACGTAGAATTTTTTGTGAAATCAACAATTTCTCGCGTATTCATCAAAAATATTATATTTCATGATACAGCAAGAAATTCATGCATTTCGTCTGAAACGGACGATTTTAGGGAATAAAACGACGATTTTTTCGTGAAGTCGCCATTTTTGCTTACGAATGTTGGAAAACATTGAATTTCATGAAAAGTAAAAAAATCATGCGTTTCGACGAAAAACGAAAGGATTTAGCGGTTGAAACTTCGATTTTTTCGAGAGATCATCAATTTGTCTCGTATTCTTCGAAAACATTGAACTTCACGAGGATGCAAGGAATTCAGGCATTTCGAGAAAACAACGGGCGTTCTCAGCAGTCACGACAAATTTCTGCTGAAAAACACGATTTTTCGACTCGACGAAAAATCGAAAACGTTGTTTTTCATGGGAAAACCGAAAATTCTAGCATTTAAACGAATTCATAGCCCTGTTATCGAAACTGATCGAAAACATTAAATTTCAAGAAATTCATGCATTTCGTCTGAAACGGAGGATTTTAGCGAATAAAACGACGATTTTTTCGTGAAGTCGCCTTTTTCGTTTACGAATGATGGAAAGCATTTAATTTCATGAAAAGTAAAAAAATCATGCGTTTCGACGAAAAACGAACGTATTTAGCGGTTGAAACGGCGATTTTTTTGTGAGATTACCAATGTGTCTCGTATTCTTCGAAAACATTAAACTTCACGAGGAGGCAAGAAATTCGATGATGATGAAATTCGGATGAAAAACGAGCATTTGTACCACTACAAACGCTCGTTTTTCGTGAAACGACGTCGCGTATTCATCGAAAGCGTCGCGTATTCATCGAAAACATTAAACTTCTTGCTGTATCATGAAATGTAATGTTCGACGAATTTCTGCTGAAAAACACGATGTTTCGTCGAGAACAATTCAAAAACGTTATTTTTCATGGGAAAACTGGAATTGTAGCATGTAAATGAACTCATAGCCCTGTTTTCGAAAATGATCGAAAACATTAAATGTCATGATAAAGCCAGACATTCAGGCATTTCGAGAAAAAACGGGCGTTCCTAGCGGTCACGACGACGAATTTCTACTGAAAAACGCGATTTTTCGTCGAGATTATTTCAAAAACGTTATTTTCCAGGAAAACCAGAAAATCTAGCATTTAAACGAAGTAAGCCGTGTTTTCAGTAAAACGACGATTTTTTCGTGTAATCACTATCTTCCGCTTATGACTGACCGAAACCATTGAATTTCATGAAAAATCGAGAAATGCATGCGTTTCGATGAAAAACGAACGTATTTAGCGGTTGAAACGTAGAATTTTTTGTGAAATCAACAATTTATCGCGTATTCATCAAAAATATTATATTTCATGATAAAGCAAGAAATTCATGCATTTCGTCTGAAACGTAGGATTTTAGCGAATAAAACGACGATTTTTGCGTGAAGTCGCCATTTTCGCTTACGAATGATGGAAAACATTTAATTTCATGAAAAGTAAAAAAATCATGCGTTTCGACGAAAAACGAACGTATTTAGCGGTTGAAACGGCGTTTTTTTTGTGAGATTACCAATGTGTCTCGTATTCTTCGAAAACATTGAACTTCACGAGGAGGCAAGAAATTCGATGATGATGAAATTCGGATGAATAACGAGCATTTGTACCACTACAAACGCTCGTTTTTTGTGAAACAACGTCGCGTATTCTTCGAAATCGTCGCGTATTCATCGAAAACATTAAACTTATTGCTGTATCATGAAATGTAATGTTCGACGAATTTCTGCTGAAAAACACGATGTTTCGTCGAGAACAATTCAAAAACGTTATTTTTCATGGGAAAACTGGAATTGTAGCATGTAAATGAACTCATAGCCCTGTTTTCGAAAATGATCGAAAACATTAAATGTCATGATAAAGCCAGACATTCAGGCATTTCGAGAAAAAACGGGCGTTCCTAGCGGTCACGACGACGAATTTCTACGGAAAAACGCGATTTTTCTTTGAGACCATTTTAAAAACGTTATTTTTCAGGGGAAAACCGAAAAATCTAACATTTAAACGAAGTAAGCCGTGTTTTCAGTAAAACGACGATTTTTTCGTGTAATCACCATCTTCCGCTTATGACGGATCGAAACCATTGAATTTCATGAAAAATCGAGAAATGCATGCGTTTCGACGAAAAACGAACGTATTTAGCGGTTGAAACGTAGAATTTTTTGTGAAATCAACAATTTGTCGCGTATTCATCAAAAATATTATATTTCATGATACAGCAAGAAATTCATGCATTTCGTCTGAAACGGAGGATTTTAGGGAATAAAACGACGATTTTTGCGTGAAGTCGCCATTTTCGCTTACGAATGATGGAAAACATTTAATTTCATGAAAAGTAAAAAAATCATGCGTTTCGACGAAAAACGAACGTATTTAGCGGTTGAAACGGCGTTTTTTTTGTGAGATTACCAATGTGTCTCGTATTCTTCGAAAACATTGAACTTCACGAGGAGGCAAGAAATTCGATGATGATGAAATTCGGATGAATAACGAGCATTTGTACCACTACAAACGCTCGTTTTTTGTGAAACAACGTCGCGTATTCTTCGAAATCGTCGCGTATTCATCGAAAACATTAAACTTATTGCTGTATCATGAAATGTAATGTTCGACGAATTTCTGCTGAAAAACACGATGTTTCGTCGAGAACAATTCAAAAACGTTATTTTTCATGGGAAAACTGGAATTGTAGCATGTAAATGAACTCATAGCCCTGTTTTCGAAAATGATCGAAAACATTAAATGTCATGATAAAGCCAGACATTCAGGCATTTCGAGAAAAAACGGGCGTTCCTAGCGGTCACGACGACGAATTTCTACGGAAAAACGCGATTTTTCTTTGAGACCATTTTAAAAACGTTATTTTTCAGGGGAAAACCGAAAAATCTAACATTTAAACGAAGTAAGCCGTGTTTTCAGTAAAACGACGATTTTTTCGTGTAATCACCATCTTCCGCTTATGACGGATCGAAACCATTGAATTTCATGAAAAATCGAGAAATGCATGCGTTTCGACGAAAAACGAACGTATTTAGCGGTTGAAACGTAGAATTTTTTGTGAAATCAACAATTTGTCGCGTATTCATCAAAAATATTATATTTCATGATACAGCAAGAAATTCATGCATTTCGTCTGAAACGGAGGATTTTAGGGAATAAAACGACGATTTTTGCGTGAAGTCGCCATTTTCGCTTACGAATGATGGAAAACATTTAATTTCATGAAAAGTAAAAAAATCATGCGTTTCGACGAAAAACGAACGTATTTAGCGGTTGAAACGGCGTTTTTTTTGTGAGATTACCAATGTGTCTCGTATTCTTCGAAAACATTGAACTTCACGAGGAGGCAAGAAATTCGATGATGATGAAATTCGGATGAATAACGAGCATTTGTACCACTACAAACGCTCGTTTTTTGTGAAACAACGTCGCGTATTCTTCGAAATCGTCGCGTATTCATCGAAAACATTAAACTTATTGCTGTATCATGAAATGTAATGTTCGACGAATTTCTGCTGAAAAACACGATGTTTCGTCGAGAACAATTCAAAAACGTTATTTTTCATGGGAAAACTGGAATTGTAGCATGTAAATGAACTCATAGCCCTGTTTTCGAAAATGATCGAAAACATTAAATGTCATGATAAAGCCAGACATTCAGGCATTTCGAGAAAAAACGGGCGTTCCTAGCGGTCACGACGACGAATTTCTACGGAAAAACGCGATTTTTCTTTAAGACCATTTTAAAAACGTTATTTTTCAGGGGAAAACCGAAAAATCTAACATTTAAACGAAGTAAGCCGTGTTTTCAGTAAAACGACGATTTTTTCGTGTAAACACCATCTTCCGCTTATGACGGATCGAAACCATTGAATTTCATGAAAAATCGAGAAATGCATGCGTTTCGACGAAAAACGAACGTATTTAGCGGTTGAAACGTAGAATTTTTTGTGAAATCAACAATTTGTCGCGTATTCATCAAAAATATTATATTTCATGATACAGCAAGAAATTCATGCATTTCGTCTGAAACGGAGGATTTTAGGGAATAAAACGACGATTTTTTCGTGAAGTCGTTATTTTTGCTTACGAATGTTGGAAAACATTGAATTTCATGAAAAGTAAAAAAATCATGCGTTTCGACGAAAAACGAAAGGATTTAGCGGTTGAAACTTCGATTTTTTCGAGAGATCATCAATTTGTCTCGTATTCTTCGAAAACATTGAACTTCACGAGGATGCAAGGAATTCAGGCATTTCGAGAAAACAACGGGCGTTCTCAGCAGTCACGACAAATTTCTGCTGAAAAACACGATTTTTCGACTCGACGAAAAATCGAAAACGTTGTTTTTCATGGGAAAACCGAAAATTCTAGCATTTAAACGAATTCATAGCCCTGTTATCGAAACTGATCGAAAACATTAAATTTCAAGAAATTCATGCATTTCGTCTGAAACGGAGGATTTTAGCGAATAAAACGACGATTTTTTCGTGAAGTCGCCATTTTCGCTTACGAATGATGGAAAATTTCATGAAAAGTAAAAAAATCATGCGTTTCGACGAAAAACGAACGTATTTAGCGGCTGAAACGGCGATTTTTTTGTGAGATTACCAATGTGTCTCGTATTCTTCGGAAACATTGAACTTCACGAGGAGGCAAGAACTTCGATGAGGATGAAATTCGGATGAAAAACGAGCATTTGTACCACTACAAACGCTCGTTTTTTGTGAAACAACGTCGCGTATTCTTCGAAATCGTCGCGTATTCATCGAAAACATTAAACTTATTGCTGTATCATGAAATGTAATGTTCGACGAATTTCTGCTGAAAAACACGATGTTTCGTCGAGAACAATTCAAAAACGTTATTTTTCATGGGAAAACTGGAATTGTAGCATGTAAATGAACTCATAGCCCTGTTTTCGAAAATGATCGAAAACATTAAATGTCATGATAAAGCCAGACATTCAGGCATTTCGAGAAAAAACGGGCGTTCCTAGCGGTCACGACGACGAATTTCTACGGAAAAACGCGATTTTTCTTTGAGACCATTTTAAAAACGTTATTTTTCAGGGGAAAACCGAAAAATCTAACATTTAAACGAAGTAAGCCGTGTTTTCAGTAAAACGACGATTTTTTCGTGTAATCACCATCTTCCGCTTATGACGGATCGAAACCATTGAATTTCATGAAAAATCGAGAAATGCATGCGTTTCGACGAAAAACGAACGTATTTAGCGGTTGAAACGTAGAATTTTTTGTGAAATCAACAATTTGTCGCGTATTCATCAAAAATATTATATTTCATGATACAGCAAGAAATTCATGCATTTCGTCTGAAACGGAGGATTTTAGGGAATAAAACGACGATTTTTTCGTGAAGTCGCCATTTTTGCTTACGAATGTTGGAAAACATTGAATTTCATGAAAAGTAAAAAAATCATGCGTTTCGACGAAAAACGAAAGGATTTAGCGGTTGAAACTTCGATTTTTTTGAGAGATCATCAATTTGTCTCGTATTCTTCGAAAACATTGAACTTCACGAGGATGCAAGGAATTCAGGCATTTCGAGAAAACAACGGGCGTTCTCAGCAGTCACGACAAATTTCTGCTGAAAAACACGATTTTTGGACTCGACGAAAAATCGAAAACGTTGTTTTTCA
Organism: Dyspetes luteomarginatus; assembly: GCA_963669185.1. Classification (NCBI taxonomy): domain Eukaryota; kingdom Metazoa; phylum Arthropoda; class Insecta; order Hymenoptera; family Ichneumonidae; genus Dyspetes; species Dyspetes luteomarginatus. Next base: position 15,048,422 of record OY769903.1, on the reverse strand, counting down.
TGGGAAAACCGAAAATTCTAGCATTTAAACGAACTCATAGCCCTGTTTTCGAAACTGATCGAAAACATTAAATTTCAAGAAATTCATGCATTTCGTCTGAAACGGAGGATTTTAGCGAATAAAACGACGATTTTTTCGTGAAGTCGCCATTTTCGCTTACGAATGATGGAAAACATTTAATTTCATGAAAAGTAAAAAAATCATGCGTTTCGACGAAAAACGAACGTATTTAGCGGTTGAAACGGCGTTTTTTTTGTGAGATTACCAATGTGTCTCGTATTATTCGAAAACATTGAACTTCACCAGGAGGCAAGAAATTCGATGATGATGAAAATCGGATGAAAAACGAGCATTTGTACCACTACAAACGCTCGTTTTTTGTGAAACAACGTCGCGTATTCATCGAAATCGTCGCGTATTCATCGAAAACATTAAACTTCTTGCTGGAGCATGAAATTTAATGTTCGAAGAATTTCTGCTGAAAAACACGCTTTTTCGTCGAGAACAATTCAAAAACGTCATTTTTCATGGGAAAACTGGAATTCTAGCATGTAAATGAACTCATAGCCCTGTTTTCGAAAATGATCGAAAACATTAAATGTCATGATAAAGCCAGACATTCAGGCATTTCGAGAAAAAACGGGCGTTCCTAGCGGTCACGACGACGAATTTCTACGGAAAAACGCGATTTTTCTTTGAGACCATTTTAAAAACGTTATTTTTCAGGGGAAAACCGAAAAATCTAACATTTAAACGAAGTAAGCCGTGTTTTCAGTAAAACGACGATTTTTTCGTGTAATCACCATCTTCCGCTTATGACGGATCGAAACCATTGAATTTCATGAAAAATCGAGAAATGCATGCGTTTCGACGAAAAACGAACGTATTTAGCGGTTGAAACGTAGAATTTTTTGTGAAATCAACAATTTGTCGCGTATTCATCAAAAATATTATATTTCATGATACAGCAAGAAATTCATGCATTTCGTCTGAAACGGAGGATTTTAGCGAATGAAACGACGATTTTTGCGTGAAGTCGCCATTTTCGCTTACGAATGTTGGAAAACATTGAATTTCATGAAAAGTAAAAAAATCATGCGTTTCGACGAAAAACGAAAGGATTTAGCGGTTGAAACTTCGATTTTTTCGAGAGATCATCAATTTGTCTCGTATTCTTCGAAAACATTGAACTTCACGAGGATGCAAGGAATTCAGGCATTTCGAGAAAACAACGGGCGTTCTCAGCAGTCACGACAAATTTCTGCTGAAAAACACGATTTTTCGACTCGACGAAAAATCGAAAACGTTGTTTTTCATGGGAAAACCGAAAATTCTAGCATTTAAACGAATTCATAGCCCTGTTATCGAAGCTGATCGAAAACATTAAATTTCAAGAAATTCATGCATTTCGTCTGAAACGGAGGATTTTAGCGAATAAAACGACGATTTTTTCGTGAAGTCGCCTTTTTCGTTTACGAATGATGGAAAACATTTAATTTCATGAAAAGTAAAAAAATCATGCGTTTCGACGAAAAACGAACGTATTTAGCGGTTGAAACGGCGATTTTTTTGTGAGATTACCAATGTGTCTCGTATTCTTCGAAAACATTAAACTTCACGAGGAGGCAAGAAAATCGATGATGATGAAATTCGGATGAAAAACGAGCATTTGTACCACTACAAACGCTCGTTTTTCGTGAAACGACGTCGCGTATTCATCGAAAGCGTCGCGTATTCATCGAAAACATTAAACTTCTTGCTGTATCATGAAATGTAATGTTCGACGAATTTCTGCTGAAAAACACGATGTTTCGTCGAGAACAATTCAAAAACGTTATTTTTCATGGGAAAACTGGAATTGTAGCATGTAAATGAACTCATAGCCCTGTTTTCGAAAATGATCGAAAACATTAAATGTCATGATAAAGCCAGACATTCAGGCATTTCGAGAAAAAACGGGCGTTCCTAGCGGTCACGACGACGAATTTCTACTGAAAAACGCGATTTTTCGTCGAGATTATTTCAAAAACGTTATTTTTCAGGAAAACCAGAAAATCTAGCATTTAAACGAAGTAAGCCGTGTTTTCAGTAAAACGACGATTTTTTCGTGTAATCACCATCTTCCGCTTATGACTGACCGAAACCATTGAATTTCATGAAAAATCGAGAAATGCATGCGTTTCGATGAAAAACGAACGTATTTAGCGGTTGAAACGTAGAATTTTTTGTGAAATCAACAATTTATCGCGTATTCATCAAAAATATTATATTTCATGATAAAACAAGAAATTCATGCATTTCGTCTGAAACGTAGGATTTTAGCGAATAAAACGACGATTTTTGCGTGTAGTCGCCATTTTCGCTTACGAATGATGGAAAACATTTAATTTCATGAAAAGTAAAAAAATCATGCGTTTCGACGAAAAACGAACGTATTTAGCGGCTGAAACGGCGATTTTTTTGTGAGGTTACCAATGTGTCTCGTATTCTTCGGAAACATTGAACTTCACGAGGAGGCAAGAACTTCGATGATGATGAAATTCGGATGAAAAACGAGCATTTGTACCACTACAAACGCTCGTTTTTTGTGAAACAACGTCGCGTATTCTTCGAAATCGTCGCGTATTCATCGAAAACATTAAACTTATTGCTGTATCATGAAATGTAATGTTCGACGAATTTCTGCTGAAAAACACGATGTTTCGTCGAGAACAATTCAAAAACGTTATTTTTCATGGGAAAACTGGAATTGTAGCATGTAAATGAACTCATAGCCCTGTTTTCGAAAATGATCGAAAACATTAAATGTCATGATAAAGCCAGACATTCAGGCATTTCGAGAAAAAACGGGCGTTCCTAGCGGTCACGACGACGAATTTCTACGGAAAAACGCGATTTTTCTATGAGACCATTTTAAAAACGTTATTTTTCAGGGGAAAACCGAAAAATCTAACATTTAAACGAAGTAAGCCGTGTTTTCAGTAAAACGACGATTTTTTCGTGTAATCACCATCTTCCGCTTATGACGGATCGAAACCATTGAATTTCATGAAAAATCGAGAAATGCATGCGTTTCGACGAAAAACGAACGTATTTAGCGGTTGAAACGTAGAATTTTTTGTGAAATCAACAATTTATCGCGTATTCATCAAAAATATTATATTTCATGATACAGCAAGAAATTCATGCATTTCGTCTGAAACGGAGGATTTTAGCGAATAAAACGACGATTTTTTCGTGAAGTCGCCTTTTTCGTTTACGAATGATGGAAAACATTTAATTTCATGAAAAGTAAAAAAATCATGCGTTTCGACGAAAAACGAACGTATTTAGCGGTTGAAACGGCGATTTTTTTGTGAGATTACCAATGTGTCTCGTATTCTTCGAAAACATTAAACTTCACGAGGAGGCAAGAAAATCGATGATGATGAAATTCGGATGAAAAACGAGCATTTGTACCACTACAAACGCTCGTTTTTCGTGAAACGACGTCGCGTATTCATCGAAAGCGTCGCGTATTCATCGAAAACATTAAACTTCTTGCTGTATCATGAAATGTAATGTTCGACGAATTTCTGCTGAAAAACACGATGTTTCGTCGAGAACAATTCAAAAACGTTATTTTTCATGGGAAAACTGGAATTGTAGCATGTAAATGAACTCATAGCCCTGTTTTCGAAAATGATCGAAAACATTAAATGTCATGATAAAGCCAGACATTCAGGCATTTCGAGAAAAAACGGGCGTTCCTAGCGGTCACGACGACGAATTTCTACTGAAAAACGCGATTTTTCGTCGAGATTATTTCAAAAACGTTATTTTTCAGGAAAACCAGAAAATCTAGCATTTAAACGAAGTAAGCCGTGTTTTCAGTAAAACGACGATTTTTTCGTGTAATCACCATCTTCCGCTTATGACTGACCGAAACCATTGAATTTCATGAAAAATCGAGAAATGCATGCGTTTCGATGAAAAACGAACGTATTTAGCGGTTGAAACGTAGAATTTTTTGTGAAATCAACAATTTATCGCGTATTCATCAAAAATATTATATTTCATGATAAAACAAGAAATTCATGCATTTCGTCTGAAACGTAGGATTTTAGCGAATAAAACGACGATTTTTGCGTGTAGTCGCCATTTTCGCTTACGAATGATGGAAAACATTTAATTTCATGAAAAGTAAAAAAATCATGCGTTTCGACGAAAAACGAACGTATTTAGCGGCTGAAACGGCGATTTTTTTGTGAGGTTACCAATGTGTCTCGTATTCTTCGGAAACATTGAACTTCACGAGGAGGCAAGAACTTCGATGATGATGAAATTCGGATGAAAAACGAGCATTTGTACCACTACAAACGCTCGTTTTTTGTGAAACAACGTCGCGTATTCTTCGAAATCGTCGCGTATTCATCGAAAACATTAAACTTATTGCTGTATCATGAAATGTAATGTTCGACGAATTTCTGCTGAAAAACACGATGTTTCGTCGAGAACAATTCAAAAACGTTATTTTTCATGGGAAAACTGGAATTGTAGCATGTAAATGAACTCATAGCCCTGTTTTCGAAAATGATCGAAAACATTAAATGTCATGATAAAGCCAGACATTCAGGCATTTCGAGAAAAAACGGGCGTTCCTAGCGGTCACGACGACGAATTTCTACGGAAAAACGCGATTTTTCTTTGAGACCATTTTAAAAACGTTATTTTTCAGGGGAAAACCGAAAAATCTAACATTTAAACGAAGTAAGCCGTGTTTTCAGTAAAACGACGATTTTTTCGTGTAATCACCATCTTCCGCTTATGACGGATCGAAACCATTGAATTTCATGAAAAATCGAGAAATGCATGCGTTTCGACGAAAAACGAACGTATTTAGCGGTTGAAACGTAGAATTTTTTGTGAAATCAACAATTTATCGCGTATTCATCAAAAATATTATATTTCATGATACAGCAAGAAATTCATGCATTTCGTCTGAAACGGAGGATTTTAGCGAATAAAACGACGATTTTTTCGTGAAGTCGCCTTTTTCGTTTACGAATGATGGAAAACATTTAATTTCATGAAAAGTAAAAAAATCATGCGTTTCGACGAAAAACGAACGTATTTAGCGGCTGAAACGGCGATTTTTTTGTGAGGTTACCAATGTGTCTCGTATTCTTCGGAAACATTGAACTTCACGAGGAGGCAAGAACTTCGATGATGATGAAATTCGGATGAAAAACGAGCATTTGTACCACTACAAACGCTCGTTTTTTGTGAAACAACGTCGCGTATTCTTCGAAATCGTCGCGTATTCATCGAAAACATTAAACTTATTGCTGTATCATGAAATGTAATGTTCGACGAATTTCTGCTGAAAAACACGATTTTTCGTCGAGAACAATTCAAAAACGTCATTTTTCATGGGGAAACTGGAATTCTAGCATGTAAATGAACTCATAGCCCTGTTTTCGAAAATGATCGAAAACATTAAATGTCATGATAAAGCCAAACATTCAGGCATTTCAAGAAAAAACGGGCGTTCCTAGCGGTCACGACGACGAATTTCTACTGAAAAACGCGATTTTTCGTCGACATTATTTCAAAAACGTTATTTTTCAGGAAAACCAGAAAATCTAGCATTTAAACGAAGTAAGCCGTGTTTTCAGTAAAACGACGATTTTTTCGTGTAATCACCATCTTCCGCTTGTGACTGACCGAAACCATTGAATTTCATGAAAAATCGAGAAATGTATGCGTTTCGATAAAAAACGAACGTATTTAGCGGTTGAAACGTAGAATTTTTTGTGAAATCAACAATTTGTCGCGTATTCATCAAAAATATTATATTTCATGATACAGCAAGAAATTCATGCATTTTGTCTGAAACGGAGGATTTTAGCGAATAAAACGACGATTTTTGCGTGAAGTCGCCATTTTCGCTTACGAATGTTGGAAAACATTGAATTTCATGAAAAGTAAAAAAATCATGCGTTTCGACGAAAAACGAAAGGATTTAGCGGTTGAAACTTCGATTTTTTTGAGAGATCACGAATTTGTCTCTTATTCTTCGAAAACATTGAACTTCACGGGGATGCAAGGAATTCAGGCATTTCGAGAAAACAACGGGCGTTCTCAGCAGGCACGACGAATTTCTGCTGAAAAACACGATTTTTCGACTCGACGAAAAATCGAAAACGTTGTTTTTCATGGGAAAACCGAAAATTCTAGCATTTAAACGAACTCATAGCCCTGTTTTCGAAACTGATCGAAAACATTAAATTTCAAGAAATTCATGCATTTCGTCTGAAACGGAGGATTTTAGCGAATAAATCGACGATTTTTGCGTGTAGTCGCCATTTTCGCTTACGAATGATGGAAAACATTTAATTTCATGAAAAGTAAAAAAATCATGCGTTTCGACGAAAAACGAACGTATTTAGCGACTGAAACGGCGATTTTTTTGTGAGATTACCAATGTGTCTCGTATTCTTCGAAAACATTGAACTTCACGAGGAGGCAAGAACTTCGATGATGATGAAATTCGGATGAAAAACGAGCATTTGTACCACTACAAACGCTCGTTTTTTGTGAAACAACGTCGCGTATTCTTCGAAATCGTCGCGTATTCATCGAAAACATTAAACTTATTGCTGTATCATGAAATGTAATGTTCGACGAATTTCTGCTGAAAAACACGATGTTTCGTCGAGAACAATTCAAAAACGTTATTTTTCATGGGAAAACTGGAATTGTAGCATGTAAATGAACTCATAGCCCTGTTTTCGAAAATGATCGAAAACATTAAATGTGATGATAAAGCCAGACATTCAGGCATTTCGAGAAAAAACGGGCGTTCCTAGCGGTCACGACGACGAATTTCTACGGAAAAACGCGATTTTTCTTTGAGACCATTTTAAAAACGTTATTTTTCAGGGGAAAACCGAAAAATCTAACATTTAAACGAAGTAAGCCGTGTTTTCAGTAAAACGACGATTTTTTCGTGTAATCACCATCTTCCGCTTATGACGGCTCGAAACCATTGAATTTCATGAAAAATCGAGAAATGCATGCGTTTCGACGAAAAACGAACGTATTTAGCGGTTGAAACGTAGAATTTTTTGTGAAATCAACAATTTCTCGCGTATTCATCAAAAATATTATATTTCATGATACAGCAAGAAATTCATGCATTTCGTCTGAAACGGACGATTTTAGGGAATAAAACGACGATTTTTTCGTGAAGTCGCCATTTTTGCTTACGAATGTTGGAAAACATTGAATTTCATGAAAAGTAAAAAAATCATGCGTTTCGACGAAAAACGAAAGGATTTAGCGGTTGAAACTTCGATTTTTTCGAGAGATCATCAATTTGTCTCGTATTCTTCGAAAACATTGAACTTCACGAGGATGCAAGGAATTCAGGCATTTCGAGAAAACAACGGGCGTTCTCAGCAGTCACGACAAATTTCTGCTGAAAAACACGATTTTTCGACTCGACGAAAAATCGAAAACGTTGTTTTTCATGGGAAAACCGAAAATTCTAGCATTTAAACGAATTCATAGCCCTGTTATCGAAACTGATCGAAAACATTAAATTTCAAGAAATTCATGCATTTCGTCTGAAACGGAGGATTTTAGCGAATAAAACGACGATTTTTTCGTGAAGTCGCCTTTTTCGTTTACGAATGATGGAAAACATTTAATTTCATGAAAAGTAAAAAAATCATGCGTTTCGACGAAAAACGAACGTATTTAGCGGTTGAAACGGCGATTTTTTTGTGAGATTACCAATGTGTCTCGTATTCTTCGAAAACATTAAACTTCACGAGGAGGCAAGAAATTCGATGATGATGAAATTCGGATGAAAAACGAGCATTTGTACCACTACAAACGCTCGTTTTTCGTGAAACGACGTCGCGTATTCATCGAAAGCGTCGCGTATTCATCGAAAACATTAAACTTCTTGCTGTATCATGAAATGTAATGTTCGACGAATTTCTGCTGAAAAACACGATGTTTCGTCGAGAACAATTCAAAAACGTTATTTTTCATGGGAAAACTGGAATTGTAGCATGTAAATGAACTCATAGCCCTGTTTTCGAAAATGATCGAAAACATTAAATGTCATGATAAAGCCAGACATTCAGGCAATTCGAGAAAAAACGGGCGTTCCTAGCGGTCACGACGACGAATTTCTACGGAAAAACGCGATTTTTCTTTAAGACCATTTTAAAAACGTTATTTTTCAGGGGAAAACCGAAAAATCTAACATTTAAACGAAGTAAGCCGTGTTTTCAGTAAAACGACGATTTTTTCGTGTAATCACCATCTTCCGCTTATGACGGATCGAAACCATTGAATTTCATGAAAAATCGAGAAATGCATGCGTTTCGACGAAAAACGAACGTATTTAGCGGTTGAAACGTAGAATTTTTTGTGAAATCAACAATTTGTCGCGTATTCATCAAAAATATTATATTTCATGATACAGCAAGAAATTCATGCATTTCGTCTGAAACGGAGGATTTTAGCGAATGAAACGACGATTTTTGCGTGAAGTCGCCATTTTCGCTTACGAATGTTGGAAAACATTGAATTTCATGAAAAGTAAAAAAATCATGCGTTTCGACGAAAAACGAAAGGATTTAGCGGTTGAAACTTCGATTTTTTCGAGAGATCATCAATTTGTCTCGTATTCTTCGAAAACATTGAACTTCACGAGGATGCAAGGAATTCAGGCATTTCGAGAAAACAACGGGCGTTCTCAGCAGTCACGACAAATTTCTGCTGAAAAACACGATTTTTCGACTCGACGAAAAATCGAAAACGTTGTTTTTCATGGGAAAACCGAAAATTCTAGCATTTAAACGAATTCATAGCCCTGTTATCGAAGCTGATCGAAAACATTAAATTTCAAGAAATTCATGCATTTCGTCTGAAACGGAGGATTTTAGCGAATAAAACGACGATTTTTTCGTGAAGTCGCCTTTTTCGTTTACGAATGATGGAAAACATTTAATTTCATGAAAAGTAAAAAAATCATGCGTTTCGACGAAAAACGAACGTATTTAGCGGTTGAAACGGCGATTTTTTTGTGAGATTACCAATGTGTCTCGTATTCTTCGAAAACATTAAACTTCACGAGGAGGCAAGAAAATCGATGATGATGAAATTCGGATGAAAAACGAGCATTTGTACCACTACAAACGCTCGTTTTTCGTGAAACGACGTCGCGTATTCATCGAAAGCGTCGCGTATTCATCGAAAACATTAAACTTCTTGCTGTATCATGAAATGTAATGTTCGACGAATTTCTGCTGAAAAACACGATGTTTCGTCGAGAACAATTCAAAAACGTTATTTTTCATGGGAAAACTGGAATTGTAGCATGTAAATGAACTCATAGCCCTGTTTTCGAAAATGATCGAAAACATTAAATGTCATGATAAAGCCAGACATTCAGGCATTTCGAGAAAAAACGGGCGTTCCTAGCGGTCACGACGACGAATTTCTACTGAAAAACGCGATTTTTCGTCGAGATTATTTCAAAAACGTTATTTTTCAGGAAAACCAGAAAATCTAGCATTTAAACGAAGTAAGCCGTGTTTTCAGTAAAACGACGATTTTTTCGTGTAATCACCATCTTCCGCTTATGACTGACCGAAACCATTGAATTTCATGAAAAATCGAGAAATGCATGCGTTTCGATGAAAAACGAACGTATTTAGCGGTTGAAACGTAGAATTTTTTGTGAAATCAACAATTTATCGCGTATTCATCAAAAATATTATATTTCATGATAAAACAAGAAATTCATGCATTTCGTCTGAAACGTAGGATTTTAGCGAATAAAACGACGATTTTTGCGTGTAGTCGCCATTTTCGCTTACGAATGATGGAAAACATTTAATTTCATGAAAAGTAAAAAAATCATGCGTTTCGACGAAAAACGAACGTATTTAGCGGCTGAAACGGCGATTTTTTTGTGAGGTTACCAATGTGTCTCGTATTCTTCGGAAACATTGAACTTCACGAGGAGGCAAGAACTTCGATGATGATGAAATTCGGATGAAAAACGAGCATTTGTACCACTACAAACGCTCGTTTTTTGTGAAACAACGTCGCGTATTCTTCGAAATCGTCGCGTATTCATCGAAAACATTAAACTTATTGCTGTATCATGAAATGTAATGTTCGACGAATTTCTGCTGAAAAACACGATGTTTCGTCGAGAACAATTCAAAAACGTTATTTTTCATGGGAAAACTGGAATTGTAGCATGTAAATGAACTCATAGCCCTGTTTTCGAAAATGATCGAAAACATTAAATGTCATGATAAAGCCAGACATTCAGGCATTTCGAGAAAAAACGGGCGTTCCTAGCGGTCACGACGACGAATTTCTACGGAAAAACGCGATTTTTCTTTGAGACCATTTTAAAAACGTTATTTTTCAGGGGAAAACCGAAAAATCTAACATTTAAACGAAGTAAGCCGTGTTTTCAGTAAAACGACGATTTTTTCGTGTAATCACCATCTTCCGCTTATGACGGATCGAAACCATTGAATTTCATGAAAAATCGAGAAATGCATGCGTTTCGACGAAAAACGAACGTATTTAGCGGTTGAAACGTAGAATTTTTTGTGAAATCAACAATTTATCGCGTATTCATCAAAAATATTATATTTCATGATACAGCAAGAAATTCATGCATTTCGTCTGAAACGGAGGATTTTAGCGAATAAAACGACGATTTTTTCGTGAAGTCGCCTTTTTCGTTTACGAATGATGGAAAACATTTAATTTCATGAAAAGTAAAAAAATCATGCGTTTCGACGAAAAACGAACGTATTTAGCGGTTGAAACGGCGATTTTTTTGTGAGATTACCAATGTGTCTCGTATTCTTCGAAAACATTAAACTTCACGAGGAGGCAAGAAAATCGATGATGATGAAATTCGGATGAAAAACGAGCATTTGTACCACTACAAACGCTCGTTTTTCGTGAAACGACGTCGCGTATTCATCGAAAGCGTCGCGTATTCATCGAAAACATTAAACTTCTTGCTGTATCATGAAATGTAATGTTCGACGAATTTCTGCTGAAAAACACGATGTTTCGTCGAGAACAATTCAAAAACGTTATTTTTCATGGGAAAACTGGAATTGTAGCATGTAAATGAACTCATAGCCCTGTTTTCGAAAATGATCGAAAACATTAAATGTCATGATAAAGCCAGACATTCAGGCATTTCGAGAAAAAACGGGCGTTCCTAGCGGTCACGACGACGAATTTCTACTGAAAAACGCGATTTTTCGTCGAGATTATTTCAAAAACGTTATTTTTCAGGAAAACCAGAAAATCTAGCATTTAAACGAAGTAAGCCGTGTTTTCAGTAAAACGACGATTTTTTCGTGTAATCACCATCTTCCGCTTATGACTGACCGAAACCATTGAATTTCATGAAAAATCGAGAAATGCATGCGTTTCGATGAAAAACGAACGTATTTAGCGGTTGAAACGTAGAATTTTTTGTGAAATCAACAATTTATCGCGTATTCATCAAAAATATTATATTTCATGATAAAACAAGAAATTCATGCATTTCGTCTGAAACGTAGGATTTTAGCGAATAAAACGACGATTTTTGCGTGTAGTCGCCATTTTCGCTTACGAATGATGGAAAACATTTAATTTCATGAAAAGTAAAAAAATCATGCGTTTCGACGAAAAACGAACGTATTTAGCGGCTGAAACGGCGATTTTTTTGTGAGGTTACCAATGTGTCTCGTATTCTTCGGAAACATTGAACTTCACGAGGAGGCAAGAACTTCGATGATGATGAAATTCGGATGAAAAACGAGCATTTGTACCACTACAAACGCTCGTTTTTTGTGAAACAACGTCGCGTATTCTTCGAAATCGTCGCGTATTCATCGAAAACATTAAACTTATTGCTGTATCATGAAATGTAATGTTCGACGAATTTCTGCTGAAAAACACGATTTTTCGTCGAGAACAATTCAAAAACGTCATTTTTCATGGGGAAACTGGAATTCTAGCATGTAAATGAACTCATAGCCCTGTTTTCGAAAATGATCGAAAACATTAAATGTCATGATAAAGCCAAACATTCAGGCATTTCAAGAAAAAACGGGCGTTCCTAGCGGTCACGACGACGAATTTCTACTGAAAAACGCGATTTTTCGTCGACATTATTTCAAAAACGTTATTTTTCAGGAAAACCAGAAAATCTAGCATTTAAACGAAGTAAGCCGTGTTTTCAGTAAAACGACGATTTTTTCGTGTAATCACCATCTTCCGCTTGTGACTGACCGAAACCATTGAATTTCATGAAAAATCGAGAAATGTATGCGTTTCGATAAAAAACGAACGTATTTAGCGGTTGAAACGTAGAATTTTTTGTGAAATCAACAATTTGTCGCGTATTCATCAAAAATATTATATTTCATGATACAGCAAGAAATTCATGCATTTTGTCTGAAACGGAGGATTTTAGCGAATAAAACGACGATTTTTGCGTGAAGTCGCCATTTTCGCTTACGAATGTTGGAAAACATTGAATTTCATGAAAAGTAAAAAAATCATGCGTTTCGACGAAAAACGAAAGGATTTAGCGGTTGAAACTTCGATTTTTTTGAGAGATCACGAATTTGTCTCTTATTCTTCGAAAACATTGAACTTCACGGGGATGCAAGGAATTCAGGCATTTCGAGAAAACAACGGGCGTTCTCAGCAGGCACGACGAATTTCTGCTGAAAAACACGATTTTTCGACTCGACGAAAAATCGAAAACGTTGTTTTTCATGGGAAAACCGAAAATTCTAGCATTTAAACGAACTCATAGCCCTGTTTTCGAAACTGATCGAAAACATTAAATTTCAAGAAATTCATGCATTTCGTCTGAAACGGAGGATTTTAGCGAATAAATCGACGATTTTTGCGTGTAGTCGCCATTTTCGCTTACGAATGATGGAAAACATTTAATTTCATGAAAAGTAAAAAAATCATGCGTTTCGACGAAAAACGAACGTATTTAGCGACTGAAACGGCGATTTTTTTGTGAGATTACCAATGTGTCTCGTATTCTTCGAAAACATTGAACTTCACGAGGAGGCAAGAACTTCGATGATGATGAAATTCGGATGAAAAACGAGCATTTGTACCACTACAAACGCTCGTTTTTTGTGAAACAACGTCGCGTATTCTTCGAAATCGTCGCGTATTCATCGAAAACATTAAACTTATTGCTGTATCATGAAATGTAATGTTCGACGAATTTCTGCTGAAAAACACGATGTTTCGTCGAGAACAATTCAAAAACGTTATTTTTCATGGGAAAACTGGAATTGTAGCATGTAAATGAACTCATAGCCCTGTTTTCGAAAATGATCGAAAACATTAAATGTGATGATAAAGCCAGACATTCAGGCATTTCGAGAAAAAACGGGCGTTCCTAGCGGTCACGACGACGAATTTCTACGGAAAAACGCGATTTTTCTTTGAGACCATTTTAAAAACGTTATTTTTCAGGGGAAAACCGAAAAATCTAACATTTAAACGAAGTAAGCCGTGTTTTCAGTAAAACGACGATTTTTTCGTGTAATCACCATCTTCCGCTTATGACGGCTCGAAACCATTGAATTTCATGAAAAATCGAGAAATGCATGCGTTTCGACGAAAAACGAACGTATTTAGCGGTTGAAACGTAGAATTTTTTGTGAAATCAACAATTTCTCGCGTATTCATCAAAAATATTATATTTCATGATACAGCAAGAAATTCATGCATTTCGTCTGAAACGGACGATTTTAGGGAATAAAACGACGATTTTTTCGTGAAGTCGCCATTTTTGCTTACGAATGTTGGAAAACATTGAATTTCATGAAAAGTAAAAAAATCATGCGTTTCGACGAAAAACGAAAGGATTTAGCGGTTGAAACTTCGATTTTTTCGAGAGATCATCAATTTGTCTCGTATTCTTCGAAAACATTGAACTTCACGAGGATGCAAGGAATTCAGGCATTTCGAGAAAACAACGGGCGTTCTCAGCAGTCACGACAAATTTCTGCTGAAAAACACGATTTTTCGACTCGACGAAAAATCGAAAACGTTGTTTTTCATGGGAAAACCGAAAATTCTAGCATTTAAACGAATTCATAGCCCTGTTATCGAAACTGATCGAAAACATTAAATTTCAAGAAATTCATGCATTTCGTCTGAAACGGAGGATTTTAGCGAATAAAACGACGATTTTTTCGTGAAGTCGCCTTTTTCGTTTACGAATGATGGAAAACATTTAATTTCATGAAAAGTAAAAAAATCATGCGTTTCGACGAAAAACGAACGTATTTAGCGGTTGAAACGGCGATTTTTTTGTGAGATTACCAATGTGTCTCGTATTCTTCGAAAACATTAAACTTCACGAGGAGGCAAGAAATTCGATGATGATGAAATTCGGATGAAAAACGAGCATTTGTACCACTACAAACGCTCGTTTTTCGTGAAACGACGTCGCGTATTCATCGAAAGCGTCGCGTATTCATCGAAAACATTAAACTTCTTGCTGTATCATGAAATGTAATGTTCGACGAATTTCTGCTGAAAAACACGATGTTTCGTCGAGAACAATTCAAAAACGTTATTTTTCATGGGAAAACTGGAATTGTAGCATGTAAATGAACTCATAGCCCTGTTTTCGAAAATGATCGAAAACATTAAATGTCATGATAAAGCCAGACATTCAGGCAATTCGAGAAAAAACGGGCGTTCCTAGCGGTCACGACGACGAATTTCTACGGAAAAACGCGATTTTTCTTTAAGACCATTTTAAAAACGTTATTTTTCAGGGGAAAACCGAAAAATCTAACATTTAAACGAAGTAAGCCGTGTTTTCAGTAAAACGACGATTTTTTCGTGTAATCACCATCTTCCGCTTATGACGGATCGAAACCATTGAATTTCATGAAAAATCGAGAAATGCATGCGTTTCGACGAAAAACGAACGTATTTAGCGGTTGAAACGTAGAATTTTTTGTGAAATCAACAATTTGTCGCGTATTCATCAAAAATATTATATTTCATGATACAGCAAGAAATTCATGCATTTCGTCTGAAACGGAGGATTTTAGGGAATAAAACGACGATTTTTTCGTGAAGTCGTTATTTTTGCTTACGAATGTTGGAAAACATTGAATTTCATGAGGAGGCAAGAAATTCGATGATGATGAAATTCGGATGAATAACGAGCATTTGTACCACTACAAACGCTCGTTTTTTGTGAAACAACGTCGCGTATTCTTCGAAATCGTCGCGTATTCATCGAAAACATTAAACTTATTGCTGTATCATGAAATGTAATGTTCGACGAATTTCTGCTGAAAAACACGATGTTTCGTCGAGAACAATTCAAAAACGTTATTTTTCATGGGAAAACTGGAATTGTAGCATGTAAATGAACTCATAGCCCTGTTTTCGAAAATGATCGAAAACATTAAATGTCATGATAAAGCCAGACATTCAGGCATTTCGAGAAAAAACGGGCGTTCCTAGCGGTCACGACGACGAATTTCTACGGAAAAACGCGATTTTTCTTTGAGACCATTTTAAAAACGTTATTTTTCAGGGGAAAACCGAAAAATCTAACATTTAAACGAAGTAAGCCGTGTTTTCAGTAAAACGACGATTTTTTCGTGTAATCACCATCTTCCGCTTATGACGGATCGAAACCATTGAATTTCATGAAAAATCGAGAAATGCATGCGTTTCGACGAAAAACGAACGTATTTAGCGGTTGAAACGTAGAATTTTTTGTGAAATCAACAATTTGTCGCGTATTCATCAAAAATATTATATTTCATGATACAGCAAGAAATTCATGCATTTCGTCTGAAACGGAGGATTTTAGGGAATAAAACGACGATTTTTGCGTGAAGTCGCCATTTTCGCTTACGAATGATGGAAAACATTTAATTTCATGAAAAGTAAAAAAATCATGCGTTTCGACGAAAAACGAACGTATTTAGCGGTTGAAACGGCGTTTTTTTTGTGAGATTACCAATGTGTCTCGTATTCTTCGAAAACATTGAACTTCACGAGGAGGCAAGAAATTCGATGATGATGAAATTCGGATGAATAACGAGCATTTGTACCACTACAAACGCTCGTTTTTTGTGAAACAACGTCGCGTATTCTTCGAAATCGTCGCGTATTCATCGAAAACATTAAACTTATTGCTGTATCATGAAATGTAATGTTCGACGAATTTCTGCTGAAAAACACGATGTTTCGTCGAGAACAATTCAAAAACGTTATTTTTCATGGGAAAACTGGAATTGTAGCATGTAAATGAACTCATAGCCCTGTTTTCGAAAATGATCGAAAACATTAAATGTCATGATAAAGCCAGACATTCAGGCATTTCGAGAAAAAACGGGCGTTCCTAGCGGTCACGACGACGAATTTCTACGGAAAAACGCGATTTTTCTTTGAGACCATTTTAAAAACGTTATTTTTCAGGGGAAAACCGAAAAATCTAACATTTAAACGAAGTAAGCCGTGTTTTCAGTAAAACGACGATTTTTTCGTGTAATCACCATCTTCCGCTTATGACGGATCGAAACCATTGAATTTCATGAAAAATCGAGAAATGCATGCGTTTCGACGAAAAACGAACGTATTTAGCGGTTGAAACGTAGAATTTTTTGTGAAATCAACAATTTGTCGCGTATTCATCAAAAATATTATATTTCATGATACAGCAAGAAATTCATGCATTTCGTCTGAAACGGAGGATTTTAGGGAATAAAACGACGATTTTTTCGTGAAGTCGCCATTTTTGCTTACGAATGTTGGAAAACATTGAATTTCATGAAAAGTAAAAAAATCATGCGTTTCGACGAAAAACGAAAGGATTTAGCGGTTGAAACTTCGATTTTTTTGAGAGATCATCAATTTGTCTCGTATTCTTCGAAAACATTGAACTTCACGAGGATGCAAGGAATTCAGGCATTTCGAGAAAACAACGGGCGTTCTCAGCAGTCACGACAAATTTCTGCTGAAAAACACGATTTTTGGACTCGACGAAAAATCGAAAACGTTGTTTTTCATGGGAAAACCGAAAATTCTAGCATTTAAACGAACTCATAGCCCTGTTTTCGAAACTGATCGAAAACATTAAATTTCAAGAAATTCATGCATTTCGTCTGAAACGGAGGATTTTAGCGAATAAAACGACGATTTTTTCGTGAAGTCGCCATTTTCGCTTACGAATGATGGAAAACATTTAATTTCATGAAAAGTAAAAAAATCATGCGTTTCGACGAAAAACGAACGTATTTAGCGGTTGAAACGGCGTTTTTTTTGTGAGATTACCAATGTGTCTCGTATTATTCGAAAACATTGAACTTCACCAGGAGGCAAGAAATTCGATGATGATGAAAATCGGATGAAAAACGAGCATTTGTACCACTACAAACGCTCGTTTTTTGTGAAACAACGTCGCGTATTCATCGAAATCGTCGCGTATTCATCGAAAACATTAAACTTCTTGCTGGAGCATGAAATTTAATGTTCGAAGAATTTCTGCTGAAAAACACGCTTTTTCGTCGAGAACAATTCAAAAACGTCATTTTTCATGGGAAAACTGGAATTCTAGCATGTAAATGAACTCATAGCCCTGTTTTCGAAAATGATCGAAAACATTAAATGTCATGATAAAGCCAGACATTCAGGCATTTCGAGAAAAAACGGGCGTTCCTAGCGGTCACGACGACGAATTTCTACGGAAAAACGCGATTTTTCTTTGAGACCATTTTAAAAACGTTATTTTTCAGGGGAAAACCGAAAAATCTAACATTTAAACGAAGTAAGCCGTGTTTTCAGTAAAACGACGATTTTTTCGTGTAATCACCATCTTCCGCTTATGACGGATCGAAACCATTGAATTTCATGAAAAATCGAGAAATGCATGCGTTTCGACGAAAAACGAACGTATTTAGCGGTTGAAACGTAGAATTTTTTGTGAAATCAACAATTTGTCGCGTATTCATCAAAAATATTATATTTCATGATACAGCAAGAAATTCATGCATTTCGTCTGAAACGGAGGATTTTAGCGAATGAAACGACGATTTTTGCGTGAAGTCGCCATTTTCGCTTACGAATGTTGGAAAACATTGAATTTCATGAAAAGTAAAAAAATCATGCGTTTCGACGAAAAACGAAAGGATTTAGCGGTTGAAACTTCGATTTTTTCGAGAGATCATCAATTTGTCTCGTATTCTTCGAAAACATTGAACTTCACGAGGATGCAAGGAATTCAGGCATTTCGAGAAAACAACGGGCGTTCTCAGCAGTCACGACAAATTTCTGCTGAAAAACACGATTTTTCGACTCGACGAAAAATCGAAAACGTTGTTTTTCATGGGAAAACCGAAAATTCTAGCATTTAAACGAATTCATAGCCCTGTTATCGAAGCTGATCGAAAACATTAAATTTCAAGAAATTCATGCATTTCGTCTGAAACGGAGGATTTTAGCGAATAAAACGACGATTTTTTCGTGAAGTCGCCTTTTTCGTTTACGAATGATGGAAAACATTTAATTTCATGAAAAGTAAAAAAATCATGCGTTTCGACGAAAAACGAACGTATTTAGCGGTTGAAACGGCGATTTTTTTGTGAGATTACCAATGTGTCTCGTATTCTTCGAAAACATTAAACTTCACGAGGAGGCAAGAAAATCGATGATGATGAAATTCGGATGAAAAACGAGCATTTGTACCACTACAAACGCTCGTTTTTCGTGAAACGACGTCGCGTATTCATCGAAAGCGTCGCGTATTCATCGAAAACATTAAACTTCTTGCTGTATCATGAAATGTAATGTTCGACGAATTTCTGCTGAAAAACACGATGTTTCGTCGAGAACAATTCAAAAACGTTATTTTTCATGGGAAAACTGGAATTGTAGCATGTAAATGAACTCATAGCCCTGTTTTCGAAAATGATCGAAAACATTAAATGTCATGATAAAGCCAGACATTCAGGCATTTCGAGAAAAAAAAGGGCGTTCCTAGCGGTCACGACGACGAATTTCTACTGAAAAACGCGATTTTTCGTCGAGATTATTTCAAAAACGTTATTTTTCAGGAAAACCAGAAAATCTAGCATTTAAACGAAGTAAGCCGTGTTTTCAGTAAAACGACGATTTTTTCGTGTAATCACCATCTTCCGCTTATGACTGACCGAAACCATTGAATTTCATGAAAAATCGAGAAATGCATGCGTTTCGATGAAAAACGAACGTATTTAGCGGTTGAAACGTAGAATTTTTTGTGAAATCAACAATTTATCGCGTATTCATCAAAAATATTATATTTCATGATAAAACAAGAAATTCATGCATTTCGTCTGAAACGTAGGATTTTAGCGAATAAAACGACGATTTTTGCGTGTAGTCGCCATTTTCGCTTACGAATGATGGAAAACATTTAATTTCATGAAAAGTAAAAAAATCATGCGTTTCGACGAAAAACGAACGTATTTAGCGGCTGAAACGGCGATTTTTTTGTGAGGTTACCAATGTGTCTCGTATTCTTCGGAAACATTGAACTTCACGAGGAGGCAAGAACTTCGATGATGATGAAATTCGGATGAAAAACGAGCATTTGTACCACTACAAACGCTCGTTTTTTGTGAAACAACGTCGCGTATTCTTCGAAATCGTCGCGTATTCATCGAAAACATTAAACTTATTGCTGTATCATGAAATGTAATGTTCGACGAATTTCTGCTGAAAAACACGATGTTTCGTCGAGAACAATTCAAAAACGTTATTTTTCATGGGAAAACTGGAATTGTAGCATGTAAATGAACTCATGGCCCTGTTTTCGAAAATGATCGAAAACATTAAATGTCATGATAAAGCCAGACATTCAGGCATTTCGAGAAAAAACGGGCGTTCCTAGCGGTCACGACGACGAATTTCTACGGAAAAACGCGATTTTTCTTTGAGACCATTTTAAAAACGTTATTTTTCAGGGGAAAACCGAAAAATCTAACATTTAAACGAAGTAAGCCGTGTTTTCAGTAAAACGACGATTTTTTCGTGTAATCACCATCTTCCGCTTATGACGGATCGAAACCATTGAATTTCATGAAAAATCGAGAAATGCATGCGTTTCGACGAAAAACGAACGTATTTAGCGGTTGAAACGTAGAATTTTTTGTGAAATCAACAATTTATCGCGTATTCATCAAAAATATTATATTTCATGATACAGCAAGAAATTCATGCATTTCGTCTGAAACGGAGGATTTTAGCGAATAAAACGACGATTTTTTCGTGAAGTCGCCTTTTTCGTTTACGAATGATGGAAAACATTTAATTTCATGAAAAGTAAAAAAATCATGCGTTTCGACGAAAAACGAACGTATTTAGCGGTTGAAACGACGATTTTTTTGTGAGATTACCAATGTGTCTCGTATTCTTCGAAAACATTAAACTTCACGAGGAGGCAAGAAATTCGATGATGATGAAATTCGGATGAAAAACGAGCATTTGTACCACTACAAACGCTCGTTTTTCGTGAAACGACGTCGCGTATCCATCGAAATCGTAGCGTATTCATCGAAAACATTAAACTTCTTGCTGTATCATTAAATTTAATGTTCGACGAATTTCTGCTGAAAAACACGATTTTTCGTCGAGAACAATTCAAAAACGTCATTTTTCATGGGGAAACTGGAATTCTAGCATGTAAATGAACTCATAGCCCTGTTTTCGAAAATGATCGAAAACATTAAATGTCATGATAAAGCCAAACATTCAGGCATTTCAAGAAAAAACGGGCGTTCCTAGCGGTCACGACGACGAATTTCTACTGAAAAACGCGATTTTTCGTCGACATTATTTCAAAAACGTTATTTTTCAGGAAAACCAGAAAATCTAGCATTTAAACGAAGTAAGCCGTGTTTTCAGTAAAACGACGATTTTTTCGTGTAATCACCATCTTCCGCTTGTGACTGACCGAAACCATTGAATTTCATGAAAAATCGAGAAATGTATGCGTTTCGATAAAAAACGAACGTATTTAGCGGTTGAAACGTAGAATTTTTTGTGAAATCAACAATTTGTCGCGTATTCATCAAAAATATTATATTTCATGATACAGCAAGAAATTCATGCATTTTGTCTGAAACGGAGGATTTTAGCGAATAAAACGACGATTTTTGCGTGAAGTCGCCATTTTCGCTTACGAATGTTGGAAAACATTGAATTTCATGAAAAGTAAAAAAATCATGCGTTTCGACGAAAAACGAAAGGATTTAGCGGTTGAAACTTCGATTTTTTTGAGAGATCACGAATTTGTCTCTTATTCTTCGAAAACATTGAACTTCACGGGGATGCAAGGAATTCAGGCATTTCGAGAAAACAACGGGCGTTCTCAGCAGGCACGACGAATTTCTGCTGAAAAACACGATTTTTCGACTCGACGAAAAATCGAAAACGTTGTTTTTCATGGGAAAACCGAAAATTCTAGCATTTAAACGAACTCATAGCCCTGTTTTCGAAACTGATCGAAAACATTAAATTTCAAGAAATTCATGCATTTCGTCTGAAACGGAGGATTTTAGCGAATAAATCGACGATTTTTGCGTGTAGTCGCCATTTTCGCTTACGAATGATGGAAAACATTTAATTTCATGAAAAGTAAAAAAATCATGCGTTTCGACGAAAAACGAACGTATTTAGCGACTGAAACGGCGATTTTTTTGTGAGATTACCAATGTGTCTCGTATTCTTCGAAAACATTGAACTTCACGAGGAGGCAAGAACTTCGATGATGATGAAATTCGGATGAAAAACGAGCATTTGTACCACTACAAACGCTCGTTTTTTGTGAAACAACGTCGCGTATTCTTCGAAATCGTCGCGTATTCATCGAAAACATTAAACTTATTGCTGTATCATGAAATGTAATGTTCGACGAATTTCTGCTGAAAAACACGATGTTTCGTCGAGAACAATTCAAAAACGTTATTTTTCATGGGAAAACTGGAATTGTAGCATGTAAATGAACTCATAGCCCTGTTTTCGAAAATGATCGAAAACATTAAATGTGATGATAAAGCCAGACATTCAGGCATTTCGAGAAAAAACGGGCGTTCCTAGCGGTCACGACGACGAATTTCTACGGAAAAACGCGATTTTTCTTTGAGACCATTTTAAAAACGTTATTTTTCAGGGGAAAACCGAAAAATCTAACATTTAAACGAAGTAAGCCGTGTTTTCAGTAAAACGACGATTTTTTCGTGTAATCACCATCTTCCGCTTATGACGGCTCGAAACCATTGAATTTCATGAAAAATCGAGAAATGCATGCGTTTCGACGAAAAACGAACGTATTTAGCGGTTGAAACGTAGAATTTTTTGTGAAATCAACAATTTCTCGCGTATTCATCAAAAATATTATATTTCATGATACAGCAAGAAATTCATGCATTTCGTCTGAAACGGACGATTTTAGGGAATAAAACGACGATTTTTTCGTGAAGTCGCCATTTTTGCTTACGAATGTTGGAAAACATTGAATTTCATGAAAAGTAAAAAAATCATGCGTTTCGACGAAAAACGAAAGGATTTAGCGGTTGAAACTTCGATTTTTTCGAGAGATCATCAATTTGTCTCGTATTCTTCGAAAACATTGAACTTCACGAGGATGCAAGGAATTCAGGCATTTCGAGAAAACAACGGGCGTTCTCAGCAGTCACGACAAATTTCTGCTGAAAAACACGATTTTTCGACTCGACGAAAAATCGAAAACGTTGTTTTTCATGGGAAAACCGAAAATTCTAGCATTTAAACGAATTCATAGCCCTGTTATCGAAACTGATCGAAAACATTAAATTTCAAGAAATTCATGCATTTCGTCTGAAACGGAGGATTTTAGCGAATAAAACGACGATTTTTTCGTGAAGTCGCCTTTTTCGTTTACGAATGATGGAAAACATTTAATTTCATGAAAAGTAAAAAAATCATGCGTTTCGACGAAAAACGAACGTATTTAGCGGTTGAAACGGCGATTTTTTTGTGAGATTACCAATGTGTCTCGTATTCTTCGAAAACATTAAACTTCACGAGGAGGCAAGAAATTCGATGATGATGAAATTCGGATGAAAAACGAGCATTTGTACCACTACAAACGCTCGTTTTTCGTGAAACGACGTCGCGTATTCATCGAAAGCGTCGCGTATTCATCGAAAACATTAAACTTCTTGCTGTATCATGAAATGTAATGTTCGACGAATTTCTGCTGAAAAACACGATGTTTCGTCGAGAACAATTCAAAAACGTTATTTTTCATGGGAAAACTGGAATTGTAGCATGTAAATGAACTCATAGCCCTGTTTTCGAAAATGATCGAAAACATTAAATGTCATGATAAAGCCAGACATTCAGGCAATTCGAGAAAAAACGGGCGTTCCTAGCGGTCACGACGACGAATTTCTACTGAAAAACGCGATTTTTCGTCGAGATTATTTCAAAAACGTTATTTTCCAGGAAAACCAGAAAATCTAGCATTTAAACGAAGTAAGCCGTGTTTTCAGTAAAACGACGATTTTTTCGTGTAATCACTATCTTCCGCTTATGACTGACCGAAACCATTGAATTTCATGAAAAATCGAGAAATGCATGCGTTTCGATGAAAAACGAACGTATTTAGCGGTTGAAACGTAGAATTTTTTGTGAAATCAACAATTTATCGCGTATTCATCAAAAATATTATATTTCATGATAAAGCAAGAAATTCATGCATTTCGTCTGAAACGTAGGATTTTAGCGAATAAAACGACGATTTTTGCGTGAAGTCGCCATTTTCGCTTACGAATGATGGAAAACATTTAATTTCATGAAAAGTAAAAAAATCATGCGTTTCGACGAAAAACGAACGTATTTAGCGGTTGAAACGGCGTTTTTTTTGTGAGATTACCAATGTGTCTCGTATTCTTCGAAAACATTGAACTTCACGAGGAGGCAAGAAATTCGATGATGATGAAATTCGGATGAATAACGAGCATTTGTACCACTACAAACGCTCGTTTTTTGTGAAACAACGTCGCGTATTCTTCGAAATCGTCGCGTATTCATCGAAAACATTAAACTTATTGCTGTATCATGAAATGTAATGTTCGACGAATTTCTGCTGAAAAACACGATGTTTCGTCGAGAACAATTCAAAAACGTTATTTTTCATGGGAAAACTGGAATTGTAGCATGTAAATGAACTCATAGCCCTGTTTTCGAAAATGATCGAAAACATTAAATGTCATGATAAAGCCAGACATTCAGGCATTTCGAGAAAAAACGGGCGTTCCTAGCGGTCACGACGACGAATTTCTACGGAAAAACGCGATTTTTCTTTGAGACCATTTTAAAAACGTTATTTTTCAGGGGAAAACCGAAAAATCTAACATTTAAACGAAGTAAGCCGTGTTTTCAGTAAAACGACGATTTTTTCGTGTAATCACCATCTTCCGCTTATGACGGATCGAAACCATTGAATTTCATGAAAAATCGAGAAATGCATGCGTTTCGACGAAAAACGAACGTATTTAGCGGTTGAAACGTAGAATTTTTTGTGAAATCAACAATTTGTCGCGTATTCATCAAAAATATTATATTTCATGATACAGCAAGAAATTCATGCATTTCGTCTGAAACGGAGGATTTTAGGGAATAAAACGACGATTTTTGCGTGAAGTCGCCATTTTCGCTTACGAATGATGGAAAACATTTAATTTCATGAAAAGTAAAAAAATCATGCGTTTCGACGAAAAACGAACGTATTTAGCGGTTGAAACGGCGTTTTTTTTGTGAGATTACCAATGTGTCTCGTATTCTTCGAAAACATTGAACTTCACGAGGAGGCAAGAAATTCGATGATGATGAAATTCGGATGAATAACGAGCATTTGTACCACTACAAACGCTCGTTTTTTGTGAAACAACGTCGCGTATTCTTCGAAATCGTCGCGTATTCATCGAAAACATTAAACTTATTGCTGTATCATGAAATGTAATGTTCGACGAATTTCTGCTGAAAAACACGATGTTTCGTCGAGAACAATTCAAAAACGTTATTTTTCATGGGAAAACTGGAATTGTAGCATGTAAATGAACTCATAGCCCTGTTTTCGAAAATGATCGAAAACATTAAATGTCATGATAAAGCCAGACATTCAGGCATTTCGAGAAAAAACGGGCGTTCCTAGCGGTCACGACGACGAATTTCTACGGAAAAACGCGATTTTTCTTTGAGACCATTTTAAAAACGTTATTTTTCAGGGGAAAACCGAAAAATCTAACATTTAAACGAAGTAAGCCGTGTTTTCAGTAAAACGACGATTTTTTCGTGTAATCACCATCTTCCGCTTATGACGGATCGAAACCATTGAATTTCATGAAAAATCGAGAAATGCATGCGTTTCGACGAAAAACGAACGTATTTAGCGGTTGAAACGTAGAATTTTTTGTGAAATCAACAATTTGTCGCGTATTCATCAAAAATATTATATTTCATGATACAGCAAGAAATTCATGCATTTCGTCTGAAACGGAGGATTTTAGGGAATAAAACGACGATTTTTTCGTGAAGTCGTTATTTTTGCTTACGAATGTTGGAAAACATTGAATTTCATGAAAAGTAAAAAAATCATGCGTTTCGACGAAAAACGAAAGGATTTAGCGGTTGAAACTTCGATTTTTTCGAGAGATCATCAATTTGTCTCGTATTCTTCGAAAACATTGAACTTCACGAGGATGCAAGGAATTCAGGCATTTCGAGAAAACAACGGGCGTTCTCAGCAGTCACGACAAATTTCTGCTGAAAAACACGATTTTTCGACTCGACGAAAAATCGAAAACGTTGTTTTTCATGGGAAAACCGAAAATTCTAGCATTTAAACGAATTCATAGCCCTGTTATCGAAACTGATCGAAAACATTAAATTTCAAGAAATTCATGCATTTCGTCTGAAACGGAGGATTTTAGCGAATAAAACGACGATTTTTTCGTGAAGTCGCCATTTTCGCTTACGAATGATGGAAAATTCCATGAAAAGTAAAAAAATCATGCGTTTCGACGAAAAACGAACGTATTTAGCGGCTGAAACGGCGATTTTTTTGTGAGATTACCAATGTGTCTCGTATTCTTCGGAAACATTGAACTTCACGAGGAGGCAAGAACTTCGATGATGATGAAATTCGGATGAAAAACGAGCATTTGTACCACTACAAACGCTCGTTTTTTGTGAAACAACGTCGCGTATTCTTCGAAATCGTCGCGTATTCATCGAAAACATTAAACTTATTGCTGTATCATGAAATGTAATGTTCGACGAATTTCTGCTGAAAAACACGATGTTTCGTCGAGAACAATTCAAAAACGTTATTTTTCATGGGAAAACTGGAATTGTAGCATGTAAATGAACTCATAGCCCTGTTTTCGAAAATGATCGAAAACATTAAATGTCATGATAAAGCCAGACATTCAGGCATTTCGAGAAAAAACGGGCGTTCCTAGCGGTCACGACGACGAATTTCTACGGAAAAACGCGATTTTTCTTTGAGACCATTTTAAAAACGTTATTTTTCAGGGGAAAACCGAAAAATCTAACATTTAAACGAAGTAAGCCGTGTTTTCAGTAAAACGACGATTTTTTCGTGTAATCACCATCTTCCGCTTATGACGGATCGAAACCATTGAATTTCATGAAAAATCGAGAAATGCATGCGTTTCGACGAAAAACGAACGTATTTAGCGGTTGAAACGTAGAATTTTTTGTGAAATCAACAATTTGTCGCGTATTCATCAAAAATATTATATTTCATGATACAGCAAGAAATTCATGCATTTCGTCTGAAACGGAGGATTTTAGGGAATAAAACGACGATTTTTTCGTGAAGTCGCCATTTTTGCTTACGAATGTTGGAAAACATTGAATTTCATGAAAAGTAAAAAAATCATGCGTTTCGACGAAAAACGAAAGGATTTAGCGGTTGAAACTTCGATTTTTTTGAGAGATCATCAATTTGTCTCGTATTCTTCGAAAACATTGAACTTCACGAGGATGCAAGGAATTCAGGCATTTCGAGAAAACAACGGGCGTTCTCAGCAGTCACGACAAATTTCTGCTGAAAAACACGATTTTTGGACTCGACGAAAAATCGAAAACGTTGTTTTTCATGGGAAAACCGAAAATTCTAGCATTTAAACGAACTCATAGCCCTGTTTTCGAAACTGATCGAAAACATTAAATTTCAAGAAATTCATGCATTTCGTCTGAAACGGAGGATTTTAGCGAATAAAACGACGATTTTTTCGTGAAGTCGCCATTTTCGCTTACGAATGATGGAAAACATTTAATTTCATGAAAAGTAAAAAAATCATGCGTTTCGACGAAAAACGAACGTATTTAGCGGTTGAAACGGCGTTTTTTTTGTGAGATTACCAATGTGTCTCGTATTATTCGAAAACATTGAACTTCACCAGGAGGCAAGAAATTCGATGATGATGAAATTCGGATGAAAAACGAGCATTTGTACCACTACAAACGCTCGTTTTTTGTGAAACAACGTCGCGTATTCATCGAAATCGTCGCGTATTCATCGAAAACATTAAACTTCTTGCTGGAGCATGAAATTTAATGTTCGAAGAATTTCTGCTGAAAAACACGCTTTTTCGTCGAGAACAATTCAAAAACGTCATTTTTCATGGGAAAACTGGAATTCTAGCATGTAAATGAACTCATAGCCCTGTTTTCGAAAATGATCGAAAACATTAAATGTCATGATAAAGCCAGACATTCAGGCATTTCGAGAAAAAACGGGCGTTCCTAGCGGTCACGACGACGAATTTCTACGGAAAAACGCGATTTTTCTTTGAGACCATTTTAAAAACGTTATTTTTCAGGGGAAAACCGAAAAATCTAACATTTAAACGAAGTAAGCCGTGTTTTCAGTAAAACGACGATTTTTTCGTGTAATCACCATCTTCCGCTTATGACGGATCGAAACCATTGAATTTCATGAAAAATCGAGAAATGCATGCGTTTCGACGAAAAACGAACGTATTTAGCGGTTGAAACGTAGAATTTTTTGTGAAATCAACAATTTGTCGCGTATTCATCAAAAATATTATATTTCATGATACAGCAAGAAATTCATGCATTTCGTCTGAAACGGAGGATTTTAGCGAATGAAACGACGATTTTTGCGTGAAGTCGCCATTTTCGCTTACGAATGTTGGAAAACATTGAATTTCATGAAAAGTAAAAAAATCATGCGTTTCGACGAAAAACGAAAGGATTTAGCGGTTGAAACTTCGATTTTTTCGAGAGATCATCAATTTGTCTCGTATTCTTCGAAAACATTGAACTTCACGAGGATGCAAGGAATTCAGGCATTTCGAGAAAACAACGGGCGTTCTCAGCAGTCACGACAAATTTCTGCTGAAAAACACGATTTTTCGACTCGACGAAAAATCGAAAACGTTGTTTTTCATGGGAAAACCGAAAATTCTAGCATTTAAACGAATTCATAGCCCTGTTATCGAAACTGATCGAAAACATTAAATTTCAAGAAATTCATGCATTTCGTCTGAAACGGAGGATTTTAGCGAATAAAACGACGATTTTTTCGTGAAGTCGCCTTTTTCGTTTACGAATGATGGAAAACATTTAATTTCATGAAAAGTAAAAAAATCATGCGTTTCGACGAAAAACGAACGTATTTAGCGGTTGAAACGGCGATTTTTTTGTGAGATTACCAATGTGTCTCGTATTCTTCGAAAACATTAAACTTCACGAGGAGGCAAGAAAATCGATGATGATGAAATTCGGATGAAAAACGAGCATTTGTACCACTACAAACGCTCGTTTTTCGTGAAACGACGTCGCGTATTCATCGAAAGCGTCGCGTATTCATCGAAAACATTAAACTTCTTGCTGTATCATGAAATGTAATGTTCGACGAATTTCTGCTGAAAAACACGATGTTTCGTCGAGAACAATTCAAAAACGTTATTTTTCATGGGAAAACTGGAATTGTAGCATGTAAATGAACTCATAGCCCTGTTTTCGAAAATGATCGAAAACATTAAATGTCATGATAAAGCCAGACATTCAGGCATTTCGAGAAAAAACGGGCGTTCCTAGCGGTCACGACGACGAATTTGTACGGAAAAACGCGATTTTTCGACACGACGAAAAATCGAAAACGTTGTTTTTCATGGGAAAACCGAAAATTCTAGCATTTAAACGAACTCATAGCCCTGTTTTCGAAACTGATCGAAAACATTAAATTTCAAGAAATTCATGCATTTCGTCTGAAACGGAGGATTTTAGCGAATAAAACGACGATTTTTTCGTGAAGTCGCCATTTTCGCTTACGAATGATGGAAAACATTTAATTTCATGAAAAGTAAAAAAATCATGCGTTTCGACGAAAAACAAACGTATTTAGCAGTTGAAACGGCGTTTTTTTTGTGAGATTACCAATGTGTCTCGCATTCTTCGAAAACATTGAACTTCACCAGGAGGCAAGAAATTCGATGATGATGAAATTCGGATGAAAAACGAGCATTTGTACCACTACAAACGCTCGTTTTTTGTGAAACAACGTCGCGTATTCTTCGAAATCGTCGCGTATTCATCGAAAACATTAAACTTATTGCTGTATCATGAAATGTAATGTTCGACGAATTTCTGCTGAAAAACACGATGTTTCGTCGAGAACAATTCAAAAACGTTATTTTTCATGGGAAAACTGGAATTGTAGCATGTAAATGAACTCATAGCCCTGTTTTCGAAAATGATCGAAAACATTAAATGTCATGATAAAGCCAGACATTCAGGCATTTCGAGAAAAAACGGGCGTTCCTAGCGGTCACGACGACGAATGTCTACGGAAAAACGCGATTTTTCTTTGAGACCATTTTAAAAACGTTATTTTTCAGGGGAAAACCGAAAAATCTAACATTTAAACGAAGTAAGCCGTGTTTTCAGTAAAACGACGATTTTTTCGTGTAATCACCATCTTCCGCTTATGACGGATCGAAACCATTGAATTTCATGAAAAATCGAGAAATGCATGCGTTTCGACGAAAAACGAACGTATTTAGCGGTTGAAACGTAGAATTTTTTGTGAAATCAACAATTTGTCGCGTATTCATCAAAAATATTATATTTCATGATGCAGCAAGAAATTCATGCATTTCGTCTGAAACGGAGGATTTTAGCGAATAAAACGACGATTTTTTCGTGAAGTCGCCATTTTCGCTTACGAATGATGGAAAACATTGAATTTCATGAAAAGTAAAAAAATCATGCGTTTCGACGAAAAACGAACGTATTTAGCGGTTGAAACGGCGTTTTTTTTGTGAGATTACCAATGTGTCTCGTATTCTTCGAAAACATTGAACTTCACGAGGAGGCAAGAAATTCGATGATGATGAAATTCGGATGAATAACGAGCATTTGTATCACTACAAACGCTCGTTTTTTGTGAAACAACGTCGCGTATTCATCGAAATCGTCGCGTATTCATCGAAAACATTAAACTTCTTGCTGTATCATGAAATGTTATGTTCGACGAATTTCTGCTGAAAAACACGATGTTTCGTCGAGAACAATTCAAAAACGTTATTTTTCATGGGAAAACTGGAATTCTAGCATGTAAATGAACTCATAGCCCTGTTTTCGAAAATGATCGAAAACATTAAATGTCATGATAGAGCCAGACATTCAGGCATTTCGAGAAAAAACGGGCGTTCCTAGCGGTCACGACGACGAATTTCTACGGAAAAACGCGATTTTTCGTCAAGATTATTTCAAAAACGTTATTTTTCAGGAAAACCAGAAAATCTAGCATTTAAACGAAGTAAGCCGTGTTTTCAGTGAAACGACGATTTTTTCGTGTAATCACCATCTTCCGCTTATGACTGACCGAAACCATTGAATTTCATGAAAAATCGAGAAATGCATGCGCTTCGATGAAAAACGAACGTATTTAGCGGTTGAAACGTAGAATTTTTTGTGAAATCAACAATTTATCGCGTATTTATCAAAAATATTATATTTCATGATACAGCAAGAAATTCATGCATTTCGTCTGAAACGGAGGATTTTAGCGAATAAAACGACGATTTTTTCGTGAAGTCGCCTTTTTCGTTTACGAATGATGGAAAACATTTAGTTTCATGAAAAGTAAAAAAATCATGCGTTTCGACGAAAAACGAACGTATTTAGCGGCTGAAACGGCGATTTTTTTGTGAGATTACCAATGTGTCTCGTATTCTTCGAAAACATTGAACTTCACGAGGAGGCAAGAAATTCGATGATGAAATTCGGATGAAAAACGAGCATTTGTACCACTACAAACGCTCGTTTTTTGTGAAACAACGTCGCGTATTCATCGAAATCGTCGCGTATTCATCGAAAACATTAAACTTATTGCTGTATCATGAAATGTAATGTTCGACGAATTTCTGCTGAAAAACACGATTTTTCGTCGAGAACAATTTAAAAACGTTATTTTTCATGGGAAAACTGGAATTCTAGCATGTAAATGAACTCATAGCCCTGTTTTCGAAAATGATCGGAAACATTAAATGTCATGATAGAGCCAGACATTCAGGCATTTCGAGAAAAAACGGGCGTTCCTAGCGGTCACGACGACGAATTTGTACGGAAAAACGCGATTTTTCGTCGAGACCATTTCAAAAACGTTATTTTTCAGGGGAAAACCGGAAAATCTAGCATTTAAACGAAGTAAGCCGTGTTTTCAGTAAAACGACGATTTTTTCGTGTAATCACCATCTTCCGCTTATGACGGATCGAAACCATTGAATTTCATGAAAAATCGAGAAATGCATGCGTTTCGACGAAAAACGAACGTATTTAGCGGTTGAAACGTAGAATTTTTTGTGAAATCAACAATTTGTCGCGTATTCATCAAAAATATTATATTTCATGATACAGCAAGAAATTCATGCATTTCGTCTGAAACGGAGGATTTTGGGGAATAAAACGACGATTTTTTCGTGAAGTCGCCATTTTCGCTTACGAATGTTGGAAAACATTGAATTTCATGAAAAGTAAAAAAATCATGCGTTTCGACGAAAAACGAAAGGATTTAGCGGTTGAAACTTCGATTTTTTTGAGAGATCATCAATTTGTCTCGTATTCTTCGAAAACATTGAACTTCACGAGGATGCAAGGAATACAGGCATTTCGAGAAAACAACGGGCGTTCTCAGCAGTCACGACGAATTTCTGCTGAAAAACACGATTTTTCGACTCGACGAAAAATCGAAAACGTTTTTTTTCATGGGAAAACCGAAAATTCTAGCATTTAAACGAACTCATAGCCCTGTTTTCGAAACTGATCGAAAACATTAAATTTCAAGAAATTCATGCATTTCGTCTGAAACGGAAGATTTTAGCGAATAAAACGACGATTTTTTCGTGAAGTCGCCATTTTCGCTTACGAATGATGGAAAACATTTAATTTCATGAAAAATAAAAAAATCATGCGTTTCGACGAAAAACGAACGTATTTAGCAGTTGAAACGGCGTTTTTTTTGTGAGATTACCAATGTGTCTCGCATTCTTCGAAAACATTGAACTTCACCAGGAGGCAAGAAATTCGATGATGATGAAATTCGGATGAAAAACGAGCATTTGTACTACAAACGCTCGTTTTTTGTGAAACAACGTCGCGTATTCTTCGAAATCGTCGCGTATTCATCGAAAACATTAAACTTATTGCTGTATCATGAAATGTAATGTTCGACGAATTTCTGCTGAAAAACACGATGTTTCGTCGAGAACAATTCAAAAACGTTATTTTTCATGGGAAAACTGGAATTGTAGCATGTAAATGAACGCATAGCCCTGTTTTCGAAAATGATCGAAAACATTAAATGTCATGATAAAGACAGACATTCAGGCATTTCGAGAAAAAACGGGCGTTCCTAGCGGTCACGACGACGAATTTCTACGGAAAAACGCGATTTTTCTTTGAGACCATTTTAAAAACGTTATTTTTCAGGGGAAAACCGAAAAATCTAACATTTAAACGAAGCAAGCCGTGTTTTCAGTAAAACGACGATTTTTTCGTGTAATCACCATCTTCCGCTTATGACGGATCGAAACCATTGAATTTCATGAAAAATCGAGAAATGCATGCGTTTCGACGAAAAACGAACGTATTTAGCGGTTGAAACGTAGAATTTTTTGTGAAATCAACAATTTGTCGCGTATTCATCAAAAATATTATATTCCATGATGCAGCAAGAAATTCATGCATTTCGTCTGAAACGGAGGATTTTAGCGAATAAAACGACGATTTTTTCGTGAAGTCGCCATTTTCGCTTACGAATGATGGAAAACATTGAATTTCATAAAAAGTAAAAAAATCATGCGTTTCGACGTAAAACGAACGTATTTAGCGGTTGAAACGGCGATTTTTTTGTGAAATTACCAATGTGTCTCGTATTCTTCGAAAACATTGAACTTCAGGAGGAGGCAAGAAATTCGATGATGATGAAATTCGGATGAAAAACGAGCATTTGTACCACTACAAACGCTCGTTTTTTGTGAAACAACGTCGCGTATTCATCGAAATCGTCGCGTATTCATCGAAATCATTAAACTTATTGCTGTATCATGAAATGTAATGTTCGACGAATTTCTGCTGAAAAACACGATGTTTCGTCGAGAACAATTCAAAAACGTTATTTTTCACGGGAAAACTGGAATTGTAGCATGTAAATGAACTCATAGCCCTGTTTTCGAAAATGATCGAAAACATGCAATGTCATGATAAAGCCAGACATTCAGGCATTTCGAGAAAAAACGGGCGTTCCTAGCGGTCACGACGACGAATTTCTACGGAAAAACGCGATTTTTCTTTGAGACCATTTTAAAAACGTTATTTTTCAGGGGAAAACCGAAAAATCTAACATTTAAACGAAGTAAGCCGCGTTTTCAGTAACACGACGATTTTTTCGTGTAATCACCATCTTCCGCTTAGCACGGATCGAAACCATTGAATTTCATGAAAAATCGAGAAATGCATGCGTTTCGACGAAAAACGAACGTATTTAGCGGTTGAAACGTAGAATTTTTTGTGAAATCAACAATTTATCGCGTATTCATCAAAAATATTATATTTCATGATACAGCAAGAAATTCATGCATTTCGTCTGAAACGGAGGATTTTAGCGAATAAAACGACGATTTTTTCGTGAAGTCGCCTTTTTCGTTTACGAATGATGGAAAACATTTAATTTCATGAAAAGTAAAAAAATCATGCGTTTCGACGAAAAACGAACGTATTTAGCGGCTGAAACGGCGATTTTTTTGTGAGATTACCAATGTGTCTCGTATTCTTCGAAAACATTGAACTTCACGAGGAGGCAAGAAATTCGATGATGATGAAATTCGGATGAAAAACGAGCATTTGTACCACTACAAACGCTCGTTTTTTGTGAAACAACGTCGCGTATTCATCGAAATCGTCGCGTATTCATCGAAAACATTAAACTTATTGCTGTATCATGAAATGTAATGTTCGACGAATTTCTGCTGAAAAACACGATTTTTCGTCGAGAACAATTCAAAAACGTTATTTTTCATGGGAAAACTGGAATTGTAGCATGTAAATGAACTCATAGCCCTGTTTTCGAAAATGATCGAAAACATTAAATGTCATGATAAAGCCAGACATTCAGGCATTTCGAGAAAAAACGGGCGTTCCTAGCGGTCACGACGACGAATTTCTACGGAAAAACGCGATTTTTCTTTGAGACCATTTTAAAAACGTTATTTTTCAGGGGAAAACCGAAAAATCTAACATTTAAACGAAGTAAGCCGTGTTTTCAGTAAAACGACGATTTTTTCGTGTAATCACCATCTTCCGCTTATGACGGATCGAAACCATTGAATTTCATGAAAAATCGAGAAATGCATGCGTTTCGACGAAAAACGAACGTATTTAGCGGTTGAAACGTAGAATTTTTTGTGAAATCAACAATTTGTCGCGTATTCATCAAAAATATTATATTTCATGATGCAGCAAGAAATTCATGCATTTCGTCTGAAACGGAGGATTTTAGCGAATAAAACGACGATTTTTTCGTGAAGTCGCCATTTTCGCTTACGAATGATGGAAAACATTGAATTTCATGAAAAGTAAAAAAATCATGCGTTTCGACGAAAAACGAACGTATTTAGCGGTTGAAACGGCGTTTTTTTTGTGAGATTACCAATGCGTCTCGTATTCTTCGAAAACTTTGAACTTCACGAGGAGGCAAGAAATTCGATGATGATGAAATTCGGATGAAAAACGAGCATTTGTACCACTACAAACGCTCGTTTTTTGTGAAACAACGTCGCGTATTCATCGAAATCGTCGCGTATTCATCGAAAACATTAAACTTATTGCTGTATCATGAAATGTAATGTTCGACGAATTTCTGCTGAAAAACACGATGTTTCGTCGAGAACAATTCAAAAACGTTATTTTTCATGGGAAAACTGGAATTGTAGCATGTAAATGAACTCATAGCCCTGTTTTCGAAAATGATCGAAAACATTAAATGTCATGATAGAGCCAGACATTCAGGCATTTCGAGAAAAAACGGGCGTTCCTAGCGGTCACGACGACGAATTTCTACGGAAAAACGCGATTTTTCGTCAAGATTATTTCAAAAACGTTATTTTTCAGGAAAACCAGAAAATCTAGCATTTAAACGAAGTAAGCCGTGTTTTCAGTGAAACGACGATTTTTTCGTGTAATCACCATCTTCCGCTTATGACTGACCGAAACCATTGAATTTCATGAAAAATCGAGAAATGCATGCGCTTCGATGAAAAACGAACGTATTTAGCGGTTGAAACGTAGAATTTTTTGTGAAATCAACAATTTATCGCGTATTTATCAAAAATATTATATTTCATGATACAGCAAGAAATTCATGCATTTCGTCTGAAACGGAGGATTCTAGCGAATAAAACGACGATTTTTTCGTGAAGTCGCCTTTTTCGTTTACGAATGATGGAAAACATTTAATTTCATGAAAAGTAAAAAAATCATGCGTTTCGACGAAAAACGAACGTATTTAGCGGCTGAAACGGCGATTTTTTTGTGAGATTACCAATGTGTCTCGTATTCTTCGAAAACATTGAACTTCACGAGGAGGCAAGAAATTCGATGATGAAATTCGGATGAAAAACGAGCATTTGTACCACTACAAACGCTCGTTTTTTGTGAAACAACGTCGCGTATTCATCGAAATCGTCGCGTATTCATCGAAAACATTAAACTTATTGCTGTATCATGAAATGTAATGTTCGACGAATTTCTGCTGAAAAACACGATTTTTCGTCGAGAACAATTTAAAAACGTTATTTTTCATGGGAAAACTGGAATTCTAGCATGTAAATGAACTCATAGCCCTGTTTTCGAAAATGATCGGAAACATTAAATGTCATGATAGAGCCAGACATTCAGGCATTTCGAGAAAAAACGGGCGTTCCTAGCGGTCACGACGACGAATTTGTACGGAAAAACGCGATTTTTCGTCGAGACCATTTCAAAAACGTTATTTTTCAGGGGAAAACCGGAAAATCTAGCATTTAAACGAAGTAAGCCGTGTTTTCAGTAAAACGACGATTTTTTCGTGTAATCACCATCTTCCGCTTATGACGGATCGAAACCATTGAATTTCATGAAAAATCGAGAAATGCATGCGTTTCGACGAAAAACGAACGTATTTAGCGGTTGAAACGTAGAATTTTTTGTGAAATCAACAATTTGTCGCGTATTCATCAAAAATATTATATTTCATGATACAGCAAGAAATTCATGCATTTCGTCTGAAACGGAGGATTTTGGGGAATAAAACGACGATTTTTTCGTGAAGTCGCCATTTTCGCTTACGAATGTTGGAAAACATTGAATTTCATGAAAAGTAAAAAAATCATGCGTTTCGACGAAAAACGAAAGGATTTAGCGGTTGAAACTTCGATTTTTTTGAGAGATCATCAATTTGTCTCGTATTCTTCGAAAACATTGAACTTCACGAGGATGCAAGGAATACAGGCATTTCGAGAAAACAACGGGCGTTCTCAGCAGTCACGACGAATTTCTGCTGAAAAACACGATTTTTCGACTCGACGAAAAATCGAAAACGTTTTTTTTCATGGGAAAACCGAAAATTCTAGCATTTAAACGAACTCATAGCCCTGTTTTCGAAACTGATCGAAAACATTAAATTTCAAGAAATTCATGCATTTCGTCTGAAACGGAAGATTTTAGCGAATAAAACGACGATTTTTTCGTGAAGTCGCCATTTTCGCTTACGAATGATGGAAAACATTTAATTTCATGAAAAATAAAAAAATCATGCGTTTCGACGAAAAACGAACGTATTTAGCAGTTGAAACGGCGTTTTTTTTGTGAGATTACCAATGTGTCTCGCATTCTTCGAAAACATTGAACTTCACCAGGAGGCAAGAAATTCGATGATGATGAAATTCGGATGAAAAACGAGCATTTGTACTACAAACGCTCGTTTTTTGTGAAACAACGTCGCGTATTCTTCGAAATCGTCGCGTATTCATCGAAAACATTAAACTTATTGCTGTATCATGAAATGTAATGTTCGACGAATTTCTGCTGAAAAACACGATGTTTCGTCGAGAACAATTCAAAAACGTTATTTTTCATGGGAAAACTGGAATTGTAGCATGTAAATGAACGCATAGCCCTGTTTTCGAAAATGATCGAAAACATTAAATGTCATGATAAAGACAGACATTCAGGCATTTCGAGAAAAAACGGGCGTTCCTAGCGGTCACGACGACGAATTTCTACGGAAAAACGCGATTTTTCTTTGAGACCATTTTAAAAACGTTATTTTTCAGGGGAAAACCGAAAAATCTAACATTTAAACGAAGCAAGCCGTGTTTTCAGTAAAACGACGATTTTTTCGTGTAATCACCATCTTCCGCTTATGACGGATCGAAACCATTGAATTTCATGAAAAATCGAGAAATGCATGCGTTTCGACGAAAAACGAACGTATTTAGCGGTTGAAACGTAGAATTTTTTGTGAAATCAACAATTTGTCGCGTATTCATCAAAAATATTATATTCCATGATGCAGCAAGAAATTCATGCATTTCGTCTGAAACGGAGGATTTTAGCGAATAAAACGACGATTTTTTCGTGAAGTCGCCATTTTCGCTTACGAATGATGGAAAACATTGAATTTCATAAAAAGTAAAAAAATCATGCGTTTCGACGTAAAACGAACGTATTTAGCGGTTGAAACGGCGATTTTTTTGTGAAATTACCAATGTGTCTCGTATTCTTCGAAAACATTGAACTTCAGGAGGAGGCAAGAAATTCGATGATGATGAAATTCGGATGAAAAACGAGCATTTGTACCACTACAAACGCTCGTTTTTTGTGAAACAACGTCGCGTATTCATCGAAATCGTCGCGTATTCATCGAAATCATTAAACTTATTGCTGTATCATGAAATGTAATGTTCGACGAATTTCTGCTGAAAAACACGATGTTTCGTCGAGAACAATTCAAAAACGTTATTTTTCACGGGAAAACTGGAATTGTAGCATGTAAATGAACTCATAGCCCTGTTTTCGAAAATGATCGAAAACATGCAATGTCATGATAAAGCCAGACATTCAGGCATTTCGAGAAAAAACGGGCGTTCCTAGCGGTCACGACGACGAATTTCTACGGAAAAACGCGATTTTTCTTTGAGACCATTTTAAAAACGTTATTTTTCAGGGGAAAACCGAAAAATCTAACATTTAAACGAAGTAAGCCGCGTTTTCAGTAACACGACGATTTTTTCGTGTAATCACCATCTTCCGCTTAGCACGGATCGAAACCATTGAATTTCATGAAAAATCGAGAAATGCATGCGTTTCGACGAAAAACGAACGTATTTAGCGGTTGAAACGTAGAATTTTTTGTGAAATCAACAATTTATCGCGTATTCATCAAAAATATTATATTTCATGATACAGCAAGAAATTCATGCATTTCGTCTGAAACGGAGGATTTTAGCGAATAAAACGACGATTTTTTCGTGAAGTCGCCTTTTTCGTTTACGAATGATGGAAAACATTTAATTTCATGAAAAGTAAAAAAATCATGCGTTTCGACGAAAAACGAACGTATTTAGCGGCTGAAACGGCGATTTTTTTGTGAGATTACCAATGTGTCTCGTATTCTTCGAAAACATTGAACTTCACGAGGAGGCAAGAAATTCGATGATGATGAAATTCGGATGAAAAACGAGCATTTGTACCACTACAAACGCTCGTTTTTTGTGAAACAACGTCGCGTATTCATCGAAATCGTCGCGTATTCATCGAAAACATTAAACTTATTGCTGTATCATGAAATGTAATGTTCGACGAATTTCTGCTGAAAAACACGATTTTTCGTCGAGAACAATTCAAAAACGTTATTTTTCATGGGAAAACTGGAATTGTAGCATGTAAATGAACTCATAGCCCTGTTTTCGAAAATGATCGAAAACATTAAATGTCATGATAAAGCCAGACATTCAGGCATTTCGAGAAAAAACGGGCGTTCCTAGCGGTCACGACGACGAATTTCTACGGAAAAACGCGATTTTTCTTTGAGACCATTTTAAAAACGTTATTTTTCAGGGGAAAACCGAAAAATCTAACATTTAAACGAAGTAAGCCGTGTTTTCAGTAAAACGACGATTTTTTCGTGTAATCACCATCTTCCGCTTATGACGGATCGAAACCATTGAATTTCATGAAAAATCGAGAAATGCATGCGTTTCGACGAAAAACGAACGTATTTAGCGGTTGAAACGTAGAATTTTTTGTGAAATCAACAATTTGTCGCGTATTCATCAAAAATATTATATTTCATGATGCAGCAAGAAATTCATGCATTTCGTCTGAAACGGAGGATTTTAGCGAATAAAACGACGATTTTTTCGTGAAGTCGCCATTTTCGCTTACGAATGATGGAAAACATTGAATTTCATGAAAAGTAAAAAAATCATGCGTTTCGACGAAAAACGAACGTATTTAGCGGTTGAAACGGCGTTTTTTTTGTGAGATTACCAATGCGTCTCGTATTCTTCGAAAACTTTGAACTTCACGAGGAGGCAAGAAATTCGATGATGATGAAATTCGGATGAAAAACGAGCATTTGTACCACTACAAACGCTCGTTTTTTGTGAAACAACGTCGCGTATTCATCGAAATCGTCGCGTATTCATCGAAAACATTAAACTTATTGCTGTATCATGAAATGTAATGTTCGACGAATTTCTGCTGAAAAACACGATGTTTCGTCGAGAACAATTCAAAAACGTTATTTTTCATGGGAAAACTGGAATTGTAGCATGTAAATGAACTCATAGCCCTGTTTTCGAAAATGATCGAAAACATTAAATGTCATGATAGAGCCAGACATTCAGGCATTTCGAGAAAAAACGGGCGTTCCTAGCGGTCACGACGACGAATTTCTACGGAAAAACGCGATTTTTCGTCAAGATTATTTCAAAAACGTTATTTTTCAGGAAAACCAGAAAATCTAGCATTTAAACGAAGTAAGCCGTGTTTTCAGTGAAACGACGATTTTTTCGTGTAATCACCATCTTCCGCTTATGACTGACCGAAACCATTGAATTTCATGAAAAATCGAGAAATGCATGCGCTTCGATGAAAAACGAACGTATTTAGCGGTTGAAACGTAGAATTTTTTGTGAAATCAACAATTTATCGCGTATTTATCAAAAATATTATATTTCATGATACAGCAAGAAATTCATGCATTTCGTCTGAAACGGAGGATTCTAGCGAATAAAACGACGATTTTTTCGTGAAGTCGCCTTTTTCGTTTACGAATGATGGAAAACATTTAATTTCATGAAAAGTAAAAAAATCATGCGTTTCGACGAAAAACGAACGTATTTAGCGGCTGAAACGGCGATTTTTTTGTGAGATTACCAATGTGTCTCGTATTCTTCGAAAACATTGAACTTCACGAGGAGGCAAGAAATTCGATGATGAAATTCGGATGAAAAACGAGCATTTGTACCACTACAAACGCTCGTTTTTTGTGAAACAACGTCGCGTATTCATCGAAATCGTCGCGTATTCATCGAAAACATTAAACTTATTGCTGTATCATGAAATGTAATGTTCGACGAATTTCTGCTGAAAAACACGATTTTTCGTCGAGAACAATTTAAAAACGTTATTTTTCATGGGAAAACTGGAATTCTAGCATGTAAATGAACTCATAGCCCTGTTTTCGAAAATGATCGGAAACATTAAATGTCATGATAGAGCCAGACATTCAGGCATTTCGAGAAAAAACGGGCGTTCCTAGCGGTCACGACGACGAATTTGTACGGAAAAACGCGATTTTTCGTCGAGACCATTTCAAAAACGTTATTTTTCAGGGGAAAACCGGAAAATCTAGCATTTAAACGAAGTAAGCCGTGTTTTCAGTAAAACGACGATTTTTTCGTGTAATCACCATCTTCCGCTTATGACGGATCGAAACCATTGAATTTCATGAAAAATCGAGAAATGCATGCGTTTCGACGAAAAACGAACGTATTTAGCGGTTGAAACGTAGAATTTTTTGTGAAATCAACAATTTGTCGCGTATTCATCAAAAATATTATATTTCATGATACAGCAAGAAATTCATGCATTTCGTCTGAAACGGAGGATTTTAGGGAATAAAACGACGATTTTTTCGTGAAGTCGCCATTTTCGCTTACGAATGTTGGAAAACATTGAATTTCATGAAAAGTAAAAAAATCATGCGTTTCGACGAAAAACGAAAGGATTTAGCGGTTGAAACTTCGATTTTTTTGAGAGATCATCAATTTGTCTCGTATTCTTCGAAAACATTGAACTTCACGAGGATGCAAGGAATACAGGCATTTCGAGAAAACAACGGGCGTTCTCAGCAGTCACGACGAATTTCTGCTGAAAAACACGATTTTTCGACTCGACGAAAAATCGAAAACGTTTTTTTTCATGGGAAAACCGAAAATTCTAGCATTTAAACGAACTCATAGCCCTGTTTTCGAAACTGATCGAAAACATTAAATTTCAAGAAATTCATGCATTTCGTCTGAAACGGAAGATTTTAGCGAATAAAACGACGATTTTTTCGTGAAGTCGCCATTTTCGCTTACGAATGATGGAAAACATTTAATTTCATGAAAAGTAAAAAAATCATGCGTTTCGACGAAAAACGAACGTATTTAGCAGTTGAAACGGCGTTTTTTTTGTGAGATTACCAATGTGTCTCGCATTCTTCGAAAACATTGAACTTCACCAGGAGGCAAGAAATTCGATGATGATGAAATTCGGATGAAAAACGAGCATTTGTACTACAAACGCTCGTTTTTTGTGAAACAACGTCGCGTATTCTTCGAAATCGTCGCGTATTCATCGAAAACATTAAACTTATTGCTGTATCATGAAATGTAATGTTCGACGAATTTCTGCTGAAAAACACGATGTTTCGTCGAGAACAATTCAAAAACGTTATTTTTCATGGGAAAACTGGAATTGTAGCATGTAAATGAACGCATAGCCCTGTTTTCGAAAATGATCGAAAACATTAAATGTCATGATAAAGACAGACATTCAGGCATTTCGAGAAAAAACGGGCGTTCCTAGCGGTCACGACGACGAATTTCTACGGAAAAACGCGATTTTTCTTTGAGACCATTTTAAAAACGTTATTTTTCAGGGGAAAACCGAAAAATCTAACATTTAAACGAAGCAAGCCGTGTTTTCAGTAAAACGACGATTTTTTCGTGTAATCACCATCTTCCGCTTATGACGGATCGAAACCATTGAATTTCATGAAAAATCGAGAAATGCATGCGTTTCGACGAAAAACGAACGTATTTAGCGGTTGAAACGTAGAATTTTTTGTGAAATCAACAATTTGTCGCGTATTCATCAAAAATATTATATTCCATGATGCAGCAAGAAATTCATGCATTTCGTCTGAAACGGAGGATTTTAGCGAATAAAACGACGATTTTTTCGTGAAGTCGCCATTTTCGCTTACGAATGATGGAAAACATTGAATTTCATAAAAAGTAAAAAAATCATGCGTTTCGACGTAAAACGAACGTATTTAGCGGTTGAAACGGCGATTTTTTTGTGAAATTACCAATGTGTCTCGTATTCTTCGAAAACATTGAACTTCAGGAGGAGGCAAGAAATTCGATGATGATGAAATTCGGATGAAAAACGAGCATTTGTACCACTACAAACGCTCGTTTTTTGTGAAACAACGTCGCGTATTCATCGAAATCGTCGCGTATTCATCGAAATCATTAAACTTATTGCTGTATCATGAAATGTAATGTTCGACGAATTTCTGCTGAAAAACACGATGTTTCGTCGAGAACAATTCAAAAACGTTATTTTTCACGGGAAAACTGGAATTGTAGCATGTAAATGAACTCATAGCCCTGTTTTCGAAAATGATCGAAAACATGCAATGTCATGATAAAGCCAGACATTCAGGCATTTCGAGAAAAAACGGGCGTTCCTAGCGGTCACGACGACGAATTTCTACGGAAAAACGCGATTTTTCTTTGAGACCATTTTAAAAACGTTATTTTTCAGGGGAAAACCGAAAAATCTAACATTTAAACGAAGTAAGCCGCGTTTTCAGTAACACGACGATTTTTTCGTGTAATCACCATCTTCCGCTTAGCACGGATCGAAACCATTGAATTTCATGAAAAATCGAGAAATGCATGCGTTTCGACGAAAAACGAACGTATTTAGCGGTTGAAACGTAGAATTTTTTGTGAAATCAACAATTTATCGCGTATTCATCAAAAATATTATATTTCATGATACAGCAAGAAATTCATGCATTTCGTCTGAAACGGAGGATTTTAGCGAATAAAACGACGATTTTTTCGTGAAGTCGCCTTTTTCGTTTACGAATGATGGAAAACATTTAATTTCATGAAAAGTAAAAAAATCATGCGTTTCGACGAAAAACGAACGTATTTAGCGGCTGAAACGGCGATTTTTTTGTGAGATTACCAATGTGTCTCGTATTCTTCGAAAACATTGAACTTCACGAGGAGGCAAGAAATTCGATGATGATGAAATTCGGATGAAAAACGAGCATTTGTACCACTACAAACGCTCGTTTTTTGTGAAACAACGTCGCGTATTCATCGAAATCGTCGCGTATTCATCGAAAACATTAAACTTATTGCTGTATCATGAAATGTAATGTTCGACGAATTTCTGCTGAAAAACACGATTTTTCGTCGAGAACAATTCAAAAACGTTATTTTTCATGGGAAAACTGGAATTGTAGCATGTAAATGAACTCATAGCCCTGTTTTCGAAAATGATCGA
Organism: Dyspetes luteomarginatus; assembly: GCA_963669185.1. Lineage (NCBI taxonomy): Eukaryota > Metazoa > Arthropoda > Insecta > Hymenoptera > Ichneumonidae > Dyspetes > Dyspetes luteomarginatus. Next base: position 15,003,890 of record OY769903.1, on the reverse strand, counting down.
AAACATTAAATGTCATGATAAAGCCAGACATTCAGGCATTTCGAGAAAAAACGGGCGTTCCTAGCGGTCACGACGACGAATTTCTACGGAAAAACGCGATTTTTCTTTGAGACCATTTTAAAAACGTTATTTTTCAGGGGAAAACCGAAAAATCTAACATTTAAACGAAGTAAGCCGTGTTTTCAGTAAAACGACGATTTTTTCGTGTAATCACCATCTTCCGCTTATGACGGATCGAAACCATTGAATTTCATGAAAAATCGAGAAATGCATGCGTTTCGACGAAAAACGAACGTATTTAGCGGTTGAAACGTAGAATTTTTTGTGAAATCAACAATTTGTCGCGTATTCATCAAAAATATTATATTTCATGATGCAGCAAGAAATTCATGCATTTCGTCTGAAACGGAGGATTTTAGCGAATAAAACGACGATTTTTTCGTGAAGTCGCCATTTTCGCTTACGAATGATGGAAAACATTGAATTTCATGAAAAGTAAAAAAATCATGCGTTTCGACGAAAAACGAACGTATTTAGCGGTTGAAACGGCGTTTTTTTTGTGAGATTACCAATGCGTCTCGTATTCTTCGAAAACTTTGAACTTCACGAGGAGGCAAGAAATTCGATGATGATGAAATTCGGATGAAAAACGAGCATTTGTACCACTACAAACGCTCGTTTTTTGTGAAACAACGTCGCGTATTCATCGAAATCGTCGCGTATTCATCGAAAACATTAAACTTATTGCTGTATCATGAAATGTAATGTTCGACGAATTTCTGCTGAAAAACACGATTTTTCGTCGAGAACAATTCAAAAACGTTATTTTTCATGGGAAAACTGGAATTGTAGCATGTAAATGAACTCATAGCCCTGTTTTCGAAAATGATCGAAAACATTAAATGTCATGATAAAGCCAGACATTCAGGCATTTCGAGAAAAAACGGGCGTTCCTAGCGGTCACGACGACGAATTTCTACGGAAAAACGCGATTTTTCTTTGAGACCATTTTAAAAACGTTATTTTTCAGGGGAAAACCGAAAAATCTAACATTTAAACGAAGTAAGCCGTGTTTTCAGTAAAACGACGATTTTTTCGTGTAATCACCATCTTCCGCTTATGACGGATCGAAACCATTGAATTTCATGAAAAATCGAGAAATGCATGCGTTTCGACGAAAAACGAACGTATTTAGCGGTTGAAACGTAGAATTTTTTGTGAAATCAACAATTTGTCGCGTATTCATCAAAAATATTATATTTCATGATGCAGCAAGAAATTCATGCATTTCGTCTGAAACGGAGGATTTTAGCGAATAAAACGACGATTTTTTCGTGAAGTCGCCATTTTCGCTTACGAATGATGGAAAACATTGAATTTCATGAAAAGTAAAAAAATCATGCGTTTCGACGAAAAACGAACGTATTTAGCGGTTGAAACGGCGTTTTTTTTGTGAGATTACCAATGCGTCTCGTATTCTTCGAAAACTTTGAACTTCACGAGGAGGCAAGAAATTCGATGATGATGAAATTCGGATGAATAACGAGCATTTGTATCACTACAAACGCTCGTTTTTTGTGAAACAACGTCGCGTATTCATCGAAATCGTCGCGTATTCATCGAAAACATTAAACTTCTTGCTGTATCATGAAATGTTATGTTCGACGAATTTCTGCTGAAAAACACGATGTTTCGTCGAGAACAATTCAAAAACGTTATTTTTCATGGGAAAACCGGAATTGTAGCATGTAAATGAACTCATAGCCCTGTTTTCGAAAATGATCGAAAACATTAAATGTCATGATAGAGCCAGACATTCAGGCATTTCGAGAAAAAAAGGGCGTTCCTAGCGGTCACGACGACGAATTTCTACGGAAAAACGCGATTTTTCTTTGAGACCATTTTAAAAACGTTATTTTTCCCGGGAAAACCGAAAAATCTAACATTTAAACGAAGCAAGCCGTGTTTTCAGTAAAACGACGATTTTTTCGTGTAATCACCATCTTCCGCTTATGACGGATCGAAACCATTGAATTTCATGAAAAATCGAGAAATGCATGCGTTTCGACGAAAAACGAACGTATTTAGCGGTTGAAACGTAGAATTTTTTGTGAAATCAACAATTTGTCGCGTATTCGTCAAAAATATTATATTCCATGATGCAGCAAGAAATTCATGCATTTCGTCTGAAACGGAGGATTTTAGCGAATAAAACGACGATTTTTTCGTGAAGTCGCCTTTTTCGTTTACGAATGATGGAAAACATTTAATTTCATGAAAAGTAAAAAAATCATGCGTTTCGACGAAAAACGAACGTATTTAGCGGCTGAAACGGCGATTTTTTTGTGAGATTACCAATGTGTCTCGTATTCTTCGAAAACATTGAACTGCACGAGGAGGCAAGAAATTCGATGATGATGAAATTCGGATGAAAAACGAGCATTTGTACCACTACAAACGCTCGTTTTTTGTGAAACAACGTCGCGTATTCATCGAAATCGTCGCGTATTCATCGAAAACATTAAACTTCTTGCTGTATCATGAAATTGACTGTTCGACGAATTTCTGCTGAAAAACACGATTTTTCGTCGAGAACAATTCAAAAACGTTATTTTTCATGGGAAAACTGGAATTCTAGCATGTAAATGAACTCATAGCCCTGTTTTCGAAAATGATCGAAAACATTAAATGTCATGATAGAGCCAGACATTCAGGCATTTCGAGAAAAAACGGGCGTTCCTAGCGGTCACGACAACGAATTTGTACGGAAAAACGCGATTTTTCGTCGAGACCATTCCAAAAACGTTATTTTTCAGGGGAAAACCGGAAAATCTAGCATTTAAACGAAGTAAGCCGTGTTTTCAGTAAAACGACGATTTTTTCGTGTAATCACCATCTTCCGCTTATGACTGACCGAAACCATTGAATTTCATGAAAAATCGAGAAATGCATGCGTTTCGATGAAAAACGAACGTATTTAGCGGTTGAAACGTAGAATTTTTTGTGAAATCAACAATTTATCGCGTATTTATCAAAAATATTATATTTCATGATACAGCAAGAAATTCATGCATTTCGTCTGAAACGGAGGATTTTAGCGAATAAAACGACGATTTTTTCGTGAAGTCGCCTTTTTCGTTTACGAATGATGGAAAACATTTAATTTCATGAAAAGTAAAAAAATCATGCGTTTCGACGAAAAACGAACGTATTTAGCGGCTGAAACGGCGATTTTTTTGTGAGATTACCAATGTGTCTCGTATTCTTCGAAAACATTGAACTTCACGAGGAGGCAAGAAATTCGATGATGATGAAATTCGGATGAAAAACGAGCATTTGTACCACTACAAACGCTCGTTTTTTGTGAAACAACGTCGCGTATTCATCGAAATCGTCGCGTATTCATCGAAAACATTAAACTTATTGCTGTATCATGAAATGTAATGTTCGACGAATTTCTGCTGAAAAACACGATTTTTCGTCGAGAACAATTTAAAAACGTTATTTTTCATGGGAAAACTGGAATTCTAGCATGTAAATGAACTCATAGCCCTGTTTTCGAAAATGATCGGAAACATTAAATGTCATGATAGAGCCAGACATTCAGGCATTTCGAGAAAAAACGGGCGTTCCTAGCGGTCACGACGACGAATTTGTACGGAAAAACGCGATTTTTCGTCGAGACCATTTCAAAAACGTTATTTTTCAGGGGAAAACCGGAAAATCTAGCATTTAAACGAAGTAAGCCGTGTTTTCAGTAAAACGACGATTTTTTCGTGTAATCACCATCTTCCGCTTATGACGGATCGAAACCATTGAATTTCATGAAAAATCGAGAAATGCATGCGTTTCGACGAAAAACGAACGTATTTAGCGGTTGAAACGTAGAATTTTTTGTGAAATCAACAATTTGTCGCGTATTCATCAAAAATATTATATTTCATGATACAGCAAGAAATTCATGCATTTCGTCTGAAACGGAGGATTTTAGGGAATAAAACGACGATTTTTTCGTGAAGTCGCCATTTTCGCTTACGAATGTTGGAAAACATTGAATTTCATGAAAAGTAAAAAAATCATGCGTTTCGACGAAAAACGAAAGGATTTAGCGGTTGAAACTTCGATTTTTTTGAGAGATCATCAATTTGTCTCGTATTCTTCGAAAACATTGAACTTCACGAGGATGCAAGGAATACAGGCATTTCGAGAAAACAACGGGCGTTCTCAGCAGTCACGACGAATTTCTGCTGAAAAACACGATTTTTCGACTCGACGAAAAATCGAAAACGTTGTTTTTCATGGGAAAACCGAAAATTCTAGCATTTAAACGAACTCATAGCCCTGTTTTCGAAACTGATCGAAAACATTAAATTTCAAGAAATTCATGCATTTCGTCTGAAACGGAAGATTTTAGCGAATAAAACGACGATTTTTTCGTGAAGTCGCCATTTTCGCTTACGAATGATGGAAAACATTTAATTTCATGAAAAGTAAAAAAATCATGCGTTTCGACGAAAAACGAACGTATTTAGCAGTTGAAACGGCGTTTTTTTTGTGAGATTACCAATGTGTCTCGCATTCTTCGAAAACATTGAACTTCACCAGGAGGCAAGAAATTCGATGATGATGAAATTCGGATGAAAAACGAGCATTTGTACCACTACAAACGCTCGTTTTTTGTGAAACAACGTCGCGTATTCTTCGAAATCGTCGCGTATTCATCGAAAACATTAAACTTATTGCTGTATCATGAAATGTAATGTTCGACGAATTTCTGCTGAAAAACACGATGTTTCGTCGAGAACAATTCAAAAACGTTATTTTTCACGGGAAAACTGGAATTGTAGCATGTAAATGAACTCATAGCCCTGTTTTCGAAAATGATCGAAAACATGCAATGTCATGATAAAGCCAGACATTCAGGCATTTCGAGAAAAAACGGGCGTTCCTAGCGGTCACGACGACGAATTTCTACGGAAAAACGCGATTTTTCTTTGAGACCATTTTAAAAACGTTATTTTTCAGGGGAAAACCGAAAAATCTAACATTTAAACGAAGCAAGCCGTGTTTTCAGTAAAACGACGATTTTTTCGTGTAATCACCATCTTCCGCTTATGACGGATCGAAACCATTGAATTTCATGAAAAATCGAGAAATGCATGCGTTTCGACGAAAAACGAACGTATTTAGCGGTTGAAACGTAGAATTTTTTGTGAAATCAACAATTTGTCGCGTATTCATCAAAAATATTATATTCCATGATGCAGCAAGAAATTCATGCATTTCGTCTGAAACGGAGGATTTTAGCGAATAAAACGACGATTTTTTCGTGAAGTCGCCTTTTTCGTTTACGAATGATGGAAAACATTTAATTTCATGAAAAGTAAAAAAATCATGCGTTTCGACGAAAAACGAACGTATTTAGCGGCTGAAACGGCGATTTTTTTGTGAGATTACCAATGTGTCTCGTATTCTTCGAAAACATTGAACTTCACGAGGAGGCAAGAAATTCGATGATGATGAAATTCGGATGAAAAACGAGCATTTGTACCACTACAAACGCTCGTTTTTTGTGAAACAACGTCGCGTATTCATCGAAATCGTCGCGTATTCATCGAAAACATTAAACTTATTGCTGTATCATGAAATGTAATGTTCGACGAATTTCTGCTGAAAAACACGATTTTTCGTCGAGAACAATTTAAAAACGTTATTTTTCATGGGAAAACTGGAATTCTAGCATGTAAATGAACTCATAGCCCTGTTTTCGAAAATGATCGGAAACATTAAATGTCATGATAGAGCCAGACATTCAGGCATTTCGAGAAAAAACGGGCGTTCCTAGCGGTCACGACGACGAATTTGTACGGAAAAACGCGATTTTTCGTCGAGACCATTTCAAAAACGTTATTTTTCATGGGAAAACTGGAATTCTAGCATGTAAATGAACTCATAGCCCTGTTTTCGAAAATGATCGAAAACATGCAATGTCATGATAAAGCCAGACATTCAGGCATTTCGAGAAAAAACGGGCGTTCCTAGCGGTCACGACGACGAATTTCTACGGAAAAACGCGATTTTTCTTTGAGACCATTTTAAAAACGTTATTTTTCAGGGGAAAACCGAAAAATCTAACATTTAAACGAAGCAAGCCGTGTTTTCAGTAAAACGACGATTTTTTCGTGTAATCACCATCTTCCGCTTATGACGGATCGAAACCATTGAATTTCATGAAAAATCGAGAAATGCATGCGTTTCGACGAAAAACGAACGTATTTAGCGGTTGAAACGTAGAATTTTTTGTGAAATCAACAATTTGTCGCGTATTCATCAAAAATATTATATTCCATGATGCAGCAAGAAATTCATGCATTTCGTCTGAAACGGAGGATTTTAGCGAATAAAACGACGATTTTTTCGTGAAGTCGCCTTTTTCGTTTACGAATGATGGAAAACATTTAATTTCATGAAAAGTAAAAAAATCATGCGTTTCGACGAAAAACGAACGTATTTAGCGGCTGAAACGGCGATTTTTTTGTGAGATTACCAATGTGTCTCGTATTCTTCGAAAACATTGAACTTCACGAGGAGGCAAGAAATTCGATGATGATGAAATTCGGATGAAAAACGAGCATTTGTACCACTACAAACGCTCGTTTTTTGTGAAACAACGTCGCGTATTCATCGAAATCGTCGCGTATTCATCGAAAACATTAAACTTATTGCTGTATCATGAAATGTAATGTTCGACGAATTTCTGCTGAAAAACACGATTTTTCGTCGAGAACAATTTAAAAACGTTATTTTTCATGGGAAAACTGGAATTCTAGCATGTAAATGAACTCATAGCCCTGTTTTCGAAAATGATCGGAAACATTAAATGTCATGATAGAGCCAGACATTCAGGCATTTCGAGAAAAAACGGGCGTTCCTAGCGGTCACGACGACGAATTTGTACGGAAAAACGCGATTTTTCGTCGAGACCATTTCAAAAACGTTATTTTTCAGGGGAAAACCGGAAAATCTAGCATTTAAACGAAGTAAGCCGTGTTTTCAGTAAAACGACGATTTTTTCGTGTAATCACCATCTTCCGCTTATGACGGATCGAAACCATTGAATTTCATGAAAAATCGAGAAATGCAAGCGTTTCGACGAAAAACGAACGTATTTAGCGGTTGAAACGTAGAATTTTTTGTGAAATCAACAATTTGTCGCGTATTCATCAAAAATATTATATTTCATGATACAGCAAGAAATTCATGCATTTCGTCTGAAACGGAGGATTTTAGGGAATAAAACGACGATTTTTTCGTGAAGTCGCCATTTTCGCTTACGAATGTTGGAAAACATTGAATTTCATGAAAAGTAAAAAAATCATGCGTTTCGACGAAAAACGAAAGGATTTAGCGGTTGAAACTTCGATTTTTTTGAGAGATCATCAATTTGTCTCGTATTCTTCGAAAACATTGAACTTCACGAGGATGCAAGGAATACAGGCATTTCGAGAAAACAACGGGCGTTCTCAGCAGTCACGACGAATTTCTGCTGAAAAACACGATTTTTCGACTCGACGAAAAATCGAAAACGTTGTTTTTCATGGGAAAACCGAAAATTCTAGCATTTAAACGAACTCATAGCCCTGTTTTCGAAACTGATCGAAAACATTAAATTTCAAGAAATTCATGCATTTCGTCTGAAACGGAAGATTTTAGCGAATAAAACGACGATTTTTTCGTGAAGTCGCCATTTTCGCTTACGAATGATGGAAAACATTTAATTTCATGAAAAGTAAAAAAATCATGCGTTTCGACGAAAAACGAACGTATTTAGCAGTTGAAACGGCGTTTTTTTTGTGAGATTACCAATGTGTCTCGCATTCTTCGAAAACATTGAACTTCACCAGGAGGCAAGAAATTCGATGATGATGAAATTCGGATGAAAAACGAGCATTTGTACCACTACAAACGCTCGTTTTTTGTGAAACAACGTCGCGTATTCTTCGAAATCGTCGCGTATTCATCGAAAACATTAAACTTATTGCTGTATCATGAAATGTAATGTTCGACGAATTTCTGCTGAAAAACACGATGTTTCGTCGAGAACAATTCAAAAACGTTATTTTTCACGGGAAAACTGGAATTGTAGCATGTAAATGAACTCATAGCCCTGTTTTCGAAAATGATCGAAAACATGCAATGTCATGATAAAGCCAGACATTCAGGCATTTCGAGAAAAAACGGGCGTTCCTAGCGGTCACGACGACGAATTTCTACGGAAAAACGCGATTTTTCTTTGAGACCATTTTAAAAACGTTATTTTTCAGGGGAAAACCGAAAAATCTAACATTTAAACGAAGCAAGCCGTGTTTTCAGTAAAACGACGATTTTTTCGTGTAATCACCATCTTCCGCTTATGACGGATCGAAACCATTGAATTTCATGAAAAATCGAGAAATGCATGCGTTTCGACGAAAAACGAACGTATTTAGCGGTTGAAACGTAGAATTTTTTGTGAAATCAACAATTTGTCGCGTATTCATCAAAAATATTATATTCCATGATGCAGCAAGAAATTCATGCATTTCGTCTGAAACGGAGGATTTTAGCGAATAAAACGACGATTTTTTCGTGAAGTCGCCATTTTCGCTTACGAATGATGGAAAACATTGAATTTCATAAAAAGTAAAAAAATCATGCGTTTCGACGTAAAACGAACGTATTTAGCGGTTGAAACGGCGATTTTTTTGTGAAATTACCAATGTGTCTCGTATTCTTCGAAAACATTGAACTTCAGGAGGAGGCAAGAAATTCGATGATGATGAAATTCGGATGAAAAACGAGCATTTGTACCACTACAAACGCTCGTTTTTTGTGAAACAACGTCGCGTATTCATCGAAATCGTCGCGTATTCATCGAAATCATTAAACTTATTGCTGTATCATGAAATGTAATGTTCGACGAATTTCTGCTGAAAAACACGATGTTTCGTCGAGAACAATTCAAAAACGTTATTTTTCACGGGAAAACTGGAATTGTAGCATGTAAATGAACTCATAGCCCTGTTTTCGAAAATGATCGAAAACATGCAATGTCATGATAAAGCCAGACATTCAGGCATTTCGAGAAAAAACGGGCGTTCCTAGCGGTCACGACGACGAATTTCTACGGAAAAACGCGATTTTTCTTTGAGACCATTTTAAAAACGTTATTTTTCAGGGGAAAACCGAAAAATCTAACATTTAAACGAAGTAAGCCGTGTTTTCAGTAACACGACGATTTTTTCGTGTAATCACCATCTTCCGCTTAGCACGGATCGAAACCATTGAATTTCATGAAAAATCGAGAAATGCATGCGTTTCGACGAAAAACGAACGGATTTAGCGGTTGAAACGTAGAATTTTTTGTGAAATCAACAATTTGTCGCGTATTCATCAAAAATATTATATTTCATGATGCAGCAAGAAATTCATGCATTTCGTCTGAAACGGAGGATTTTAGCGAATAAAACGACGATTTTTTCGTGAAGTCGCCATTTTCGCTTACGAATGATGGAAAACATTGAATTTCATGAAAAGTAAATAAATCATGCGTTTCGACGTAAAACGAACGTATTTAGCGGTTGAAACGGCGATTTTTTTGTGAAATTACCAATGTGTCTCGTATTCTTCGAAAACATTAAACTTCAGGAGGAGGCAAGAAATTCGATGATGATGAAATTCGGATGAAAAACGAGCATTTGTACCACTACAAACGCTCGTTTTTTGTGAAACAACGTCGCGTATTCATCGAAATCGTCGCGTATTCATCGAAAACATTAAACTTATTGCTGTATCATGAAATGTAATGTTCGACGAATTTCTGCTGAAAAACACGATGTTTCGTCGAGAACAATTCAAAAACGTTATTTTTCATGGGAAAACTGGAATTGTAGCATGTAAATGAACTCATAGCCCTGTTTTCAAAAATGATCGAAAACATTAAATGTCATGATAGAGCCAGACATTCAGGCATTTCGAGAAAAAACGGGCGTTCCTAGCGGTCACGACGACGAATTTCTACGGAAAAACGCGATTTTTCGTCAAGATTATTTCAAAAACGTTATTTTTCAGGAAAACCAGAAAATCTAGCATTTAAACGAAGTAAGCCGTGTTTTCAGTAAAACGACGATTTTTTCGTGTAATCACCATCTTCCGCTTATGACTGACCGAAACCATTGAATTTCATGAAAAATCGAGAAATGCATGCGTTTCGATGAAAAACGAACGTATCTAGCGGTTGAAACGTAGAATTTTTTGTGAAATCAACAATTTATCGCGTATTCATTAAAAATATTATATTTCATGATACAGCAAGAAATTCATGTATTTCGTCTGAAACGGAGGATTTTAGCGAATAAAACGACGATTTTTTCGTGAAGTCGCCTTTTTCGTTTACGAATGATGGAAAACATTTAATTTCATGAAAAGTAAAAAAATCATGCGTTTCGACGAAAAACGAACGTATTTAGCGGCTGAAACGGCGATTTTTTTGTGAGATTACCAATGTGTCTCGTATTCTTCGAAAACATTGAACTTCACGAGGAGGCAAGAAATTCGATGATGATGAAATTCGGATGAAAAACGAGCATTTGTACCACTACAAACGCTCGTTTTTTGTGAAACAACGTCGCGTATTCATCGAAATCGTCGCGTATTCATCGAAAACATTAAACTTATTGCTGTATCATGAAATGTAATGTTCGACGAATTTCTGCTGAAAAACACGATTTTTCGTCGAGAACAATTTAAAAACGTTATTTTTCATGGGAAAACTGGAATTCTAGCATGTAAATGAACTCATAGCCCTGTTTTCAAAAATGATCGAAAACATTAAATGTCATGATAGAGCCAGACATTCAGGCATTTCGAGAAAAAACGGGCGTTCCTAGCGGTCACGACGACGAATTTCGACGGAAAAACGCGATTTTTCGTCAAGATTATTTCAAAAACGTTATTTTTCAGGAAAACCAGAAAATCTAGCATTTAAACGAAGTAAGCCGTGTTTTCAGTAAAACGACGATTTTTTCGTGTAATCACCATCTTCCGCTTATGACTGACCGAAACCATTGAATTTCATGAAAAATCGAGAAATGCATGCGTTTCGATGAAAAACGAACGTATCTAGCGGTTGAAACGTAGAATTTTTTGTGAAATCAACAATTTATCGCGTATTCATTAAAAATATTATATTTCATGATACAGCAAGAAATTCATGTATTTCGTCTGAAACGGAGGATTTTAGCGAATAAAACGACGATTTTTTCGTGAAGTCGCCTTTTTCGTTTACGAATGATGGAAAACATTTAATTTCATGAAAAGTAAAAAAATCATGCGTTTCGACGAAAAACGAACGTATTTAGCGGCTGAAACGGCGATTTTTTTGTGAGATTACCAATGTGTCTCGTATTCTTCGAAAACATTGAACTTCACGAGGAGGCAAGAAATTCGATGATGATGAAATTCGGATGAAAAACGAGCATTTGTACCACTACAAACGCTCGTTTTTTGTGAAACAACGTCGCGTATTCATCGAAATCGTCGCGTATTCATCGAAAACATTAAACTTATTGCTGTATCATGAAATGTAATGTTCGACGAATTTCTGCTGAAAAACACGATTTTTCGTCGAGAACAATTTAAAAACGTTATTTTTCATGGGAAAACTGGAATTCTAGCATGTAAATGAACTCATAGCCCTGTTTTCGAAAATGATCGGAAACATTAAATGTCATGATAGAGCCAGACATTCAGGCATTTCGAGAAAAAACGGGCGTTCCTAGCGGTCACGACGACGAATTTGTACGGAAAAACGCGATTTTTCGTCGAGACCATTTCAAAAACGTTATTTTTCAGGGGAAAACCGGAAAATCTAGCATTTAAACGAAGTAAGCCGTGTTTTCAGTAAAACGACGATTTTTTCGTGTAATCACCATCTTCCGCTTATGACGGATCGAAACCATTGAATTTCATGAAAAATCGAGAAATGCATGCGTTTCGACGAAAAACGAACGTATTTAGCGGTTGAAACGTAGAATTTTTTGTGAAATCAACAATTTGTCGCGTATTCATCAAAAATATTATATTTCATGATACAGCAAGAAATTCATGCATTTCGTCTGAAACGGAGGATTTTAGGGAATAAAACGACGATTTTTTCGTGAAGTCGCCATTTTCGCTTACGAATGTTGGAAAACATTGAATTTCATGAAAAGTAAAAAAATCATGCGTTTCGACGAAAAACGAAAGGATTTAGCGGTTGAAACTTCGATTTTTTTGAGAGATCATCAATTTGTCTCGTATTCTTCGAAAACATTGAACTTCACGAGGATGCAAGGAATACAGGCATTTCGAGAAAACAACGGGCGTTCTCAGCAGTCACGACGAATTTCTGCTGAAAAACACGATTTTTCGACTCGACGAAAAATCGAAAACGTTGTTTTTCATGGGAAAACCGAAAATTCTAGCATTTAAACGAACTCATAGCCCTGTTTTCGAAACTGATCGAAAACATTAAATTTCAAGAAATTCATGCATTTCGTCTGAAACGGAAGATTTTAGCGAATAAAACGACGATTTTTTCGTGAAGTCGCCATTTTCGCTTACGAATGATGGAAAACATTTAATTTCATGAAAAGTAAAAAAATCATGCGTTTCGACGAAAAACGAACGTATTTAGCAGTTGAAACGGCGTTTTTTTTGTGAGATTACCAATGTGTCTCGCATTCTTCGAAAACATTGAACTTCACCAGGAGGCAAGAAATTCGATGATGATGAAATTCGGATGAAAAACGAGCATTTGTACCACTACAAACGCTCGTTTTTTGTGAAACAACGTCGCGTATTCTTCGAAATCGTCGCGTATTCATCGAAAACATTAAACTTATTGCTGTATCATGAAATGTAATGTTCGACGAATTTCTGCTGAAAAACACGATGTTTCGTCGAGAACAATTCAAAAACGTTATTTTTCACGGGAAAACTGGAATTGTAGCATGTAAATGAACTCATAGCCCTGTTTTCGAAAATGATCGAAAACATGCAATGTCATGATAAAGCCAGACATTCAGGCATTTCGAGAAAAAACGGGCGTTCCTAGCGGTCACGACGACGAATTTCTACGGAAAAACGCGATTTTTCTTTGAGACCATTTTAAAAACGTTATTTTTCAGGGGAAAACCGAAAAATCTAACATTTAAACGAAGCAAGCCGTGTTTTCAGTAAAACGACGATTTTTTCGTGTAATCACCATCTTCCGCTTATGACGGATCGAAACCATTGAATTTCATGAAAAATCGAGAAATGCATGCGTTTCGACGAAAAACGAACGTATTTAGCGGTTGAAACGTAGAATTTTTTGTGAAATCAACAATTTGTCGCGTATTCATCAAAAATATTATATTCCATGATGCAGCAAGAAATTCATGCATTTCGTCTGAAACGGAGGATTTTAGCGAATAAAACGACGATTTTTTCGTGAAGTCGCCATTTTCGCTTACGAATGATGGAAAACATTGAATTTCATAAAAAGTAAAAAAATCATGCGTTTCGACGTAAAACGAACGTATTTAGCGGTTGAAACGGCGATTTTTTTGTGAAATTACCAATGTGTCTCGTATTCTTCGAAAACATTGAACTTCAGGAGGAGGCAAGAAATTCGATGATGATGAAATTCGGATGAAAAACGAGCATTTGTACCACTACAAACGCTCGTTTTTTGTGAAACAACGTCGCGTATTCATCGAAATCGTCGCGTATTCATCGAAATCATTAAACTTATTGCTGTATCATGAAATGTAATGTTCGACGAATTTCTGCTGAAAAACACGATGTTTCGTCGAGAACAATTCAAAAACGTTATTTTTCACGGGAAAACTGGAATTGTAGCATGTAAATGAACTCATAGCCCTGTTTTCGAAAATGATCGAAAACATGCAATGTCATGATAAAGCCAGACATTCAGGCATTTCGAGAAAAAACGGGCGTTCCTAGCGGTCACGACGACGAATTTCTACGGAAAAACGCGATTTTTCTTTGAGACCATTTTAAAAACGTTATTTTTCAGGGGAAAACCGAAAAATCTAACATTTAAACGAAGTAAGCCGCGTTTTCAGTAACACGACGATTTTTTCGTGTAATCACCATCTTCCGCTTAGCACGGATCGAAACCATTGAATTTCATGAAAAATCGAGAAATGCATGCGTTTCGACGAAAAACGAACGTATTTAGCGGTTGAAACGTAGAATTTTTTGTGAAATCAACAATTTATCGCGTATTCATCAAAAATATTATATTTCATGATACAGCAAGAAATTCATGCATTTCGTCTGAAACGGAGGATTTTAGCGAATAAAACGACGATTTTTTCGTGAAGTCGCCTTTTTCGTTTACGAATGATGGAAAACATTTAATTTCATGAAAAGTAAAAAAATCATGCGTTTCGACGAAAAACGAACGTATTTAGCGGCTGAAACGGCGATTTTTTTGTGAGATTACCAATGTGTCTCGTATTCTTCGAAAACATTGAACTTCACGAGGAGGCAAGAAATTCGATGATGATGAAATTCGGATGAAAAACGAGCATTTGTACCACTACAAAAGCTCGTTTTTTGTGAAACAACGTCGCGTATTCATCGAAATCGTCGCGTATTCATCGAAAACATTAAACTTATTGCTGTATCATGAAATGTAATGTTCGACGAATTTCTGCTGAAAAACACGATTTTTCGTCGAGAACAATTCAAAAACGTTATTTTTCATGGGAAAACTGGAATTCTAGCATGTAAATGAACTCATAGCCCTGTTTTCGAAAATGATCGAAAACATTAAATGTCATGATAGAGCCAGACATTCAGGCATTTCGAGAAAAAACGGGCGTTCCTAGCGGTCACGACGACGAATTTGTACGGAAAAACGCGATTTTTCGTCAAGATTATTTCAAAAACGTTATTTTTCAGGGGAAAACCGGAAAATCTAGCATTTAAACGAAGTAAGCCGTGTTTTCAGTAAAACGACGATTTTTTCGTGTAATCACCATCTTCCGCTTATGACTGACCGAAACCATTGAATTTCATGAAAAATCGAGAAATGCATGCGTTTCGATGAAAAACGAACGTATTTAGCGGTTGAAACGTAGAATTTTTTGTGAAATCAACAATTTATCGCGTATTCATCAAAAATATTATATTTCATGATACAGCAAGAAATTCATGCATTTCGTCTGAAACGGAGGATTTTAGCGAATAAAACGACGATTTTTTCGTGAAGTCGCCATTTTCGTTTACGAATGATGGAAAACATTTAATTTCATGAAAAGTAAAAAAATCATGCGTTTCGACGAAAAACGAACGTATTTAGCGGCTGAAACGGCGATTTTTTTGTGAGATTACCAATGTGTCTCGTATTCTTCGGAAACATTGAACTTCACGAGGAGGCAAGAAATTCGATGATGATGAAATTCGGATGAAAAACGAGCATTTGTACCACTACAAACGCTCGTTTTTTGTGAAACAACGTCGCGTATTCTTCGAAATCGTCGCGTATTCATCGAAAACATTAAACTTATTGCTGTATCATGAAATGTAATGTTCGACGAATTTCTGCTGAAAAACACGATGTTTCGTCGAGAACAATTCAAAAACGTTATTTTTCACGGGAAAACTGGAATTGTAGCATGTAAATGAACTCATAGCCCTGTTTTCGAAAATGATCGAAAACATTAAATGTCATGATAAAGCCAGACATTCAGGCATTTCGAGAAAAAACGGGCGTTCCTAGCGGTCACGACGACGAATTTCTACGGAAAAACGCGATTTTTCTTTGAGACCATTTTAAAAACGTTATTTTTCAGGGGAAAACCGAAAAATCTAACATTTAAACGAAGTAAGCCGTGTTTTCAGTAACACGACGATTTTTTCGTGTAATCACCATCTTCCGCTTAGCACGGATCGAAACCATTGAATTTCATGAAAAATTGAGAAATGCATGCGTTTCGACGAAAAACGAACGGATTTAGCGGTTGAAACGTAGAATTTTTTGTGAAATCAACAATTTGTCGCGTATTCATCAAAAATATTATATTTCATGATGCAGCAAGAAATTCATGCATTTCGTCTGAAACGGAGGATTTTAGCGAATAAAACGACGATTTTTTCGTGAAGTCGCCATTTTCGCTTACGAATGATGGAAAACATTGAATTTCATGAAAAGTAAAAAAATCATGCGTTTCGACGTAAAACGAACGTATTTAGCGGTTGAAACGGCGATTTTTTTGTGAAATTACCAATGTGTCTCGTATTCTTCGAAAACATTAAACTTCAGGAGGAGGCAAGAAATTCGATGATGATGAAATTCGGATGAAAAACGAGCATTTGTACCACTACAAACGCTCGTTTTTTGTGAAACAACGTCGCGTATTCATCGAAATCGTCGCGTATTCATCGAAAACATTAAACTTATTGCTGTATCATGAAATGTAATGTTCGACGAATTTCTGCTGAAAAACACGATGTTTCGTCGAGAACAATTCAAAAACGTTATTTTTCATGGGAAAACTGGAATTGTAGCATGTAAATGAACTCATAGCCCTGTTTTCGAAAATGATCGAAAACATTAAATGTCATGATAGAGCCAGACATTCAGGCATTTCGAGAAAAAACGGGCGTTCCTAGCGGTCACGACGACGAATTTCTACGGAAAAACGCGATTTTTCGTCAAGATTATTTCAAAAACGTTATTTTTCAGGAAAACCAGAAAATCTAGCATTTAAACGAAGTAAGCCGTGTTTTCAGTAAAACGACGATTTTTTCGTGTAATCACCATCTTCCGCTTATGACTGACCGAAACCATTGAATTTCATGAAAAATCGAGAAATGCATGCGTTTCGATGAAAAACGAACGTATTTAGCGGTTGAAACGTAGAATTTTTTGTGAAATCAACAATTTATCGCGTATTTATCAAAAATATTATATTTCATGATACAGCAAGAAATTCATGCATTTCGTCTGAAACGGAGGATTTTAGCGAATAAAACGACGATTTTTTCGTGAAGTCGCCTTTTTCGTTTACGAATGATGGAAAACATTTAATTTCATGAAAAGTAAAAAAATCATGCGTTTCGACGAAAAACGAACGTATTTAGCGGCTGAAACGGCGATTTTTTTGTGAGATTACCAATGTGTCTCGTATTCTTCGAAAACATTGAACTTCACGAGGAGGCAAGAAATTCGATGATGATGAAATTCGGATGAAAAACGAGCATTTGTACCACTACAAACGCTCGTTTTTTGTGAAACAACGTCGCGTATTCATCGAAATCGTCGCGTATTCATCGAAAACATTAAACTTATTGCTGTATCATGCAATGTAATGTTCGACGAATTTCTGCTGAAAAACACGATTTTTCGTCGAGAACAATTTAAAAACGTTATTTTTCATGGGAAAACTGGAATTCTAGCATGTAAATGAACTCATAGCCCTGTTTTCGAAAATGATCGGAAACATTAAATGTCATGATAGAGCCAGACATTCAGGCATTTCGAGAAAAAACGGGCGTTCCTAGCGGTCACGACGACGAATTTGTACGGAAAAACGCGATTTTTCTTTGAGACCATTTTAAAAACGTTATTTTTCAGGGGAAAACCGAAAAATCTAACATTTAAACGAAGTAAGCCGTGTTTTCAGTAACACGACGATTTTTTCGTGTAATCACCATCTTCCGCTTAGCACGGATCGAAACCATTGAATTTCATGAAAAATTGAGAAATGCATGCGTTTCGACGAAAAACGAACGGATTTAGCGGTTGAAACGTAGAATTTTTTGTGAAATCAACAATTTGTCGCGTATTCATCAAAAATATTATATTTCATGATGCAGCAAGAAATTCATGCATTTCGTCTGAAACGGAGGATTTTAGCGAATAAAACGACGATTTTTTCGTGAAGTCGCCATTTTCGCTTACGAATGATGGAAAACATTGAATTTCATGAAAAGTAAAAAAATCATGCGTTTCGACGTAAAACGAACGTATTTAGCGGTTGAAACGGCGATTTTTTTGTGAAATTACCAATGTGTCTCGTATTCTTCGAAAACATTAAACTTCAGGAGGAGGCAAGAAATTCGATGATGATGAAATTCGGATGAAAAACGAGCATTTGTACCACTACAAACGCTCGTTTTTTGTGAAACAACGTCGCGTATTCATCGAAATCGTCGCGTATTCATCGAAAACATTAAACTTATTGCTGTATCATGAAATGTAATGTTCGACGAATTTCTGCTGAAAAACACGATGTTTCGTCGAGAACAATTCAAAAACGTTATTTTTCATGGGAAAACTGGAATTGTAGCATGTAAATGAACTCATAGCCCTGTTTTCGAAAATGATCGAAAACATTAAATGTCATGATAGAGCCAGACATTCAGGCATTTCGAGAAAAAACGGGCGTTCCTAGCGGTCACGACGACGAATTTCTACGGAAAAACGCGATTTTTCGTCGAGATTATTTCAAAAACGTTATTTTTCAGGAAAACCAGAAAATCTAGCATTTAAACGAAGTAAGCCGTGTTTTCAGTAAAACGACGATTTTTTCGTGTAATCACCATCTTCCGCTTATGACTGACCGAAACCATTGAATTTCATGAAAAATCGAGAAATGCATGCGTTTCGATGAAAAACGAACGTATTTAGCGGTTGAAACGTAGAATTTTTTGTGAAATCAACAATTTATCGCGTATTTATCAAAAATATTATATTTCATGATACAGCAAGAAATTCATGCATTTCGTCTGAAACGGAGGATTTTAGCGAATAAAACGACGATTTTTTCGTGAAGTCGCCTTTTTCGTTTACGAATGATGGAAAACATTTAATTTCATGAAAAGTAAAAAAATCATGCGTTTCGACGAAAAACGAACGTATTTAGCGGCTGAAACGGCGATTTTTTTGTGAGATTACCAATGTGTCTCGTATTCTTCGAAAACATTGAACTTCACGAGGAGGCAAGAAATTCGATGATGATGAAATTCGGATGAAAAACGAGCATTTGTACCACTACAAACGCTCGTTTTTTGTGAAACAACGTCGCGTATTCATCGAAATCGTCGCGTATTCATCGAAAACATTAAACTTATTGCTGTATCATGCAATGTAATGTTCGACGAATTTCTGCTGAAAAACACGATTTTTCGTCGAGAACAATTTAAAAACGTTATTTTTCATGGGAAAACTGGAATTCTAGCATGTAAATGAACTCATAGCCCTGTTTTCGAAAATGATCGGAAACATTAAATGTCATGATAGAGCCAGACATTCAGGCATTTCGAGAAAAAACGGGCGTTCCTAGCGGTCACGACGACGAATTTGTACGGAAAAACGCGATTTTTCGTCGAGACCATTTCAAAAACGTTATTTTTCAGGGGAAAACCGGAAAATCTAGCATTTAAACGAAGTAAGCCGTGTTTTCAGTAAAACGACGATTTTTTCGTGTAATCACCATCTTCCGCTTATGACGGATCGAAACCATTGAATTTCATGAAAAATCGAGAAATGCATGCGTTTCGACGAAAAACGAACGTATTTAGCGGTTGAAACGTAGAATTTTTTGTGAAATCAACAATTTGTCGCGTATTCATCAAAAATATTATATTTCATGATACAGCAAGAAATTCATGCATTTCGTCTGAAACGGAGGATTTTAGGGAATAAAACGACGATTTTTTCGTGAAGTCGCCATTTTCGCTTACGAATGTTGGAAAACATTGAATTTCATGAAAAGTAAAAAAATCATGCGTTTCGACGAAAAACGAAAGGATTTAGCGGTTGAAACTTCGATTTTTTTGAGAGATCATCAATTTGTCTCGTATTCTTCGAAAACATTGAACTTCACGAGGATGCAAGGAATACAGGCATTTCGAGAAAACAACGGGCGTTCTCAGCAGTCACGACGAATTTCTGCTGAAAAACACGATTTTTCGACTCGACGAAAAATCGAAAACGTTGTTTTTCATGGGAAAACCGAAAATTCTAGCATTTAAACGAACTCATAGCCCTGTTTTCGAAACTGATCGAAAACATTAAATTTCAAGAAATTCATGCATTTCGTCTGAAACGGAAGATTTTAGCGAATAAAACGACGATTTTTTCGTGAAGTCGCCATTTTCGCTTACGAATGATGGAAAACATTTAATTTCATGAAAAGTAAAAAAATCATGCGTTTCGACGAAAAACGAACGTATTTAGCAGTTGAAACGGCGTTTTTTTTGTGAGATTACCAATGTGTCTCGCATTCTTCGAAAACATTGAACTTCACCAGGAGGCAAGAAATTCGATGATGATGAAATTCGGATGAAAAACGAGCATTTGTACCACTACAAACGCTCGTTTTTTGTGAAACAACGTCGCGTATTCTTCGAAATCGTCGCGTATTCATCGAAAACATTAAACTTATTGCTGTATCATGAAATGTAATGTTCGACGAATTTCTGCTGAAAAACACGATGTTTCGTCGAGAACAATTCAAAAACGTTATTTTTCACGGGAAAACTGGAATTGTAGCATGTAAATGAACTCATAGCCCTGTTTTCGAAAATGATCGAAAACATGCAATGTCATGATAAAGCCAGACATTCAGGCATTTCGAGAAAAAACGGGCGTTCCTAGCGGTCACGACGACGAATTTCTACGGAAAAACGCGATTTTTCTTTGAGACCATTTTAAAAACGTTATTTTTCAGGGGAAAACCGAAAAATCTAACATTTAAACGAAGTAAGCCGCGTTTTCAGTAACACGACGATTTTTTCGTGTAATCACCATCTTCCGCTTAGCACGGATCGAAACCATTGAATTTCATGAAAAATCGAGAAATGCATGCGTTTCGACGAAAAACGAACGTATTTAGCGGTTGAAACGTAGAATTTTTTGTGAAATCAACAATTTATCGCGTATTCATCAAAAATATTATATTTCATGATACAGCAAGAAATTCATGCATTTCGTCTGAAACGGAGGATTTTAGCGAATAAAACGACGATTTTTTCGTGAAGTCGCCTTTTTCGTTTACGAATGATGGAAAACATTTAATTTCATGAAAAGTAAAAAAATCATGCGTTTCGACGAAAAACGAACGTATTTAGCGGCTGAAACGGCGATTTTTTTGTGAGATTACCAATGTGTCTCGTATTCTTCGAAAACATTGAACTTCACGAGGAGGCAAGAAATTCGATGATGATGAAATTCGGATGAAAAACGAGCATTTGTACCACTACAAACGCTCGTTTTTTGTGAAACAACGTCGCGTATTCATCGAAATCGTCGCGTATTCATCGAAAACATTAAACTTATTGCTGTATCATGAAATGTAATGTTCGACGAATTTCTGCTGAAAAACACGATTTTTCGTCGAGAACAATTCAAAAACGTTATTTTTCATGGGAAAACTGGAATTCTAGCATGTAAATGAACTCATAGCCCTGTTTTCGAAAATGATCGAAAACATTAAATGTCATGATAGAGCCAGACATTCAGGCATTTCGAGAAAAAACGGGCGTTCCTAGCGGTCACGACGACGAATTTGTACGGAAAAACGCGATTTTTCGTCGAGACCATTTCAAAAACGTTATTTTTCAGGGGAAAACCGGAAAATCTAGCATTTAAACGAAGTAAGCCGTGTTTTCAGTAAAACGACGATTTTTTCGTGTAATCACCATCTTCCGCTTATGACGGATCGAAACCATTGAATTTCATGAAAAATCGAGAAATGCATGCGTTTCGACGAAAAACGAACGTATTTAGCGGTTGAAACGTAGAATTTTTGGTGAAATCAACAATTTGTCGCGTATTCATCAAAAATATTATATTTCATGATACAGCAAGAAATTCATGCATTTCGTCTGAAACGGAGGATTTTAGGGAATAAAACGACGATTTTTTCGTGAAGTCGCCATTTTCGCTTACGAATGTTGGAAAACATTGAATTTCATGAAAAGTAAAAAAATCATGCGTTTCGACGAAAAACGAAAGGATTTAGCGGTTGAAACTTCGATTTTTTTGAGAGATCATCAATTTGTCTCGTATTCTTCGAAAACATTGAACTTCACGAGGA
The DNA here is from genome assembly GCA_963669185.1 of Dyspetes luteomarginatus. Classification (NCBI taxonomy): domain Eukaryota; kingdom Metazoa; phylum Arthropoda; class Insecta; order Hymenoptera; family Ichneumonidae; genus Dyspetes; species Dyspetes luteomarginatus. The sequence continues at coordinate 14,981,751 of OY769903.1, read as the reverse complement.
TGCAAGGAATTCAGGCATTTCGAGAAAACAACGGGCGTTCTCAGCAGTCACGACGAATTTCTGCTGAAAAACACGATTTTTCGACTCGACGAAAAATCGAAAACGTTGTTTTTCATGGGAAAACCGAAAATTCTAGCATTTAAACGAACTCATCGCCCTGTTTTCGAAACTGATCGAAAACATTAAATTTCAAGAAATTCATGCATTTCGTCTGAAACGGAGGATTTTAGCGAATAAAACGACGATTTTTTCGTGAAGTCGCCTTTTTCGTTTACGAATGATGGAAAACATTTAATTTCGAATGAAATTCGATGAAATTCGGATGAAAAACGAGCATTTGTACCACTACAAACGCTCGTTTTTTGTGAAACAACGTCGCGTCTTTATCGAAATCGTCGCGTATTCATCGAAAACATTAAACTTCTTGCTGTAGCATGAAATTTAATGTTCGAAGAATTTCTGCTGAAAAACACGATGTTTCGTCGAGAACAATTCAAAAACGTTATTTTTCATGGGAAAACTGGAATTGTAGCATGTAAATGAACTCATAGCCCTGTTTTCGAAAATAATCGAAAATATTAAATGATAAAGCCAGACATTCACGCATTTCGAGAAAAAACGGGCGTTCCTAGCGGTCACGACGACGAATTTCTACGGAAAAACGCGATTTTTCTTTAAGACCATTTCAAAAACGTTATTTTCCAGGGGAAAACCGAAAAATCTAACATTTAAACGAAGTAAGCCGTGTTTTCAGTAAAACGACGATTTTTTCGTGTAATCACCATCTTCCGCTTATGGCGGATCGAAACCATTGAATTTCATGAAAAATCGAGAAATGCATGCGTTTCGACGAAAAACGAACGTATTTAGCGGTTGAAACGTAGAATTTTTTGTGAAATCAACAATTTGTCGCGTATTCATCAAAAATATTATATTTCATGATACAGCAAGAAATTCATGCATTTCGTCTGAAACGGAGGATTTTAGGGAATAAAACGACGATTTTTTCGTGAAGTCGCCATTTTCGCTTACGAATGTTGGAAAACATTGAATTTTATGAAAAGTAAAAAAATCATGCGTTTCGACGAAAAACGAAAGGATTTAGCGGTTGAAACTTCGATTTTTTTGAGAGATCACCAATTTGTCTCGTATTCTTCGAAAACATTGAACTTCACGAGGATGCAAGGAATTCAGGCATTTCGAGAAAACAACGGGCGTTCTCAGCAGGCACGACGAATTTCTGCTGAAAAACACGATTTTTCGACTCGACGAAAAATCGAAAACGTTGTTTTTCATGGGAAAACCGAAAAATCTAGCATTTAAACGAACTCATAGCCCTGTTTTCGAAACCGATCGAAAACATTAAAATTCATGATAATGCAAGAGATTCATGCATTTCCGTCGAAAACGAGTGTTTTTAGCGATTAACACGACGAATTCTTAGTATGCGTATTCCATGCGTTTCGACGAAAAACATACGTATTTAGTGGTTGAAACGCCTATTTTTTTTATGCCGATGAATAAGCGACGATTGGTGGTTACCAATCGTCGCTTATTCATCGAAAACATTAACTTTCATATTAAATCCAGCAATTCAGGCATTTCGAGGGAAAACGGGCGTTTTTAGCGCTCACAACGACGAATTTCTGCGGAAAAACACGATTTTTCGTCGAGAACAATTCAAAAACGTTATTCTTCATGGAGAAACCCAAAATTCCACCATTTAAACGAAGATATAACCCGGTTTGCAATAAAACGACGATTTTTTCGTGTAATCATCATCTTCCGCTTAGGACTGATCGACTACATTGAATTTTATGAAAATGTCAGAAATTTCCAATGATCGAAATCATGGATCATGCATGTTAATATACGATATTTATGCTTTCGACAAAAAACGAGCGTTTGTACCACTACAAACGCTCGTTTTCCGTGAAACGACGTCGCGTATTCATCGAAATCGTCGCATATTCATCGAAAACATTGAATTTCATGATAAGAAATGCAAGAAATTCAGGCATTTCGAGAAAAACGGGCGTTCTTAACAGTCGCAACGACGAATTTCTGCTGATAAACACGATTTTGCGTCGAGAACAATTCAAAAACGTTATTTTTCATGGGAAAACCGAAAATGCTCGCATTTAAATGAACTCATAGCCCTGTTTTCGAAATTGATCGAAAACATTAGATGTCATGATTTATATCTGGCTTTAGCCAGAAATTCAGGCATTTCGAGAAAAAACGGGCGTTCCTAGCGGTCACAACGACGACTTTCTGAAGAAAAACACGATTTTTGGTCGTTTTTTAAAACCATTGAATTTCATGAAAAATCGATAAATTCATGCGTTTCGACGAAAAACAAACGTATTTAGCGGTTGAAACGCCGAATTTGTTATCACGAATCGTCGCGTATTGATCGAAAACGTTTAATTTCATGGTAAAGCAGAAATTCATGCATTTCGACGGAAAATGAGAGTTTTTAGCGATTAAAACGACGAATTCTTTGTAATTACCGAAAACAAGGATCTTCTTGCAAATGTAAGAAACTCGTGATTTCGACGAAATCCAAACCTATTTAGCGGTCGAAACGCTGATTTTTCTATGAAACTACCAATCGTCGCTTATTCATCGAAAACATTAAATTTCATGTTACAGCCAGAAATTCAGGCATTTCGAGAAAAAACGGGCGTTCCTAGCGGTCACAACGACGAATTTCAACTGAAAAACACGATTTTTCGAGAACAATTCAAAAACGTTATTTTTCAGGGGAAAACCGAAAATTCTAGCATTTAAACGAAAATAAAGCTCTCTAACCAGTAAAACGACGATTTTTTTGTGAAATCACAGATTTTCGCTGATGACTGATGAAAAACATTGAGTTTCATGAAAACCGAAAATTCTTGGATTCCATTTCTGTCGAAATGCCCGAATTTCTTGCATTATCGTGAAGTTTAATGTTTTCGAAGAATACGCGACAAATAGGTAATTTCACAAAAAAATCGACGTTACAACCACTATTTAGCGGTTGAAACGTCGATTGTGACGAACATGAAAAGGAAAAAAATCATTCGTTTTTCGTCGAAACCCATGAATTTATCGATTTTCATGAAATTCGATCAGTCATAAGCGAATAAAAGTGAATACACAAAAAAATCGTCGTTTTACTGAAACGTCTTCGTTTATATGCTAGAATTTTCGATTTTTCCAAGGAAAATAACGATTTTGAATGGTTCTCGACTAAAAATCGTGTTTTTCAGCAGAAATTCGTCGTTATGACCGCTAAGAACGCCCGTTTTTTCTCGGAATGCCTCAATTTCTGGCTTTACCATAAAATTGAATGTTTTCCAGCTGCTTTCGTCGAAAAACTACAGGGCGTTAGGGTTCAACTACTAATTAGTTGAAACGACGCATTTCTGATAGCTACAATTTCTATTGAGAAATGGAGCAGAATGTTTTTTTTTCATGGGAAGGCGAGAAATCCAAGCATTCAAATGAAAATGAGCGATTGCAGCGGTCAGAATGAAGACTTTTTGAAGAAAAACACGATTCTTCGTTGAGAAGAATTAAAAAACGGAATTGGTCTCGGCAAAACCGAAAACTCCAGCATTTAAACGAAGATAGCGCTTCAAAAAGCGCTATCTTCGTTTAAATGACGAGAAAAACGACGAGTTTTTTGTGAAATCACCAATTTGTAGGGTATTGGTCGAAAACAATAAATTTCATGGTAAACCAACAAATTCATGCGTTTCGACGAAAAACAAGCGTTGACGGATAACGAGTTGACAAGATGACAAGATGACGAGATGACGGATAACGAGTTGACGAGATGACGAGATGACGAGATGACGGATAACGAGTTGACGAGATGACAAGATGACAAGATGACAAGATGACGGGATGACGGGATGACGAGATGACGAGATGACGAGATGACGAGATGACGAGATGACGAGATCACGGGATGACGAGATGACGAGAAGACAAGATGATGATGACATGACTAGATGACGAGAAGACAAGATGATGATGACATGACTAGATAACGAGAAGACAAGATGATGATGACATAACTAGATGACGAGACGACAAGATGATGACGAGATGACAAGATGATGACGAGATGACGAGATGACGAGATGACAAGATGACAAGATGACGAGATGACGAGATGACGAGAAGACAAGATGACGATCTGACAAGTTGACGAGATGAAGAGATGACGAGATGACGAGATGACGAGAAGACAAGATGACGATCTGACAAGTTGACGAGATGACGAAAAGATAAGATGACGATCTGACAAGTTGACGAGATGACCAGATGACGAAATGAAGAGATGATGACGAAATAACAAGATGACGAGATGACGAGATGACGAGATGACGAGATGATGAGATGACGAGAAGATGAGATGACGAGATGACGAGATGACGAGATGACGAGATGGAGTGATGACGAGATGACGAGATGACGAGATGACGAGATGACGAGATGACGAGATGACAAGATGCTGATGAGATGATGAGATGATGAGATGATGAGACGATGAGATGATGAGATGATGAGATGATGAGATGATGAGATGATAAGATGATGAGATGATGAGATGATGAGATGATGAGATGATGAGATGATGAGATGACGAGAAGACAAGATGACGATCTGACAAGTTAACGAGATGACGATATGACGAGATGACGAGATGACGGGATGAAGAAATGACGAGATGACGAGAAGACAAGATGACGATCTGACAAGTTGACGAGATGACGAGATGACGAGATGACGAGATGACGAGATGACGAGATGACGAGAAGACAAGATGACGATCTGACAAGTTGACGAGATGACGAGATGACGAGATGACGAGAAGATAATATGACGATCTGACAAGTTGACGAGATGACCAGATGACGAAATGAAGAGATGATGACGAAATAACAAGATGACGAGATGACAAGATGACGAGATGGAGTGATGACGAGATGACGAGAAGATGAGATGACGAGATGACGAGATGACGAGATGATGAGATGACGAGATGACGAGATGACGAGATGCTGATGAGATGATGAGATGATGAGATGATGAGATGATGAGATGATGAGGTGATAAGATGATGAGATGATGAGATGATGAGATGATGAGATGATGAGATGATGAGATGATGAGATGATGAGATGATGAGATGATGAGAAGATGAGATGATGAGATGATGAGATGATAAGATGATGAGATGATAAGATGATGAGATGATGAGATGATAAGATGATGAGATGATGAGATGATGAGATGATGAAATGATGAGATGATGAGATGATGAGATGATGAGATGATGAGATGATGAGATGATGAGATGATGAGATGATGAGATGATGAGATGATGAGATGATGAGATGATGAGATGATGAGATGATGAGATGATGAGATGATGAGATGATGAGATGATGAGATGATGAGATGATGAGATGATGAGATGATGAGATGATGAGATGATGAGATGATGAGATGATGAGATGATGAGTTGATGAGATGATAAGATGATGAGATGATGAGATGATGAGATGATGAGTTGACGAGATGAAGAGATCACGAGATCACGAGTTGAAGAGATGGCCAGATGACGAGAAGACAAGATGACGAGAAGACAAGATGACGAGCTGACGAGATGACAAGATGATGACGAGATGACGAGATGACGAGATGAAGAGATGACGAGATGACGAGATGACGAGATGACGAGATGACAAGATGACGAGATGACGAGATGCCGAGATGACGAGATGAAGAGATGACGAGATGATGATGAGATGATGAGATGACGAAATGAAGAGATGACGAGATGACGAGATGACGAAATGAAGAGATGACGAGATGACGAAATGAAGAGATGATCACGAGATAACAAGATGACGAGATGACGAGATGACGAGATAATGAGATGACGAGATGACGAGATGACGAAATGAAGAGATGACGAGATGACGAGATGATGATGAAATGACGAGATGACGAGATGACGAAATGAAGAGATTATGACGAGATAACAAGATGACGATCTGACGAGTTGACGAGATGGTCAGATGACGAGCTGACGAGATGACAACATGATGACGAGTTGACGAGATGACGAGATGACGAGATGACGAGATGACGAGATGCAAGATGACGATCTGACGAGTTGACGAGATGGCCAGATGACGAGATGATGATGAAATGACGAGATGACGATATGACGAAATGAAGAGATGATGACGAGATGACGAGATGAGATGATGACGAGATGATGACGAGATGATGACAAGATGATGACGAGATGATGACGAGATGATGACGAGATGATGACGAGATGATGACGAGATGACAAGATGACGAGATGACGAGATGATGATGAAATGACGAGATGACGAAATGAAGAGATGATGACGAGATAACAAGATGACGAGATGACAAAATGACGATCTGACGAGTTAACGAGATGACGAGATGACGAGCTGACGAGATGACGAGATGGCGAGATGACGAGATGACGAGATGACGAGATGACGAGATGACGAGATGACGAGTTGACGAGATGTCCAGATGACGAGAAGACAAGATGACGAGATGACGAGAAGACAAGATGACGATCTGACGAGTTAACGAGATGACCAGATGACGAGATGACGAGATGATGATGAAATGAGGAGATGACGATATGACGAGATGACGATATGACGGGATGACGATATGACGAGATGACGAAATGAAGAGATGATGACGAGATGACAAGATGACGAGATGACGAGATGAGGAGATGACGAGATGAGGAGATGACGAGATGACGAGATGACGAGATGATGAGATGACGAGATGACGAGATGACGAGATGACGAGATGACGAGATGACGACGAGATGACGAGATGACAAGATGACGAGATGACGAGATGACGAGATGACGAGATGACGAGATGACGAGATGACGAGATGACGAGATGACGAGATGACGTAATGAAGAGATGATGACGAGATAACAAGATGACGAGATGACAAGATGACGATCTGACGAGTTGACGAGATGGCCATATGACGAGCTGACGAGATGACAAGATGATGACGAGATGACGAGATGACGAGATGACGAGATGACGAGATGACGAGATGACGAGATGACGAGATGATGAGTTGATAAGATGATGAGATGATGAGATGAGGAGATGAGGAGATGATGAGATGACGAGATGACGAGATGAAGAGATCACGAGATCACGAGTTGAAGAGATGGCCAGATGACGAGAAGACAAGATGACGAGAAGACAAGATGACGAGCTGACGAGATGACAAGATGATGACGAGATGACAAGATGATGACGAGATGACGAGATGACGAGATGAAGAGATGACGAGATGACGAGATGACGAGATGACGAGATGACGAGATGACAAGATGACGAGATGACGAGATGCCGAGATGACGAGATGACGAGATGAAGAGATGACGAGATGATGATGAGATGATGAGATGATGAGATGATGAGATGATGAGATGACGAAATGAAGAGATGACGAGATGACGAAATGAAGAGATGACGAGATGAAGAAATGAAGAGATGATCACGAGATAACAAGATGACGAGATGACGAGATGACGAGATAATGAGATGACGAGATGACGAGATGACGAAATGAAGAGATGACGAGATGACGAGATGATGATGAAATGACGAGATGACGAGATGACGAAATGAAGAGATTATGACGAGATAACAAGATGATGAGATGCAAGATGACGATCTGACGAGTTGACGAGATGGCCAGATGACGAGATGATGATGAAATGACGAGATGACGATATGATGAAATGAAGAGATGATGACGAGATGACGAGATGAGATGATGACGAGATGATGACGAGATGATGACAAGATGATGACGAGATGATGACGAGATGATGACGAGATGATGACGAGATGATGACGAGATGATGACGAGATGATGACGAGATGATGATGAAATGACGAGATGACGAAATGAAGAGATGATGACGAGATAACAAGATGACGAGATGACAAAATGACGATCTGACGAGTTAACGAGATGACGAGATGACGAGCTGACGAGATGACGAGATGGCGAGATGACGAGATGACGAGATGACGAGATGACGAGATGACGAGATGACGAGATGACGAGATGACGAGATGACGAGATGACGAGATGACGAGTTGACGAGATGTCCAGATGACGAGAAGACAAGATGACGAGATGACGAGAAGACAAGATGACGATCTGACGAGTTGACGAGATGACCAGATGACGAGATGACGAGATGATGATGAAATGAGGAGATGACGATATGACGAGATGACGATATGACGAGATGACGATATGACGAGATGACGATATGACGAGATGACGATATGACGAGATGACGAAATGAAGAGATGATGACGAGATGACGAGATGACGAGATGACGAGATGACGAGATGACGAGATGACGAGATGACGAGCTGATGAGATGACGAGATGACGAGATGACGAGATGACGAGATGACGAGATGACGACGAGATGACGAGATGACAAGATGACGAGATGACGAGATGACGAGATGACGAGATGACGAGATGACGTAATGAAGAGATGATGACGAGATAACAAGATGACGAGATGACAAGATGACGATCTGACGCGTTGACGAGATGGCCATATGACGAGCTGACGAGATGACAAGATGATGACGAGATGACGAGATGACGAGATGACGAGATGACGAGATGACGAGATGACGAGATGACGAGATGACGAGATGCCGAGATGACGGGATGACGAGATGACGACATGACGAGATGATGATGAGATGATGAGATGATGCGATGATGAGTTGACGAAATGAAGAGATGACGAGATGACGAAATGAAGAGATGACGAGATGAAGAAATGAAGAGATGATCACGAGATAACAAGATGACGAGATGACGAGATGACGAGATAATAAGATGACGAGATGACGAGATGACGAAATGAAGAGATGACGAGATGATGATGAAATGACGAGATGACGAGATGACGAAATGAAGAGATTATGACGAGATAACAAGATGACGAGATCACAAGATGACGATCTGACGAGTTGACGAGATGGCCAGATGACGAGCTGACGAGATGACAACATGATGACGAGTTGACGAGATGACGAGATGACGAGATGCAAGATAACGATCTGACGAGTTGACGAGATGGCCAGATGACGAGATGATGATGAAATGACGAGATGACGATATGACGAAATGAAGAGATGATGACGAGATGATGACGAGATGATGACGAGATGATGACGAGATGATGACGAGATGATGACGAGATGATGACGAGATGATGACGAGATGATGACGAGATGATGACGAGATGATGACGAGATGATGACGAGATGATGACGAGATGATGACGAGATGACGAGATGACGAGATGATGATGAAATGACGAGATGACGAAATGAAGAGATGATGACGAGATAACAAGATGACGAGATGACAAAATGACGATCTGACGAGTTAACGAGATGACGAGATGACGAGCTGACGAGATGACGAGATGGCGAGATGACGAGATGACGAGATGACGAGATGACGAGATGACGAGATGACGAGTTGACGAGATGTCCAGATGACGAGAAGACAAGATGACGAGATGACGAGAAGACAAGATGACGATCTGACGAGTTGACGAGATGACCAGATGACGAGATGACGAGATGATAATGAAATGAGGAGATGACGATATCACGAGATGACGATATGACGAGATGACGAAATGAAGAGATGATGACGAGATGACGAGATGATGAGATGACGAGATGACGAGATGACGAGATGACGAGATGACGAGATGACGAGATGACAAGATGACGAGATGACGAGATGACGAGATGACGAGATGACAAGATGACGTAATGAAGAGATGATGACGAGATAACAAGATGACGAGATGACAAGATGACGATCTGACGAGTTGACGAGATGGCCATATGACGAGCTGACGAGATGACAAGATGATGACGAGATGACGAGATGACGAGATGACGAGATGACGAGATGACGAGATGACGAGATGACGAGATGACAAGATGATGATGAAATGACAAGATGATGATGAAATGACGAGATGACGAGAAGACGATATGACGAAAGGACGATGTGACAAGATAACGAAATGAAGAGATGGTGACGAGATGGCAAGATGACGAGATGACGAAATGAAGAGATGATGACGAGATAACAAGATGACGATCTGACGAGTTGACGAGATGGCCAGATGACGAGCTGACGAGATGACAAGATGACAAGATGACGAGATGACGAGATGACGAGATGACAAGATGACGAGATGACGAGATGACGGATAACGAGTTGACGAGATGACAAGATGACAAGATGACATCCCGTGATCTCGTGATCTCGTCATCTCGTCATCTCGTGATCTCGTCATCTCGTCATCACGAGATGACGAGATGACGAGATGACGAGATGACGAGATGACGAGATCACGGGATGACGAGATGACGAGATGACGAGATGACGAGATGACGAGATGACGAGATGACGAGATGACGAGATGACGAGATGACGAGATCACGGGATGACGAGATGACGAGAAGACAAGATGATGATGACATGACTAGATGACGAGAAGACTAGATGATGATGACATGACTAGATGACGAGAAGACAAGATGATGATGACATGACTAGATGACGAGACGACAAGATGATGACGAGATGACAAGATGATGACGAGATGACAAGATGATGACGAGATGACGAGATGACGAGATGACGAGATGACGAGATGACGAGATGACGAGATGACGAGAAGACAAGATGACGATCTGACAAGTTGACGAGATGACGAGATGACGAGATGACGAGATGACGAGATGACGAGATGACGAGATGACGAGAAGATAAGATGACGATCTGACAAGTTGACGAGATGACCAGATGACGAAATGAAGAGATGATGACGAAATAACAAGATGACGAGATGACGAGATGACAAGATGGAGTGATGACGAGATGATGAGATGACGAGATGACGGGATGACGAGATGACGAGATGATGAGATGACGAGATAACGAGATGACGAGATGCTGATGAGATGATGAGATGATGAGATGATGAGATGATGAGATGATGAGATGATGAGATGATGAGATGATGAGATGATGAGACGATGAGATGATGAGATGATGAGATGATGAGATGATGAGATGATGAGATGATGAGATGACGAGAAGACAAGATGACGATCTGACAAGTTGACGAGATGACGAGATGACGAGATGACGAGATGACGAGATGACGAGATGACGGGATGAAGAAATGACGAGATGACGAGAAGACAAGATGACGATCTGACAAGTTGACGAGATGACGAGATGACGAGATGACAAGATGACGAGATGACGAGATGACGAGATGACGAGATGACGAGATGACAAGATGACGATCTGACAAGTTGACGAGATGACCAGATGACGAAATGAAGAGATGATGACGAAATAACAAGATGACGAGATGACGAGATGACGAGATGGAGTGATGACGAGATGACGAGATGACGAGATGGAGTGATGACGAGATGACGAGATGACGAGAAGATGAGATGACGAGATGACGAGATGACGAGATGATGAGATGACGAGATGACGAGACGACGAGATGCTGATGAGATGATGAGATGATGAGATGATGAGGTGATGAGATGATGAGATGATGAGATGATGAGATGATGAGATGATGAGATGATGAGAAGATGAGATGATGAGATGATGAGATGATGAGATGTTGAGATGATGAGATGATGAGATGATGAGATGATGAGATGATGAGATGATGAGATGATGAGATGATGAGATGATGAGATGATGAGATGATGAGATGATGAGATGATGAGATGATGAGATGATGAGATGATGAGATGATGAGATGATGAGATGATGAGATGATGAGATGATGAGATGATGAGATGATGAGATGACGAGATGATGAGATGATGAGATGATGAGATGAGGAGATGATGAGATGACGAGATGACGAGATGAAGAGATCACGAGATCACGAGTTGAAGAGATGGCCAGATGACGAGAAGACAAGATGACGAGAAGACAAGATGACGAGCTGACGAGATGACAAGATGATGACGAGATGACGAGATGACGAGATGAAGAGATGACGAGATGACGAGATGACGAGATGACGAGATGACGAGATGACGAGATGACAAGATGACGAGATGACGAGATGCCGAGATGACAAGATCACGAGATGAAGAGATGACGAGATGATGATGAGATGATGAGATGATGAGATGACGAAATGAAGAGATGACGAGATGACGAAATGAAGAGATGACGAGATGACGGAATGAAGAGACGATCACGAGATAACAAGATGACGAGATGACGAGATGACGAGATAATGAGATGACGAGATGACGAGATGACGAAATGAAGAGATGACGAGATGACGAGATGATGATGAAATGACGAGATGACGAGGAGACAAAATGAAGAGATTATGACGAGATAACAAGATGACGAGATCACAAGATGACGATCTGACGAGTTGACGAGATGGCCAGATGACGAGCTGACGAGATGACAACATGATGACGAGTTGACGAGATGACGAGATGACGAGATGACGAGATGACGAGATGACGAGATGACGAGATGCAAGATGACGATCTGACGAGTTGACGAGATGACCTGATGACGAGATGATGATGAAATGACGAGATGACGAGATGAGATGATGACGAGATGATGACGAGATGATGACGAGATGATGACGAGATGATGACGAGATGACAAGATGACGAGATGACGAGATGATGGTGAAATGACGAGATGACGAAATGAAGAGATGATGACGAGATAACAAGATGACGAGATGACAAAATGACGAACTGACGAGTTAACGAGATGACGAGCTGACGAGATGACGAGATGGCGAGATGACGAGATGATGAGATGACGAGATGACGAGATGACGAGATGACGAGTTGACGAGATGTCCAGATGACGAGAAGACAAGATGACGAGATGACGAGAAGACAAGATGACGATCTGACGAGTTGACAAGATGACCAGATCACGAGATGACGAGATGATGATGAAATGAGGAGATGACGATATGACGAGATGACGATATGACGAGATGACGAAATGAAGAGATGGTGACGAGATGACAAGATGACGAGATGACGAGATGACGAGATGACGAGATGACGAGATGACAAGATGACGAGATGACGAGATGACGAGATGACGAGATGACGTAATGAAGAGATGATGACGAGATAACAAGATGACGAGATGACAAGATGACGATCTGACGAGTTAACGAGATGGCCATATGACGAGCGCTGACGAGATGACAAGATGATGACGAGATGACGAGATGACGAGATGACGAGATGATGAGTTGATGAGATGATGAGATGATGAGATGAGGAGATGAGGAGATGAGGAGATGATGAGATGACGAGATGACGAGATGAAGAGATCACGAGATCACGAGTTGAAGAGATGGCCAGATGACGAGAAGACAAGATGACGAGAAGACAAGATGACGAGCTGACGAGATGACAAGATGATGACGAGATGACGAGATGACGAGATGAAGAGATGACGAGATGACGAGATAACTAGATGACGAGATGACGAGATGACGAGATGACGAGATGACGAGATGACGAGATGCCGAGATGACGAGATGACGAGATGACGAGATGACGAGATGATGATGAGATGATGAGATGATGAGATGACGAAATGAAGAGATGACGAGATGACGAAATGAAGAGATGACGAGATGAAGAAATGAAGAGATGATCACGAGATAACAAGATGACGAGATGACGAGATGACGAGATAATGAGATGACGAGATGACGAGATGACGAAATGAAGAGATGACGGATGACGAGATGATGATGAAATGACGAGATGACGAGATGACGAAATGAAGAGATTATGACGAGATAACAAGATGACGAGATCACAAGATGACGATCTGACGAGCTGACGAGATGGCCAGATGACGAACTGACGAGATGACAACATGATGACGAGTTGACGAGATGACGAGATGACGAGATGCAAGATGACGATCTGACGAGTTGACGAGATGGCCAGATGACGAGATGATGATGAAATGACGAGATGACGATATGACGAAATGAAGAGATGATGACGAGATGACGAGATGAGATGATGACGAGATGATGACGAGATGATGACGAGATGATGACGAGATGATGACGAGATGATGACGAGATGATGACGAGATGACAAGATGACGAGATGACAAGATGACGAGATGACGAGATGATGATGAAATGACGAGATGACGAAATGAAGAGATGATGACGAGATGACAAAATGACGATCTGACGAGTTAACGAGATGACGAGATGACGAGCTGACGAGATGACGAGATGGCGAGATGACGAAATGACGAGATGACGGGATGACGAGATGACGAGATGACGAGTTGACGAGATGTCCAGATGACGAGAAGACAAGATGACGAGATGACGAGAAGACAAGATGACGATCTGACGAGTTGACGAGATGACAAGATGACGAGATGACGAGATGACGAGATGACGAGATGACGTAATGAAGAGATGATGACGAGATAACAAGATGACGAGATGACAAGATGACGATCTGACGAGTTGACGAGATGGCCATATGACGAGCTGACGAGATGACAAGATGATGACGAGATGACGAGATGACGAGATGACGAGATGACGAGATGACGAGATGACGAGATGACGAGATGACGAGATGACGAGATGACGAGATGACAAGATGATGATGAAATGACGAGATGACGAGAAGATGATATGACGAAAGGACGATGTGACAAGATAACGAAATGAAGAGACGGTGACGAGATGACGAGATGACGAGATGACGTAATGAAGAGATGATGACGAGATAACAAGATGACGAGATGACAAGATGACGATCTGACGAGTTGACGAGATGGCCATATGACGAGCTGACGAGATGACAAGATGATGACGAGATGACGGATAACGAGTTGACGAGATGACAAGATGACAAGATGACGAGATGACGAGATGACGAGATGACGAGATGACGAGATGACGAGATGACGAGATCACGGGATGACGAGATGACGAGATGACGAGATGACGAGATGACGAGATGACGAGATCACGGGATGACGAGATGACGAGAAGACAAGATGATGATGACATGACTAGATGACGAGAACACAAGATGATGATGACATGACTAGATGACGAGAAGACAAGATGATGATGACATGACTAGATAACGAGAAGACAAGATGATGATGACATGACTAGATGACGAGACGACAAGATGATGACGAGATGACAAGATGATGACGAGATGACAAGATGATGACGAGATGACGAGATCGGGAGATGACGAGATCACGAGATGACGAGAAGACAAGATGACGATTTGACAAGTTGACGAGATGACGAGATGACGAGATGACGAGATGACGAGATGACGAGATGACGAGATGACGAGAAGACAAGATGTCGATCTGACAAGTTGACGAGATGACGAGATGACGAGATGACGAGATGACGAGATGACGAGAAGACAAGATGACGATCTGGAAAGTTGACGAGATGACGAGATGACGAGAAGATAAGATGACGATCTGACAAGTTGACGAGATGACCAGATGACGAAATGAAGAGATGATGACGAAATAACAAGATGACGAGATGACGAGATGACGAGATGACAAGATGGAGTGATGACGAGATGATGAGATGACGAGAAGATGAGATGACGAGATGACGAGATGACGAGATGACGAGATGACGAGATGACGAGATGATGAGATGACGAGATAACGAGATGACGAGATGCTGATGAGATGATGAGATGATGAGATGATGAGATGATGAGATGATGAGATGATGAGATGATGAGACGATGAGATGATGAGATGATGAGATGATGAGATGATGAGATGACGAGAAGACAAGATGACGATCTGACAAGTTGACGAGATGACGAGATGACGAGATGACGAGATGACGAGATGACGAGATGACGGGATGAAGAAATGACGAGATGACGAGAAGACAAGATGACGATCTGACAAGTTGACGAGATGACGAGATGACGAGATGACGAGATGACAAGATGACGATCTGACAAGTTGACGAGATGACGAGATGACGAGAAGATAAGATGACGATCTGACAAGTTGACGAGATGACCAGATGACGAAATGAAGAGATGATGACGAAATAACAAGATGACGAGATGACGAGATGACGAGATGGAGTGATGACGAGATGACGAGATGACGAGAAGATGAGATGACGAGATGACGAGATGACGAGATGATGAGATGACGAGATGACGAGACGACGAGATGCTGATGAGATGATGAGATGATGAGATGATGAGATGATGAGATGATGAGATGATGAGATGATGAGATGATGAGATGATGAGATGATGAGATGATGAGATGATGAGATGATGAGATGATGAGATGATGAGATGATGAGATGATGAGATGATGAGATGATGAGATGATGAGATGATGAGATGATGAGATGATGAGATGATGAGACGATGAGATGATGAGATGATGAGATGATGAGATGACGAGATGATGAGATGATGAGATGATGAGGCGATGAGATAATGAGATGATGAGATGAGGAGATGATGAGATGACGAGATGACGAGATGAAGAGATGATGAGATGACGAGATGACGAGATGAAGAGATCACGACATCACGAGTTGAAGAGATGGCCAGATGACGAGAAGACAAGATGACGAGCTGACGAGATGACAAGATGATGACGAGATGACGAGATGACGAGATGAAGAGATGACGAGATGACGAGATGACGAGATGACGAGATGACGAGATAACGAGATGACGAGATGCTGATGAGATGATGAGATGATGAGATGATGAGATGATGAGATGATGAGATGATGAGACGATGAGATGATGAGATGATGAGATGATGAGATGATGAGATGATGAGATGACGAGAAGACAAGATGACGATCTGACAAGTTGATGAGATGACGAGATGACGAGATGACGAGATGACGAGATGACGAGATGACGGGATGAAGAAATGACGAGATGACGAGAAGCCAAGATGACGATCTGACAAGTTGACGAGATGACGAGATGACGAGATGACGAGATGACGAGATGACGAGATGACAAGATGACGATCTGACAAGTTGACGAGATGACGAGATGACGAGAAGATAAGATGACGATCTGACAAGTTGACGAGATGATCAGATGACGAAATGAAGAGATGATGACGAAATAACAAGATGACGAGATGACGAGATGACGAGATGACGAGATGACGAGATGGAGTGATGACGAGATGACGAGATGACGAGAAGATGAGATGACGAGATGACGAGATGACGAGATGATGAGATGACGAGATGACGAGACGACGAGATGCTGATGAGATGATGAGATGATGAGATGATGAGATGATGAGATGATGAGATGATGAGATGATGAGGTGATGAGATGATGAGATGATGAGATGATGAGATGATGAGATGATGAGATGATGAGATGATGAGATGATGAGATGATGAGATGATGAGATGATGAGATGATGAGATGATGAGATGATGAGATGATGAGATGATGAGATGATGAGATGATGAGATGACGAGATGATGAGATGATGAGATGATGAGATGATGAGGCGATGAGATGATGAGATGATGAGATGAGGAGATGATGAGATGACGAGATGACGAGATGAAGAGATGATGAGATGACGAGATGACGAGATGAAGAGATCACGAGATCACGAGTTGAAGAGATGGCCAGATGACGAGAAGACAAGATGACGAGAAGACAAGATGACGAGCTGACGAGATGACAAGATGATGACGAGATGACGAGATGACGAGATGAAGAGATGACAAGATGACGAGATGACGAGATGACGAGATGACGAGATGACGAGATGACGAGATGACGAGATGACGAGATGCCGAGATGACGAGATGACGAGATGAAGAGATGACGAGATGATGATGAGATGATGAGATGATGAGATGACGAAATGAAGAGATAACGAGATGACGAGATGACGAGATGACGAGCTGATGAGATGACGAGATGACGAGATGACGAGATGACGAGATGACGAGATGACAAGATGATGATGAAATGACGAGATGACGAGAAGATGATATGACGAAAGGACGATGTGACAAGATAACGAAATGAAGAGACGGTGACGAGATGGCAAGATGACGAGATGACGAAATGAAGAGATGATGACGAGATAACAAGATGACGATCTGACGAGTTGACGAGATGGCCAGATGACGAGCTGACGAGATGACAAGATGACGAGATGACGAGATGACGAGATGACGAGATGACAAGATGACGAGATGACGAGATGACGGATAACGAGTTGACGAGATGACAAGATGACAAGATGACGAGATGACGAGATGACGAGATGACGAGATGACGAGATGACGAGATGACGAGATGACGAGATGACGAGATCACGGGATGACGAGATGACGAGATGACGAGATGACGAGATGACGAGATGACGAGATCACGGGATGACGAGATGACGAGAAGACAAGATGATGATGACATGACTAGATGACGAGAACACAAGATGATGATGACATGACTAGATGACGAGAAGACAAGATGATGATGACATGACTAGATAACGAGAAGACAAGATGATGATGACATGACTAGATGACGAGACGACAAGATGATGACGAGATGACAAGATGATGACGAGATGACAAGATGATGACGAGATGACGAGATCACGAGATGACGAGATCACGAGATGACGAGAAGACAAGATGACGATCTGACAAGTTGACGAGATGACGAGATGACGAGATGACGAGATGACGAGATGACGAGATGACGAGATGACGAGATGACGAGATGACGAGATGACGAGAAGACAAGATGACGATCTGACAAGTTGACGAGATGACGAGATGACGAGATGACGAGATGACGAGATGACGAGATGACGAGAAGACAAGATGACGATCTGGAAAGTTGACGAGATGACGAGATGACGAGAAGATAAGATGACGATCTGACAAGTTGACGAGATGACCAGATGACGAAATGAAGAGATGATGACGAAATAACAAGATGACGAGATGACGAGATGACGAGATGACAAGATGGAGTGATGACGAGATGATGAGATGACGAGAAGATGAGATGACGAGATGACGAGATGACGAGATGACGAGATGATGAGATGACGAGATAACGAGATGACGAGATGCTGATGAGATGATGAGATGATGAGATGATGAGATGATGAGATGATGAGATGATGAGACGATGAGATGATGAGATGATGAGATGATGAGATGATGAGATGATGAGATGATGAGATGACGAGAAGACAAGATGACGATCTGACAAGTTGACGAGATGACGAGATGACGAGATGACGAGATGACGAGATGACGAGATGACGGGATGAAGAAATGACGAGATGACGAGATGCTGATGAGATGATGAGATGATGAGATGACGAGACGATGAGATGCTGATGAGATGATGAGATGATGAGATGATGAGATGATGAGATGATGAGGTGATGAGATGATGAGATGATGAGATGATGAGATGATGAGATGATGAGATGATGAGAAGATGAGATGATGAGATGATGAGATGATGAGATGTTGAGATGATGAGATGATGAGATGATGAGATGATGAGATGATGAGATGATGAGATGATGAGATGATGAGATGACGAGATGACGAGATGACGAGATGACGAGATGATGGGATGAAGAAATGACGAGATGACGATCTGACAAGTTGACGAGATGACGAGATGACGAGATGACAAGATGACGAGATGACGAGATGACGAGATGACGAGATGACGAGATGACGAGATGACGAGATGACGAGATGACAAGATGACGATCTGACAAGTTGACGAGATGACGAGATGACGAGAAGATAAGATGACGATCTGACAAGTTCACGAGATGACCAGATGACGAAATGAAGAGATGATGACGAAATAACAAGATGACGAGATGACGAGATGGAGTGATGACGAGATGACGAGATGACGAGATGGAGTGATGACGAGATGACGAGATGACGAGAAGATGAGATGACGAGATGACGAGATGACGAGATGATGAGATGACGAGATGACGAGACGACGAGATGCTGATGAGATGATGAGATGATGAGATGATGAGATGATGAGATGATGAGGTGATGAGATGATGAGATGATGAGATGATGAGATGATGAGATGATGAGATGATGAGAAGATGAGATGATGAGATGATGAGATGATGAGATGTTGAGATGATGAGATGATGAGATGATGAGATGATGAGATGATGAGATGATGAGATGATGAGATGATGAGATGATGAGATGATGAGATGATGAGATGATGAGATGATGAGATGATGAGATGATGAGATGATGAGATGATGAGATGATGAGATGACGAGATGATGAGATGATGAGATGATGAGATGATGAGATGATGAGGTGATGAGATGATGAGATGATGAGATGAGGAGATGATGAGATGACGAGATGACGAGATGAAGAGATCACGAGATCACGAGTTGAAGAGATGGCCAGATGACGAGAAGACAAGATGACGAGAAGACAAGATGACGAGCTGACGAGATGACAAGATGATGACGAGATGACGAGATGACGAGATGAAGAGATGACGAGATGACGAGATGACGAGATGACGAGATGACGAGATGACGAGATGACAAGATGACGAGATGACGAGATGCCGAGATGACGAGATCACGAGATGAAGAGATGACGAGATGATGATGAGATGATGAGATGATGAGATGACGAAATGAAGAGATGACGAAATGAAGAGATGACGAGATGACGGAATGAAGAGATGATCACGAGATAACAAGATGACGAGATGACGAGATGACGAGATAATGAGATGACGAGATGACGAGATGACGAAATGAAGAGATGACGAGATGACGAGATGATGATGAAATGACGAGATGACGAGGAGACGAAATGAAGAGATTATGACGAGATAACAAGATGACGAGATCACAAGATGACGATCTGACGAGTTGACGAGATAGCCAGATGACGAGCTGACGAGATGACAACATGATGACGAGTTGACGAGATGACGAGATGACGAGATGACGAGATGACGAGATGACGAGATGCAAGATGACGATCTGACGAGTTGACGAGATGACCTGATGACGAGATGATGATGAAATGACGAGATGACGATATGACGAAATGAAGAGATGATGACGAGATGACGAGATGAGATGATGACGAGATGATGACGAGATGATGACGAGATGATGACGAGATGATGACGAGATGACAAGATGACGAGATGACGAGATGTTGGTGAAATGACGAGATGACGAAATGAAGAGATGATGACGAGATAACAAGATGACGAGATGACAAAATGACGATCTGACGAGTTAACGAGATGACGAGCTGACGAGATGACGAGATGGCGAGATGACGAGATGATGAGATGACGAGATGACGAGATGACGAGATGACGAGTTGACGAGATGTCCAGATGACGAGAAGACAAGATGACGAGATGACGAGAAGACAAGATGACGATCTGACGAGTTGACAAGATGACCAGATCACGAGATGACGAGATGATGATGAAATGAGGAGATGACGATATGACGAGATGACGATATGACGAGATGACGAAATGAAGAGATGGTGACGAGATGACAAGATGACGAGATGACGAGATGACGAGATGACGAGATGACGAGATGATGAGATGACGAGATGAAGAGATGACGAGATGACGAGATGACGACGAGATGACGAGATGACAAGATGACGAGATGACGAGATGACGAGATGACGAGATGACGAGATGACGTAATGAAGAGATGATGACGAGATAACAAGATGACGAGATGACAAGATGACGATCTGACGAGTTAACGAGATGGCCATATGACGAGCTGACGAGATGACAAGATGATGACGAGATGACGAGATGACGAGATGACGAGATGATGAGTTGATGAGATGATGAGATGATGAGATGAGGAGATGAGGAGATGATGAGATGACGAGATGACGAGATGAAGGGATCACGAGATCACGAGTTGAAGAGATGGCCAGATGACGAGAAAACAAGATGACGAGCTGACGAGATGACAAGATGATGACGAGATGACGAGATGACGAGATGAAGAGATGACGAGATGACGAGATGACTAGATGACGAGATGACGAGATGACGAGATGACGAGATGACGAGATGACGAGATGCCGAGATGACGAGATGACGAGATGACGAGATGACGAGATGATGATGAGATGATGAGATGATGAGATGACGAAATGAAGAGATGACGAGATGACGAAATGAAGAGATGACGAGATGAAGAAATGAAGAGATGATCACGAGATAACAAGATGACGAGATGACGAGATGACGAGATAATGAGATGACGAGATGACGAGATGACGAAATGAAGAGATGACGAGATGACGAGATGATGATGAAATGACGAGATGACGAGATGACGAAATGAAGAGATTAGGACCAGATAACAAGATGACGAGATCACAAGATG
Organism: Dyspetes luteomarginatus; assembly: GCA_963669185.1. Classification (NCBI taxonomy): domain Eukaryota; kingdom Metazoa; phylum Arthropoda; class Insecta; order Hymenoptera; family Ichneumonidae; genus Dyspetes; species Dyspetes luteomarginatus. The sequence continues at coordinate 14,959,033 of OY769903.1, read as the reverse complement.
ACGATCTGACGAGCTGACGAGATGGCCAGATGACGAACTGACGAGATGACAACATGATGACGAGTTGACGAGATGACGAGATGACGAGATGCAAGATGACGATCTGACGAGTTGACGAGATGGCCAGATGACGAGATGATGATGAAATGACGAGATGACGATATGACGAAATGAAGAGATGATGACGAGATGACGAGATGAGATGATGACGAGATGATGACGAGATGATGACGAGATGATGACGAGATGATGACGAGATGACAAGATGACGAGATGACAAGATGACGAGGTGACGAGATGATGATGAAATGACGAGATGACGAAATGAAGAGATGATGACGAGATAACAAGATGACGAGATGACAAAATGACGATCTGACGAGTTAACGAGATGACGAGATGACGAGCTGACGAGATGACGAGATGGCGAGATGACGAAATGACGAGATGACGGGATGACGAGATGACGAGATGACGAGTTGACGAGATGTCCAGATGACGAGAAGACAAGATGACGAGATGACGAGAAGACAAGATGACGATCTGACGAGTTGACGAGATGACAAGATGACGAGATGACGAGATGACGAGATGACGTAATGAAGAGATGATGACGAGATAACAAGATGACGAGATGACAAGATGACGATCTGACGAGTTGACGAGATGGCCATATGACGAGCTGACGAGATGACAAGATGATGACGAGATGACGAGATGACGAGATGACGAGATGACGAGATGACGAGATGACGAGATGACGAGATGACGAGATGACAAGATGATGATGAAATGACGAGATGACGAGAAGACGATATGACGAAAGGACGATGTGACAAGATAACGAAATGAAGAGACGGTGACGAGATGGCAAGATGACGAGATGACGAAATGAAGAGATGATGACGAGATAACAAGATGACGATCTGACGAGTTGACGAGATGGCCAGATGACGAGCTGACGAGATGACAAGATGACGAGATGACGAGATGACGAGATGACGAGATGACAAGATGACGAGATGACGAGATGACGGATAACGAGTTGACGAGATGACAAGATGACAAGATGACGAGATAACGAGATGACGAGATGACGAGATGACGAGATGACGAGATGACGAGATGACGAGATGACGAGATGACGAGATCACGGGATGACGAGATGACGAGATGACGAGATGACGAGATGACGAGATGACGAGATCACGGGATGACGAGATGACGAGAAGACAAGATGATGATGACATGACTAGATGACGAGAAGACAAGATGATGATGACATGACTAGATAACGAGAAGACAAGATGATGATGACATGACTAGATGACGAGACGACAAGATGATGACGAGATGACAAGATGATGACGAGATGACAAGATGATGACGAGATGACGAGATCACGAGATGACGAGATCACGAGATGACGAGAAGACAAGATGACGATCTGACAAGTTGACGAGATGACGAGATGACGAGATGACGAGATGACGAGATGACTAGATGACGAGATGACGAGATGACGAGAAGACAAGATGACGATCTGACAAGTTGACGAGATGACGAGATGACGAGATGACGAGATGACGAGATGACGAGAAGACAAGATGACGATCTGGAAAGTTGACGAGATGACGAGATGACGAGAAGATAAGATGACGATCTGACAAGTTGACGAGATGACCAGATGACGAAATGAAGAGATGATGACGAAATAACAAGATGACGAGATGACGAGATGACGAGATGACAAGATGGAGTGATGACGAGAAGATGAGATGACGAGATGACGAGATGACGAGATGATGAGATGACGAGATGCTGATGAGATGATGAGGCGATGAGATAATGAGATGATGAGATGAGGAGATGATGAGATGAGGAGATGATGAGATGACGAGATGACGAGATGAAGAGATGATGAGATGACGAGATGACGAGATGAAGAGATCACGACATCACGAGTTGAAGAGATGGCCAGATGACGAGAAGACAAGATGACGAGAAGACAAGATGACGAGCTGACGAGATGACCAGATGATGACGAGATGACGAGATGACGAGATGAAGAGATGACGAGATGACGAGATGACGAGATGACGAGATGACGAGATAACGAGATGACGAGATGCTGATGAGATGATGAGATGATGAGATGATGAGATGATGAGATGATGAGATGATGAGACGATGAGATGATGAGATGATGAGATGATGAGATGATGAGATGATGAGATGACGAGATGACGAGAAAACAAGATGACGATCTGACAAGTTGACGAGATGACGAGATGACGAGATGACGAGATGACGGGATGAAGAAATGACGAGATGACGAGAAGACAAGATGACGATCTGACAAGTTGACGAGATGACGAGATGACGAGATGACGAGATGACGAGATGACGAGATGACGAGATGACAAGATGACGATCTGACAAGTTGACGAGATGACGAGATGACGAGAAGATAAGATGACGATCTGACAAGTTGACGAGATGACCAGATGACGAAATGAAGAGATGATGACGAAATAACAAGATGACGAGATGACGAGATGACGAGATGGAGTGATGACGAGATGACGAGAAGATGAGATGACGAGATGACGAGATGACGAGATGACGAGATGACGAGACGACGAGATGCTGATGAGATGATGAGATGATGAGATGATGAGATGATGAGATGATGAGATGATGAGATGATGAGATGATGAGGTGATGAGATGATGAGATGATGAGATGATGAGATGATGAGATGATGAGATGATGAGATGATGAGATGATGAGATGATGAGATGATGAGATGATGAGATGATGAGATGATGAGATGATGAGATGATGAGATGATGAGATGATGAGATGATGAGATGATGAGATGATGAGATGATGAGATGATGAGATGACGAGATGATGAGATGATGAGATGATGAGATGATGAGGCGATGAGATAATGAGATGATGAGATGAGGAGATGATGAGATGACGAGATGATGAGATGACGAGATGACGAGATGAAGAGATCACGACATCACGAGTTGAAGAGATGGCCAGATGACGAGAAGACAAGATGACGAGAAGACAAGATGACGAGCTGACGAGATGACAAGATAATGACGAGATGACGAGATGACGAGATGAAGAGATGACGAGATGACGAGATGACGAGATGACGAGATGACGAGATAACGAGATGACGAGATGCTGATGAGATGATGAGATGATGAGATGATGAGATGATGAGATGATGAGATGATGAGATGATGAGATGATGAGACGATGAGATGATGAGATGATGAGATGATGAGATGATGAGATGACGAGATGATGAGATGATGAGATGATGAGATGATGAGGCGATGAGATAATGAGAAGACAAGATGACGATCTGACAAGTTGACGAGATGACGAGATGACGAGATGACGAGATGACGAGATGACGAGATGACAAGATGACGATCTGACAAGTTGACGAGATGACGAGATGACGAGAAGATATGATGACGATCTGACAAGTTGACGAGATGATCAGATGACGAAATGAAGAGATGATGACGAAATAACAAGATGACGAGATGACGAGATGACGAGATGGAGTGATGACGAGATGACGAGATGACGAGAAGATGAGATGACGAGATGACGAGATTACGAGATGATGAGATGACGAGATGACGAGACGACGAGATGCTGATGAGATGATTTGATGATGAGATGATGAGATGATGAGATGATGAGATGATGAGATGATGAGGTGATGAGATGATGAGATGATGAGATGATGAGATGATGAGATGATGAGATGATGAGATGATGAGATGATGAGATGATGAGATGATGAGATGATGAGATGATGAGATGATGAGATGATGAGATGATGAGATGATGAGATGATGAGATGATGAGATGATGAGATGACGAGATGATGAGATGATGAGATGATGAGGCGATGAGATGATGAGATGATGAGATGAGGAGATGATGAGATGACGAGATGACGAGATGATGAGATGACGAGATGACGAGATGAAGAGATCACGAGATCACGAGTTGAAGAGATGGCCAGATGACGAGAAGACAAGATGACGAGAAGACAAGATGACGAGAAGACAAGATGACGAGCTGACGAGATGACAAGATGATGACGAGATGACGAGATGACGAGATGAAGAGATGACGAGATGACGAGATGACGAGATGACGAGATGACGAGATGACGAGATGACGAGATGACGAGATGCCGAGATGACGAGATGACGAGATGAAGAGATGACGAGATGATGATGAGATGATGAGATGATGAGATGACGAAATGAAGAGATGACGAGATGACGAAATGAAGAGATGACGAGATGACGAAATGAAGAGATGATCACGAGATAACAAGATGACGAGATAACAAGATGACGAGATGACGAGATGACGAGATCATGAGATGACGAGATGACGAGATGACGAAATGAAGAGATGACGAGATGACGAGATGATGATGAAATGACGAGATGACGAGGAGACGAAATGAAGAGATTATGACGAGATAACAAGATGACGAGATCACAAGATGACGATCTGACGAGTTGACGAGATGGCCAGATGACGAGCTGACGAGATGACAACATGATGACGAGTTGACGAGATGACGAGATGACGAGATGACGAGATGACGAGATGACGAGATGACGAGATGACGAGATGACGAGATGCAAGATGACGATCTGACGAGTTGACGAGATGGCCTGATGACGAGATGATGATGAAATGACGAGATGACCATATGACGAAATGAAGAGATGATGACGAGATGACGAGATGAGATGATGACGAGATGATGACGAGATGATGACGAGATGATGACGAGATGATGACGAGATGACAAGATGACGAGATGACGAGATGATGATGAAATGACGAGATGACGAAATGAAGAGATGATGACGAGATAACAAGATGACGAGATGACAAAATGACGATCTGACGAGTTAACGAGATGACGAGATGACGAGCTGACGAGATGACGAGATGGCGAGATGACGAGATGACGAGATGACGAGATGACGAGATGACGAGATGACGAGATGACGAGTTGACGAGATGGTCAGATGACGAGAAGACAAGATGACGAGATGACGAGAAGACAAGATGACGATCTGACGAGTTGACGAGATGACCAGATGACGAAATGACGAGATGATGATGAAATGAGGAGATGACGATATGACGACATGACGATATGACGAGATGACGAAATGAAGAGATGATGACGAGATGACAAGATGACGAGATGACGAGATGACGACATGACGAGATGACGTAATGAAGAGATGATGACGAGATAACAAGATGACGAGATGACAAGATGACGATCTGACGAGTTGACGAGATGGCCATATGACGAGCTGACGAGATGACAAGATGATGACGAGATGACGAGATGACGAGATGACGAGATGACAAGATGATGATGAAATGACGAGATGACGAGAAGACGATATGACGAAAGGACGATGTGACAAGATAACGAAATGAAGAGATGGTGACGAGATGGCAAGATGACGAGATGACGAAATGAAGAGATGATGACGAGATAACAAGATGACGATCTGACGAGTTGACGAGATGGCCAGATGACGAGCTGACGAGATGACAAGATGACGAGATGACGGGATGACGAGATGACGAGATGACGAGATGACGAGATGACGAGATGACGAGATGACGAGATGACGAGATGGCAAGATGACGATATGACGATCTGACGAGTTGACGAGAAGACAAAATGATGATGACATGACGAGATGACGGGATGACGAGATGACGAGATGATGATGAAATGACGAGATGACGAGATGACGATCTGACGAGTTGACTAGAAGACAAGATGATGATGACATGACGAGATGACGAAATGAAGAGATGATGAAGAGATAACAAGACGACGAGATGACGAGATGACGAGATGACGAGATGACGAGATGACGAGATGTCGAGATGACGAGATGACGAGATGATGAGATGATGAGATGATGAGATGATGAGATGATGAGATGATGAGATGATGAGATGATGCGATGATGAGATGACGAGATCACGAGATCACGAGTTGGGGAGATGTCCAGATGACGAGAAGACAAGTTGACGAGATGACGAGAAGACAAGAAGACGATCTGACGAGTTGACGAGATGGCCACATGTCGAGGTGACGAGATGACAAGATGATGACGAGACGACGAGATGACGAGATGACGAGGAGACAAGATGACGATCTGACGAGTTGAAGAGATGACGAGATGACGATCTGACGAGTTGACGAGATGACGATCTGACGAGTTGACGAGAAGACAAGATGATGATGACAAGACGAGATGACGGGATGACGAGATGACGAGATGATGATGAAATGACGAGATGACGAGAACACGATATGACGAGAGGACGATATGACGAGATGACGAGATGACGAGATGACGAGATGACGAGATGATGAGATGACGCGATGACGAGATGACGAGATGACGAGATGACGAGATGACGAGATGACGAAATGACGAGATGACGAGATGACGAGATGACGAGATGACGAGATGACGAGATGACGAGATGACGAGATGACGAGATGACGAGATGATGAGATGATGAGATGATGAGATGTTGAGATGATGAGATGATGAGATGATGAGATGATGAGATGATGAGATGATGAGATGATGAGATGACGAGATGACGAGATGACGAGATGACGAGATGACGAGATGACGAGATGACGAGATGACGAGATGACGAGATGACGAGATGACGGGATGACGAGATGATAATGAGATGATGAGATGATGAGATGATGAGATGATGAGATGATGAGATGATGAGATGATGAGATGATGAGATGGAGAGATGATGAGATGATGAGATGATGAGATCACCAGATCACCAGATGTCCAGATAACCCGATGACGAGATGGCGAGATGACCAGATGACCACATGACCAGATGACCAGATGACCAAATGACCAGATGACCAGATGACGAGATGACGAGATGACGAGATGACGAGATGACGAGATGACTATATGACGAGATGACGAGATGACGAGATGACGTGATGACGAGATGACCAGATGACCAGATGACGAAATTACGAGATGACCAGGTGACCAGTTGACCAGATGACCAGATGACTAGATGACCAGCTGACCGGATGATCAGAACACCAGATGACCAGATGACCACATGACCAGATGACCAGATTACGACATGACAAGATGATGAGGAGATGTTGAGATTACGAGATTACGAGATGATGAGATGACGGGATGACGAGTCGACGGGATGACGAGATGACGAGATTACGAGATTACGAGATGACGAAATGACAAGATGACGAGATGACGAGATGACGAGATGACGAGATGATGAGATGACGAGATGACGAGATGACGAGATGACGAGATGACAAGATGACGAGATGACGAGATGACCAGATGACCAGATGACCAGATTACAAGATCGGGGGATGATAAGGAGATGACCAGATGACCACATGACCACATGACCAGATGATCAGATGACCAGATGATCCGATGACCAGATGACCAGATGACCGGATGACTAGATGACCAGGTGACGAGATTACGAGATGACGAGATGATGGGGAGATGACGAGATTACAAGATGACCAGGTGACCAGTTGACCAGATGACCAGATGACTAGATGACCAGCTGACCGGATGATCAGAACACCAGATGACCAGATGACCAGATGACCACATGACCAGATGACCAGATTACGACATGACAAGATGATGAGGAGATGTTGAGATTACGAGATTACGAGATGATGAGATGACGGGATGACGAGTCGACGGGATGACGAGATGACGAGATTACGAGATTACGAGATGACGAAATGACAAGATGACGAGATGACGAGATGACGAGATGACGAGATGAAGAGATGACGAGATGACGAGATGACGAGATGACGAGATGACAAGATGACGAGATGACGAGATGACGAGATGACCAGATGACCAGATTACAAGATCGGGGGATGATAAGGAGATGACCAGATGACCACATGACCACATGACCAGATGATCAGATGACCAGTTGATCCGATGACCAGATGACCAGATGACCGGATGACTAGATGACCAGGTGACGAGATTACGAGATGACGAGATGATGGGGAGATGACGAGATTACAAGATGACGAGATGATGGGGTGATGACGAGATTACGAGATGACGAGATTACGAGATCACGATATGATGAGATGACGCGATGACGAGATGACCAGACGACGATGAGATGACGGGATGACGAGATGACCAGATGGTGACGAAATGACTATATGACGCGATGACGCGATGACCAGATGATGATGAGATGCCGGGATGACGAAATGACAAGATGATGAGGTGACGAGATGACGAGATGACGAGATGACGAGATGACGAGATGACGAGATGACGAGATGACGCGATGACAAGATGACCGGATGAACAGATGACCAGATGAACAAATAACCAGATGACCAGATAACCAGATGACCAGATAACCAGATGACCAGATGACCAGGTTACGAGATGACCAGATGATCAGATTACGAGATGACGAGATGATGAGGAGTCGACGAGATAACGAGATGATGAGATGACGCGATGACGAGATGACCAGATGACCAGATGACTAGATGACCAGATGACCAGATAACCAGATGACTAGATGGCCGGCTGACTGGACGACCAGATTACGAGATGACAAGATGATGAGGAGATGTCGAGATTACGAGATTACAAGATGACGCCATGACGAGATGACGAGATGACGAGATGACGAGATTACGAGATTACGAGATGATGGGATGACGCTATGACGAGATGACGGGATGACGAGATGACGGGATGACGAGATGAAGAGATGACGAGATGACGAGATGACGAGATGAAGACATGACGAGATGACAAAATGACGACATGACGAGATGACGATATGACCAGATGACCAGATGACCAGATTACGAGATCAGGGGATGATGAGGAGATGACCAGATGACCACATGACCACATGACCTGATGATCAGATGACCAGACGACCAGATGACCAGATGACCAGATGACCGGATAACTAGATGACCAGGTGACGAGATTACGAGATGACGAGATGATGGGGAGATGACGAGATAACGAGATGACGAGATTACGAGATTACGATATGATGAGATGACGCGATGACGAGATGACCAGATGATGATGAGATGCCGGGATGACGAGATGACCAGATAATGACGAGATGACAAGATCATGAGGTGACGAGATGACGAGATGACGAGATGACGAGATGACGAGATGGAGAGATGACCAGATGACCAGATGACCGGATGACCAGATGACCAGTTTGAGAGATGATGAGGAGATGACCAGATGATCAGATGACCAGATGAGCAGATGATCAGATGACCAGATGACCAGATGAATAGATACCAGATGACCAGATGATCAGATGACCAGATGAGCAGATGATCAGATGACCAGATGACCAGATGACCACATGACCAGATGACCAGATGACCAAATGACCAGATGACCAGATGACGAGATGACGAGATGACGAGATGACGAGATGACGAGATGACTATATGACGAGATGACGAGATGACGAGATGACGTGATGACGAGATGACCAGATGACCAGATGACGAAATTACGAGATGACCAGGTGACCAGTTGACCAGATGACCAGATGACTAGATGACCAGCTGACCGGATGATCAGAACACCAGATGACCAGATGACCACATGACCAGATGACCAGATTACGACATGACAAGATGATGAGGAGATGTTGAGATTACGAGATTACGAGATGATGAGATGACGGGATGACGAGTCGACGGGATGACGAGATGACGAGATTACGAGATTACGAGATGACGAAATGACAAGATGACGAGATGACGAGATGACGAGATGACGAGATGATGAGATGACGAGATGACGAGATGACGAGATGACGAGATGACAAGATGACGAGATGACGAGATGACCAGATGACCAGATGACCAGATTACAAGATCGGGGGATGATAAGGAGATGACCAGATGACCACATGACCACATGACCAGATGATCAGATGACCAGATGATCCGATGACCAGATGACCAGATGACCGGATGACTAGATGACCAGGTGACGAGATTACGAGATGACGAGATGATGGGGAGATGACGAGATTACAAGATGACCAGGTGACCAGTTGACCAGATGACCAGATGACTAGATGACCAGCTGACCGGATGATCAGAACACCAGATGACCAGATGACCAGATGACCACATGACCAGATGACCAGATTACGACATGACAAGATGATGAGGAGATGTTGAGATTACGAGATTACGAGATGATGAGATGACGGGATGACGAGTCGACGGGATGACGAGATGACGAGATTACGAGATTACGAGATGACGAAATGACAAGATGACGAGATGACGAGATGACGAGATGACGAGATGAAGAGATGACGAGATGACGAGATGACGAGATGACGAGATGACAAGATGACGAGATGACGAGATGACGAGATGACCAGATGACCAGATTACAAGATCGGGGGATGATAAGGAGATGACCAGATGACCACATGACCACATGACCAGATGATCAGATGACCAGTTGATCCGATGACCAGATGACCAGATGACCGGATGACTAGATGACCAGGTGACGAGATTACGAGATGACGAGATGATGGGGAGATGACGAGATTACAAGATGACGAGATGATGGGGTGATGACGAGATTACGAGATGACGAGATTACGAGATCACGATATGATGAGATGACGCGATGACGAGATGACCAGACGACGATGAGATGACGGGATGACGAGATGACCAGATGGTGACGAAATGACTATATGACGCGATGACGCGATGACCAGATGATGATGAGATGCCGGGATGACGAAATGACAAGATGATGAGGTGACGAGATGACGAGATGACGAGATGACGAGATGACGAGATGACGAGATGACGAGATGACGCGATGACAAGATGACCGGATGAACAGATGACCAGATGAACAAATAACCAGATGACCAGATAACCAGATGACCAGATAACCAGATGACCAGATGACCAGGTTACGAGATGACCAGATGATCAGATTACGAGATGACGAGATGATGAGGAGTCGACGAGATAACGAGATGATGAGATGACGCGATGACGAGATGACCAGATGACCAGATGACTAGATGACCAGATGACCAGATAACCAGATGACTAGATGGCCGGCTGACTGGACGACCAGATTACGAGATGACAAGATGATGAGGAGATGTCGAGATTACGAGATTACAAGATGACGCCATGACGAGATGACGAGATGACGAGATGACGAGATTACGAGATTACGAGATGATGGGATGACGCTATGACGAGATGACGGGATGACGAGATGACGGGATGACGAGATGAAGAGATGACGAGATGACGAGATGACGAGATGAAGACATGACGAGATGACAAAATGACGACATGACGAGATGACGATATGACCAGATGACCAGATGACCAGATTACGAGATCAGGGGATGATGAGGAGATGACCAGATGACCACATGACCACATGACCTGATGATCAGATGACCAGACGACCAGATGACCAGATGACCAGATGACCGGATAACTAGATGACCAGGTGACGAGATTACGAGATGACGAGATGATGGGGAGATGACGAGATAACGAGATGACGAGATTACGAGATTACGATATGATGAGATGACGCGATGACGAGATGACCAGATGATGATGAGATGCCGGGATGACGAGATGACCAGATAATGACGAGATGACAAGATCATGAGGTGACGAGATGACGAGATGACGAGATGACGAGATGACGAGATGGAGAGATGACCAGATGACCAGATGACCGGATGACCAGATGACCAGTTTGAGAGATGATGAGGAGATGACCAGATGATCAGATGACCAGATGAGCAGATGATCAGATGACCAGATGACCAGATGAATAGATACCAGATGACCAGATGACCAGATGACCAGATGACCAGATGACCAGATGACCAGATGAATAGATACCAGATGACCAGATGACCAGATGACCAGATGGCCAGATGATCAGATGACGAAATAACGAGATGATCAGATGACGCGATGACAAGATGACGAGATGACGAGATGACGAGATGATGACGAGATAACAAGACGACGAGATGACAAGATGATGACGAGATGACGAGATGACGAGATGACGAGATGACGAAATGACGAGATGACGAGATGATGATGAGGTGACGAGATGACGCGATGACGATATGACGAGATGACGAAATGACGAGATGATGACGAGATGACGAGATGATGAAATGATGAGATGATGAGATGATGAGATGATGAGATGATGAGATGATGAGATGATGAGATGATGAGATGATGAGATGATGAGATGATGAGATGATGAGATGATGAGATGATGAGATGATGAGATGATGAGATGATGAGATGATGAGATGATGAGATGATGAGATGATGAGATGATGAGATGATGAGATGATGAGATGATGAGATGATGAGATGATGAGATGATGAGATCACGAGTTCACGAGATCACGAGATCGCGAGATCACGAGTGCACGAGATGGCCAGATGACGAAAAGACAAGATGACGAGATGACGAGATGACGAGAAGACGATCTGACGAGTTGACGAGATAGCCAGATGACGAAATGACGAGATGACCAGATGATGACGAGATGACGAGTTGACGACATAATGAGATAACGAGATAATGAGATGATGAGATGATGAGATGTTGAGATGATGAGATGATGAGATGATGAGATGATGAGATGATGAGATGATGAGATGATGAGATGATGAGATTGTGACATGATGAGATGATGAGATGATGAGATGATGCTATGACGAGATGACGAGAAGACAAGATGATGATGACATGACGAGAGACAATATGATAATGACATGACGAGATGACGAGATGAAGAGATGACGATATGACGAGATGGCAGGATGACGAGATGACGAGATGACGAGATGACGAGATGACGAGATGACGAGATGACGAGATGACGGCACGACGACATGACGACATGACGACATGACGACATGACGACATGACGAGATGACGAGATGACGAGATGACGATATGACGAGATGACGACATAACGACATGACGACATGACGACATGACGACATGACGACATGACGACATGACGACATGACGACATGACGAGATGACGAGATGACGAGATGACGAGATGACGAGATGACGAGATGACGAGATGACGAGATGACGAGATGACGAGATGACGAGATGACGAGATGACGAGATGACGAGATGACGAGATGATGAGATGATGAGATGATGAGATGATGAGATGATGAGATGATGAGATGATGAGATTATGAGATGATGAGATTATGAGATGATAAGATGATGAGATGATGAGATGATGAGATGATGAGATGACGAGATGACGAGATGACGAGATGACGAGACGACAAGATGACGAGATGACGAGATGACGAGATGACGAGATGACCAGATCACCAGATGTCCAGATAACCAGATGACGAGATGGCGAGATGACCAGATGACCACATGACCAGATGACCAGATGACCAGATGACCAGATGACCAGATGACGAGATGACGAGATGACGAGATGACGAGATGACTATATGACGAGATGACGAGATGACGAGATGACGTGATGACGAGATGACCAGATGACCAGATGACGAAATTACGAGATGACCAGGTGACCAGTTGACCAGATGACCAGATGACTAGATGACCAGCTGACCGGATGATCAGAACACCAGATGACCAGATGACCAGATGACAAGATGATGAGGAGAAGTTGAGATTACGACATGACAAGATGATGAGGAGAAGTTGAGATTACGAGATTACGAGATGATGAGATGACGGGATGACGAGTCGACGGGATGACGAGATGACGAGATTACGAGATTACGAGATGACGAAATTACGAGATCATCATCTCACGAGATGACGAGATTACGATATGATGAGATGACGCGATGACGAGATGACCAGACGATGATGAGATGACGGGATGACGAGATGACCAGATGATGACGAAATGACGATATGACGCGATGACGAGATGACCAGATGATGAAGAGATGCCGGGATGACGAAATGACAAGATGATGAGGTGACGAGATGACGAGATGACGAGATGACGAGATGACGAGATGACGCGATGACAAGATGACCGGATGAACAGATGACCAGATAAACAAATAACCAGATGACCAGATAACCAGATGACCAGATGACCAGGTTACGAGATGACCAGATGATCAGATTACGAGATGACGAGATGATGAGGAGTCGACGAGATTACGAGATGATGAGATGACCCGATGACGAGATGACCAGATGAACAGATGAGTAGATGACCAGATGACCAGATGACCAGATGACTAGATGGCCGGCTGACTGAATGACCAGATTACGAGATGACAAGATGATGAGGAGATGTCGAGATTACGAGATTACGAGATGACGCGATGACGAGATGACGAGATGACGAGATGACGAGATGACGAGATGACGAGATGACGAGATTACGAGATTACGAGATGATGGGATGACGCGATGACGAGATGACGGGATGACGAGATGACGGGATGACGAGATGAAGAGATGACGAGATGACAAAATGACGACATGACGAGATGACTAGATGACCAGATGACCAGATGTCCAGATTACGAGATCGGGGGATGATGAGGAGATGACCAGATGACCACATGACCACATGACCTGATGATCAGATGACCAGACGACCAGATAACCAGATGACCAGATGACCGGATGACTAGATGACCAGGTGACGAGATTACGAGATGACGAGATTACGAGATTACGATATGATGAGATGACGCGATGACGAGATGACCAGATGATGATGAGATCCCGGGATGACGAGATGACCAGATAATGACGAGATGACAAGATGATGAGGTGACGAGATGACGAGATGACGAGATGACGAGATGACGAGATGACGAGATGACCAGATGACCAGTTTGGGAGATGATGAGGAGATGACCAGATGACCAGATGACCAGATGACCAGATGACCAGATGACCAGATGAATAGATACCGGATGACCAGATGACCAGATGACCAGATGACCAGATGAATACATACCAGATGACCAGATGACCAGATGACCAGATGACCAGATGAATACATACCAGATGACCAGATGACCAGATGACCAGATGACCAGATGATCAGATGACGAAATTACGAGATGATGAGATGACGCGATGACAAGATGACGAGATGACGAGATGACGAGATGATGACGAGATAACAAGATGACGAGATGACGAGATGACAGGATGAAGATCTGACGAGTTGACGAGATAACGAAATGACAAGATAATGACGAGATGACGAGATGACGAGATGACGAAATGACGAGATGACGAGATGATGAGATGATGAGATGATGAGATGATGAGATGATGAGATGATGAGATGATGAGATGATGAGATGATGAGATGATGAGATGATGAGATGATGAGATCACGAGATCACGAGATCGCGAGATCACGAGTGCACGAGATGGCCAGATGACGAAAAGACAAGATGATGAGATGATGAGATTGTGACATGATGAGATGATGAGATGATGAGATGAAGCGATGACGAGATGACGAGAAGACAAGATGATGATGACATGACGAGAAGACAATATGATAATAACATGACGAGATGACGAGATGAAGAGATGACGATATGACGAGATGGCAGGATGACGAGATGACGAGATTACCAGATGATCAGATGACCAGATGACCAGATTACGAGAAGACGAGATGATGGGGAGATGTCGAGATTACGAGATTACGAGATTACGAGATTACGAGATGATAAGATGACGCGATGACAAGATGACGAGATGACGAGATGACGAGATAACAAGATGACGAGATGACGAGATGACGAGATGACCAGATGACCAAATGACCAGATGACCAGATTGGGAGATGATGAGGAGATGACCAGATAACCAGATGATCAGATGACCAGATGAATAGATACCAGATGACCAGATGACCAGATGACCAGATGACCAGATGATTAGATGATGAAATTACGAGATGACCAGATGACCAGATGACCAGATGACTAGATGACTAGATGACCAGCCGACCAGCTGACCGGATGACCAGATGACCAAATGACCACATGACTAGATTACGAGATAATGAAATGATGAGGAGATGTCGAGATTACGAGATGATGAGATGACGCGATGACGAGATGACGAGATGACGAGATGACGAAATGACGAGATGACGAGATGACGAGATGACGAGATGACGAGATGACCAGATTACGAGATCGGGGGATGATAAGGAGATGACCAGATGAATACATGACCACATGACCAGATGATCAGATGACCAGATGATCCGATGACCAGATGACCAGATGACCGGATGACTAGATGACCAGGTGACGAGATTACGAGATGACGAGATGATGGGGAGATGACGAGATTACGAGATGACGAGATGATGGGGAGATGATGAGATTACGAGATGACGAGATTACGAGATTACGATATGATGAGATGACGCGATGACGAGATGACCAGACGATGATGAGATGACGGGATGACGAGATGACCAGATGATGACGAAATGACGATATGACGTGATGACGAGATGACCAGATGATAATGAGATGCCGGGATGACGAAATGACAAGATGATGAGGTGACGAGATGACGAGATGACGAGATGACGAGATGACAAGATGACGAGATGACGAGATGACGAGATGACGAGATGACGAGATGACGCGATGACAAGATGACCGGATGAACAGATGACCAGATGAACAAATAACCAGATGACCAGATAACCGGATGACCAGATGACCAGGTTACGAGATGACCAGATGATCACATTACGAGATGACGAGATGATGAGGAGTCGACGAGATTACGAGATGATGAGATGACGCGATGACGAGATGACTAGATGAACAGATGACTAGATGACCAGATGACCAGATAACCAGATGACTAGATGGCCGGCTGACTGAATGACCAGATTACGAGATGACAAGATGATGAGGAGATGTCGAGATTACGAGATTACGAGATGACGCGATGACGAGATGACGAGATGACGAGATGACGAGATGACGAGATGACGAGATTACGAGATTACGAGATGATGGGATGACGCGATGACTAGATGACGGGATGACGAGATGACGGGATGACGAGATGAAGAGATGACGAGATGACGAGTTGACGAGATGGGTAGATGACGAGATGATGATGAAATGACGAGATGACGATATGACGAGTTGACGAGATGATGATGAAATGACGAGATGACGAAATGAAGAGATGATGACGGGATGACGAGATGACGGGATGATGACGAGATGATGACGGGATGACGAGATGACGAGATGATGACGAGATGATGACGAGATGATGACAAGATGATGACGAGATGATGACGAGATGATGACGAGATGACGAGATGACGAGATGATGATGAAATGACGAGATGACGAGATGACGAGATGACGAGATGACGAGATGACGATATGATGAGATGACGGGATGACGAGATGACGAGATGACGAGATGTCGAGATGACGAGATGACGAGATGACGAGTTGACGAGATGGCCAGATGACAAGAAAACAAGGTGACGACATGACGAGAAGACAAGATGACGATCTGACGAGTTGACGAAATGGCCAGATGACGAGATGACGAGATGATGATGAAATGAGAAGATGACGATATGACGAGATGACGAGATGACGAGATGACGAGATGACGAGATGACGAGAAGACGAGATGATGATGAGATGACGAGAAGACAAAATTATGATGAGATGACGAGAAGACAAAATTATGATGAGATGACGAGATGACGAGATGACGAAATGACGAGATGACGAGATGACGAGATGACGAGATGACGAGATGATGATGAGATGACAAGATGACGAGATAATGATGAGATGATGAGATAATGAGATAATAAGATGATGAGATGATGAAATGACAAGATAGCCAGCCAGATGACGAGCTGACAAGATGAGGAGATGACAAGATGACGACATGACGAGATGATGACAAGATGATGACGAGTCGACGAGTCGACGAGATGACGAGATGGGATGACGAGATGACGAGATGATGATGAGATGATGAGATGACAAGATCGTGATGAGATGATGAGATGATGAGATATGAGATGATAAGATGACGAGATGACGAGATGTTGATGAGATGACGAGATGTTGATGAGATGACGAGATGATGAGATGACAAGATGACGAGATGATGATGAGATGACGAGATGATGATTAGATGATGAGATGATGAGATGATGAGATGATGAGATGATGAGATGATGAGATGATGAGATGATGAGATGATGAGATGATGAGATGATGAGATGATGAGATGATGAGATGATGAGATGATGAGATGATGAGATGATGAGATGATGAGATGATGAGATGATGGGATGATGAGATGATGAGATGATGAGATGATGAGATGATGAGATGATGAGATAATGTGATGATGAGATGATGAGATAACGAGAAGACAAGATGATGATGACATGACGAGAAGACAATATCATGATGACATGACGAGATGACGAGATGAAGAGATGACGATATGACGAGATGGCAGGATGACGAGATGACGAGATGACGAGATGACCAGATGATCAGATGACCAGATGACGAGATTACGAGATGACGAGATGATGAGGAGATGTCGAGATTACGAGATTACGAGATGGTAAGATGACGCGATGACGAGATGACGAGATGACTAGATGACGAGATGACAAAATGACGTGATGAAGAGATGACGAGATGACGAGATGACCGGATGACCAGATGACCAGATGACCAGATGACCAGATGAATAGATACCAGATGACCAGATGACCAGATGACCAGATGAAAAGATACCAGATGACCGGATGACCAGATGATTACGAGATGACGAAATTACGAGATTACGAGATGACGAGATTACGAGATTATGATATGATGAGATGACGCGATAACGAGATGACCAGACGATGATGAGATGACGGGATGACGAGATGACCAGATGATGACGAAATGACGATATGACGCGATGACGAGATGACCAGATGATGATGAGATGCCGGGATGACGAGATGACAAGATAACGAGATGACGCGATGACGAGATGACCAGATGACCAGATTACGAGATGATGAGATGACGCGATGACGAGATGACCAGATGACCAGATGACCAGATGACCAGATAACCACATGACCAGATGACTAGATGAACAGATGAACAAATAACCAAATGACCAGATAACCAGATGACCAGATGATGACGAAATGACGATATGACGCGATGACGAGATGACCAGATGATGATGAGATGCCGGGATGACGAGATGACAAGATAACGAGATGACGCGATGACGAGATGACCAGATGACCAGATTACGAGATGATGAGATGACGCGATGACGAGATGACCAGATGACCAGATGACCAGATGACCAGATAACCACATGACCAGATGACTAGATGAACAGATGAACAAATAACCAAATGACCAGATAACCAGATGACCAGATGACCAGATGACCAGATGACTGGATGACCAGCTGACTGGATGACCAGATGACCAAATGACCAGATGACCAGATGACCAGTTGACCAGATGACCAGATGACCAGATGACCAGATGACCAGATTACGAGATGACTAGATGATGAGGAGATGTCGAGACTACGAGTATACGAGATAACGAGATGACGAGATGACGAGATGACGAGATAACGAGATGACGAGATAACGAGATGACGAGATAATGATGAGTTGACGAGATGATGACGAGATGATGACGAGATGAAGAGATGATGACGAGATGATGATGAGATGATGACGAAATGACGAGATGACGAGATGAGATGATGAGATGTTGACGAGATGACGAGATGACGAGACGACGCGTTGACAAGATGACGAGATGACGAGATGACGAGATGACGAGATGACGAGATGACGAGATGACGAGATGATGATGAGTTGACGACATGATGACGAGATGACGAGATGAGATCTTGACGAGATGACGAGATGACGAGATGATGCGATGACCAGATGACCAGATGACCGGATGACCAGATGACCAGGTGACGAGATTACGAGATGACGAGATGATGGGGAGATGACGAGATTACGAGATGACGAGATTACGAGATTACGAGATGACGAGATTACGAGATTACGATATGATGAGATGACGCGATGACGAGATGACCAGACGATGATGAGATGACGGGATGACGAGATGACCAGATAATGACGAAATGACGATATGACGCGATAACGAGATGACCAGATGATGATGAGATGCCGGGATGACGAGATGACCAGATAATGACGAGATGACGAGATGACGAGATGATGATGAGATGATGACGAAATGACGAGATGACGAGGTGATGACGAAATGACGTGATGACGAGATGAGATGATGAGATGTTGACGAGATGACGAGATGACGAGACGACGCGTTGACAAGATGTCGAGATGACGAGATGATGAGATGACGAGATAATGACGAGATGACGAGATGATGATGAGATGATGACGAAATGACGAGATGACGCGATGACGAGATGATGAGATAACGAGATGACGAGATGACGACATGATGACGAGATGACGAGATGAGATGATGATGAGATGTTGACGAGATGACGAGATGACGCGTCGACAAGATGACGAGATGATAAGATGACGAGATGACGAGATGACGAGATGACGAGATGACGTGATGACGAGATGACGAGATGACGAGATTACGAGATGACGATGAGATGACGCATCTCGTCATCACGAGATGACGAGATGACGAGATGACCGGATGACCAGATGACCAGATGACCAGATGACCAGATGACCAGATGACCAGATGACCAGATGACCAGATGAATAGATACCAGATGACCAGATGACCAGATGACCAGATGAAAAGATACCAGATGACCAGATGACCAGATGACCAGATGAACAGATGACGGGATGATGACGAGATGATGACGGGATGACGAGATGACGAGATGATGACGAGATGATGACGAGATGATGACAAGATGATGACGAGATGATGACGAGATGATGACGAGATGACGAGATGACGAGATGATGATGAAATGACGAGATGACGAGATGACGAGATAACGAGATGACGATATGACGAGATGACGGGATGACGAGATGACGAGATGACGAGATGTCGAGATGACGAGATGACGAGATGACGAGTTGACGAGATGGCCAGATGACAAGAAAACAAGGTGACGACATGACGAGAAGACAAGATGACGATCTGACGAGTTGACGAAATGGCCAGATGACGAGATGACGAGATGATGATGAAATGAGAAGATGACGATATGACGAGATGACGAGATGACGAGATGACGAGAAGACGAGATGATGATGAGATGACGAGAAGACAAAATTATGATGAGATGATGAGATATGAGATGACGAGATGACGAGATGACGAAATGACGAGATGACGAGATGACGAGATGACGAGATGACGAGATGATGATGAGATGACAAGATGACGAGATAATGATGAGATGATGAGATAATGAGATAATAAGATGATGAGATGATGAAATGACAAGATAGCCAGCCAGATGACGAGCTGACAAGATGAGGAGATGACGAGATGACGACATGACGAGATGATGACAAGATGATGACGAGTCGACGAGTCGACGAGATGACGAGATGGGATGACGAGATGACGAGATGATGATGAGATGATGAGATGACAAGATCGTGATGAGATGATGAGATGATAAGATGACGAGATGACGAGATGTTGATGAGATGACGAGATGATGAGATGACAAGATGACGAGATGATGATGAGATGACGAGATGATGATTAGATGATGAGATGATGAGATGATGAGATGATGAGATGATGAGATGATGAGATGATGAGATGATGAGATGATGAGATGATGAGATGATGAGATGATGAGATGATGAGATGATGAGATGATGAGATGATGAGATGATGAGATGATGAGATGATGAGATGATGAGATGATGAGATGATGAGATGATGAGATGATGAGATGATGAGATGATGAGATGATGGGATGATGAGATGATGAGATGATGAGATGATGAGATGATGAGATCATGTGATGATGAGATGATGAGATAACGAGAAGACAAGATGATGATGACATGACGAGAAGACAATATCATGATGACATGACGAGATGACGAGATGAAGAGATGACGATATGACGAGATGGCAGGATGACGAGATGACGAGATGACGAGATGACCAGATGATCAGATGACCAGATGACGAGATTACGAGATGACGAGATGATGAGGAGATGTCGAGATTACGAGATTACGAGATGATAAGATGACGCGATGACGAGATGACGAGATGACTAGATGACGAGATGACAAAATGACGTGATGAAGAGATGACGAGATGACGAGATGACCGGATGACCAGATGACCAGATGACCAGATGACCAGATGACCAGATGACCAGATGACCAGATGACCAGATGAATAGATACCAGATGACCAGATGACTAGATGACCAGATGAAAAGATACCAGATGACCAGATGACCAGATGACCAGATGAACAGATGACCAGATGGCCAGATGATCAGATGACGGCATTACGAGATGATGAGATGACGCGATGACAAGATGACGGGATGACGAGATGACGAGATGACGAGATGACGAAATGACGAGATGACGAGATGACGAGATGACGAGATTACGAGATTACGAGATGACGAGATGACGCAATGACGAGATGACGGGATGACGAGATGACGGGATGACGAGATGAAGAGATGACGAAATGAAGAGATGATGACGAGATGATGAGATGATGATGAGGTGACGAGATGACGCGATGACGATATAACGAGATGACGAAATGAAGAGTCGATGACGAGATGACGAGATGATGAAATGATGAGATGATGAGATGATGAGATCATGAGATCATGAGATGGTGAGATGATGAGATGATGAGATGATGAGATGATGAGAAGACAAGATGATGATGACATGACGAGAAGACAATATGATGATGACATGACGAGATGACGAGATGAAGAGATGACGATATGACGAGATGACAGTATGACGAGATGACGAGATGATGAGATGACCAGATGATCAGATGACCAGATGACCAGATTACGAGATGACGAGATGATGAGGAGATGTCGAGATTACGAGATTACGAGATGATAAGATGACGCGATGACAAGATGACGAGATGACGAGATGACGAGATGACGAGAGGACGAGATGACCAGATGACCAGATGACCAGATGACCAGATGACCAGATGACCAGATTGGGAGATGATGAGTCGATGACCAGATGACCAGATGACCAGATGACCAGATGACCAGATGACCAGATGACCAGATGACCAGATGATCAGATGACCAGATGACCAGATGAATAGATACCAGATGACCAGATGACCAGATGACCAGATGACCAGATGACCAGATGACCAGATGACCAGATGACCAGATGAATAGATACCAGATGACCAGATGACCAGATGACCAGATGGCCGGATGATCAGATGACGAAATTACGAGAAGATGAGATGACGCGATGACAAGATGACGAGATTACGAGATGACGAGATAACAAGATGACGAGATGACGAGATGACGATATGGCAGGATGACGATCTGACGAGTTGACGAGATGACGAAATCTCAAGATGATGACGAGATGACGAGATGACGAAATGACGGGATGACGAGATGATGATGAGGTGACGAGATGACGCGATGACGATATGACGAGATGACGAAATGAAGAGATGATGACTTGATGATGAGATGATGAGATGATGAGATGATGCGATGATGAGATGATGAGATGATGAGATGATGAGATGATGAGATGATGAGATGATGAGATCACGAGATCACGAGATCACGAGATCGCGAGATCACGAGTGCACGAGATGGCCAGATGACGAAAAGACAAGATGACGAGATGACGAGAAGACGATCTGACGAGTTGACGAGATGGCCAGATGACGAAATGTTGAGATGACCAGGAGATGTCGAGATGACGAGTTGACGACATAATGAGATAACGAGATAATGAGATGCTGAGATGATGAGATGATGAGATAATGAGATGATGAGATGATGAGATGATGAGATGATGAGATGATGAGATGATGAGATGATGAGATTGTGACATGATGAGATGATGAGATGATTAGATGATGAGATGATGCGATGACGAGATGACGAGAAGACAAGATGATGATGACATGACGAGAAGACAATATGATGATGACATGACGAGATGACGAGATTAAGAAATGACGATATGACGAGATGGCAGGATGACGAGAAGACGAGATGACCAGATGATCAGATGACCAGATGACCAGATTACGAGAAGACGAGATGATGAGGAGATGTCGAGATTACGAGATTACGAGATGATAAGATGACGCGATGACAAGATGATCAGATGACCAGATGACCAGATTACGAGAAGACGAGATGATGAGGAGATGTCGAGATTACGAGATTACGAGATGATAAGATGACGCGATGACAAGATGACGAGATGACGAGATGACGAGAACACGAGATAATAAGATGACGAGATAATAAGATGACGAGATGACGAGATGACGAGATGACCAGATGACCAGATGACCAGATGACCAGATTGGGAGATGATGAGGAGATGACCAGATGACCAGATGACCAGATGACCAGATAACCAGATGACCAGATGACCAGATGAATAGATACCAGATGACCAGATGACCAGATGACCAGATGACCAGATGACCAGATGACCAGATTTCCAGATGATTAGATGATGAAATTACGAGATGACCAGATGACCAGATGACCAGATGACAAGATGACTAGATGACCAGCTGACCGGATGACCAGATGACCAAATGACCACATGACCAGATTACGAGATAACGAAATGATGAGGAGATGTCGAGATTACGAGATGATGAGATGACGCGATGACGAGATGACGAGATGACGAGATGACGAGATGACGAAATGACGAGATGACGAGATGACGAGATGACGAGATGACGAGATGACGAGACGACGAGATGTCGAGATGACGAGATGACAAGATGACGAGATGACGTGATGACGAGATGACGAGATTACGAGATTGAGATATGATGAGAAGACGCGATGACGAGATGACCAGATGATGATGAGATGACGGGATGACGACATGACCAGATGATGACGAAATGACGCGATGATGAGATGATCAGATGATGATGAGATGCCGGGATGACGAGATGACCAGATAATGACGAAATGACAAGAAAACGAGAAAACGCGATGACGAGATGACCAGATCACCAGATGACCAGATAATCAGATGATGCGATGGCAAGATGACCAGATGACCGGATGACTAGATGACCAGGTGACGAGATTACGAGATTACGAGATTATGATATGATGAGATGACGCGATAACGAGATGACCAGACGATGATGAGATGACGGGATGACGAGATGACCAGATGATGACGAAATGACGATATGACGCGATGACGAGATGACCAGATGATGATGAGATGCCGGGATGACGAGATGACAAGATAACGAGATGACGCGATGACGAGATGACCAGATGACCAGATTACGAGATGATGAGATGACGCGATGACGAGATGACCAGATGACCAGATGACCAGATGACCAGATAACCACATGACCAGATGACTAGATGAACAGATGAACAAATAACCAAATGACCAGATAACCAGATGACCAGATGACCAGATGACCAGATGACTAGATGACCAGCTGACTGGATGATTAGATGACCAAATGACCAGATGACCAGATGACCAGTTGACCAGATGACCAGATGACCAGATGACCAGATGACCAGATGACCAGATGACCAGATGACCAGTTTACGAGATGAAAAGATGATGAGGA
Source organism: Dyspetes luteomarginatus (assembly GCA_963669185.1). Lineage (NCBI taxonomy): Eukaryota > Metazoa > Arthropoda > Insecta > Hymenoptera > Ichneumonidae > Dyspetes > Dyspetes luteomarginatus. The sequence continues at coordinate 14,932,863 of OY769903.1, read as the reverse complement.
GATGTCGAGATTACGAGATGACGAGATGACGAGATGACGAGATGACGAGTTGACGAGATGACGAGATGACGAGATGACGAGTTGACGAGATGACGAGATGACGAGATGACGAGATGATGACGAGATGAACAGATGACCAGATAAACAAATAACCAGATTACCAGATAACCAGATGATTAGATGACCAGATGACAAGATGACCAGATGACCAGATGACCAGATTACGAGATGACCAGATGATGAGGAGATGACGAGATCACGAGATGATGAGATGACGCCATGACGAGATGACCAGATGACCAGATGACCAAATGACCAGATGACCAGATGACTAGATGACCAGCTGACTGGATGACCAGATGACCAGATGACCAGATGACCAAATGACCAGATGACTAGATGACCAGCTGACTGGATGACCAGATGACCAGATGACGAGATGACCAGATGACCAGATGACCAGATGACCAGATGACCAGATGACCAGATTACGAGATGACAAGATGATGAGGAGATGTCGTGATTACGAGATTACGAGATGACGAGATGACGAGATGATGATGAGTTGACGAGATGATGACGAGATGATGACGAGATGACGAGATGACGAGATGATGACGAGATGATGACGAGATGACGAGATGACGAAATGATGACGAAATGACGAGATGACGAGATGAGATGATGAGATGATGATGAGATGTTGACGAGATGACGAGATGACGAGATGACGAGATGACGAGATGACGCGTTGACAAAATGACGAGATGACGAGATGATAAGATGACGAGATGACGAGATGACGAGATGACGAGCTGACGAGATGACGAGATGACGAGATAACGAGATGACGAGATAACGAGATGACGATGAGATGACGCATCTCGTCATCACGAGATGGCGAGATGACGAGATGAGGAGATGACGAGATGGCGAGATGACGAGATGAGGAGATGACGAGATGACGAGATGACGAGATGACGAGATGACGAGGTTACGAGATGATGAGATGATGCGATCACGAGATGACCAGATGATAATGACATGACGGGATGACGAGATGACGAGATGGCGAGCTGACGAGATGACGAGAACACGATATGACCAGATGACTAGATGACCAGACGACCAGATGACCAGATGGACAGATGACCAGATGACCAGATGACCAGATGACCGGATGACCAGATGACCAGATTACGAGGTGATAAGGAGATGGGGAGAATACGAGGTTACGAAATTACGAGATGACACGATGACGAGATGACCACATGATGATGAGATGACGGGATGACGAGATGACCAGATGACCAGATGACTAGATGACCACATGACCACAAGACCAGATTACCAGATGAGCACATGACCACATGACCAGATGACCGGATGATTAGATGACCAGATGACCAAATAACCAGATGGCCAGATGACCAGATGACCAGATCACCAGATAACAAGATGACGAGATGACGAGATGACGAGATGACTAGATGACGAGATGACAAGATCACGAGATGACCAGATGACCAGATGACCAGATGACCATATAACCAGATGACCAGATTACGAGGTGATGAGGAGATGAGGAGATTACGAGGTTACGAAATTACGAGATGATGAGATGACGCGATGACGAGATGACCAGATGATGATGAGATGCCGGGATAACGAGATGACCAGATGACCAGATGACCAGATGACCACATGACCGCAAGACCAGATGACCAGATGACCACATGACCACATGACCAGATGACCAGATGACCAGATGACTAGATGACCAGATAACCAGATGACCAGATGACCAGATTACCAGATAACAAGATGACGAGATGACGAGATCACGAGATCACGAGATGACTAGATGACGAGATGATGAGATGACGAGATGACCAGATGACCAGATGACCAGATGACCAGATGACCAGATCACGAGATGATGAGGAGATTACGAAATTACGAGATGATGAGATGACGCGATGACGAGATGACCAGATGATGATGAGATGACGGGATGACGAGATGACCAGATGAACAGATGACCAGATGACCAGATGACGAGATGACCAGATGACCAGGTAACCAGATGACCAGATGACCAGTTGACCAGATGACCAGATAACTAGATGACCGATGACCACATGAACAGATGACCAGATGAGTAGATGACCAGATGACCAGATGATCAGATGACCAGATGACGAGATGACCAGATGACCAGATGACCAGATGACCAGATGACCAGATTACGAGATGACAAGATGATGAGGAGATGATCAGATGACCAGATGACCACATGACCACATGACCAGATGACCAGATAACCAGATGACCAGATGACCAGTTAACCAGATGACCAGATAACTAGATGACCGATGACCACATGAACAGATGACCAGATGAGTAGATGACCAGATGACCAGATGATCAGATGACCAGATGACCAGATGACCAGATGACCAGATGACCACATGACCACATGACCAGATGACCAGATAACCAGATGACCAGATGACCAGTTGACCAGATGACCAGATAACTAGATGACCGATGACCACATGAACAGATGACCAGACGAGTGGATGACCAGATGACCAGATGATCAGATGACCAGATGACCAGATGACCAGATGACCAGATGACCAGATGACCAGATGACCAGATAACGAGATGACGAGATGACGAGATGACGAGATGACTAGATGACGAGATAACGAGATGACGAGAAGACGAGATGACCAGATGACCAGATGACCAGATGACCAGATGACCAGATTACGAGATGACAAGATGATGAGGAGATGTCGAGATTCCGAGATTACGAGATGACTAGATGACGAGATGACGAGATGACGAGATGACGAGATGACGAGATGACGAGATGACGAGATGACGAGATGATGAGATGATGACATGACAAGATGATGATGAGATGATGACGAAATGACGAGATGCCGAGATGAGATGATGAGATGTTGACGAGACGACGAGATGACGAGATGACGAGATGATGAGATGACGAGATGATGACGAGATGACGAGATGACGAGATGATGACGAGATGACGAGATGACGAGATGAGATGATGATGAGATGTTGACGAGATGACGAGATGACGAGATGACGAGATAACGAGATGACGAGATAACGAGATGACGCATCTCTTCATCACGAGATGGCGAGATGACAAGATGACAAGGTGACGAGATGACGAGATGATGACGAGATTTTTTTTTTTTTTTTTTTAATCATTGAGGACGTCGAATTCTTCATAAAGACACCCAGATTACGGTGGGTAGTGTCAGATTTCTACTGACTTAGTCGAACCTCCTCTACGCCTAGCAACCCACACCGGAAACCGCTTTCGCATTACTTCAGTGTGGGCGCTGTCTATGGCCTTTCACCGACCAGTTCTAATATAGGACTCCTTCCCCTCGATTATATGCCTCAACGTGCTATATGTCAATTGCCAGCTTTCCTGGCTTTGCGTGAGGTTGCCAGTCAGGCTGTCCATGTCGAAGGACTTCCCCGTCGCTCGTGTATATTCCTCCCTGCTGTCCTCCCATTTCTCGCAGTCGAACTTTGTGTGTTCGGCGTCATCTTCCGTGCCGCAGTACAGGCAAAGGCTTGTATCGGCTCTCTTTCTAGCGTGGAGGAACTTTTTGAAGCACCCATGCCCAGAAAGAGCCTGCGTGAGGTAGTAATCTACCTCGCCGAATGGCCGGTTCAACCAAGTCTCAATATTTGGTATGAGTTGGTGGGTCCAGCGGCCGTGCTGTCCTCGGTCCCAGCTCTCTTGCCATTTTTCCATCCGGAGCTTCTTCGCTTCCCCTCCTTCGCGGCCTTCATACTCAGCAGTCCTCTCCTCCGCCATCAGATCGATCGGCGGCAATCCGGCCATCACCCCCGCCGCATCTGCTGAGATCGTTCTGTAGGCGCTGCAGATCCTGATGAGTTTCCCTCTCTGAGTTCTTGTGAGCATCCTGCATACTCTCTGGCTTTTCCTCCGCTTGCTCCAGATTGGCGAAGCATACAAGATTTGAGAGTGTACAACACTCGAAAGGACTTTCCTCTTCGATGCTCTAGGGCCTCCTATATTGGGCACTATGCCCGATAGGTCCGTGACTGTCCTTTCCGCCTTCTGCAGGGTCTTGTCCAAGTGAGTGTAAATTTCAGCTTGGTGTCTAACCATACGCCGAGGTATTTGATGGCTAGACTGAGATCCACTCTTGCTCCGTCGACGAGGGAATGTATCGGTGCGACCTTCCTTTTCTTTGTGAGTAGCACGGCCTCCGTCTTCTCAGGAGCTAGCTCGAGTCCCTTGCTGCGCATCCAGTTCGCGACTCTGGCCAGTGCCGTATTCGCCTCGCTCATTAAGAGCTCCTCCGTCTTGGCGACCACTGACATTGCAACATCGTCTGCGAAGCCTGTGAGAGTCACCTCGTCTGGAAGTTCCAACTCATCCAGCAGCTCGTCGTACGGGATATCCCAAAGGGTTGGCCCCATTACCGATCGCTGCGGAATTCCACTACTGACCGCTCTCTCCGCTGTTGCGCCTTCCGCTTCAAGGGAGATCGTTCTCTCTGAGAGGTACGATGCCAGTATTGTGATCGTACCTTCGTCAAACCCTTTCTTTCTTGTAGCCTCGAGGATTACTTGCCAGGGTACGCTGTTGAAGTCATTCCTAACATCCAGGGTAATAACTGCGCAGAGTCCCCTGTTCCTGCTTGCGTAGTTACCTGCCTCCTCTGCAAAACTGATCACTCTCTACTTCTGTAGTTCCTCCTTGAGTCGAGCCAGCAGCAGCTACTCATACAGCTTACCTTCTACATCCAGGAGACATACGGGTCTATACGATGACGGCTCATCTATTGGCTTTTTCCCCTTCTTGAGTAGAATGAGCGTTGCTTTTTTCCACTGCTTTGGGAAGCATCTTTCCTTTGCCAGGCGATTATATACGCTAAGGACGTACCCTGGCGTCTCTTTCACGAGCTTCTTCAGGATTATCGCTAGGATTTTCCCTGGCCCTGGGGCCTTATTGATTTTCAGCCTGTCGCAGGCTTTGCGCAGTTCGAGCGCGGTGAAATGTGCAAATTCTGCTGCTGTAGCGCACCGGAAACTGACCGGCTCGTGAGTCGGAAAGAGTCGGTCAGCTATCTTCTCTGTGAGCGCCATGGAGAGCGTTGATCTGGGCGGGAAGCCCGTCGCTCTCTTCATAACTATCTGGTAACCGTCTCTCCAGATATCCTTGTCTACGTCGTTGCAGATCGCCTTCCAGGATTCTCGTTTGGCTTTCTTGATACTGCCTTGGAGTCGGTGTTTCGATACCATGTAGTCGTCCCACTTCTGCTGGCGTGTTTCTGGCGAGTCTCTCCTGGCCCCCCTTGTGTAGATTCGTCTATGCTTATTGCACTCCTTCCGAATATTCGCGATTTCGTCGCTCCACCAATAAACGGGGGGTTTGCGTTTCCGAGATAACTTTCTGGGCATCGCTCTGTCACTGATGCTAGACAGCGTTCGGCTAAATCCTTTGCAGGATGTTGTGTCGCTGTCAGCCGCGATCTCCCCAACTGCTCTTTTCAGCTCTGGTACATCCACCTTCTTGTGGTTCCAGCCAGCACAGGCTGCCCTCCTCTGCGGTGGCGTATTAGCGGTTTCAAACACTGCTAGGTTGTATTTGTGGTCACTCAGCGACTCTTCACTGAGGACTTTCCAGTGGACAATACTCCCTATGACATCCTCTGTGGTAATAGTAAGGTCTAGTATGGAAGACTGTCCGAGTCTCTGTAAACTTGGGCTATCTCCGGTGTCAGCAATCACTAGCGCATTTTCTGCTAGCCATCCCGTCACTACTTCGCCCCTGGTGTCTGTGAAGCTCATGTCCCACTGCGGTGACTTAGCGTTGAAGTCTCCTGTAATGACCGCCGCTTCCTTGCAGGACCGAATGCGCTCGCTGATCTGTCGTAGGGAGTCTTCGAGCTCTTGTATTTCCCTGTTTCCAGAGAAGCAGCAGCTGTAGTACGTGCAGCCTGCTATTGTCACGTAGGAGAAGCCATCCCCGTCGCCTTGGCCTGTCACCACTAGGCTATCATCCAATACTTTGATGGCGCTGTCGATCCTGCTGTCGTAGAACCAGTCTTGTCGTCCGCTGAGAGCTAATTTGTTGGGCTCGCTCACCAGGAGAACACTTGCGTCAAGCTTCCGACCAGTGTAGAGAGCCATGTCAAGGGCCGGTCGGCTTCGGTTGGTATTGACCTGTAGGAGCTTCATTATCGATGGCCTGTCCTCCATGTCGCATTCGCGGGCCGTGCTTTTGTGCATCCCGCGTGGCCAGTCTGGGCCCCGGTCAGTTTGCAGTGGACGCAGTATGCAGTGTTGGTACAGCTCGCTGCCCTGTGCCCGTCCTTACCGCACCTCCGACAGAGGTTCTCTCTGTCCGGCCCTTTGCACTGGGCTTTTGTGTGCCCGCAGTCCCAGCACCTGAAGCACTTCAGCTCTGGCTTCCTTTCTACCACTCGGCATATCAGCCAGTCGATTTTTATTTTGCTCAATTTAATGAGCTCCCTGGCTACACTTTCTCCTGCAATCACGGTGATGTTGCACTTACCTCCATAAGCAGGTCTGCGGGCTCTCAGTTCGAAGGCGCTTGGGTTGGCTGCAGTTGCTTGCGTTATAGCGTCCCTCACTTCGTCCTCTGTCCTGCCATCGTCGATATCTCTTATGTGCAGCACCCGTTTGCTAGCAAGCAGTGACGTGGTAGCGCCGGTGACGCCTCTTTCGATAGCCTCTTTGAGAGCCTGAGCTTTCTCAGCTCCATTTCTCACTGTGACCAGTACTTCACCATTCTTGGTCTTCCGGATCGCCCTGACTTCGGCGCCGACGTGGTCGGGGTTCACTGCCTGCTTCATCGTCTTTGGGGTCTCTGCAAATGACTTGCCTACGATTTTTACGAGCACAGCTTCCTGTTTGCCTGCTCTCTCCGTGTTTGTGGCACCTCTGTCGATTGGTGGTCTCTTTTCCCTGCTCTCTGGGTCCAGGATGCCCCGAAAGAAGGTGATTTGCGTCCCTGAGTCGGCGAAGATAAAGCTGAAAATCCTCTTCAAGAATGAGCCAAGAGCCCCGTCCGCATCGGGCAACGCTACGGTGGCCTCCGTCATTTGGGAGATCTTCTCCTTGACATCCATTACCGCCTGGAAGATGTCCCTCACATCTATGTCATCTGCGGCGCTGTCTGCGATGACGGGATAGAGAATCTCTCTGGTCAACTGCGACATTGTACCCTTTTCATCAGGGTAGCCCAGAGTTTGGGTCATGATTGCCACTTCACCTGGGTTCTTTTTTTGCCTCAGGAGGCCATCCGTGCCGCCAAACTTGTCTATGGCTTGCCTGATTCTTTTGTTCCCAGCTTGCAGCAAATTGTCGCAGGGCAGAATGGTCACCGACTCCATTGGAGCTTCCCACACGGGCCTTCCGTCTGTCCGGGGCTTGACGAAAATACCCTCGTCCCACAAAGAGTCTTGCAGCTCAGAGAAGGCCTCGAGAGTTCCATCCCCTTTCGCTGATTGCCTCTTCTCAAAGAGCTATTGGGCTTTCCGGCACTCTTTACATTTCGCTGAGTCTGCGTTTCGGGCAGCAGGGCCAGGGCCTTTCCCGATTTCGCCGGCATTGATTTGCCTTCGTAGTAAGGCAATTTCGCGAGCCTGCTCCTGAATAACCTTATCTTTTTCAGCGATGTCAATCACTTCATCTTCCAGCCAGCACTCGAGGGCCTCATCCTGAAGCTGTTCAGCCTGGAAGGATAGTTTGGAACTGAGCTCTTTAATCTCCCGCTTAGCATTGTAGGACTCCTTGACTGCCACTTCCAACGCGCCGATATTCCTGCACATCGTGTCGACGATTTTCTTGGCTGGTGTCCTCTTCTGTGCACCTACGTCCTTCTTCCGAGCCGGTGGGTCTTCCCCCCTCTAACGTTTGTTCGGATGCCCAATCGGGGGGACTTCTGGGGTCCCAATCTCTGGGAGGGACTGTGTGCGTGCCAGCGTAGGGGGCTCCAGCCTCGCTAGGAAGCGAGGAAGGCGCATTCGGGCCGCCTTGTTTCCAGTAGTTTCAGGGGCCGGGTCAACCACCTCCATAATTTCGCAGTCCTTTGATGACGGTCCAGCGCTGCCTGCATTACCACAGCTGGCCTAGACCGGTACTGGGGTATCCCCCCCCCCTGCACCGTAACCGGTTTTCCCTTTTCGATTCTCCGCATGGTTGATTTCTTTTCGGGGTTCCTTCCCCTATCCTGTTTGGTCCGCGGGGGGTATTTTTAGTTGCCCTCCTGCCCGCCATATCTGACGGGCGTTCCCCTATCCGCCAGCTGGGGACGCGCCATGTAAGGGATCCAGGCTCCCCCTGTGGAAGATGACGAGATACGAGATGACGAGATGACGAGATGACGAGATGACGAGATGACGAGATGACAAGATGACGAGATGACGAGATGACGAGATGACGAGATGACGAGATGACGAGATGACGAGATGACGAGATGACTAGATAAAGAGATGACGAGATGACGAGATGACCAGATGACCAGATGATGAGCTGATGAGATGACGAGATGACGAGATGACGAGATGATGATGAGATGACGAGATGAGAAGATGACGAGATGACGAGATGACGAGATGACGAGATGACGAGATGACGAGATGACGAGATGACGAGATGACAAGATGACGAGATGATGAGATGACGAGATGACGAGATGACGAGATGACGAGATGACGACATGATGAGATAACGAGATGACGAGATGGTGAGATGACGAGATGACGAGACGACGAGATGATGAGATGACGAGGTGATGACGAGATGATGACGAGATGACGAGATGACGCGATGACAAGATGACGGGTTGACAAGATGACGAGATGACAAGATGACGAGATGACGAGATGACGAGATGACGAGATGACAAGATGACGAGATGACGAGATGACGAGATGACGAGATGACGAGATGACAAGATGACGAGATGACGAGATGACGAGATGACGAGATGATGAGATGACGAGATGAAAAGATGATAAGATGACGAGATGACGAGATGGTGATGAGATGATGAGATAACGAGATGACGAGATGATGATGAGATGACGAGATGACGAGATGACGAGATGATGATGAGATGACGAGATGACGAGATGAGATGATGAGATGATGATGAGATGTTGACGAGATGACGAGATGATGATGAGATGACGAGATGTCGAGATGATGCGATGACGAAATGACGAGATGATGATGAGATGACGAGATGACGAGATGATGAACTGACGAGATGACGAGATGACGAGACGATGAGATGATGACGAGATGACGAGATGACGCGATGACAAGATGACGAGTTGACGAGATGACGAGATGACAAGATGACGAGATGACGAGATGACGAGATGACGAGATGACGAGATGGCGAGATGACGAGATGACAAGATGACGAGATGACGAGATGACGAGATGACGAGATGACGAGATGACGAGATGACGAGATGACGAGATGACGAGATGACGAGATGACGAGATGATGAGATGACGAGATGAAAAGATGATGAGATGACGAGATAAAAAGATGATGATGAGATGACGAGATGGTGATGAGATGACGAGATGATGATGAGATAACGAGATGACGGGATGATGATGAGATGACGAGATCACGAGATGACGAGATGATGACGAGACGATGACGAGATGACGAGATGACGACATGATGACGAGAAGACGAGATGAGATGATGAGATGATGAGATGATGTTGAGATGTTGACGAGTTGACTAGATGACGAGATGACGAGATGACGAGATGACGCGATGACGAGATGACGAGATGACGAGATTACGAGATAATGAGATGACGAGATAATGAGATGAAGAGATCACGAGATGACGGGATAACGAGATGACGATGAGATGACGCATCTCGTCATCACGAGATGGCGAGATGACGAGATGAGGAGATGACGAGATGAGGAGATGACGAGATGAGGAGATGACGAGATGAGGAGATGACAAGATGAGGAAATGACGAGATGACGAGATGACGAGATGGCGAGATGACGAGATGAGATGATGAGATGTTGACGAGATGACGAGATGACGAGATGACGAGATGACGAGATGACGAGATAACGAGATGACGAGATAGTGAGATGACGAGATGACGAGACGACGAGATGACGAGATGACGAGATGATGACGAGGTGATGACGAGATGATGACGCGATGACGAGATGATGAGATGACGCGATGACAAGATGACGAGATGACAAGATGACGAGATGACGAGATGACGAGATGACGAGATGACGATGAGATGTTGACGAGATGACGAGATGACGAGATGGCGCGATGACGAGATGACGAGTTGACAAGATGACGAGATGACGAGATGATGATGAGATGACGAGATGATGATGAAATGACGAGATGATGATGAGATGACGAGATAATGATGAGATGAGATGACGAGATAATGATGAGATGGCGACATGACGAGATGGGGAGATGACGAGGTGACGCGATGACAAGATGACGAGATGACGGAATGACGAGATGACGAGATGACGAGATGACGAGATGATGAGATGACGAGATGACGAGATGACGAAATGATGACGAGATGACGAGATGATGATGATATAATGACGAGATGACGAGATGATGTCGAGATGACGAGATGACGAGATTACGAGATAATGAGATGACGAGATAATGAGATGAAGAGATAACGAGATGACGGGATAACGAGATGACGATGAGATGACGCATCTCGTCATCACGAGATGGCGAGATGACGAGATGACGAGATAACGAGATGACGATGAGATGACGCATCTCGTCATCACGAGATGGCGAGATGACGAGATGAGGAGATGACGAGATGAGGAGATGACGAGATGAGGAGATGACAAGATGAGGAAATGACGAGATGACGAGATGACGAGATGGCGAGATGACGAGATGAGATGATGAGATGTTGACGAGATGACGAGATGACGAGATGACGAGATGACGAGATGACGAGATGACGAGATAACGAGATGACGAGATAACGAGATGACGAGATAGTGAGATGACGAGATGACGAGACGACGAGATGACGAGATGACGAGATGATGACGAGGTGATGACGAGATGATGACGCGATGACGAGATGATGAGATGACGCGATGACAAGATGACGAGATGACAAGATGAGGAGATAACGAGATGACGAGATGACGAGATGACGATGAGATGTTGACGAGATGACGAGATGACGAGATGGCGCGATGACGAGATGACGAGATGACGAGATGATGAGATGACGAGATGATGAGATGACGCGTTGACAAGATGACGAGATGACGAGATGACGAGATGATAAGATGACGAGATGATGAGATGACGACATGACGAGATGACGAGATGACGAGATGACGAGATAACGAGATGATGAGATGACGAGATGACGAGATGGCGACATGACGAGATGACGAGATGACGAGATGACGAGATGACGAGATGATGAGATGACGAGATGACGAGTTGACGAGATGACGAGATGACAAGATGACGAGACGATGATGAGATGACGAGATGACGAAATGACGAGAGGACTATGAGATGACGAGATGACGACATAACGAGATGACGAGATGATGAGATAAGGAGATGATGAGATGACGAGATGACGAGATGACGAGATGATGATGAGATGACGAGATGATGATGAAATGACGAGATAATGATGAGATGACGAGATAATGATGAGATGAGATGACGAGATAATGATGAGATGGCGACATGACGAGATGAGGAGATGACGAGGTGACGCGATGACAAGATGACGAGATGACGGAATGACGAGATGACGAGATGACGAGATGACGAGATGATGAGATGACGAGATGACGAGATGACGAGATGACGAAATGATGACGAGATGACGAGATGATGATGATATAATGACGAGATGACGAGATGATGTCGAGATGACGAGATGACGAGATTACGAGATGACGAGATGACGAGATTACGAGATGACGAGATTACGAGATGACGAGATTACGAGATGACGAGATTACGAGATGACGAGATTACGAGATGACGAGATTACGAGATGACGAGATTACGAGATGACGAGATTACAAGATGACGAGATTACGAGATGATGATGAGATGACGAGATGACGAGATGATGAACTGACGAGATGACGAGATGACGAGATGACGAGATAACAAGATGACGAGATGACAAGATGAAGAGATGACGAGATGGCAAGATGACGAGACGACGAGATGACGAGATGACGAGATGACGAGATGTCGAGATGACGAGATGACGAGATGACGAGATGACGAGATGACGAGATGACGAGATGACGAGATGACGAGATGACGAGATGACGAGATGACGAGATGACGGGATGACGAGATGACGCGATGACTAGATGACGAGATGAAGAGATGACGAGATTACAAGACAACGGGATGACGAGATGACGAGATAACAAGATGACGAGATGACAAGATGAAGAGATGACGAGATGGCGATATGACGAGACGACGAGATGACGAGATGACGAGATGACGAGATGACGAGATGTCGAGATTACGAGATGACGAGATGACGAGATGACGAGATGACGAGATGATAAGATGACGAGATGACGAGATGGTGTAAGATGACGAGATGACGAGATGACGAGATGATAAGATGACGAGATGACGAGATGGTGTAAGATGACGAGATGACGAGATGAGATGACGGGATGTTGATGAGATGTTGACGAGATGACGAGATGACGAGATGATCACGAGATGACGAGATGATGATGTGATGTCGAGATGATTACGAGATGACGAGATGATGATAAGATGACGAGATGATGATGAGATGACGAGATGACGAGATGATGATAAGTAGACGAGATGATGATGAGATGACGAGATGACGAGATGACGAGATGATGATGAGATAAAGACATAACGGGATGACGAGGTCACAATGAGATGACGCATCTCGTCATCACGAGATGACGAGATGACGAGATGACGAGATGACGAGATGATGATGAGATGACGAGATGACGATGAATCGACGAGATGACGAAATGACGAGATGACGATGAGACGACGAGATGACGACATAACGAGATGACGACATGACGAGATGACGAGATGACGAGATGACGAGATGACGAGATGACGAGATGACGAGATGACGAGATGACGAGATGACGAGATGACGAGATGACGAGATGACGAGATGACGGGATGACGAGATGACGCGATGACTAGATGACGAGATGAAGAGATGACGAGATTACAAGACAACGAGATGACGAGATGATGAAATGACGAGATGACGAAATGACGGGATGACGAGATGACGAGATAACAAGATGACGAGATGACAAGATGAAGAGATGACGAGATGCCGATATGACGAGACGACGAGATGACGAGATGACGAGATGACGAGATGACGAGATGTCGAGATGACGAGATGACGAGATGACGAGATGACGAGATGACGAGATGATAAGATGACGAGATGACGAGATGGTGTAAGATGACGAGATGACGAGATGAGATGACGGGATGTTGATGAGATGTTGACGAGATGACGAGATGACGAGATGATCACGAGATGACGAGATGACGAGATGATGATAAGATGACGAGATGACGATGAATCGACGAGATGACGAAATGACGAGATGACGAAGAGATGACGAGATGACGACATAACGAGATGACGACATGACGAGATGGCGAGATGACGAGATGACGAGATGACGAGATGACGAGATGACGAGATGACGAGATGACGAGATGACGAGATGACGAGATGACGAGATGACGAGATGACGAGATGACGAGATGACGAGATGACGAGATGACGAGATGACGAGATGACGAGATGACGAGATGACGAGATGACGGGATGACGAGATGACGCGATGACAAGATGACGAGATGAAGAGATGACGGGAGGACGAGATGATGATGAGATGATGACGAGATGATGACGAGATGATGACGAGATGATGACGAGATGATGACGGGATGATGACGAGATGATGACGAGATGACGAGATGATGATGAGATGACGAGATGACGAGATGATGACGAGATGACGAGATGATGACGGGATGACGAGATGATGATGAGATAATGACGAGATGACGAGATGATGTCGAGATGACGAGATTACGAGATGATGATGAGATGACAAGATGATGATGAGATGACGAGATGACGAGATGATGAAATGACGAGATGACGCAATGACAAGATGACGAGATGACGAGAGGACGAGAAGATGACGAGATGATGAGATGACGAGATGACGAAATGACGAGATGACGCGATGACGAGATTATGAGATTACGAGATTACGAGATTACGAGATTACGAGATCACGAGATCATGATTAGATGACGAGATGATGATGAGATAATGATGAGATGACGAGATGATGATGAGATGACGAAATGATGGTGAGATGACGAGATGATGATGAGATGACGAGATGATGATGAAATGGCGAGATGACGAGATAAGGAGATGACGAGATAACGCGATGACAAGATGACAATATGACGAGATGACGAGATGATGACATGACGAGATGATGATGAGATGACGAGATGATGATGAGATGACGAGATGACGAGATGACAGGATGACGAGATGACGAGATGACGAGATGACGAGATGATGATGAGATGACGAGATGACGAAATGACGAGATGACGAGATGACCAGATGACGAGATGACGAGATGACGATATGACGAGATGACGATGAGATGACGAGATGACGAACCGACGAGATGACGATGAGATGACGAGATGACGACATAACGAGATGACGAGATGACGAGATGATGATGAGATGACGAGATGATGATGAGATGACGAGATGATGATGAGATGATGATGAGATGACGAGATCATGATGAAATGGCGAGATGACGAGATAAGGAGATGACAGGATGACGCGATGACAAGATGACAAAATGACGAGATGACGAGATGATGACATGACGAGATGATGACATGACGAGATGATGATGAAATGACGAGATGACGAAATGACGAGATGACGAGATGACGAGATGACGAGATGACGAGATGACGAGATGATGACATGACGAGATGATGACATGACGAGATGATGACGAGATGACGAGATGACAGGATGACGAGATGACGAGATGACGAGATGATGACGAGATGATGATGAGATGACGAGATAACGAAATGACGAGATGACGAGCTGATGACGAGATGACGAGATGATGACGAGATGACGAGATGACGCGATGATAATGATATAATGACGAGATGACGAGATGATGATGAGATGACGAGATGACGAGATGATGAAATGACGAGATGACGCGATGACAAGATGACGAGATGACGAGAGAACGAGATGATGACGGGATGACGAAATGACGAGATGACGCGATGACAAGATGACGGGATGACGAGATGACGAGATGACAAGATGACGAGATGGAGAGATGATGATGAGATCACGAGATGGTGATGAGATGACGAGATGATGATGAGATAACAAGATGACGAGATGATGATGAGATGACGAAATCACGAGATGGCGAGATGATGATGACATGCCGAGATGACGAGATCAGATGATTAGATGTTGACGAGATGACGAGATGACGAGATGACGAGATGATGAGATGACGAGATGACGAGATGACGAGATGCAGCGATGACGAGATGACGGGATGACGCGATGAAAAGATGACGAGATGACGAGATGAAGAGATGACGAAATGACGAGATGACGAGATGACGAGATGACGAGATGACGAGATGACAAGATGACGAGATGACGAGATGACGAGATGACGAGATGACGAGATGACGAGGTGACGACATGACGAGATTACGAGATGACGAGATGACGAGATGACGAGATGACAAGATGACGAGATGACGAGATGACGAGATGATGAGCTGATGAGATGACGAAATAACGAGATGATGAGATGATGAGATGACGATGAGATGACGAGATAACAAGATGATGAGATGATAAGATGACGATGAGATGACGAGATGATGACGAGATGACGAGATGATGAGATGACGAGAACACGAGATGACGAGATGACGAAATGACGAGATGACGAGATAACGAGATGACGAGATCACAATGAGATGACGCATCCCGTCATCACGAGATGACGAGATGACGAGATGATGAGATGACGAAATGACAAGATGACGAGATGACAAGATGACGAGATGACGAGATGACGAGATGATGAGATGACGAGATGACGAGATGATGAGATGATGATGAGATGACGAGATGGTGATGAGATAACGAGATGATAAGATGACGAGATCACGAGATGACGAGATGATGATGAGATGCCGAGATGACGAGATGAGATGATGAGATGTTGACGAGATGACGAGATGACGAGATGACGAGATGACGAGATGACGAGATAACGAGATGACGAGATCACAATGAGATGACGCATCCCGTCATCACGAGATGACGAGATGACGAGATGATGAGATGACGAAATGACGAAATGATGATGAGATGAGGACATAACGAGATGACGACATGACGAGATGACGAGATGACGACATAACGGGATGACGACATAACGAGATGACGACATGACGAGATGACGAGATGACGAGATGACGAGATGACCAGATGACGAGATGACGAGATGACGAGATGACGCGATGACAAGATGACGAGATGACGAGATGACGAGATGACGAGATGACAACATGACGAGATGGAGAGATGATGATGAGATCACGAGATGGTGATGAGATGACGAGATGATGATGAGATAACAAGATGACGAGATGATGATAAGATGACGAGATCACGAGATGGCGAGATGATGATGACATGCCGAGATGACGAGATTCGATGATGAGATGATGATGAGATGTTGACGAGATGACGAGATGACGAGATGACGAGATGATGAGATGACGAGATGACGAGATGACGAGATGCAGCGATGACGAGATGACGGGATGACGCGATGAAAAGATGACGAGATGACGAGATGACGAGATGAAGAGATGACGAAATGACGAGATGACCACATGACGAGATGACGAGATGACGAGATGACGAGATGACGAGATGACGAGATGACGAGATGACGAGATGACGAGATGACGAGATGACGAGATGACGAGATGACGAGATGACGAGATGACGAGATGACGAGATGACGAGGTGACGACATGACGAGACGACGAGACGACGAGATGACGAGATGACGAGATGACGAGATGACGAGATGTCGAGATGATGAGATGACGAGATGACGAGATGATGAGATGACGAGATGACAAGATGGTGTAAGATGACGAGATGACGAGATGAGATGACGAGATGATGATGAGATGTTGACGAGATGACGAGATGACGAGATGATCACGAGATGACGAGATGATGATGAGATGTCGAGATGATGACGAGATAACGAGATGATGATGAGATGACGAGATGATGATGAGATGACGAGATCACGAGATGACGAGGTGATGATAAGTAGACGAGATGATGATGAGATGACGAGATGACGAGATGACGAGATGATGATGAGATAAAGACATAACGGGATGACGAGATCACAATGAGATGACGCATCTCGTCATCACGAGATGACGAGATGACGAGATGATGATGAGATGACGAGGTGACGATGAATCGACGAGATGACGAAATGACGAGATGACGATGAGATGACGAGATGACGACATAACGAGATGACGACATGACGAGATGACGAGATGACGACATAACGAGATGACGACATGACGAGATGACGAGATGACGAGATGACGAGATGACGAGATGACGAGATGACGAGATGACGAGATGACGAGATGACGAGATGACGGGATGACGAGATGACGAGATGACGAGATGACGGGATGACGAGATGACGCGATGACAAGATGACGAGATGAAGAGATGACGGGAGGACGAGATGATGATGAGATGATGACGAGATGATGACGAGATGATGACGGGATGATGACGAGATGATGACGAGATGACGAGATGATGATGAGATGACGAGATGACGAAATGACGAGTTGACGAGATGATGACGAGATGACGAGATGATGACGAGATGACGAGATGATGATGAGATAATGACGAGATGACGAGATGATGTCGAGATGACGAGATTACGAGATGGTGATGAGATGACAAGATGATGATGAGATGACGAGATGACGAGATGATGAAATGACGAGATGACGCGATGACAAGATGACGAGATGACGAGAGGACGAGAAGATGACGAGATGATGAGATGACGAGATGACGAAATGACGAGATGACGAGATGACGAGATAATGACGAGATGATGACGAGATGATGACGAAATGACTAGATGACGAGATGATGACGAAATGACTAGATGACGAGATGACGCGATGACGAGATGACGAGATGCCGCGATGACAAGATGACGAGATGACGAGATGACGACATGACGAAATGACGAGATGACGCAATGACGAGAGAACGAGATGATGAGATGACGAGATGGTGATGAGATGACGAGATGGTGATGAGATGACGAGATGATGATGAGATAACGAGATGACGAGATGATGATTAGATGACGAGATGACGAGATGACGAGATGACGAGATGACGCGATGACAAGATGACGCGTTGACAAGATGACGAGATGACGAGATGATGATGAGATGACGCGATGACGAAATGACGAGATGACGAGATGACGAGATGACGAGATGACGAGATGACGATAAGATGTTGACGAGATGACGAGATGACGAGATGACACGATGACGAGATGACGAGTTGACAAGATGACGAGATGACGAGATGACGAGATGACGGGATGATGAGATGACGAGATGATGAGATGACGCGTTGACAAGATGACGAGATGACGAGATGACGAGATGATAAGATGACGAGATGATAAGATGACGAGATGACGAGATGACGAGATGACGAGATGACGAGATGACGAGATAACGAGATGATGAGATGACGAGATGACGAGATGGCGACATGACGAGATGACGAGATGACAAGATGAAGAGATGACGAGATGCCGAGATGACGAGACGACGAGATGACGAGATGACGAGATGACGAGATGACGAGATGACGAGATGACGAGATGTCGAGATGACGAGATAATGATGAGATGACGAGATGACGAAATGACGGGATGACGAGACGACGAGATGACGAGATGACGATGAGATGTTGACGAGATGACGAGATGACGAGATAGCGCGATGACGAGATGACGAGTTGACAAGATGACGAGATGACGAGATGACGAGATGACGAGATGATGAGATGACGAGATGATGAGATGACGCGTTGACAAGATGACGAGATGACGAGATAACGAGATGATGAGATGACGAGATGACGAGATGGCGACATGACGCGATGACGAGATGACGAGATGACGAGATGACGAGATGATGAGATTACGAGATGACGAGATGACGAGATGATGAGATGACGAGACGATGATGAGATGACGAGATGACGAAATGACGAGATGACGGGATGACGAGATGACGCGATGACAAGATGACGAAATGATGAGATGACGAGATGACCAGATGACGAGATGACGAGATGACGATGAGATGTTGAGATGACGATGAGATAACGAGATGACGACATAACGAGATGACGAGATGACGAGATGACGAGATGACCCGATGACGAGATGACGCGTTGGCAAGATGACGAGATGATGATGAGATGACGAGATGACGAAATGACGAGATGACGAGACGACGAGATGACGAGATGACGAGATGACGATGAGATGTTGACGAGATGACGAGATGACGAGATGGCGCGATGACGAGATGACGAGTTGACAAGATGACGAGATGACGAGATGACGAGATGACGAGATGACGAGATGATGAGATGACGCGTTGACAAGATGACGAGATGACGAGATGACGAGATGATGCGATGACGAGATGACGCGTTGACAAGATGACGAGATGACGAGATGATGATGAGATGACGAGATGACGAAATGACGAGATGACGAGATGACGAGATGACGAGATGACGAGATGACGAGATGACGAGATGACGAGATGACGATGAGATGTTGACGAGATGACGAGATGACGAGATGGCGCGATGACGAGATGACGAGTTGACAAGATGACGAGATGACGAGATGACGAGATGACGAGATGATGAGATGACGAGATGATGAGATGACGCGTTGACAAGATGACGAGATGACGAGATGACGAGATGATAAGATGACGAGATGATGAGATGACGAGATGACGAGATGACGAGATGACGAGATGACGAGATGACGAGATAACGAGATGATGAGATGACGAGATGACGAGATGGCGACATGACGAGATGACGAGATGACAAGATGAAGAGATGACGAGATGCCGAGATGACGAGACGACGAGATGACGAGATGACGAGATGACGAGATGACGAGATGTCGAGATGACGAGATGACGAGATGACGAGATGACGAGATGACGAGATGATAAGATGACGAGATGACGAGATGGTGTAAGATGACGAGATGACGAGATGAGATGACGAGATGGTGTAAGATGACGAGATGACGAGATGAGATGATGAGATGTTGACGAGATGACGAGATGACGAGATGATCACGAGATGACGAGATGATGATGAGATGTCGAGATGATGACGAGATGACGAGATGATGATAAGATGACGAGATGATGATGAGATGACGAGATCACGAGATGACGAGATGATGATGAGATAAAGACATAACGGGATGACGAGATCACAATGAGATGACGCATCTCGTCATCACGAGATGACGAGATGACGAGATGATGAGATGGCGAGATGACGAGATGACGAGATGATGATGAGATGACGAGATGACGATGAATCGACGAGATGACGAAATGACGAGATGACGATGAGATGACGAGATGACGACATAACGAGATGACGACATGACGAGATGACGACATAACGAGATGACGAGATGACGAGATGACGAGATGACTAGATGACGAGATGACGAGATGACGAGATGACGAGATGACGAGATGACGAGATGACGAGATGACGAGATGACGGGATGACGAGATGACGCGATGACAAGATGACGAGATGAAGAGATGACGGGAGGACGAGATGATGATGAGATGATGACGAGATGATGACGAGATGATGACGAGATGATGACGGGATGATGACGAGATGATGACGAGATGACGAGATGACGAGATGATGACGAGATGACGAGATGATGACGAGATGACGAGATGATGATGAGATAATGACGAGATGACGAGATGATGTCGAGATGACGAGATTACGAGATGATGATGAGATGACAAGATGATGACGAGATGACGAAATGACGAGATGACGCGATGACGAGATTATGAGATTACGAGATTACGAGATTACGAGATTACGAGATGATGATTAGATGACGAGATGATGATGAGATGATGATGAGATGACGAGATGATGATGAGATGACGAGATGATGATGAGATGACGAGATGATGATGAGATGACGAGATGATGATGAAATAGCGAGATGACGAGATAAGGAGATGACGAGATGACGCGATGACAAGATGACAATATGACGAGATGACGAGATGATGACATGACGAGATGATGATGAGATGACGAGATGATGATGAGATGACGAGATGACGAGATGACGAGATGACGAGATGACAGGATGACGAGATGACGAGATGACGAAATGATGATGAGATGACGAGATGACGAAATGACGAGATGACGAGATGACGAGATGACGAGATGACGAGATGACTAGATGACGAGATGACGATGAGATGACGAGATGACGATGAGATAACGAGATGACGACATAACGAGATGACGAGATGACGAGATGACGGGAGGACGAGATGATGATGAGATGATGACGAGATGATGACGAGATGATGACGAGATGATGACGGGATGATGACGAGATGACGAGATGATGATGAGATGACGAGATGACGAAATGACGAGTTGACGAGATGATGACGAGATGACGAGATGATGACGAGATGACGAGATGATGACGAGATGACGAGATGACGAGATGATGACGAGATGACGAGATGATGATGAGATAATGACGAGAATACGAGATGATGTCGAGATGACGAGATTACGAGATGATGAAGAGATGACGAGATGCCGAGAGGACGAGAAGATGACGAGATGATGAGATGACGAGATGACGAGATGATGACGAAATGACTAGATGACGAGATGACGCGATGACGAGATGACGCGATGACGAGATGACGAGATGCCGCGATGACAAGATGACGAGATGACGAGATGACGACAGGACGAAATGACGAGATGACGAAATGACGAGAGAACGAGATGATGAGATGACGAGATGGTGATGAGATGACGAGATGATGATGAGATAACGAGATGACGAGATGATGATTAGATGACGAGATGACGAGATGACGAGATGACGAGATGACGAGATGACGAGATGACGCGATGACGAGATGACGCGTTGACAAGATGACGAGATGCCGAGATGATGATGAGATGACGAGATGACGAAATGACGAGATGACGAGATGACGAGATGACGAGATGACGATGAGATGTTGACGAGATGACGAGATGACGAGATGGCGCAATGACGAGATGACGAGTTGACAAGATGACGAGATGACGAGATGACGAGATGACGAGATGACGAGATGACGAGATAACGAGATGATGAGATGACGTGATGACGAGATGACGAGATGACGAGATGGTGTAAGATGACGAGATGGTGTAAGATGACGAGATGACGAGATGACGAGATGAGATGACGAGATGATGATGAGATGTTGACGAGATGACGAGATGACGAGATGATGATGAGATGACGAGATGATGACGAAATGACGAGATGATGATGAGATGACGAGATGATTTTTTTTTTTTTTTTTTTTTTTTTTTTTTATGAGGAGGTGGAAATCTTCATAAAGACACCCAGATGACGGTGGGTAGTGTCAGGTTTCTACTGACTAAAACCACCTCCTCCACGCCTAGCAACCCACATCGGAAACCGCTTTTGCATTTCTTCAGTGTGAGCGCTGTCTATGGCCTTTCACCGACCAGTTCTGATATCGGACTCCTTCCCCTCGATTATATGCCTCAACGTACTATATGTCAATTGCCAGCTTTCCTGGCTTTGCGTGAGGTTGGCAGTCAGACTGTCCCTGTCGAAGGACTTCCCTGTCGCTCGTGTATATTCCTCCCTGCTGTCCTTCCATTTCTCGCTGTCGAACAGTGTATGTTCGGCGTCATCTTCCGTGCCGCAGTACGGGCGAAGGCTTGTATCCGCTCTCTTTCTAGCGCGGAGGAACTTTTTGAAGCACCCATGCCCAGAAAGAGCCTGCGTGACGTAGTAATCTGCCTCGCCGAATGGCCGGTTCAACCAAGTCTCAATATTTGGTATGAGTTGGTGGGTCCAGCGGCCGTGCTGTCCTCGGTCCCAGCTCTCTTGCCATTTTTCCATCAGGATCTTCTTCGCTTCCCCTCCATCGCGGCCTTCATACTTAGCAGTCCTCTCCTCCGCCATCAGTTCGATCGGCGGCAGTCCGGCTATCACCCCCGCCGCATCTGCTGAGATCGTTCTGTAGGCGCTGCAGATCCTGATGAGTATCCGTCTCTGAGTTCTTTTGAGCATCCTGCATACTCTCTGGCTTTTCCTCCGATTGCTCCAGATTGGCGAGGCATACAAAATTTGAGAGTGTACAACACTCGAAAGGACTTTCCTCTTCGAGGCTCTAGGGCCTCCTATATTGGGCATTATGCCCGATAGAGCCGTGACTGTCCTTTCCGCCTTCTGTAGGGTCTTGTCCAAGTGAGTGGCAAATTTCAGCTTGGTGTCCAACCATACGCCGAGATATTTGATGGCTGGACTGAGATCCTCTCTTGCTCCGTCGACGAGGAAATGTATCGGTGCGACCTTCCTTTTCTTCGTGAGTAGCACGGCCTCCGTCTTATCAGGAGCTAGCTCGAGTCCCTTGCTGCGCATCCAGTTCGCGACTCTGGCCAGTGCCGTATTCGCCTCGCTCACTAAGAGCTCCTCCGTCTTGGCGACCACTGACATTGCAACATCGTCTGCGAAGCCTGTGAGAGTCACCTCGTCTGGAAGTTCCAACTCATCCAGCAGCTCGTCGTACGGGATATTCCAGAGGGTTGACCCGATTACCGATCCCTGCGGGATTCCACTGCTGACCGCTCTCTCCGCTGTTGCGCCTTCCGCTTCAAGAGAGATCGTTCTCTCTGAGAGGTACGATGCCAGTATTGTGATCGTACCTTCGTCAACTCCTTTCTTTCTTGTAGCCTCGAGGATTACTTGCCAGGGTACGCTGTTGAAGGCATTCCTAACATCCGGGGTAATAACTGCGCAGAGTCTCCTGTTCCTGCTTGCGTAGTTACCTGCCTCCTCTGCAAGACTGATCACTCTCTGGATCGCGTCCACTGTCTGACGCCCTTCTATAAAGCCGTACTGCTTGTCCGACAGATCTCCGGACTTCTGTAGTTCCTCCTTGAGTCGAGCCAGCAGCAGCTGCTCATACAGCTTACCTTCTACATCCAGGAGACATACGGGTCTATACGATGACGGCTCATCTATTGGCTTTTTCCCCTTCTTGAGTAGAATGAGCGTTGCTCTTTTCCACTGCTTTGGGAAGCATCTTTCCTTTGCCAGGCGATTATATACGCTAAGGACGTACTCTGGCCTCTCTTTCACGAGTTTCTTCAGGATTATCGCTAGGATTTTCCCTGGCCCTGGGGCCTTATTGATTTTCAGCCTGTCGCAGGCTTTTCGCAGTTCGAGCGCGGTGAAAGGTGCGAACTCTGCTGCTGTAGCGCACCGGAAACTGACCGGCTCGTGAGTCGGAAAGAGTCGGTCAGCTATCTTCTCTGTGAGCGCCATGGAGAGCTTTGGTCTGGGCGGGAAGCCTGTCGCTCTCTTCATAACTATCTGGTATCCGTCTCCCCAGATATCCTTGTCGACGTCATTGCAGATCGCCTTCCAGGATTCTCGTTTGGCTTTCTTGATACTGCCTTGGAGTCGGTGTTTCGATACCATGTAATCGTCCCACTTCTGCTGGCGTGTTTTTGGCGAGTCTCTCCTGGCCCCCCTTGTGTAGATTCGTCTATGCTTATTGCACTCCCTCCGAATATTCGCGATTTCGTCGCTCCACCAATAAACGGGGGGTTTGCGTTTCCGAGATAACTTTCTGGGCATCGCTCTGTCACTGATGCTAGACAGCGTTCGGCTAAATCCTTCGCAGGATGTTGTGTCGCTGTCAGCCACGATCTCCCCAATTGCTCTTTCCAGCTCTGGTACATCCACCTTCTTGTGGTTCCAACCAGCGCAGGCTGTCCTCCTCTGCGGTGGCGTATTAGCGGTTCCAAACACTGTCAGGATGTACTTGTGGTCACTTAGCGACTCTTCGCTGAGGACTTTCCAGTGGACAATACTCCCTATGACATCCTCTGTGGTGATAGTAAGGTCTAGTATGGCAGACTGTCCGAGTCTCTGAAAAGTTGGGCTATCTCCGGTGTTAGCAATCACTAGCGCGTTTTCTGCTAGCCATCCCGTCACTACTTCGCCCCTGGTGTCTGTGAAGCTCATGCCCCACTGCGGTGACTTAGCGTTGAAGTGTCCTGTAATGACCGCCGCTTCCTTGCAGGACCGGATGCGCTCGCTGATCTGTCGTAGGGAGTCTTCGAGCTCTTGTATTTCCCTGTTTCCAGAGAAGTAGCAGCTGTAGTACGTGCAGCCTGCTATTGTCACGTAGGAGAAGCCATCCCCGTCGCCTTGGCCTGTCACCACTAGGCTATCATCTAATACTTTGATGGCGCTGTCGATCCTGCTGTCGTAGAGCCAGTCTTGTCGTCCGCTGAGAGCTAATTTGTTGGGCTCGCTCACCAGGAGTACACTTGCGTCAAGCTTCCGACCAGTGTAGAGAGCCATGTCAAGGGCCGGTCGGCTTCGGTTGGTATTGACCTGAAGGAGCTTCATTGTCGATGGCCTGTCCTCCATGTCGCATTCGCGGACCGTGCTTTTGTGCATCCCGCGTGGCCCGTCTGGGCCCCGGTCAGTTTGCAGTGGACGCAGTATGCAGTGTTGATACAGCTCGCTGCCCTGTGCCCGTCCTTACCGCACCTCCGACAGAGGTTCTCTCTGTCCGGCCCTTTGCACTGGGCTTTTGTGGGCCCGTAGTCCCAGCACCTGAAGCACTTCAGCTCTGGCTTCCTTTCTACCACTCGGCATATCAGCCAGCCGATTTTTATTTTACTCAATTTAATGAGTTCCCGGGCCACACTTTCTCCTGCAATCACGGTGATGTTGCACTTACCTCCATAAGCAGGTCTGCGGGCTCTCAGTTCGAAGGCGCTTGGGTTGGCTGCGGTTGCTTGCGTTATGGCGTCCCTCACTTCGTCCTCTGTCGTGCTTTCGTCGATATCTCTTGTGTGCAGCACCCGTTTGCTAACAAGCAGTGACGTGGTAGCGCCGCTGACACCTCTTTCGATAGCCTCTTTGAGGGCCTGAGCTTTCTCAGCTCCATTTCTCACTGTGACCAGTACTTCACCATTCTTGGTCTTCCGGATCGCCCTGACTTCGGCGCCGATGTGGTCGGGGTTCACTGCCTGCTTCATCGTCTTTGGGGTCTCTGCAAATGACTTGCCTTCGATTTTTACGAGCACAGCTTCCTGTTTGCCTGCTCTCTCCCTGTTTGTGGCGCCTCTGTGTTTTGGTGGTCTCTTTTCCCTGCTCTCTGGGTTCAAGGTGCCCCGAAAGAAGGTAATTTGCGTCCCTGAGTCGGCGAAGATGAAGCTGAAAATCCTCTTCAAGACTGAGACAAGAGCCCCGTCCGCATCGGGCAGCGCTACGGTGGCCTGCGTCATTTGGGAGATCTTCTCCTTGACTTCCATTACCGCCTGGAAGATGTCCCTCACATCTATGTCATCTGCGGCGCTGTCTGCGATGACGGGATAGAGAATCTGTCTGGTCAGCTGCGACCTTGTACCCTTTTCGTCAGGGTAGCCCAGAGTTTGGGTCATGATTGCCACTTCACCTGGGTTCTTTTTTTGCCTCAGGAGGCCATCCGTGCCGCCAAACTTGTCTATGGCTTGCCTGATTCTTTTGTTCCCAGCTTGCAGCAAATTGTCGCAGGGCAGAATGATCACCGACTCCATTGGAGCTTCCCACACGGGCCTTCCGTCTGTCCGGGGCTTGACGAAAGTACCCTCGTCCCACACAGAGTCTTGCAGCTCAGAGAAGGCCTCGAGAGTTCCATCCCCTTTCGCTGCTTGCCTCTTCTCAAAGAGCTTTTGGGCTTCCCGGCACTCTTTACATTTCGCTGAGTCTGCGTTTCGGGCAGCAAGGCCAGGGTCTTGCCCGATTTCGCCGGCATTGATTTGCCTTCGTAGTAAGGCAATTTCGCGGGCCTGCTCCTGAATAACCTTATCTTTTTCAGCGATGTCACTCACTTCATCTTCCAGCCAGCCTTCGAGGGCCTCATCCTGAAGCTGTTCAGCCTGGAAGGATAGTTTGGAACTGAGCTCTTTGATCTCCCGCTTAGCATTGTAGGACTCCATGACTGCCACTTCCAATGCGCCGATATTCCTGCACATCGTGTCGACGACTTTCTTGGCTAGTGTCCTCTTCTGTGAACCTACGTCCTTCTTCTGAGCCGGTGGGTCTTCCCTCCTCTTACGTTTGTTCGGGTGCCCAATCGGGGGCTCTTCTGGGGCCCCAATCTCAGGAAGGGACCGTGTGCGTGCCAGCGTAGGGGGCTCCAGCCTCGCTAGGAAGCGAGGGAGGCGCATTCGGGCCGCATTGTTTCCAGTAATTTCAGGGGCCTGGTCAACCACCTCCATAATTCCGCAGTCGTTTGATGACGGTCCAGCGCTGCCTGCATTACCACAGCTGGCCTGGACCGGTACTGGGGTATCCCCCCCCTGCACCCTAACCGGTTTTCCCTTTTCGATTCTCCGCATGGTTGGTTTCTTTTCGGGGTTCCTTCCCCTATCCTGTTTGGTCCGCGGGAGGTATTTTTAGTTTCCCTCCTGCCCGCCATATCTGACGGGCGTTCCCCTATCCGCCACCTGGGGACGCGCCGCGTAGGGGTTCCAGGCTCCCCCTGTGGGATGACGAGATGATGATAAGATGACGAGATCACGAGATGACGAGATGATGATAAGTAGACGAGATGATCATGGGATGACGAGATGACGAGATGATGATGAGATAAAGACATAACGGGATGACGAGATGATGATGAGATAAAGACATAACGAGATGACGAGATGATGATGAGATAAAGACATAACGGGATGACGAGATGATGATGAGATAAAGACATAACGGGATGACGAGATGATGATGAGATAAAGACATAACGGGATGACGAGATCACGATGAGATGACGCATCTCGTCATCACGAGATGACGAGATGACGAGATGATGAGATGACGAGATGATGAGATGACGAGATGACGATGAATCGACGAGATGACGAGATGACGAGATGATGAGATGACGAGATGATGAGATGACGAGATGACGAGATGACGATGAATCGACGAGATGACGAAATGACGAGATGTCGAGATGACGAGATGACGATGAATCGACGAGATGACGAAATGACGAGATGACGATAAGATGATGAGATGACGACATTACGAGATGACGACATGACGAGATGACGACATGACGAGATGACGAGATGACGAGATGATAAGATGACGAGATGACGAGATGATGATGAGATGACGAGATGATGAGATGATGATGAGATGACGAGATGACGAGATGAGAAGATGACGAGATGACGAGATGATGATGAGATGACGAGATGATGATGAGATGGCGAGATGACGAGATGACGAGATGACGCGATGACGAGATGATGATGAGATAATGACGAGATGACGAGATGACGAGATTACGAGATGACGAGATTACGAGATGTTGAAGAGATGACGAGATGATGATGAGATGACGAGATGATTATGAGATGACGAGATGACGAGATGATAAAATGACGAGATGATGATGACGCGATGACAAGATGACGAGATGACGAGAGGACGAGATGATGACGAGATGACGAGATGATGATGAGATGACGAGATGACGAAATGACGAGATGACGCGATGACGAGATTACGAGATGACGAGATTACGAGATGACGAGATTACGAGATGATGATGAGATGGCGAGATGACGAGATGACGAGATGACGCAATGACGAGATGATGATGAGATAATGACGAGATGACGAGATGACGAGATTACGAGATGACGAGATTACGAGATGTTGAAGAGATGACGAGATGATGATGAGATGACGAGATGATTATGAGATGACGAGATGACGAGATGATGAGATGACGAGATAACGAGATAATGATGAGATGACGAGATGATGAGATGACGAGATGATGAGAGGGGAGGATGACGAGATGACGAGATGTCGAGATGACGACATGAAGAGATGACGAGATGACGAGATAACGAAATGACGAGATGATGATGAGATGATGACAAGATGATGACGAGATGATGACGAGATGATGACGAGATGATGAAAAGATGATGACGAGATGATGACGAGATGATGACGAGATGATGACGAGATGATGACAAGATGATGACGAGATGATGACGAGATGATGACGAGATGATGACGAGATGATGACGAGATGATGACGAGATGATGACGAGATGATGACGAGATGATGACGAGATGATGACGAGATGATGACGAGATGATGACGAGATGACGAGATGATGATGAGATGACGAGATGATGATGAGATAATGACGAGATGACGAGATGATGTCGAGATGACGAGATTACGTGATAACGATGAGATGACGAGATGATGATGAGATGACGAGATGACGAGATGATGAAATGACAAGATGACGCGATGACAGGATGATGAGATGACGAGATGACGAGATAACAAGATGACGAGATGACAAGATGACGAGATTACGAGATGTCGAGATTACGAGATGACGAGATTACGAGATGATAATGAGATGACGAGATGATGAAATGACGAGATGACGCGATGACAGGATGATGAGATGACGAGATGACGAGATAACAAGATGACGAGATGACGAGATGACGAGATGACGAGATGACGAGATGACGAGATGACGAGATGACGAGATGACGAGATGAGATGATGATGAGATGATGATGAGATGATGACGAGATGACGAGATGACGAGATGATGATAAGATGACGAGATGTTGAGATGACGAGATGACGAGATGAGATGAGATGAGATGACGAGATGATGATGAGATGACGAGATGATGATGAAATGGCGAGATGACAAGATGATGATGAGATGTTGACGAGATGACGAGATGATGACGAGATGATGATGAGATGACGAGATGATGACGAGATGACGAGATGATGATGAGATGACGAGATGATGATGACGAGATGATGATAAGTAGACGAGATGATGATGAGATGACGAGATGACGAGATGATGATGAGATGAAGACATAACGGGATGACGAGATCACGATGAGATGACGCATCTCGTCATCACGAGATGACGGGATGACGAGATGATGAGATGACGAGATGACGAGATGATGATGAGAT
Organism: Dyspetes luteomarginatus; assembly: GCA_963669185.1. Classification (NCBI taxonomy): domain Eukaryota; kingdom Metazoa; phylum Arthropoda; class Insecta; order Hymenoptera; family Ichneumonidae; genus Dyspetes; species Dyspetes luteomarginatus. Next base: position 14,902,073 of record OY769903.1, on the reverse strand, counting down.
GAAGAGATGACGATGAATCGACGAGATGACGAAATGGCGAGATGACGAGATGACGACATAACGATATGACGACATAACGAGATGACGACATGACGAGATGACGAGATGATGATAAGATGACGAGATGATGACGAGATGACGAGATGACGAGATGATGAGGTGACGAGATGATGAGATGACGAGATGATGAGATGACGAGATGACGAGATGATGATGAGATGACGAGATGACGAGATGATGATGAGATGACGAGATGACGAGATGATGAGATGACGAGATGACGAGATGATGATGAAATGACGAGATGACGATGAATCGACGAGATGACGAAATGACGAGATGACGATGAGATGACGAGATGACGACATAACGAGATGACGATATGACGAGATGACGAGATGACTAGATGATGATGAGATGACGAGATGATGATGAGATGGCGAGATGATGATGAGAAGACGAGATGATGATGAAATGACGAGATGATGATGAGATGATGAGATGACGAGATGACGAAATGACGAGATGACGCGATGACGAGATTACGAGATGACGAGATTACGAGATGACGAGATTACGAGATGACGAGATTACAAGATGACGATATTACGAGATGACGAGATTACGAGATAATGATGAGATGACGAGATGATGAAATGACGAGATGACGCCATGACAGGATGATGAGATGACGAGATGACGAGATAAAAAGATGACGAGATGACGAGATGACGAGATGACGAGATGACGAGATGATGAGATGACGCGATGACGAGATGACGAGATGACGAGATGACGAGATGACGAGATGGTGTAAGATGACGAGATGGTGTAAGATGACGAGATGACGAGATGAGATGACGAGATGATGATGAGATGTTGACGAGATGACGAGATGATGACGAGATGATGATGAGATGACGAGATGATGACGAGATGATGACGAGATGATGACGAGATGATGCCGAGATGATGACGGGATGATGACGAGATGATGACGAGATGACGAGATGATGATGAGATGACGAGATGATGAAATGACGAGATGACGAGATGATGGCGAGATGACGAGAAGACGAGATGACGAGATGATGATGAGATAATGACGAGATGACGACATGATGTCGAGATGACGAGATTACGAGATGACGAGATTACGAGATGACGAGATTACGAGATGACGAGATTACGAGATGATGCTGAGATGACGAGATGATGATGAGATGACGAGATGACGAGATGATGAAATGACGAGATGACGCGATGACAAGATGACGAGATGACGAGAGAATGAGATGATGACGAGATGATGATGAGATGACGAAATGACGAGATGATGATGAGATGACGAAATGACGAAATGACGAGATGACGCGATGACGAGATTACGAGATGACGAGATTACGAGATGACGACATTACGAGATGATGATGAGATGACGAGATGACGAGATGATGAAATGACAAGATGACGCGATGACAGGATGATGAGATGACGAGATGACGAGATAACAAGATGACGAGATGACAAGATGAAGAGATGACGAGATGCCGAGATGACGAGATGACGAGATGACGGGATGACGAGATGACGAGATGACGAGAAGATGAGATGACGAGATGACGAGATGATGAGAGGGGAGGATGACGAGATGACGAGATGACGAGATGTCGAGATGACGAGATGACGAGATGACGAGATGACGAGATGACGAGATGACGAGATGACGAGATGATGAGATAACGAGATGACGAGATGACGAGATGGTGTAAGATGACGAGATGACGAGATGAGATGACGAGATGATGAGATAACGAGATGACGAGATGACGAGATGGTGTAAGATGACGAGATGACGAGATGAGATGATGAGATGTTGCCGAGATGACGAGATGACGAGATGATGCTGAGATGACGAGATAATGACGAGATGACGAGATGATGATGAGATGACGAGATGATGATGAGATGACGAGATCACGAGATGACGAGATGATGATAAGTAGACGAGATGATGATGAGATGACGAGATGACGAGATGATGATGAGATAAAGACATAACGGGATGACGAGATCACGATGAGATGACGCATCTCGTCATCACGAGATGACGAGATGACAAGATGATGAGATGACGAGATGACGATGAATCGACGGGATGACGAAATGACGAGATGACGAGATGACGACATAACGATATGACGACATAACGAGATGACGACATGACGAGATGACGAGATGATGACGAGATGATGATGAGATGGCGAGATGATGATGAGAAGACGAGATGATGATGAGATGACGAGATGATGATGAGATGATGAGATAGCGAGATGACGAGATGAGGAGATGACGAGATGACGCGATGACAAGATGACAAAATGACGAGATGACGACATGACAAAATGATGAGATGACGAGATGACGAGATGACGAGATGAGATGAGATGAGATGACGAGATGATGATGAGATGACGAGATGACGAGATGACGAGATGGTGTAAGATGACGAGATGACTAGATGAGATTACGAGATGATGATGAGATGTTGACGAGATGACGAGATGACGAGATGATGACGAGATGATGTTGAGATGTCGAGATGATGACGGGATGACGAGATGATGATGAAATGACGAGATGATGATGAGATGACGAGATCACGAGATGACGAGATGATGATGAGATGACGAGATGACGAGATGATGATGAGATAAAGACATAACGGGATGACGAGATCACGATGAGATGACGCATCTCGTCATCACGAGATGACGGGATGACGAGATGACGAGATGATGATGAGATGAAGAGATGACGATGAATCGACGAGATGACGAAATGGCGAGATGACGAGATGACGACATAACGATATGACGACATAACGAGATGACGACATGACGAGATGACGAGATGATGATGAGATGACGAGATGATGATGAGATGGCGAGATGATGATGAGAAGACGAGATGATGATGAGATGACGAGATGATGATGAGATGATGAGATAGCGAGATGACGAGATGAGGAGATGACGAGATGACGCGATGACAAGATGACGAAATGACGAGATGACGACATGACGAAATGATGAGATGACGAGATGACGAGATGACGAGACGACGAGATGACGAGATGATGATAAGATGACGAGATGACGAGATGACGAGATGACGAGATGACGAGATGAGATGATGATGAGATGATGATGAGATGATGACGAGATGACGAGATGACGAGATGATGATAAGATGACGAGATGTTGAGATGACGAGATGACGAGATGACGAGATGATGAGATGACGAGATGACGAGATGACGAGATGACGAGATGACGAGATGACGAGATGACGAGATGATGATGAGATGACGAGATGACGATGAATCGACGAGATGACGAAATGACGAGATGACGAGATGACGACATAACGCGATGACGACATGACGAGATGACGAGATGACGAGATGATTATGAGATGACGAGATGATGATGAGATGGCGAGATGATGATGAGATGACGAAATGATGAAGAGATGACGAGATGATCATGAGATGATGAGATAGCGAGATGACGAGATGAGGAGATGACGAGATGACGCGATGACAAGATGACGAAATGACGAAATGACGACATGACGAGATGATGAGATGACGAGATGACGAGATGACGGGATGACGAGATGATGATAAGATGACGAGATGACGAGATGACGAGATGATGAGGTGACGAGATGATGAGATGACGAGATGATGAGATGACGAGATGATGAGATGCTGATGAGATGACGAGATGACAAGATGACGAGATGACAAGATGACGAAATGACGAGATGACGAGATGACGGGATGACGAGATGACGAGATGATGAGATGACGAGATGATCATGAGATGATGAGATAGCGAGATGACGAGATGAGGAGATGACGAGATGACGCGATGACAAGATGACGAAATGACGAAATGACGACATGACGAGATGATGAGATGACGAGATGACGAGATGATGACGAGATGATGATGAGATGACGAGATGATGACGAGATGATGACGAGATGATGACGAGATGATGCCGAGATGATGACGGGATGATGACGAGATGATGACGAGATGACGAGATGATGATGAGATGACGAGATGATGAAATGACGAGATGACGAGATGATGGCGAGATGACGAGAAGACGAGATGACGAGATGATGGCGAGATGACGAGAAGACGAGATGACGAGATGATGATGAGATAATGACGAGATGACGAGATGATGTCGAGATGACGAGATTACGAGATGACGAGATTACGAGATGACGAGATTACGAGATGACGAGATTACGAGATGACGAGATTACGAGATGATGATGAGATGACGAGATGATGATGAGATGACGAGATGACGAGATGATGAAATGACGAGATGACGAGAGAATGAGATGATGACGAGATGATGATGAGATGACGAAATGACGAAATGACGAGATGACGCGATGACGAGATTACGAGATGACGAGATTACGAGATGACGACATTACGAGATGATGATGAGATGACGAGATGACGAGATGATGAAATGACAAGATGACGCGATGACAGGATGATGAGATGACGAGATGACGAGATAACAATATGACGAGATGACAAGATGAAGAGATGACGAGATGCCGAGATGACGAGATGACGAGATGACGGGATGACGAGATGACGAGATGACGAGAAGATGAGATGACGAGATGACGAGATGATGAGAGGGGAGGATGACGAGATGACGAGATGACGAGATGTCGAGATGACGAGATGACGAGATGACGAGATGACGAGATGACGAGATGACGAGATGACGAGATGATGAGATAACGAGATGACGAGATGACGAGATGGTGTAAGATGACGAGATGACGAGATGAGATGACGAGATGATGAGATAACGAGATGACGAGATGACGAGATGGTGTAAGATGACGAGATGACGAGATGAGATGACGAGATGATGATGAGATGTTGCCGAGATGACGAGATGACGAGATGATGATGAGATGACGAGATAATGACGAGATGACGAGATGATGATGAGATGACGAGATGATGATGAGATGACGAGATCACGAGATGACGAGATGATGATAAGTAGACGAGATGATGATGAGATGACGAGATGACAAGATGATGATGAGATAAAGACATAACGGGATGACGAGATCACGATGAGATGACGCATCTCGTCATCACGAGATGACGAGATGACAAGATGATGAGATGACGAGATGACGATGAATCGACGGGATGACGAAATGACGAGATGACGAGATGACGACATAACGATATGACGACATAACAAGATGACGACATGACGAGATGACGAGATGATGATGAGATGACGAGATGATGATGAGATGGCGAGATGATGATGAGAAGACGAGATGATGATGAGATGACGAGATGATGATGAGATGATGAGATAGCGAGAAGACGAGATGAGGAGATGACGAGATGACGCGATGACAAGATGACGAAATGACGAGATGACGACATGACAAAATGATGAGATGACGAGATGACGAGATGACGAGATGAGATGAGATGAGATGACGAGATGATGATGAGATGACGAGATGACGAGATGACGAGATGGTGTAAGATGACGAGATGACTAGATGAGATTACGAGATGATGATGAGATGTTGACGAGATGACGAGATGACGAGATGATGACGAGATGATGATGAGATGACGAGATGATGACGGGATGACGAGATGATGATGAGATGACGAGATGATGATGAGATGACGAGATCACGAGATGACGAGATGATGATAAGTAGACGAGATGATGATGAGATGACGAGATGACGAGATGATGATGAGATAAAGACATAACGGGATGACGAGATCACGATGAGATGACGCATCTCGTCATCACGAGATGACGGGATGACGAGATGATGAGATGACGAGATGACGAGATAATGATGAGATGAAGAGATGACGATGAATCGACGAGATGACGAAATGGCGAGATGACGAGATGACGACATAACGATATGACGACATAACGAGATGACGACATGACGAGATGACGAGATGATGATGAGATGACGGGATGATGATGAGATGGCGAGATGATGATGAGAAGACGAGATGATGATGAGATGACGAGATGATGATGAGATGATGAGATAGCGAGATGACGAGATGAGGAGATGACGAGATGACGCGATGACAAGATGACGAAATGACGAGATGACGACATGACGAAATGATGAGATGACGAGATGACGAGATGACGAGACGACGAGATGACGAGATGATGATAAGATGACGAGATGACGAGATGACGAGATGACGAGATGAGATGATGATGAGATGATGACGAGATGACGAGATGACGAGATCATGATAAGATGACGAGATGTTGAGATGACGAGATGACGAGATGAGATGAGATGAGATGACGAGATGATGATGAGATGACGAGATGATGATGAAATGGCGAGATGACGAGATGACGAGATGACGAGATGACGAGATGACGAGATGACGAGATGACGAGATGATGATGAGATGACGAGATGATGACGAGATGACTAGATGACGAGATGACAAGATGACGAGATGACGAGATGACGAGATGACGAGATGATGATGAGATGACGAGATGACGATGAATCGACGAGATGACGAAATGACGAGATGACGAGATGACGACATAACGAGATGACGACATAACGAGATGACGAGATGACGAGATGATGATGAGATGACGAGATGATGATGAGATGGCGAGATGATGATGAGATGACGAAATGATGAAGAGATGACGAGATGATCATGAGATGATGAGATAGCGAGATGACGAGATGAGGAGATGACGAGATGACGCGATGACAAGATGACGAAATGGCGAAATGACGACATGACGAGATGATGAGATGACGAGATGACGAGATGACGAGATGACGAGATGATGATAAGATGACGAGATGACGAGATGACGAGATGATGAGGTGACGAGATGATGAGATGACGAGATGATGAGATGACGAGATGATGAGATGCTGATGAGATGACGAGATGGTGTAAGATGACGAGATGACGAGATGAGATGACGAGATGATGATGAGATGTTGACGAGATGACGAGATGATGACGAGATGATGATGAGATGACGAGATGATGACGAGATAATGACGAGATGATGACGAGATGATGACGAGATGATGACGGGATGATGACGAGATGATGACGAGATGACGAGATGATGATGAGATGACGAGATGACGAAATGACGAGATGACGAGATGATGACGAGATGACGAGAAGACGACGAGAAGACGAGATGACGAGATGATGATGAGATAATGACGAGATGACGAGATGATGTCAAGATGACGAGATTACGAGATGACGAGATTACGAGATGATGATGAGATGACGAGATGATGATGAGATGACGAGATGACAAGATGATGAAATGACGAGATGACGCGATGACAAGATGACGAGATGACGAGAGGATGAGATGATGACGAGATGATGATGAGATGACGAAATGACGAAATGACGAGATGACGCGATGACGAGATTACGAGATGATGATGAGATGACGAAATGACGACATTACGAGATGATGATGAGATGACGAGATGACGAGATGATGAAATGACAAGATGACGCGATGACAGGATGATGAGATGACGAGATGACGAGATAACAAGATGACGAGATGACGAGATGAAGAGATGACGAGATGCCGAGATGACGAGATGACGAGATGACGGGATGACGAGATGACGAGATGACGAGAAGATGAGATGACGAGATGACGAGATGATGAGATGACGAGATGATGAGATAACGAGATGACGAGATGACGAGATGGTGTAAGATGACGAGATGACGAGATGAGATGACGAGATGATGAGATAACGAGATGATGAGATAACGGGATGACGAGATGACGAGATGGTGTAAGATGACGAGATGACGAGATAAGATGACGAGATGAGATGACGAGATGAGATGACGAGATGAGATGACGAGATGATGATGAGATGTTGCCGAGATGACGAGATGACGACATGATGATGAGATGACGAGATAATGACGAGATGACGAGATGATGATGAGATGACGAGATGATGATGAGATGACGAGATCACGAGATGACGAGATGATGATAAGTAGACGAGATGATGATGAGATGACGAGATGACGAGATGATGATGAGATAAAGACATAACGGGATGACGAGATCACGATGAGATGACGCATCTCGTCATCACGAGATGACGAGATGACAAGATGATGAGATGACGAGATGACGATGAATCGACGGGATGACGAAATGACGAGATGACGAGATGACGACATAACGATATGACGACATAACGAGATGACGACATGACGAGATGACGAGATGACGAGATGATGCCGAGATGATGATGAGATGTCGAGATGATGACGGGATGACGAGATGATGATGAGATGACGAGATGATGATGAGATGACGAGATGATTATAAGTAGACGAGATGATGATGAGATGACGAGATGACGAGATGATGATGAGATAAAGACATAACGGGATGACGAGATCACGACGAGATGACGCATCCCGTCATCACGAGATGACGGGATGACGAGATGATGAGATGACGAGATGACGAGATGATGATGAGATGAAGAGATGACGATGAATCGACGAGATGACGAAATGGCGAGATGACGAGATGACGACATAACGATATGACGACATAACGAGATGACGACATGACGAGATGACGAGATGATGATGAGATGACGAGATGATGATGAGATGGCGAGATGATGATGAGAAGACGAGATGATGATGAGATGACGAGATGATGATGAGATGATGAGATAGCGAGATGACGAGATGAGGAGATGACGAGATGACGCGATGACAAGATGACGAAATGACGAGATGACGACATGACGAAATGATGAGATGACGAGATGACGAGATGACGAGACGACGAGATGACGAGATGATGATAAGATGACGAGATGACGAGATGACGAGATGACGAGATTACGAGATGCGATGATGATGAGATGACGATGAGATGATGACGAGATGATGATAAGATGACGAGATGTTGAGATGACGAGATGACGAGATGAGATGAGATGAGATGACGAGATGATGATGAGATGACGAGATGATGATGAAATGGCGAGATGACGAGATGACGAGATGATGAGATGACGAGATGATGATGAGATGACGAGATGACGATGAATCGACGAGATGACGAAATGACGAGATGACGAGATGACGACATAACGAGATGATGACATGACGAGATGACGAGATGACGAGATGATGATGAGATGAGGAGATGATGATGAGATGGCGAGATGATGATGAGATGACGAAATGATGAAGAGATGACGAGATGATCATGAGATGATGAGATAGCGAGATGACGAGATGAGGAGATGACGAGATGACGCAATGACAAGATGACGAAATGACGAAATGACGACATGACGAGATGATGAGATGACGAGATGACGAGATGACGAGATGTCGAGATGATGATAAGATGACGAGATGACGAGATGACGAGATGATGAGGTGACGAGATGATGAGATGACGAGATGATGAGATGACGAGATGATGAGATGCTGATGAGATGACGAGATGACGAGATGACGAGATGACAAGATGACGAAATGACGAGATGACGAGATGACGGGATGACGAGATGACGAGATGATGAGATGACGAGATGATCATGAGATGATGAGATAGCGAGATGACGAGATGAGAAGATGACGAGATGACGCGATGACAAGATGACGAAATGACGAAATGACGACATGACGAGATGATGAGATGACGAGATGACGAGATGACGAGATGACGAGATGATGATAAGATGACGAGATGATGACGAGATGACGAGATGATGAGGTGACGAGATGATAAGATGACGAGATGATGAGATGACGAGATGACGGGATGATGATGAGATGACGAGATGACGAGATGATGATGAGATGACGAGATGACGAGATGATGAGATGACGAGATGACGAGATGACGAGATGATGATGAGATGACGAGATGACGATGAATCGACGAGATGACGAAATGACGAGATGACGATGAGATGACGAGATGACGACATAACGAGATGACGATATGACGAGATGACGAGATGACTAGATGATGATGAGATGACGAGATGATGATGAGATGGCGAGATGATGATGAGAAGACGAGATGATGATGAGATGACGAGATGATGATGAGATGATGAGATGACGAGATGACGAAATGACGAGATGACGCGATGACGAGATTACGAGATTACGAGATTACGAGATGACGAGATTACGAGATGACGAGATTACGAGATGACGAGATTACGAGATGACGATATTACGAGATGACGAGATTACGAGATAATGATGAGATGACGAGATGATGAAATGACGAGATGACGCGATGACAGGATGATGAGATGACGAGATGACGAGATAACAAGATGACGAGATGACGAGATGACGAGATGACGAGATGACGAGATGATGAGATGACGAGATGACGAGATGACGAGATGACGAGATGATGAGAGGGGAGGTTGACGAAATGACAAGATGTCGAGATGACGAAATGACGAGATGACGAGATGACGAGATGGTGTAAGATGACGAGATGGTGTAAGATGACGAGATGACGAGATGATGATGAGATGTTGACGAGATGACGAGATGATGACGAGATGATGATGAGATGACGAGATGATGACGAGATGATGACGAGATGACGAGATGATGATGAGATGACGAGATGACGAAATGACGAGATGACGAGATGATGACGAGATGACGAGAAGACGAGATGACGAGATGATGATGAGATAATGACGAGATGACGAGATTACGAGATGACGAGATTACAAGATGACGAGATTACAAGATGACGAGATTACGAGATGACGAGATTACGAGATGACGAGATTACGAGATCACGAGATTACGAGATGATGATGAGATGACGAGATGATGATGAGATGACGAGATGACGAGATGATGAAATGACGAGATGACGCGATGACAAGATGACGAGATGACGAGAGGATGAGATGATGACGAGATTATGATGAGATGACGAAATGACGAAATGACAAGATGACGCGATGACGAGATTACGAGATGACGTGATTACGAGATGACGACATTACGAGATGATGATGAGATGACGAGATGACGAGATGATGAAATGACAAGATGACGCGATGACCGGATGATGAGATGACGAGATGACGAGATAACAAGATGACAAGATGACAAGATGAAGAGATGACGAGATGCCGAGATGACGAGATGACGAGATGACGGGATGACGAGATGACGAGATGACGAGAAGATGAGATGACGAGATGACGAGATGATGAGAGGGGAGGATGACGAGATGACGAGATGACGAGATGACGAGATGTCGAGATGACGAGATGACGAGATGACGAGATGACGATATGACGAGATGACCAGACGACGAGATGATGAGATAACGAGATGACGAGATGACGAGATGGTGTAAGATGACGAGATGACGAGATGAGATGACGAGATGATGAGATAACGAGATGACGAGATGACGAGATGGTGTAAGATGACGAGATGACGAGATGAGATGACGAGATGATGAGATGTTGCCGAGATGACGAGATGACGAGATGATGATGAGAGGACGAGATAATAACGAGATGACGAGATGATGATGAGATGACGAGATGATGATGAGATGACGAGATCACGAGATGACGAGATGATGATAAGTAGACGAGATGATGATGAGATGACGAGATGACGAGATGATGATGAGATAAAGACATAACGGGATGACGAGATCACGATGAGATGACGCATCTCGTCATCACGAGATGACGAGATGACAAGATGATGAGATGACGAGATGACGAGATGATGATGAGATGACGAGATGACGATGAATCGATGGGATGACGAAATGACGAGATGACGAGATGACGACATAACGATATGACGACATAACGAGATGACGACATGACGAGATGACGAGATGATGATGAGATGACGAGATGATGATGAGATGGCGAGATGATGATGAGAAGACGAGATGATGATGAGATGACGAAATGATGATGAGATGATGAGATAGCGAGATGACGAGATGAGGAGATGACGAGATGACGCGATGAGAAGATGACGAAATGACGAGATGACGACATGACAAAATGATGAGATGACGAGATGACGAGATGACGAGATGAGATGAGATGAGATGACGAGATGATGATGAGATGACGAGATGACGAGATGGTGTAAGATGACGAGATGACGAGATGAGATTACGAGATGATGATGAGATGTTGACGAGATGACGAGATGACGAGATGATGACGAGATGATGATGAGATGACGAGATGATGACGAGATGACGAGATGATGATGAGATGACAAGATGATGATGAGATGACGAGATCACGAGATGACGAGATGATGATAAGTAGACGAGATGATGATGAGATGACGAGATGACGAGATGATGATGAGATAAAGACATAACGGGATGACGAGATCACGATGAGATGACGCATCTCGTCATCACGAGATGACGGGATGACGAGATGATGAGATGACGAGATGACGAGATGATGATGAGATGAAGAGATGACGATGAATCGACGAGATGACGAAATGACGAGATGACGAGATGACGACATAACGATATGACGACATAACGAGATGACGACATGACGAGATGACGAGATGATGATGAGATGACGAGATCATGATGAGATGGCGAGATGATGATGAGAAGACGAGATGATGATGAGATGACGAAATGATGATGAGATGATGAGATAGCGAGATGACGAGATGAGGAGATGACGAGATGACGCGATGACAAGATGAAGAAACGACGAGATGACGACATGACGAAATGATGAGATGACGAGATGACGAGATGACGAGACGACGAGATGACGAGATGATGCTAAGATGACGAGATGACGAGATGACGAGATGACGAGATGAGATGATGATGAGATGATGATGAGATGATGACGAGATGACGAGATGACGAGATGATGATAAGATGACGAGATGATGAGATGACGAGATGACGAGATGAGATGAGATGACGAGATGATGATGAGATGACGAGATGATGATGAAATGGCGAGATGACGAGATGAGGAGATGCCAAGATGACAAGACAACGAGATGACGAGATGACGAGATGACGAGATGATGAGATGACGAGATGACGAGATGACGAGATGACGAGATGACGAGATGACGAGATGACGAGATGATGATAAGATGACGAGATGATGACGAGATGACAAGATGACGAGATGACAAGATGACGAGATGACGAGATGACGAGATGACGGGATGACGAGATGACGGGATGACGAGATGATGATGAGATGACGGGATGACGAGATGACGGGATGACGAGATGACGAGATGACGGGATGACGAGATGACGAGATGATGATGAGATGACGAGATGATGATGAGATGACGAGATGACGAGATGATGATGAGATGACGAGATGACGATGAGATGGCGAGATGATGAGATGATGATAAAATGACGAGATGACGAGATGACGAGATGACGAGATGAGATGATGATGAGATGATGACGAGATGACGAGATGACGAGATGATGATAAGATGACGAGATGATGAGATGACGAGATGACGAGATGAGATGAGATGACGAGATGATAATGAGATGACGAGATGATGATGAAATGGCGAGATGACGAGATGAGGAGATGACAAGATGACAAGACAACGAGATGACGAGATGAGGAGATGACAAGATGACAAGACAACGAGATGACGAGATGACGAGATGACGAGATGATGAGATGACGAGATGACGAGATGACGAGATGACGAGATGACGAGATGACGAGATGATGATAAGATGACGAGATGACGAGATGACGAGATGAGATGAGATGAGATGACGAGATGATGATGAGATGACGAGATGATGATGAGATGACGAGATGACGAGATGACGAGATGGTGTAAGATGACGAGATGACGAGATGAGATTACGAGATGATGATGAGATGTTGACGAGATGACGAGATGACGAGATGATGACGAGATGATGATGCGATGACGAGATGATGACGAGATGACGAGATGATGATGAGATGACAAGATGATGATGAGATGACGAGATCACGAGATGACGAGATGATGATAAGTAGACGAGATGATGATGAGATGACGAGATGACGAGATGATGATGAGATAAAGACATAACGGGATGACGAGATCACGATGAGATGACGCATCTCGTCATCACGAGATGACGGGATGACGAGATGATGAGATGACGAGATGACGAGATGATGATGAGATGAAGAGATGACGATGAATCGACGAGATGACGAAATGACGAGATGACGAGATGACGACATAACGATATGACGACATAACGAGATGACGACATGACGAGATGACGAGATGATGATGAGATGACGAGATGATGATGAGATGGCGAGATGATGATGAGAAGACGAGATGATGATGAGATGACGAAATGATGATGAGATGATGAGATAGCGAGATGACGAGATGAGGAGATGACGAGATGACGCGATGACAAGATGAAGAAACGACGAGATGACGACATGACGAAATGATGAGATGACGAGATGACGAGATGACGAGACGACGAGATGACGAGATGATGCTAAGATGACGAGATGACGAGATGACGAGATGACGAGATGAGATGATGATGAGATGATGATGAGATGATGACGAGATGACGAGATGACGAGATGATGATAAGATGACGAGATGATGAGATGACGAGATGACGAGATGAGATGAGATGACGAGATGATGATGAGATGACGAGATGATGATGAAATGGCGAGATGACGAGATGAGGAGATGACAAGATGACAAGACAACGAGATGACGAGATGACGAGATGACGAGATGATGAGATGACGAGATGACGAGATGACGAGATGACGAGATGACGAGATGACGAGATGACGAGATGATGATAAGATGACGAGATGATGACGAGATGACGAGATGACGAGATGACAAGATGACGAGATGACGAGATGACGGGATGACGAGATGACGGGATGACGAGATGATGATGAGATGACGGGATGACGAGATGACGGGATGACGAGATGACGAGATGACGGGATGACGAGATGACGAGATGATGATGAGATGACGAGATGATGATGAGATGACGAGATGACGAGATGACGGGATGACGAGATGACGAGATGATGATGAGATGACGAGATGACGATGAGATGGCGAGATGATGATGAGAAGACGAGATGATGATGAGATGACGAGATGATGATGAGATGATGAGATAGCGAGATGACGAGATGAGGAGATGGCGAGATGACGCGATGACAAGATGACGAAATGACGAGATGACGACATGACGAAATGATGAGATGACGAGATGACGAGATGACGAGACGACGAGATGACGAGATGATGATAAAATGACGAGATGACGAGATGACGAGATGACGAGATGAGATGATGATGAGATGATGACGAGATGACGAGATGACGAGATGATGATAAGATGACGAGATGATGAGATGACGAGATGACGAGATGAGATGAGATGACGAGATGATAATGAGATGACGAGATGATGATGAAATGGCGAGATGACGAGATGAGGAGATGACAAGATGACAAGACAACGAGATGACGAGATGACGAGATGACGAGATGATGAGATGACGAGATGACGAGATGACGAGATGACGAGATGACGAGATGACGAGATGATGATAAGATGACGAGATGACGAGATGACGAGATGAGATGAGATGAGATGACGAGATGATGATGAGATGACGAGATGATGATGAGATGACGAGATGACGAGATGACGAGATGGTGTAAGATGACGAGATGACGAGATGATGACGAGATGATGATGAGATGACGAGATGATGACGAGATGACGAGATGATGATGAGATGACAAGATGATGATGAGATGACGAGATCACGAGATGACGAGATGATGATAAGTAGACGAGATGATGATGAGATGTCGAGATGACGAGATGATGATGAGATAAAGACATAACGGGATGACGAGATCACGATGAGATGACGCATCTCGTCATCACGAGATGACGGGATGACGAGATGATGAGATGACGAGATGACGAGATGATGATGAGATGAAGAGATGACGATGAATCGACGAGATGACGAAATGACGAGATGACGAGATGACGACATAACGATATGACGACATAACGAGATGACGACATGACGAGATGACGAGATGATGATGAGATGGCGAGATGATGATGAGAAGACGAGATGATGATGAGATGACGAAATGATGATGAGATGATGAGATAGCGAGATGACGAGATGAGGAGATGACGAGATGACGCGATGACAAGATGAAGAAACGACGAGATGACGACATGACGAAATGATGAGATGACGAGATGACGAGATGACGAGACGACGAGATGACGAGATGATGCTAAGATGACGAGATGACGAGATGACGAGATGACGAGATGACGAGATGACGAGATGAGATGATGATGAGATGATGATGAGATGATGACGAGATGACGAGATGACGAGATGATGAGATGACGAGATGACGAGATGAGATGAGATGATGATGAGATGACGAGATGATGATGAAATGGCGAGATGACGAGATGAGGAGATGACAAGATGACAAGACAACGAGATGACGAGATGACGAGATGACGAGATGATGAGATGACGAGATGACGAGATGACGAGATGACGAGATGACGAGATGACGAGATGACGAGATGATGATAAGATGACGAGATGATGACGAGATGACAAGATGACGAGATGACAAGATGACGAGATGACGAGATGACGAGATGACGGGATGACGAGATGACGGGATGACGAGATGATGATGAGATGACGGGATGACGAGATGACGGGATGACGAGATGACGAGATGACGGGATGACGAGATGACGAGATGATGATGAGATGACGAGATGATGATGAGATGACGAGATGACGAGATGACGGGATGACGAGATGACGAGATGATGATGAGATGACGAGATGACGATGAGATGGCGAGATGATGATGAGAAGACGAGATGATGATGAGATGACGAGATGATGATGAGATGATGAGATAGCGAGATGACGAGATGAGGAGATGGCGAGATGACGCGATGACAAGATGACGAAATGACGAGATGACGACATGACGAAATGATGAGATGACGAGATGACGAGATGACGAGACGACGAGATGACGAGATGATGATAAAATGACGAGATGACGAGATGACGAGATGACGAGATGAGATGATGATGAGATGATGACGAGATGACGAGATGACGAGATGATGATAAGATGACGAGATGATGAGATGACGAGATGACGAGATGAGATGAGATGACGAGATGATAATGAGATGACGAGATGATGATGAAATGGCGAGATGACGAGATGAGGAGATGACAAGATGACAAGACAACGAGATGACGAGATGACGAGATGACGAGATGATGAGATGACGAGATGACGAGATGACGAGATGACGAGATGACGAGATGATGATAAGATGACGAGATGATGACGGGATGACAAGATGACGAGATGACAAGATGATGAGATGACGAGATGACGAGATGATGATGAGATGACGGGATGACGAGATGACGAGATGAGGAGATGACGAGATGATGATGAGATGACGAGATGACGAAATGACGAGATGACGATGAGATGACGAGATGACGACATAACGAGATGACGACATGACGAGATGACGAGATGACTAGATGATGATAAGATGACGAGATGATGATGAGATGGCGAGATGATGATGAGAAGACGAGATGATGATGAGATGACGAGATGATGATGAGATGACGAGATGATGATGAGATGATGAGATGACGAGATGACGGAATGACGAGATGACGCGATGACGAGATTACGAGATGACGAGATTACGAGATGATGATGAGATGAAGAGATGATGAAATGACGAGATGACGCGATGACAGGATGATGAGATGACGAGATGACGAGATAACAAGATGACGAGATGACGAGATGACGAGATGACGAGATGACGAGATGAGGAGATGATGAGATGACGAGATGTCGAGATGACGAGATGACGAGATGACGAGATGACGAGATGACGAGATGACGAGATGGTGTAAGATGACGAGATGACGAGATGAGATGACGAGATGATGATGAGATGTTGACGAGATGACGAGATGATGATGAGATGTTGACGAGATGACGAGATGACGAGATGACGAGATGATGACGAGATGATGATGAGATGACGAGATGATGACGAGATGATGACGAGATGATGACGAGATGATGACGAGATGATGACGGGATGATGACGAGATGATGACGAGATGACGAGATGATGATGAGATGACGAGATGATGATTTGATGACGAGATGACGAAATGACGAGATGACGAGATGATGACGAGATGACGAGATGACGAGATGATGATGAGATAATGACAAGATGACGAGATGATGTCGAGATGACGACATTACGAGATGACGAGATTACGAGATGATGATGAGATGACGAGATGATGATGAGATGACGAGATGACGAGATGATGAAATGACAAGATGACGCGATGACAAGATGACGAGATGACGAGAGGATGAGATGATGACGAGATGCTGATGAGATGACGAGATGACGAAATGACGAGATGACGCGATGACGGAATTACGAGATGACGAGATTACGAGATGACGAGATTACGAGATGATGATGAGATGACGAGATGACGAGATGATGAAATGACGAGATGACGCGATGACAGGATGATGAGATGACGAGATGACGAGATAACAAGATGACGAGATGACAAGATGAAGAGATGACGAGATGCCGAGATGACGAGATGACGAGATGACGAGATGACGGGATGACGAAATGACGAGATGACGAGATGACGAGATGACGAGATGACGAGATGACGAGATGATGAGATAACGAGATGACGAGATGACGAGATGGTGTAAGATGACGAGATGAGATGACGAGATGATGAGATAACGAGATGACGAGATGGTGTAAGATGACGAGATGACGAGATGAGATGACGAGATGACGAGATGAGGAGATGACGAGATGAGGAGATGACAAGATGACAAGATGACGAGATGACGAGATGACGACATGATGAGATGACGAGATGATGATAAGATGACGAGATGATGACGAGATGACAAGATGACGAGATGACAAGATGACGAGATGACGAGATGACGAGATGACGAGATGATGATGAGATGACGAGATGACGATGAATCGACGAGATGACGGAATGACGAGATGACGATGAGATGATGAGATGGCGAGATGATGATGAGATGACGAGATGATGATGAGATGACGAGATGATCATGAGATGATGAGATAGCGAGATGACGAGATGAGGAGATGACGAGATGACGCGATAACAAGATGACGAAATGACGAAATGACGACATGACGAGATGATGAGATGATGAGATGACGAAATGACGAGATGACGAGATGACGGGATGACGAGATGACGAGATGACGAGATGACGAGATGATGATGAGATGACGAGATGACGAGATGATGATGAGATGACGAGATGACGAGATGATGAGATGACGAGATGACGAGATGACGAGATGATGATGAGATGACGAGATGACGATGAACTGACGAGATGACGAAATGACGAGATGACGATGAGATGACGAGATGACGACATCACGAGATGACGACATGACGAGATGACGAGATGATGATGAGATGGCGAGATGATGATGAGATGACGAGATGATCATGAGATGATGAGATAGCGGGATGACGAGATGAGGAGATGACGAGATGACGCGATGACAAGATGACGAAATGACGAAATGACGACATGACGAGATGATGAGATGACGAGATGACGAGATGAGGAGATGACGAGATGATGATAAGATGACGAGATGATGACGAGATGACGAGATGACGAGATGATGAGGTGACGAGATGATGAGATGACGAGATGATGAGATGACAAGATGATGAGATGATGATGAGATGACGAGATGACGAGATGACGAGATAACGAAAAGACGAGATGACGAGATGACGGGATGACGAGATGACGAGATGACGATGAATCGACGAGATGACGAAATGACGAGATGACGATGAGATGACAAGATGACGACATAACAAGATGACGACATGACGAGATGACGAGATGACTAGATGATGATGAGATGACGAGATGATGATGAGATGGCGAGATGATGATGAGATGACGAGATCACGAGATGACGAGATGACGAGATGACGAGATGACGAGATGGTGTAAGATGACGAGATGACGAGATGACGAGATGAGATGACGAGATGATGATGAGATGTTGACGAGATGACGAGATGACGAGATGATGATGAGATGACGAGATGATGACGAGATGACGAGATGATGATGAGATGACGAGATGACGAGATGATGAGGTGACGAGATGATGAGATGACGAGATGATGAGATGACAAGATGATGAGATGATGATGAGATGACGAGATGACGAGATGACGAGATGACGAGATGACGAGATGACGAAAAGACGAGATGACGAGATGACGGGATGACGAGATGACGAGATGACGATGAATCGACGAGATGACGAAATGACGAGATGACGATGAGATGACGAGATGACGACATAACGAGATGACGACATGACGAGATGACGAGATGACTAGATGATGATGAGATGACGAGATGATGATGAGATGGCGAGATGATGATGAGATGACGAGATGATGATGAGATGACGAGATCACGAGATCACGAGATGACGAGATGACGAGATGGTGTAAGATGACGAGATGACGAGATGAGATGACGAGATGATGATGAGATGTTGACGAGATGACGAGATGACGAGATGATGATGAGATGACGAGATGATGACGAAATGACGAGATGATGATGAGATGACGAGATGATGATGAGATGACGAGATCACGAGATGACGAGATGATGATGAGATGACGAGATGACGAGATGATGATGAGATAAAGACATAACGGGATGACGAGATCACGATGAGATGACGCATCTCGTCATCACGAGATGACGAGATGACGAGATGATGAGGGGACGAGATAACGAGATGTTGATGAGATGACGAGATGTCGATGAGATGACGAGATGATCATGAGATGATGAGATAGCGAGATGACGAGATGAGGAGATGACGAGATGACGCGATGACAAGATGACGAAATGACGAAATGACGACATGTCGAGATGATGAGATGACGAGATGACGAGATGACGAGATGACGAGATGACGAGATGATGATAAGATGACGAGATGATGACGAGATGACGAGATGACGAGATGATGAGGTGACGAGATGATGAGATGACGAGATGATGAGATGACGAGATGATGAGATGACAAGATGATGAGATGATGATGAGATGACGAGATGACGAGATGACGAGATGACGAGATAACGAAAAGACGAGATGACGAGATGACGGGATGACGAGATGACGAGATGACGATGAATCGACAAGATGACGAAATGACGAGATGACGATGAGATGACGAGATGACGACATAACAAGATGACGACATGACGAGATGACGAGATGACTAGATGATGATGAGATGACGAGATGATGATGAGATGGCGAGATGATGATGAGATGACGAGATGATGATGAGATGACGAGATCACGAGATCACGAGATGACGAGATGACGAGATGACGAGATGGTGTAAGATGACGAGATGACGAGATGAGATGACGAGATGATGATGAGATGTTGACGAGATGACGAGATGACGAGATGATGATGAGATGACGAGATGATGACGAGATGATGATGAGATGACGAGATGACGAGATGATGAGGTGACGAGATGATGAGATGACGAGATGATGAGATGACAAGATGATGAGATGATGATGAGATGACGAGATGACGAGATGACGAGATGACGAGATGACGAGATGACGAAAAGACGAAATGACGGGATGACGGGATGACGAGATGACGAGATGACGAAATGACGAGATGACGATGAGATGACGAGATGACGACATAACGAGATGACGACATGACGAGATGACGAGATGACTAGATGATGATGAGATGACGAGATGATGATGAGATGGCGAGGTGATGATGAGATGACGAGATGATGATGAGATGACGAGATCACGAGATGACGAGATGACGAGATGGTGTAAGATGACGAGATGACGAGATGAGATGACGAGATGATGATGAGATGTTGACGAGATGACGAGATGACGAGATGATGATGAGATGACGAGATGATGACGAGATGACGAGATGATGATGAGATGACGAGATGATGATGAGATGACGAGATCACGAGATGACGAGATGATGATAAGGAGACGAGATGATGATGAGATGACGAGATGACGAGATGATGATGAGATAAAGACATAACGGGATGACGAGATCACGATGAGATGACGCATCTCGTCATCACGAGATGACGAGATGACGAGATGATGAAGGGACGAGATAACGAGATGATGATGAGATGACGAGATGACGATGAATCGACGAGATGACGAAATGGCGAGATGACGAGATGACGACATAACGATATGACGACATAACGAGATGACGACATGACGAGATGACGAGATGATGATGAGATGACGAGATGATGATGAGATGGCGAGATGATGATGAGAAGACGAGATGATGATGAGATGACGAGATGATGATGAGATGATGAGATAGCGAGATGACGAGATGAGGAGATGACGAGATGACGCGATGACAAGATGACGAAATGACGAGATGACGACATGACGAAATGATGAGATGACGAGATGACGAGATGACGAGACGACGAGATGACGAGATGATGATAAGATGACGAGATGACGAGATGACGAGATGACGAGATGAGATGATGATGAGATGATGACGAGATGACGAGATGACGAGATGATGATAAGATGACGAGATGATGAGATGACGAGATGACGAGATGAGATGAGATGACGAGATGATGATGAGATGACGAGATGATGATGAAATGGCGAGATGAGGAGATGAGGAGTTGAGGAGATGACAAGATGACAAGATGACGAGATGACAAGATGACGAGATGACGACATGATGAGATGACGAGATGACGAGATGACGAGATGATGAGAGGGGAGCATGACGAGATGACGAGATGTCGAGATGACGAGATGACGAGATGACGAGATGACGAGATGACGAGATGACGAGATGGTGTAAGATGACGAGATGACGAGATGAGATGACGAGATGATGATGAGATGTTGACGAGATGACGAGATGACGAGATGATGACGAGATGATGATGAGATGACGAGATGATGACGAGATGATGACGAGATGATGACGAGATGATGACGAGATGATGACGAGATGATGACGAGATGATGACGAGATGACGAAATGATGATGAGATGACGAGATGACGAAATGACGAGATGACGAGATCATGACGAGATGACGAGATGATGATGAGATGACGAGATGACGAGATGATGAAATGACGAGATGACGCGATGACAAGATGACGAGATGACGAGTGGATGAAATGATGACGAGATGATGATGAGATGACGAGATGACGAAATGACGAGATGACGCGATGACGAGATTACGAGATGACGAGATTACGAGATGACAAGATTACGAGATGATGATGAGATGACGAGATGACGAGATGAGGAGATGACGCGATGACAAGATGACGAAATGACGAGATGACGACATGACGAAATGATGAGATGACGAGATGACGAGATGACCAGACGACGAGATGACGAGATGATGATAAGATGACGAGATGACGAGATGACGAGATGACGAGATGAGATGATGATGAGATGATGACGAGATGACGAGATGACGAGATGATGATAAGATGACGAGATGATGAGATCACGAGATGACGAGATGAGATGAGATGACGAGATGATGATGAGATGACGAGATGATGATGAAATGGCGAGATGAGTAGATGAGGAGATGACAAGATGACAAGATGACGAGAGGACGAGATGACGAGATGACGACATGATGAGATGACGAGATGACGAGATGACGAGATGACGAGATGACGAGATGACGAGATGATGAGAGGGGAGGATGACGAGATGACGAGATGTCGAGATGCCGAGATGACGAGATGACGAGATGACGAGATGACGAGATGACGAGATGGTGTAAGATGACGAGATGACGAAATGAGATGACGAGATGATGATGAGATGTTGACGAGATGACGAGATGACGAGATGATGACGAGATGATGATGAGATGACGAGATGATGACGAGATGATGACGAGATGATGACGAGATGACGAAATGATGATGAGATGACGAGATGACGAAATGACGAGATGACGAGATGACGAGATGATGAGAGGGGAGGATGACGAGATGACGAGATGACGAGATGTCGAGATGACGAGATGACGAGATGACGAGATGACGAGATGACGAGATGACGGGATGACGAGATGACGAGATGACGAGATGACGAGATGACAATATGACGAGATGACGAGATGACGAGATGACGAGATGACGAGATGGTGTAAGATGACGAGATGAGATGACGAGATGATGAGATAACGAGATGACGAGATGGTGTAAGATGACGAGATGACGAGATGATGATGAGATGTCGACGAGATGACGAGATGACGAGATGATGACGAGATGATGATGAGATGACGAGATGATGACGAGATGATGACGAGATGATGACGAGATGATGACGAGATGATGACGAGATGATGACGGGATGATGACGAGATGATGACGAGAGGACGAGATGATGATGAGATGACGAGATGACGAAATGACGAGATGACGAGATGATGACGAGATGACGAGAAGACGAGATGACGAGATGATGATGAGATAATGACGAGATGACGAGATGATGTCGAGATGACGAGATCACGAGATGACGAGATTACGAGATGATGATGAGATGACGAGATGACGCGATGATGAAATGACGAGATGACGCGATGACAAGATGACGAGATGACGAGAGGATAAGATGATGACGAGATGATGATGAGATGATGATGAGATGACGCGATGACGAGATTAAGAGATGATGATGAGATGACGAGATGACGAGATGATGAAATGACAAGATGACGCGATGACAGGATGATGAGATGACGAGATGACGAGATAACAAGATGACGAGATGACAAGATGAAGTGATGACGAGATGCCGAGATGACGAGATGATGAGATGACGAGATGATGAGAGGGGAGGATGACGAGATGACGAGATGACGAGATGTCGAGATGACGAGATGACGAGATGACGAGAGGATAAGATGATGACGAGATGATGATGAGATGATGATGAGATGACGCGATGACGAGATTACGAGATGATGATGAGATGACGAGATGACGAGATGATGAAATGACAAGATGACGCGATGACAGGATGATGAGATGACGAGATGACGAGATAACAAGATGACGAGATGACAAGATGAAGTGATGACGAGATGCCGAGATGACGAGATGATGAGATGACGAGATGATGAGAGGGGAGGATGACGAGATGACGAGATGACGAGATGTCGAGATGACGAGATGACGAGATGACGAGATGACGAGATGACGAGATAACGAGATGACGAGATGACGAGATGACGAGATGACGAGATGACGAGATGACGAGATGACGAGATGACGAGATGACGAGATGACGAGATGATGAGATAACGAGATGACGAGATGGTGTAAGATGACGAGATGACGAGATGATGAGATGACGAGATGACGAGATGACGAGATGGTGTAAGATGACGAGATGACGAGATAATGATGAGATGGTGTAAGATGACGAGATGGTGTAAGATGACGAGATGACGAGATGAGATGACGAGATGATGATGAGATGTTGACGAGATGACGAGATGACGAGATGATGACGAGATGATGATGAGATGACGAGATGATGACGAGATGATGACGAGATGATGACGAGATGATGACGAGATGATGACGGGATGATGACGAGATGATGACGAGAGGACGAGATGATGATGAGATGACGAGATGACGAAATGACGAGATGACGAGATGATGACGAGATGACGAGAAGACGAGATGACGAGATGATGATGAGATAATGACGAGATGACGAGATGATGTCGAGATGACGAGATTACGAGATGACGAGATTACGAGATGATGATGAGATGACGAGATGATGATGAGATGACGAGATGACGAGATGATGAAATGACGAGATGACGCGATGACAAGATGACGAGATGACGAGAGGATAAGATGATGACGAGATGATGATGAGATGATGATGAGATGACGCGATGACGAGATTACGAGATGACGAGATTACGAGATGATGATGAGATGACGAGATGACGAGATGATGAAATGACAAGATGACGCGATGACAGGATGATGAGATGACGAGATGACGAGATAACAAGATGACGAGATGACAAGATGAAGTGATGACGAGATGCCGAGATGACGAGATGACGAGATGACGGGATGACGAGATGACGAGATGACGAGATGATGGGATGACGAGATGATGAGAGGGGAGGATGACGAGATGACGAGATGACGAGATGTCGAGATGACGAGATGACGAGATGACGAGATGACGAGATGACGAGATGACGAGATGACGAGATGACGAGATGACGAGATGACGAGATGATGAGATAACGAGATGACGAGATGACGAGATGACGAGATGACGAGATGACGAGATGACGAGATGATGAGATAACGAGATGACGAGATGACGAGATGGTGTAAGATGACGAGATGACGAGATGAGATGACGAGATGATGAGATAACGAGATGACGAGATGACGAGATGGTGTAAGATGACGAGATGACGAGATGAGATGACGAGATAATGATGAGATGTTGACGAGATGACGAGATGATGATGAGATGACGAGATGATGACGAGATGACGAGATCATGATGAGATGACGAAATGATGATGAGATGACGAGATCACGAGATGACGAGATGATGATAAGTAGACGAGATGATGATGAGATGACGAGATGACGAGATGATGATGAGATAAAGACATAACGGAATGACGAGATCACGATGAGATGACGCATCTCGTCATCACGAGATGACGAGATGACGAGATGATGAGATGACGAGATGACGAGATGATGATGGGATGACGAGATGACGATGAATCGACGAGATGACGAAATGACGAGATGACGAGATGACGACATAACGATATGACGACATGACGAGATGACGACATGACGAGATGACCAGATGATGATGAGATGACGAGATGATGATGAAATGGCGAGATGATGATGAGGAGACGAGATGATGATGAGATGACGAGATGATGATGAGATGATGAGATAGCGAGATGACGAGATGAGGAGATGACGAGATGACGCGATGACAAGATGACGAAATGATGAGATGACGAGATGACGAGATGACGAGACGACGAGATGACGAGATGATGATAAGATGACGAGATGACGAGATGACGAGATGAGATGATGATGAGATGATGATGAGATGATGACGAGATGACGAGATGACGAGATGATGATAAGATGACGAGATGATGAGATGACGAGACGACGAGATGACGATAAGATGACGAGATGATGAGATGACGAGACGACGAGATGAGATGAGATGACGAGATGATGATGAGATGACGAGATGATGATGAAATGGCGTGATGACGAGATGAGGAGATGACAAGATGACAAGATGACGAGATGATGAGATGACGAGATGACGAGATGACGAGATGATGAGATGACGAGATGACGAGATGACGAGATGACGAGATGACGAGATGACGAGATGATGATAAGATGACGAGATGATGATAAGATGACGAGATGATGACGAGATGACAAGATGACGAGATGACAAGATGACGAGATGACGAGATGACGAGATGATGATGAGATGACGAGATGACGATGAATCGACGAGATGACGAAATGACGAGATGACGATGAGATGACGAGATGACGACATAACGAGATGACGACATGACGAGATGACGAGATGACGAGATGATGATGAGATGACGAGATGATGATGAGATGGCGAGATGATGATGAGATGACGAGATGATGATGAGATGGCGAGATGATGATGAGATGACGAGATAATGATGAGATGACGAGATGATTATGAGATGATGAGATAGCGAGATGACGAGATGAGGAGATGACGAGATGACGCGATGACAAGATGACGAAATGACGAAATGACGACATGACGAGATGATGAGATGACGAAATGACGAGATGACGAGATGACGAGATGATGATAAGATGACGAGATGATGACGAGATGACGAGATGACGAGATGATGAGGTGACGAGATGATGAGATGACGAGATGATGATGAGATGACGAGATGACGAGATGACGAGATGACGAGATGACGAAATGACGAGATGACGAGATGACGGGATGACGAGATGACGAGATGACGAGATGACGAGATGATGATGAGATGACGAGATGACGAGATGATGATGAGATGACGAGATGACGAGATGACGAGATGATGATGAGATGACGAGATGACGATGAATCGACGAGATGACGAAATGACGAGATGACGAGATGACGACATAACGAGATGACGACATCACGAGATGACGAGATGACGAGATGATGATGAGATGACGAGATGACGAGATGATGATGAGATGGCGAGATGATGATGAGATGACGAGATGATGATGAGATGACGAGATGATCATGAGATGATGAGATAGCGAGATGACGAGATGACGCGATGACAAGATGACGAAATGACGAAATGACGACATGACGAGATGATGAGATGACGAGATGACGAGATGACGAGATGACGAGATGATGATAAGATGACGAGATGATGACGGGATGACGAGATGACGAGATGATGAGGTGACGAGATGATGAGATGACGAGATGATGAGATGACGAGATGATGAGATGACGGGATGACGAGATGACGAGATGACGAGATGACGAGATGATGATGAGATGACGAGATGACGAGATGATGATGAGATGACGAGATGACGAGATGATGAGATGACGAGATGACGAGATGACGAGATGATGATGAGATGACGAGATGACGATGAATCGACGAGACGACGAAATGACGAGATGACGATGAGATGACGACATAACGAGATGACGAGATGACTAGATGATGATGAGATGACGAGATGATGATGAGATGGCGAGATGATGATGAGAAGACAAGATGATGATGAGATGACGAGATGATGATGAGATGATGAGATGACGAGATGATGAAATGATGATGAGATGACGAGATGACGAGATGACGAGATGACGAGATGACGAAATGACGAGATGACGAGATGACGGGATGACGAGATGACGAGATGACGAGATGACGAGATGATGATGAGATGACGAGATGACGAGATGATGATGAGATGACAAGATGACGAGATGACGAGATGATGATGAGATGACGAGATGACGATGAATCGACGAGATGACGAAATGACGAGATGACGAGATGACGACATAACGAGATGACGACATCACGAGATGACGAGATGACGAGATGATGATGAGATGACGAGATGACGAGATGATGATGAGATGGCGAGATGATGATGAGATGACGAGATGATGATGAGATGACGAGATGATCATGAGATGATGACATAGCGAGATGACGAGATGACGCGATGACAAGATGACGAAATGACGAAATGACGACATGACGAGATGATGAGATGACGAGATGACGAGATGACGAGATGACGAGATGATGATAAGATGACGAGATGATGACGGGATGACGAGATGACGAGATGATGAGGTGACGAGATGATGAGATGACGAGATGATGAGATGACGAGATGATGAGATGATGATGAGATGACGAGATGACGAGATGACGAGATGACGAAATGACGAGATGACGAGATGACGGGATGACGAGATGACGAGATGACGAGATGACGAGATGACGAGATGATGATGAGATGACGAGATGACGAGATGATGATGAGATGACGAGATGACGAGATGATGAGATGACGAGATGACGAGATGACGAGATGATGATGAGATGACGAGATGACGATGAATCGACGAGATGACGAAATTACGAGATGACGATGAGATGACGAGATGACGACATGACGAGATGACGAGATGACTAGATGATGATGAGATGACGAGATGATGATGAGATGGCGAGATGATGATGAGATGACGAGATGATGATGAGATGATGAGATGACGAGATGACGAAATGACGAGATGACGCGATGACGAGATTACGAGATGACGAGATTACGAGATGATGATGAGATGACGAGATGATGAAATGACGAGATGACACGATAACAGGATGATGAGATGACGAGATGACGAGATAACAAGATGATGAGATGACGAGATGACGAGATGACGAGATGACGAGATGATGAGATGACGAGATGACACGATAACAGGATGATGAGATGACGAGATGACGAGATAACAAGATGACGAGATGACGAGATGACGAGATGACGAGATGACGAGATGATGAGATGACGAGATGACGAGATGACGAGATGACGAGATGATGAGAGGGGAGAATGACGAGATGACGAGATGTCGAGATGACGAGATGACCAGATGACCAGATGACGAGATGGTGTAAGATGACGAGATGACGAGATGAGATGACGAGATGACGAGATGATGACGAGATGATGACGAGATGATGACGAGATGATGACGAGATGATGACGGGATGATGACGAGATGATGACGAGATGACGAGATGATGATGAGATGACGAAATAACGAAATTACGAGATGACGAGATGATGATGAGATAATGACGAGATGACGAGATGATGTCGAGATGACGAGATTACGAGATGACGAGATTACGAGATGATGATGAGATGACGAGATGATGATGAGATGACGAGATGACGAGATGACGAAATGACGAGATGACGCGATGACGAGATTACGAGATGACGAGATTACGAGATGATGATGAGATGACGAGATGACGAGATGATGAAATGACAAGATGACGCGATGACAGGATGATGAGATGACGAGATGACGAGATAACAAGATGACGAGATGACAAGATGAAGAGATGACGAGATGCCGAGATGACGAGATGACGAGATGACGGGATGACGAGATGATGAGATGACGAGATGATGAGATGACGAGATGATGAGATGACGAGATGATGAGAGGGGAGGATGACGAGATGACGAGATGACGAGATGACGAGATGACGAGATGACGAGATGACGAGATGACGAGATGACGAGATGACGAGATGACGAGATGATGATGAGATGACGAGATGATGATGAGATGACGATATGACGAGATGACGAAATGACGAGATGACGCGATGACGAGATTACGAGATGACGAGATTACGAGATGATGATGAGATGACGAGATGATGAAATGACAAGATGACGCGATGACAGGATGATGAGATGACGAGATGACGAGATAACAAGATGACGAAATCACGAAATAACGACATGACGAGATGATGAGATGTCGAGATGACGAGATGACGAGATGACGAGATGATGATAAGATGACGAGATGATGACGAGATGACGAGATGACGAGATGATGAGGTGACGAGATGATGAGATGACGAGATGATGAGATGACGAGATGATGTGATGATGATGAGATGACGAGATGACGAGATGACGAGATGACGAGATGACGAAATGACGAGATGACGAGATGACGAGATGACGAGATGACGAGATGACGAGATGACGAGATGATGATGAGATGACGAGATGACGAGATGATGATGAGATGACGAGATGACGAGATGATGAGATGACGAGATGACGAGATGACGAGATGATGATGAGATGACGAGATGACGATGAATCGACGAGATGACGAAATTACGAGATGACGATTAGATGACGAGATGACGACATGACGAGATGACGAGATGACCAGATGATGATGAGATGACGAGATGATGATGAGATGGCGAGATGATGATGAGATGACGAGATGATGATGAGATGATGAGATGATGAGATGACGAAATGACGAGATGACGCGATGACGAGATTACGAGATGACGAGATTACGAGATGATGATGAGATGACGAGATGATGAAATGACGAGATGACACGATAACAGGATGATGAGATGACGAGATGACGAGATAACAAGATGACGAGATGACGAGATGACGCGATGACGAGATTACGAGATGACGAGATTACGAGATGACGAGATTACGAGATGATGACGAGATGACGAGATGATGGAATGACGAGATGACGCGATGACAGGATGATGAGATGACGAGATGACGAGATAACAAGATGACGAGATGACGAGATGACGAGATGACGAGATGACGAGATGATGAGATGACGAGATGACGTGATGATGAGAGGGGAGGATGACGAGATGACGAGATGTCGAGATGACGAGATGACGAGATAACGAGATGACGAGATGACGAGATGGTGTAAGATGACGAGATGGTGTAAGATGACGAGATGACGAGATGATGATGAGATGTTGACGAGATGACGAGATGACGAGATGATGATGAGATGACGAGATGATGACGAGATGATGACGAGATGATGACGAGATGATGACGAGATGATGACGGGATGATGACGAGATGATGACGAGATGACGAGATGATGATGAGATGACGAGATGACGAAATGACGAAATGACGAAATGACGAGATGACGAGATGATGACGAGATGACGAGATGACGAGATGACGAGATGATGATGAGATAATGACGAGATGACGAGATGACGAGATGACGAGATTACGAGATGACGAGATTACGAGATGATGATGAGATGACGTAATGATGATGAGATGACGAGATGACGAGATGATGGAATGACGAGATGACGCGATGACAGGATGATGAGATGACGAGATGACGAGATAACAAGATGACGAGATGACGAGATGACGAGATGACGAGATGACGAGATGATGAGATGACGAGATGACGTGATGATGAGAGGGGAGGATGACGAGATGACGAGATGTCGAGATGACGAGATGACGAGATGATGAGGTGACGAGATGATGAGATGACGAGATGATGAGATGACGAGATGATGTGATGATGATGAGATGACGAGATGACGAGATGACGAGATGACGAGATGACGAGATGATGAGATGACGAGATGATGTGATGATGATGAGATGACGAGATGACGAGATGACGAGATGACGAGATGACGAAATGACGAGATGACGAGATGACGGGATCACGAGATGACGAGATGACGAGATGACGAGATGATGATGAGATGACGAGATGACGAGATGATGATGAGATGACGAGATGACGAGATGATGAGATGACGAGATGACGAGATGACGAGATGATGATGAGATGACGAGATGACGATGAATCGACGAGATGACGAAATTACGAGATGACGATGAGATGACGAGATGACGACATGACGAGATGACGAGATGACTAGATGATGATGAGATGACGAGATGATGATGAGATGGCGAGATGATGATGAGATGACGAGATGATGATGAGATGACGAGATGACGAAATGACGAGATGACGCGATGACGAGATTACGAGATGACGAGATTACGAGATGATGATGAGATGACGAGATGATGAAATGACGAGATGACACGATAACAGGATGATGAGATGACGAGATGACGAGATAACAAGATGACGAGATAACAAGATGACGAGATGACGAGATGACGAGATGATGAGATGACGAGATGACGAGATGACGAGATGACGAGATGAGGAGAGGGGAGAATGACGAGATGACGAGATGTCGAGATGACGAGATGACGAGATGACCAGATGACGAGATGGTGTAAGATGACGAGATGACGAGATGAGATGACGAGATGACGAGATGATGACGAGATGATGACGAGATGATGACGAGATGATGACGAGATGATGACGGGATGATGACGAGATGATGACGAGATGACGAGATGATGATGAGATGACGAAATAACGAAATTACGAGATGACGAGATGATGATGAGATAATGACGAGATGACGAGATGATGTCGAGATGACGAGATTACGAGATGACGAGATTACGAGATGATGATGAGATGACGAGATGATGATGAGATGACGAGATGACGAGATGACGAAATGACGAGATGACGCGATGACGAGATTACGAGATGACGAGATTACGAGATGATGATGAGATGACGAGATGACGAGATGATGAAATGACAAGATGACGCGATGACAGGATGATGAGATGACGAGATGACGAGATAACAAGATGACGAGATGACAAGATGAAGAGATGACGAGATGCCGAGATGACGAGATGACGAGATGACGGGATGACGAGATGATGAGATGACGAGATGATGAGATGACGAGATGATGAGATGACGAGATGATGAGAGGGGAGGATGACGAGATGACGAGATGACGAGATGACGAGATGACGAGATGACGAGATGACGAGATGACGAGATGACGAGATGACGAGATGATGATGAGATGACGAGATGATGATGAGATGACGAGATGACGAGATGACGAAATGACGAGATGACGCGATGACGAGATTACGAGATGATGAGATAACGAGATGACGAGATGACGAGATGATGATGAGATGACGAGATGACGAGATGATGAAATGACAAGATGACGCGATGACAGGATGATGAGATGACGAGATGACGAGATAACAAGATGACGAGATGACAAGATGAAGAGATGACGAGATGCCGAGATGACGAGATGACGAGATGACGGGATGACGAGATGATGAGATGACGAGATGATGAGATGACGAGATGACGAGATGATGAGAGGGGAGGATGACGAGATGACGAGATGACGAGATGACGAGATGACGAGATGACGAGATGACGAGATGACGAGATGACGACATGACGAGATGACGAGATGATGAGATAACGAGATGACGAGATGGTGAAAGATGACGAGATGATGAGATAACGAGATGACGAGATGGTGTAAGATGACGAGATGATGAGATAACGAGATGACGAGATGACGAGATGGTGCAAGATGACGAGATGACGAGATGAGATGACGAGATGATGATGAGATGTTGACGAGATGACGAGATGACGCGATGATGATGAGATGACGAGATGATGACGAGATGACGAGATGATGATGAGATGACGAGATGATGATGAGATGACGAGATCACGAGATGACGAGATGATGATAAGTAGACGAGATGATGATGAGATGACGAGATGACGAGATGATGATGAGATAAAGACATAACGGGATGACGAGATCACGATGAGATGACGCATCTCGTCATCACGAGATGACGAGATGACGAGATGATGAGATGACCAGATGACGAGATGATGATGAGATGACGAGATGACGATGAATCGACGAGATGACGAAATGACGAGATGACGAGATGACGACATAACGAGATGACGACATAACGAGATGACGACATGACGAGATGACGAGATGATGATGAGATGACGAGATGATGATGAGATGGCGAGATGATGATGAGAAGACGAGATGATGATGAGATGACGAGATGATGATGAGATGATGAGATAGCGAGATGACGAGATGAGGAGATGACGAGATGACGCGATGACAAGAAGACGAAATGACTAGATGACGACATGACGAAATGATGAGATGACGAGATGACGAGATGACGAGACGACGAGATGACGAGATGATGATAAGATGACGAGATGACGAGATGACGAGATGAGATGATGATGAGATGATGATGAGATGATGACGAGATGACGAGATGACGAGATGATGATAAGAAGACGAGATGATGAGATAATGATGAGATGACGAGATGACGAGATGACGAGATGACGAAATGACGAGATGACGAGATGACGGGATGACGAGATGACGAGATGACGAGATGACGAGATGATGATGAGATGACGAGATGACGAGATGATGATGAGATGACGAGATGACGATGAATCGACGAGGTGACGAAATGACGAGATGACGATGAGATGACGAGATGACGACATGACGAGATGACGAGATGACGAGATGATGATGAGATGGCGAGATGATGATGAGATGACGAGATGATAATGAGATGATGAGATAGCGAGATGACGAGATGAGGAGATGACGAGATGACGCCATGTCAAGATGACGAAATGACGAAATGACGACATGACGAGATGATGAGATGACGAGATGACGAGATGACGAGATGACGAGATGATGATAAGATGACGAGATGACGAAATGATGAGGTGACGAGATGATGAGATGACGAGATGATTCGAGATCCGATAGTTCAATTGGTCTACTAAAGTTGGTTTTTAAATCTTTTAAGAGGTCTGTGACTGTCGCGTATTCTTTTGTGTCGACCAGGTCGCTAGCACTTCCCTCCAGTTTAAACTGGATCATTTGCAAAAATCGCCGGTCTTCGGCATCGGGTAATATCTTGAATGCTCTATTACACGCTCGGACAAAGTGTTCGACCGCGATATTTTTCCCGTTGAATTTTGGTAAGGCGTTGAAAACATCACGGAAGGTTACGCCATTGTTCGGCATCGCGTTGCCTAGTCTTTCGTTAATTCCGTTGTTATCGGGCATTTTGTCGTTATTTTCTATAATCTCGTTGTAAAATGTGGGTGGTAAACGTCGGCGCGAATAATAGCGTCGGGTGAACGTAATTTGTTAAACGGAAAGAGAGAGAGAAGAGGGAGAAAAAAAAATTGTCAAAACGTGAAAAAGAAATTTGCAAATTTTCATAAAATGTCTGTTGTTGGATAATTGGGTATTTTGGTATACCCGAAATTCGGTTACGCAAAAAATTTTTTTATAAAAGTAAAAATTTTGCTAGAAAATCGTTATCGAATGAGAGAGAAAAAAAAAATTTTATCAACATTTGAGAAAAAAAAAGAAAATCTGTATGAATCAAATTCTTACTAAAAACAAAAAAAAAAAAAATAATAATAATAAAAAAAAAATCGGAGGATGAGGAGGAAAAAAAAGGTCAAAAATCGAAAACTTTACAAAACTTAAAAGTTTGTTGAAAACCGAAAATCGAGGGAAAAAAAATTGTTAAAAGGGTCGAAATTCTATAAACTTGAAACTTGTCTAAGCTTGAAAATTTATAAAAATCGGGAATTTGCTAAAATTTGGTGGACA
This sequence comes from Dyspetes luteomarginatus, assembly GCA_963669185.1. Lineage (NCBI taxonomy): Eukaryota > Metazoa > Arthropoda > Insecta > Hymenoptera > Ichneumonidae > Dyspetes > Dyspetes luteomarginatus. The sequence continues at coordinate 14,864,685 of OY769903.1, read as the reverse complement.
AAAATTATTATTATTATTTTTTTTGCAAAAACGGGATTTAGTTTTTTTTTTTTTTTTTTTTTTCAAATTTTGCTAAGGGTTGAGATTCTATAAAACGAGAAAAAGAAAAAAAAATTGTTCAAAATCGATTTTTTATATATGTCGAAAAGTTTTACAAAAATCGGAGAGAAGAGAAAAAAAAATTATAAAGGTCGAGAAAAAAAGATTTTCCCAAAAAAAAAAAAAAATTGAAAAATTATAAAAATTGAAAGTTTACTACGGAAAAGGGAGGGAGAAAAGAGAAAAGAATAAAAAATAAAAAAACGAAAATTTAGCGTAAATCGAAACAATTAAAATTGTTATAAATCGGAAGTTTATTGAAATTACAGATTTGCTAGGAATTGGGGATTAGTAATAATCAAAATTTGTTAAAATTTGCAGGAGAGAAAAAAAATTATTACGATTGTCATTTATCCAGGGAAATGGAGAGAGAAAAAAAAATTTCGTGGAAAATTTGCTTAACGGTGGGTTGAGATTTTTGTGTTCTAAGTTAGTTAGAGTGGTTCATCTATTTGCTTATCATTGCCTCGTGAAACTGTGTAGTTTCCGTACGAAGGCAGAGGGGAAAAAGGAAAATTGTAAAGAGAACAAAGTTTTGCTGCGCGACTTTTATATGTGGCTGTACCGCGCCTGCACGTGTCTGCGGAGCTGTGGTGAACAGGGTAAGGGGCAGGTTAAGTGCGAGAGAGACGGTATACGAAGCGAGAAGGCCAGTGATATACACTCATGCTTCGCACGGGCCTTCGTCTTGTAGGCGGCGAAGATGAATAGAAAGAGAGGAAAATGTCACTTTTTCTTCCTTCACTCCTCTTCTTGTGCTTAGGCTTTTAAATTTGGAAAAATTAAAATTGTACTTACATTGCCGTGAGTGTTATAAAATATTTTAGCATTAGTTTCCTGTCTGTTTGTTGTTTCCTTCCTTCCTTCTGTTATTTCTGTATGGTTGAGTTGATGTATGTGTGAGCGTTTTCTTCCTTTCTTCCTTCTTTTCTGGTGAGTTCTTGTGAGTGTGGATGTGTGTGGATGTTGACTCGTTTTTCTTCTTTCTGATGGTTTTCTTTTCCTTTTTTTTTTTTTTTCAGAAACACTCTGTTTTTTTTTTTTTTTTTCAAACTGTCACCTTTTCACTTTTCTTCTTTTTTTTTTTTGAAAAATTGGTTTTTTTTTGTTTTGAGAGCAAAAAAAAGAATTGGCTCACTGTGGATTCACAACTTCTGACACCAATTTGTGATGGTCGATGCGGGTGTTAATGAGAATGATGGATAAATATATAAGTATTGTCTTTAATAGATCAGTTGTTAATTGGAGAAGTGCACGGAGGTTTTAATAAGGAAAGTAGTAGTTGATTGAATGAATGTTGGAGATGAACTGGACTTTGAGGTGACGCTCTCGGGCACCATGAGTCAAAGGGCCCATTGTTTTAGGATCTATTGGAGGGGATACCACGTGCGTGGTGCATGCAGCATCCACGCGTGGACCGTGGGATTGCGCCAGAAATGCTGACGGACTCGTCAGCATTCGCGGAATGGAGATTAGGATTAAGGTGGTATGGGTGAGGAATAGGATGTCCGCGTGAGAACGGATGTATGGGACTTTAAGGTGTTGGGTTTAAGGTGTGGGAAAGGACAGTTAGGAATAGGGGACTTGTGGGGCCGTCACAAAATGTTTTTGTAGGAAAATTTTCATTTTCAATTGGTTATGAATATTAAGTATATAGACTTCTCTTACGGATAAAACTCAAATTACAAAAAGTCAATTAAAATTTAGGGTGATATTTTCCGTTGAAATGATTTTGTAGATAAATTTTTATTTTTCACTGAGTATGAAATTTATTATACAGACTTCTCCTACGGATAAAACTTAAACTACAAAAATTCAATTAAATCGTAGGGTGATAATTTTACTTGGAATGATTTTCTAGGAAAAGTTTTATTTTCAATTAGTTATGAAATCTAATGGTACAGACTTCTCTTACGAATAAAACTTCAACTTCATAAATTCAATTAAAATTTAGGGTGATCATTTTAGTTGAAATAATTTTGTAGGAATTTTTTTTTTTTCAACTGGTAATGAAAGTTTATTATACAGACTTCTCTTACGAATGGAACTCAAACTACAAAAATTCAGTTAAAAATTGGGGTAATAATTTAAATTGAAATCAATTTGAAGGATAATTTTTATTCGCAATTACTTATAAAATTGAAATATACAGACTTCTCTCACGAATAAAACTTAAACCACAAAAATTCCAATAAACCTTAGGGTGATAATTTTAATTGAAATGGTTTTGTATGGAAATTTTTATTTTCATCTGGTTATGAAATTTAATTTTACAGACTGTGTTACGAATGAAACTTAAATCCCTACCGCTCAGAAACGAAAACATCTTGGAGACTTTTTGGACCCTTTTTTGATTCCCTGAATCCAGATTCTGTCAAAATAAAAATCCAGCCTTATCCACAGGTACTTTTGACTGAATCAACAATTTAGCTCGCCGTAACTCCGACAATATCGTTCCGAGAGAAATGTTCTCATTACAGTTTTATTTACTACCTTAAGTGGATGTGAAAGGTTTAGGCGAATTCCGATGGCCTCGGCATAGTGGTGAACGGGGCACGCGCAACGAATTACCATCTGTGCGGCGCGCGCCACCGATAGATGACCCTATACGCCATCGGCGATTCGACAGACGAACCATTAGCGATCTTCGACTTTTATCTTTCTTTACAATGTTTCTGACTTCCCAGAAATATATATTGTAAAGAAAGATATGAGATCGCAAATTTGTTTCCTGTATATTGGGCTTAGATTTTTTTTTTGAATTTATTTTATTTAGGAATAACACTATAGGCACTATACGATATCGGCGATTTGACAGACAAACCCACGTCGTGCGAGGCGTGCGAAAGTGGCTCGGTCGATACGCCCCGTCAAACAAGCGCGGTTGTCACCGGTCACCGAGAATGTGTAATCTCGGTGACGAAAATGACTCGTTCGAGTCAATTTATTATCGGCATCGCATGAATGCAGCTCGATAAGATTTTGATTGAATATATAAGATTGTCAAGTCAAATTCATTCAAATAAATCAACAATCTGATCGTATGATGCTGCACGAGCATCGTTGTCGAGTTCGACTTCCGTGACCGAGAACATGCAATTTCGGCGACGATAGATTTTCAAAAAAAAATTGTCGCTCTATACAATGCAGCGAGTCCATGCAATTACTGCTCGATTGTATCGTTGAAATAAATCAACGAAAACATCGAGAGATTATATGCATGAGCATCACCGCCAATGATGCCGGGCTTGCTAACGCCAAGGATGCCCCAAATGGGTGGATTTTGGCATCCGCCGTATTAAAAAAAAAAAAATTAAAGTAAAATACAATTAAGGTTTTTATAAAAATATTTTTTTTATAAAAATAAAGTTTTTATAAAAATAAAGTTTTTATAAAAATAAAGTTTTTATAAAAATAAAGTTTTTATAGAAATAAAGTTTATATAAAAATGAATATTGTTATTAATTATTCTCCTGTCTGCTACTTTAGCTCTCTCCCCCCCCCCCAATTTCTCAAGAGAGAGAGTGGGAGTGAGAGAGAATGATGGAGAGAGAGAATAATAGTGAGAAAGAATGATAGGAGAAAAAGAGAGAAAATGATAGAGAGATTGATCGAGAAAATGATAGAGAGAGAGAGTGAATGAGAGAGAGAGAAAGAGAATGATAGAGAGAGAGAATGATAGAGAGAGAGAGAATGATAGAGAGAGAGAGAGAATGATCGAGAGAGAGAGAGAATGATCGAGAGAGATAGAATGATAGAGACAGAGAGAATGATCGAGAGAGAGAGAGAATTCGTATGCTCTAATACTATATAACTTCACGGTGAAACGCGACGTCTTAAAATCGCGTCAACCAGTCATATAGACTGTTTTGTTTCTGTAAACAGTCTGTAGAATAAGATTGGTGTTTTCTCTCTATCTCTCTCAATCTGCGGAACTATATAGATATATATATATATGGATTTGTGTGCATGGGTGTGTGTATGCATCTGGGCGTGTTGACCATACACAATGTATATATAAACAAACACACACAGACACACACACACACACGTTAGTTGATTTACATACATGTATATATATATAATTTGTCGCGTCCGTCCAGGTGGTGTGTGTGGATGTGTGTGTGTGTGTGTTTATACATACATTGTATCTGTTCATATAAATCTGCATATGTATGTATACATTTCCGCGTATCGAGAGAGATAAAGAGAATACACGAATTTGTGTCAGGACGGTCCACAAAAGCAAAGCAGTCGAACAAACTGATTGTAATCAATTTAATTATAACAATTGTCCGCAATTGCTGGCACAATTATTATGCAAATATATATTTTTTAATACTTCATGTAAATAACAGTAATTATTTTAATTATAAACTAAAAAAATTTAGTCGATAAATTATTCATATAATATTTATCTATTATTCAATATAAACAAAATTAATTTATAATTCAAAATTTACATTATCTTAGCCACTATTGCTGATATCTAAATAAAAAGTATTATCATTATTCTTAGAAATAAGACAATCTGCAATATATCCATATTATTTAATCATTATTATCTTTGTAAAATAAATAATCTATCATTTCAAAATATTTGATCGACGATAATTATACAATTATCTTGCGTTTTTCGTAATTCATGCAAAGCACGAAAAAAAGTCTAACGATGAGCTTCAGGTGCTCGATGGGTATGGGGAAGGTATATGTAAAGTATATCCAGAGGATGCATTCCCTTGGATTGCTAAAACACCTTTACTTTACATATCAAATAAAAATGTCTAAGAGATATGGCCGACTGCGGCGGTCTTTCTCTCTCTCTTCCTCCCTCCCACACACGCTCTCTCTCTCTTTTTCGCTCTGTGGCAAAAGGCCTGGGAGACGGAAACACTTGGCTATTCCCCCTATTACTATATATTACGGTACGAAAAAGACGCTGCTGGCGCTCAAGTATACACTTTGGCAGCGGAATTTTCGCGATCCAAATGATCGGCCACGGCTTGTATGCAGGTAATCTTACCACAAAAATTTTCGTGCAAATAGTATTACCGAAGTCAGTAAATCCATTTTTATTTTACAGATAACTGGTAGTAATGCAAACTGTAATTTTTTTTTTGGAATTTCAAAATTCTAAGAATGTCACCTTATAGGATACTACTAACTGTATTATATACTAAAATTTCCATTCATTTGGTTTGATAGTTTTGCAATGTTATTTGCACGAAAATTTAGGTCTGCTACGATGGTCAAAAAGAGCTTTCACATCCTCTTAAGGCTTTATTCAGGAGGCGACGGGAACTCGAGCACAGTGAGCCCAACTCCCTGCGCCACCATGCAACTTTCGTCCCGCCCTTCCGTATCTTTAGAGGGCATGCCTCTTCGAAGGCCAGAGTGATGGAAGAGGAGAGCGAGCTCACTCTTTCCTCAATCTGACCCTCTGTCCTCAGTCCACCGCTCACCCTTGCGAGCTTGCCTTCGAGGTCCCTCTTATAGAGAACCCAGTCAGTGACTCTTGGGTTCCGGTAGATCCCGAGGACGGCTTGTGCACCCTCACACCTGAGGTGCAGGGAACTTACAGAGGATGTGGCGGTGATCCGAGAGTGAGTCCTCATCGTCCACCCGCCACTCCTCCGGCCAGCGAGCAGCCCTGGGGGTGCACAGTGTTAGATCAATCACCTCCTGTCTCCTCGCGATGACAAAAGTAGGGATCGCGGGATAAGTAGGGATAAGTCGCGATGACATAATAAGGGATCCAAGATCCCTTGTTCAGGATCTCAAGATTATTCGTCAAGAGATATTCCAGCAAGGCCGTTCCCCTCTCGTTCTCATTCGAGCTGTCCCATATGACATGGTGAGAGTTTGCGTCGCAGCCAATCACAAGGTGCAGCGCTTCCCTACGGCAGTGTTCCACCACGGCCCTCAGTTCCCTCGTTGGAGGGTGCTCGGCCGAGTCATACGGGAAGTATGCTGAACAGACGACACGGTCAGTCAGCCCGCCTCCCAGCCTCAGCCTCACCGAAGCCACCGTGAGGTCTCTGCTGCAGAATCTGCAATCAGGCTTCAGGGCATGATGCCTTTTGGATACAAAGGCTCGCATGGGTCATATATCAATGCCCCCATACTACGATCTATCCCCTTAACGAGTCTCCTGTGGATCCAGGGTTCTTGTATAAGGGATACGTCTGTCTGCCCCACTGCTAGGTCTCGGCTGTGTACAGCTGATTCCGCTATGCAGTACTGCAGGTTAATTTGGGAGAATTGGAGGCCCGCTGCACCCCCAGCTGAGGGCGCGTGCACCCCTCTCCTTTCATTTTGGGGAAGGGTTAAGGAAAGAGTAAGTGGGGAGCGGTGCAGGGGGAGGGGGGGGGGGAGGGCAACGTGCACCCTTACAGGCCATTGCCCGCAACTCCTCGCACCTCAGGTACCGACGGGACTGTATCGGTCCCCTGAGGCGTTACTGGCGATCCCGCCAGAGACCCAGTGACAGTCCGTTGGGTCCCACCCTGCGTCCCCGCACGGACCGCCCGTAGCAAGGTACGGGCCTTGTGCGGTTTGCCCCTGGCTCCCACCCCGCCCGTTTTTCTGCCCGTCGGGTCGATTGCCCACCCGGCAGGCTCTCGCCCCTTCGGCGCCGGCAAGGGGATGGTCTCACAAGCAGCGCTGGTCCCCGTAGCCACAGTCGGCTCCGCTGGATCCTCACGTTGTGTGTCCACCTTCGACCCACCCTGGATTGTCTCCGGAGCAGCTACCCGCCACCCCGTTTCGACCTTGTTCTGGGCCTCGTAAAAACGAGCCCTGCCCAAACCGAAATAAGGTGCAAGCCGTAGCTCCTTCAAGCAGCCCAGGGAGGCCGCATCTACACCTGAAACAGCGTGTACATTGTTTTTTACAGCCCTCCGGTCCCAAACCCTCCACATGGAGGTTGAGAGCCCCGGGTTCTGCCTCTGTAGTCTTTTGAAGATGACGGGTATGTCCTCGTTAGTACCGGGGAACACAGCCGTCATCCTCTTTAATTTTGGGAGGTTCACCCCCTCCAGCACCTGGAGTTGGACCCCAACCCACGGTTTCAGGCTCGGGACCGTGGCCTTGAGCCATGCCTTCGCCTGGTCATCCGAGCAAGTCACTCACAAGACTCCCTGCTCGTAACGGGTCCCCTCGAAGCACGGGACTCTTTGATCCGCTGGGATCGAGTCCAGGGCTCCAAGGAGCTCCCGCGCCAGCAGTTCGTCCTGCCTCTGGCCGAGAACTACCCCGGGGTAATCGACCGGCGCAATGGCCAGCCTTTTATCCCCAGCTGCAGCATCTGCGTAGCCAGTGGGCCTTACGGAGATCTTGCTGTTCTTGACCGTCGTATGTTCTCCTGGCGGGGTGCTGGACAGCCCAGACCTTCGGACGAAGGTCTGGGCCTCTTGCTGGAGCCCTGAGCAACGTTGGCGCCCCTCCTCCCATCTTCGCGGTGCGGCTCAGAGTCTGGGCCCTGTAAAGCCAGTCTGGCCTTACGTGCCCTCCTCTTCGCAGCTCCGATCCGACAAGGTTTCCGCGTTGAGTCCGTGGGCCCGGCTTTCGCTGATTACTCTTCCTCAACGAAATAACGTGTTACAATTGTGGTGGCCGCGGGCATACATCAAAACAATGCCCAAGCCCAACTCAACGTAAACATCAGGAGAGCTGCCCAAGCTGTGGCAGAGAGGGACATCGGAAAGACACATGTGAATATAAGGACAGCACATGTGATTTCTGTAATAAACAGGGACACATTTCGTGAGCCTGTTACGCCAAACGCGCACGAGATAAGCGCACACTTCATAGCATCGAGAAAGATAGCAGTAACAGCAGCAGCAGTGAGCCCGATGACACGATCGTCGCGATCATCAAAGCGACTTCTATCACCTACAGTTCACTGGAAAACAAAACATTTATAAGAACTTCGTAAGTGGGGCTCGCGACGGCGAACCAATGTATGTTTGTGTGAGTATAAATGGATTGAAAATAAACATGGAAGTCGACTCAGGTACCTTTGAAACGGTAATATCTGAGAAAATTTTAAACGATCACTTTCGAAATTTTGACATTGATAAAACTCGTGATAAACTGAACGGTTACACAGGCATCGTTATGCGTCCAATTGAAACAATAAATAACTTAAAAGTAAAATTCAAAGGCCAAACGCAAATCTTGAATTGCTATGTTATGCCGGGCGAAGCCCCCGTAGCACTGATTGGCCGCAAGTGGCTTTCTGCTTTTGGCTGTTGGCCATTGCAAATACCTGGTGACACTAGAGCAACGGTAAACAAGATTGAACTTGCTAAAATAAGAGATCACATAGTAAACAAATTTGATACGCTATTTAGTTCTACTCCTGGGTGCTACAATAAATGCAAAAGTAAAATTTATATGAAACCGGACACAAAACCAGTAGCCTTGAAAAGCCGTCATGTCGCGCACGCGTTAAAACCGCTCATAGAAAATGAAATCGATCGTTTAATATCATTAGATCACTTGGAACCAGTCGATATAAGCGAGTGGGCAACGCCAATCGTGCCCGTATTTAAAGATAATGGTAAAATTCGTATTTGCGGTGACTTTAAATTAACAGCGAACCCGCACATTATTATGGATAAATATCCGCTCCATACAATCGACGATATATTTTCAGCGTTACAAGGCGGTTCAACTTTTAGCGAAATAGACCTGTTTCGCGCATATATGCAATTTGAAGTAGATGAAAAATGTCGAGACCCATTGACGATTATAACCCATAAAGGATTTTTCCGTTACAAGAAAATCCCAGAAGGTATCGCGCCGGCACCGGCCGACGTACAAAAGAAAATGGATGAATGCTTGGCGGGACTCAACAACGTTATTGCGTACTTGGACAATATTTATGTAACGGGCCTTACAGAAGAAGAGCATTTGAAAAATCTTGAAGCGGTATGTACCCGACTGCAAGAATGCAGACTTAGAGTGAATAAAGATAAATGTAATTTTTTTCAGGAAAAGCTGGAAGTCCTTGGGTATGTTATAAACAAAGACGGGTTACACAAATCAAAATCGAAAGTCGAAGCAATGATAAATGCGCCTAAACCGGTTAACGCAAAAGAATTGACATCTTTTTTAGGCTTAATAAATTTTTATGCGCGGTTTTTGGAAAATAGATCAGCACATTTAAAACCATTGTATGACTTGGCAAATCAAAAAAATTACAACTGGAGTGAAAAATGCGAAGAATCGTTTAACTGGGTTAAAAACGAGTTAATGTCTCCAAAAAATTTAGCGCATTACGATCCAAAAGAGCAATTAGTATTGGCATGCGACGCCTCGCATTACGGCCTAACCGCAATCCTTTCGCATAGATACAAGGACGGAATAGAAAAACCTATTGTTTACGCTTCACATACGATACCAAAAAAAGAGTTAAATCGCACTATACTTGACAAAGAAGCTATGGCCATTGTTTTTGGGTTTAAGCGATTTCGTGATTTTGTGTTTGGCAAAGAAATAATATTACGTACAGACAATCAATCGTTAAAACTTATTTTGGGGCCGCGTAAAGGAATTCCCCAAACAGCCGATAATAGATTTCAACGCTGGGCATATTTTTTATCAGGGTTTCGCTACAAAATAGAACACATAAAATCAGCAGCCAACGCAAACTGTGATGCCTTATCGCGACTTCCTATCAAAATAGATGTTGACTTGTCGGAGATCGATGCACAGTTTTCAAACATCTACTATTTTGAAGAAAACATGCGAACGTTCGACAACAAAATGCCAGCAAAAGAAACATTGAAAGACAAAGACCTTTGTACAGTAATGTTGTATACACAAAAGGGATGGCCAGACTTGAAATCTTTATCGGACGAACTAAAACAATATCACCGGAAAAAACTGGAATTTACTATCGATAACAATTGCTTATTTTGGGGATTAAGAGCTGTTATCCCAACTAAACTACGACCATTAACTCTGCGAGAGCTGCACGCATCGCATCTCGGTATAGTTAAAATCAAAATGTTCGCGCGATCTTACGTATGGTGGCCGAATTTAGATAACGACATCGAAAATACAGTAAATAAATGCAAAGTGTGCATGATTGAAAGGAAAAATCCGCCAAAAACCCCGTTGACCCCGTGGCCTTGGCCAGAGCGTGCATGGATGCGTCTGCACGTAGATTTTTTAAGACCATTTTTCGGAGACATGTACCTTGTTGTCATAGATGCACATTCAAAATGGGTCGAAATCATAAATTTCAAAAATAACACCAAAGCTTATCGTATAATTGAAGTTTCCGACAGCTTATTCGCAAGGTATGGATTACCCTTACATTCGCATACAGATAATGGACCACAGCTGCGCAGTAAAGAACTTTCAAATTACTTGAAGGAAAAAAGAATATATCATAGCTTTTCACCACCGCATCACCCCGCAACAAACGGGGCAGCTGAAAATCTTGTTGAAACGGTAAAGGACAAAGTTACTAAAATTGTAAAGGGGGGAGAGACGGTGAATTCAGCTATAAATATGTTTTTATTCGACTACCGGAGTATTAGACATTGTTCAACGGGAAAAAGTCCCTTTCAGCTAATGTTCAATCGCGAGATGCGCACTAGATTCGACGCACCAAAAACAGATGCATACACTAAAGTACAAAAAAGTCAGCAGGCCCAGATAGTAGCAAGTAAAGGTAATCGCACGCTGGAATTGAATGTGGATGACGATGTCTACATAGATGATCATACTGTAAGCCCGGAAAAAAATGTGCAGGGAAAATTGTAAAGCAGACATCACCTTCTACTTTTATCGTACGCGATCAGCACAATGTCTTGCGGAAGCGCCATAAAAGTCAGATTATTAAATCTAATGTCAAGCTTCGTCGTTCCCCACGATTGAACACGGAAAAATAAAAAAGGCGGAAGAGTTGTGGTGTATCAAAACGTATAAGTGCGTGCGAGTGTAGGGGAGAGTGAGCAATGGCTGGACGATGCCAGTCCGAGAGTGAGTCTCGCCCAGTGCGAACCACGTTGCGCCTCTGCACAGTCAGGCAAATTGTATCCTATATTTAAGACACATAATAAAGCAACCCCACTACACCACAGTCTCCATATAGCTCCCACGAGTAGACAGGAATTAAGCAGTCCGTCACCACAGAGCCTGTTGTAATGCTAAGGCAAGATACAATGGGGGGTTACCCGGTACCCCAAGGGCATCGTTTAGGACACCTTAACCCAAGTGCCATTCAGCCCTTGGCACGATAGCTTCCACTTTGGCTTCGGGAGTGGTCCGCGGCGTGGCCTTCGGTCACCTAGGCCGGCTTTACGCCAGCCGGATCCCTTATAGCCCGCGCTATCCAGGGAGTTCCATGAATCATCGCGCCCAGGGTTGCGGTCGTCACTGGCGTCCCGTTCCTCCGCCCACGAGGAAACACTTCGCTCCCTGGACGTGATTCTATCCGCCACCTGAAGACGCGCCCGGTTGGCCTCACCCATGCTCGCCGGACCTTTTTACGAGGGTCAGGGAACCCGGGAATTTGATGGTTAATCTTTAAATGAATTTGATGAATAAATGATTTATTTATAATAATATAAAATTGTACATTTTTATTGTACATTTTTATTTATCAAAAAAAATCTTATAATTTCTTAAATAAAAGCATTCATTTTAATTTTTTGTCGTTTGGGTTTTTGATTTTTCCAGCTTTTCATTTTTTTTGGTTATTTGGGTTTAGTGGGTTTAGGTTTAGGTTTAGGTTTGGGTTTAGGTTTAGGTTTAGGTTTGGGTTTGAGTTGAGTTTCAGGTTTGGGTTTATGTTTGGGTTTGGGCTTAGGTTTCGGTAGTAATAATTAGTTAAATATATACTATTTTTCGAATCATTAAGATTTAATTATATAATTTAATTTATGTGGAATAATAATTGAATATATTCAATTAAATGTTTTTCATTTATTACAATATCTTGTCATTTAATAGAAAAAAATGGATTTAGATAATTCTATATTATCAACAAAAGTTATTTTCAATCATTTTTATTACTAATAAAGATATTAGTAATAAAAATGATTGAAAATAACTTTTGTTGATAATATAGAATTATCTAAATTCATTTTTAGGGTTAATCTTTAAATGAATTTGATGAATAAATTATTTATTTATGATGATATAAAATTGTACACTTTTATTTATCAATAAAAATGTTATAATTTAATGAATAAAAGCATTCATTTAAATTTTTTGTCGTTTGGGTTTTTGATTTTCCCAATTTTTCATTTTTTTTTGGTTTTTTGGGTTTAGTGGGTTTAGGTTTAGGTTTAGGTCTAGGTTTAGGTTTAGGTTTAGGTTTAGGTTTAGGTTTAGGTTTAGGTTTAGGTTTCGGTTTGGGTTTAGGTTTAGGTTCGGGGTTGGGCTTGGGTTTAGGTTTATTATTTTAATCATTATTTAAAATTCGAATCGATGGTTATCAGTTTTTAGGTTTTTGGGTTTTTGGGCTCGCAGCGAGAACGAAAACGACGATATTATAATAACTATTATTATGTTATTATATTACATATATATTAATTTTTATATATAGGAGATTTGGCTAGAGTCACGGAGAGAGACGTACGTGGCCTCCGCGTAGCGGTGTGAAAAAGCAAGAAGATTGGATTGTGTAAAAGTGGATAGGGCGAGAAGTGACAAAAAAGTGAAAAGAGAGGTGCGAGGAGGGAATGGAGCATATAAGATCGAAGTGAAAAGGAGAAAAACAGCATAAAAACGACCTGAAATGAGCAAGGTTTAGATAAGTGAGGTTAAGTGGAAAACGCTGAAAGTGAGATGGAAGATCAAGGGAAGAACGAAGAGGGCGCCAACGGCGACGAACGACAGAAAGTGGAAGACAGAACTGATGACGAGGCAACAGTCGATAAGAGGAAGAGAGGAAGACCACTCGGTGCGCTAAGCAAGAAAACGACGGGGGCGACACCTATCAGTAGTCTGGACAAGTTTTTAACACCAAAGTCGATAGGAACGAGACGAGAAATCTCAGAGGAGAGGGAGAACCCGGATGACGAATTGGAGGTTATAGAGGAAAACGAAATCTTCTGGACAAAGGAGAAATTGCCGAGATCACCCGGGGACAAAATTGGAAATACCGAGTATCGAAAAGTGACTGGAGAAACGGTAGCGGAGGTACATGCAGTGGAAGGGTTAATTGACTTTGAAGGAATTAATGCTGATGGGATCGAGGTACCGGTAAAGGAAAAAAGCGAGATAAGCAAAGCGGAGTAAAAAAGTGCCAGCAGTGAAAAACAAGGAGATACGGAGGAAATTTGGTGAGAGGTTTGGCGGAGATAAGAAAAGCTGAGTTAGCACAAATGCAGGCAAAACTATGGGTTGAACAATCCAAATGGAACGTGCAGTGTGTGAATCAGGAGGTGAGAGAAGCCTTGGAGGGGAGAATTCAATTCCTCCAAAATGAATTAATGTTGGCAAAACTGGACAGGAGTACGTGTGACCACGGGGGGGGGGGGGGGGAGCAAAAACAAACCATAAGGAGGAAGACAAAAACGTGACATACGTCGGTAGCTTTTAAGTAAGCGACGAGAGCCAATGGGTTGTCGAACGAGTAAATCGCCCAGCAACCACGATATGAAGGTAGAAGCGAAACATATATGTCTTCGTTGAATCAACATGAAGTTGTCGTTTTAAGGTGCGCCGTGAACCAAATTGACGTTGAAGAGTTCTACGATGTGAAGGAAGCAACGGATTGGTAAGTATGTTCGTTAAACGATAAGTAATTTGACAATTTGATATTTACACTGGAATCGTATCTTTATTTGATTTCTTTGGTCTTTTCTTATGTACAGAGGTGCCGGATGTGGCCTTCCGGTAACATTTCGACAAACGTTTTCGGACCAGTCCGTCGTGAGCCTCATCGCCGAAGCATTGGCGCATGAGCGCGGGTTTGTATCGTGGATCTTTTTCCGGCATACCCTGTGGTAGAGTCCAGTTTGGTGAGAAACTGACCGGGGTTAGTTTCCAGGTCACCGCTCGTGATAGCGCCTCGAAGTTGGTGCGATCTACCAACGGTGGTCGGTTTTTCCCGGGTGTTGGGGGGGTGGGGATGATCGAGATCTGGAATCAGCACATCCGTTTCCCACCACTCCAGCGCGATAACCGGAGAAGCGTGGGTCGCCACGAGTTTTTGTGCCTATGCGCGCAGAAAGCAATGTCGATAAAAACAGAGCTCCTTTTTTAGCGCTTAGCGAGCGTTACCGGCTTTACCGGTACTTTACGCTCGTGACGCATTTCCTTCCGGAGCAACTCGATCCTTGGATGTTGCAGTGGCCCCATCAGGCTCTAGCGATGGCCGCGGCGAGCAGCGTGTCGTTTTCACGCTCTTTTCGGCATTGGAGATGAATGCGATGAACTTGACGCGCACAACCGTGATGGAGGAGCACAGCAGAAGGCTAGCTACCTCCTATGGTGAAGAGGAGCCAGGCAGAAGGCCAGCTAACCTCTTGGTAGAGAGGAGCAGGCAGAAAGCCCGCTACCTCTTGTGGTAAGCGAGGAGCAAGGCAGAAAACGCCAGCTAACCTCTTGGTAAAGAGGAGCAGGCAGAGGGCCCGCTACTTCTTGTGGTAAGCGAGGAGCAAGGCAGAAATGCCAGCTAACCTCTTGGTAAAGAGGTTAGCAGGCAGAAAGCCCGCTCCCTCGTTTGGTAGGCGAGGAGCAAGGCAGAAAAGCTGGCTAACCTCTTAGTAAGCGAGGAGCCAGGCAGAAAAGCCAGCTACCTCGGTGGTAAAAAAATATAAAGTCATCAAGGAAGTTTACTTTATTCCCTCGGTATAGGTATACTTGGGGTAATATTTCCTATCAATACATCGTTCAAATCGCAGAGATATAATAGAGTTATGGGTGCGATACAAACGCGAAGGTAGTCGGACGAGCGCCACACGGCGGCTGACTGAGGCACTAGCCTATGCTATGAAGTAGCAGGCGTCATATATAATATTTTAATAGCTATAGATATTCAGCGCGACATGCGGAAGGCGTATTATGATATAACTATTTCACTAACGTAAGATGATTGTTTATATCAGGTGAGAACGCAGAAGGCGTATGTAACACATATGTTCATAACTAAAGATTAATAAATGGTATTTACAAAGAGTATTGACGGTATGTCAACGAGGCTTGTACAGCCTAGGTGGAGGGCTTGAGGGTGAAGAAGTGTTCACTGTGTGGGGGTGATGAGAATCTCGGGGTAATATGGGTCAGATCCCCAATTACGTTTAAAAAGTCTCATTTTAAAGGGGAATAAAACGGGAAAAAGGTATCGAGACCTCATGAATAAAATAAAAGCAGTAAAGCTGCGGATAACAAGTGCCCCCCCGGGTTTCATATCTTTTTATGGTTGACTTTAAATCGAGCTTATCTCAAATTAAGTGGCTTTGGGCGTGGACGTAGAAAGTAGCGAGTTCCCTGGTGACTGGCCGTTTGGCCTACCGGACTCGTGCGTTGTCTCTGCGTGATTGCTGTACGCTCCCGACGGCTTGGCTTGCCGCCTGCCAGGCGTAACTGCTGGGCTGTTGTGGGCTTCGTTCGATCTCCCGCCATGTTTGGGAGATCTGGTGTATTCGCAGATGAGTCTACCGGAAGGTTTGGTACACTCACCTGGAATTTGTTGCTGTGTGTCGTAGGGTTTGACATATTCTGGACCAGCAATGGCTCAGAGTTATCCGCTGTAGGGTTTGGCGGATCGGGATGCGACGTAAGGTTTGGTGCGTTTGGATTTAGTTCAGACAGGGCTGAGGAATGAGTGTGGGCAGGTTTCAGGAGGCTGCCATGAATTCTGCAAGATTTCTCGTTGCGATTGATTATGTATATTTCCCCTCCAAGACAACGTTCCACCGAGTATGGGCCATCCCAAGCTGGGGCGAAGCCCGCATGGAAACCTTTTGCAGCATTAGAGAGAGAGTGGTTTTTTGCGTAGACCATATCGCATAGCTGGAAGCGAGGTACAACAATATCCTTCGAGGCGTATCTCTGTTGATACTTTAGTTGACGTAGTCGGATTTTTTCGACTCTGGTAGTCCGGTTATTTGTGGAGTCTTTTATTAGGGGGAGCATCCATTCCCCTGGTCGACTTATCGTCTGTCCAAAAAGTACATGACTCGAAGTAAGTCCGGTAGCTGCGATTTCTCTTGAATGGAGACTGAATAATATCGCTGGTAAGTGAAGATCTCAATCTCGGTGCTTTCCATCGTTGATGTGAAGCCGAAAACCCTTATTGATCTCTTGGTTTCTTCGTTAGGTAGGGTTCGCACGTGGATGATAAATGGCCGTAGTTCATTGCTGAGTTTTCCATTTGTCGCAAGCTTCTAACCATTTTTGGCTTGAAAATTGCGGTCCCTTATCGGAGAGGATGGCTCGGGGATACCCCCATCTAGTGAAAACCTCTGCTTCGACAACCTTGATGGTAGTAGTAGCTTCTGAGGATCCCAGAGGGAAAGCTTCGACCCATCGTGAGAACAAATCCGTGACAACGAGGATAAATCGCTTGCCCCTCCGGGTGCGGGGGTATGGCCCCATCAGATCTAGTGCCACGGTATCCCATGGTTGTTGTGGTTCGTGCGGTCGTATTTGATCCGCATGTCTTGGCCGCGTGGCTTTAGTGCACGCGTACAAGTGGTATTGACGTACATAGTCCCGTACATCTTTTCGGAGATGGGTCCAGGTGAAGTGAGCCTGGATCACCCTTAAGGTTTCATCGACACCTGGGTGACCTGCTAAAATCGAATCGTGGTATGCGTGTAATATTTTAGGCTTGGATGACTCAGGTACCATCATCCTCCAAGACTCCTGGATCCTTTTCCAGAGAACCCCGCCGATCATTTGGAACTCATAGTTTGTTTCGCGAGCCTGTAGTATTTTTACGATTTTGCAGATCTTGGGGTCTGCCTGTTGTTGTCGACAAATTATCTCGGCCGAGCTTTCGGTTTCAATGCCGAAGACTTCGGGCATCGCTGGGTGATTAGTTTTACATTGGTATTGTTCTGGTGGGGTGAGCCGATCCTGGTCGTCGAGACCTTCGTCTGCATCTGCAGTAGGATGGCGAGACAAGTGATGTGGTAGTTGATTTTCTCCACCTGGGACGTGCTCGACCGTAAAATTTAGCTCCTGGAGCAAGATTGCCCAGCGGCTTAATTTTTGTTTTTCGTCCTTGAAACGATCGAGCCAGGTGAGAGCTTGGTTATCTGTACGCAACGTAAAATGCCGATCTTCGAGATATGGTCTGTAGCGTTTGATCGCCCAGCCGACGGTCAAGCATTCTTGCTCGTTGCTGTGATATCGGGTTTGAGTACCATCAAATTTGGCACTGGCGTAGCTGATAATACGCTTCCGACCATCAGCTTCTGATTGATAGAGCACCACTCCCATCCCGATTTTGCTCGCATCTGTTTGGAGTACGAACGGGAAAGTGGGATCCGGTCGGCTTAATTTTAGAGGTCGTCGCATTTGAGTTTTTATTTCTTCAAATGCCACCTGAGCCGTCTCTGTCCATTTGTATGTTTTTTTACCTGCTAGTAATTCTGTGAGTGGAGCCGAGGTTTCCGCAAAGTGCGGTATGTACTCGCGAAGCCAGTTGCGAGTACCGAGGAATTTTTGCAGCTCTCTTTTAGTCTTAGGTGGAGCTAATTCAAGGATTACCTCGATATGCTCTGCTCGAGCCTCGTTTCCATTTTCGGTGACATTATGGCCGAGGTACTCTAACCGAGTCTTTCCGAAACGGCATTTGTCGATTGCACATGTTAAGCCGTGGAGGCTCAGTCTTTCAAAGACGAGCGCGAGGTGATGCAGGTGCTCTTCCCAATTTTGAAAAAGATTATTATATCATCGAGGTACACCGTACATATCTGGTTGAGATGTCCAATGAGAACTTCTTGGCTCATGAACCTTTGAAAGGTGTTTGATGCGTTTTTTTAGGCCGAACAGCATTACGCGAAACTGATACGTCCCACCATCGGGAGTTGAGAAAGCGGTGAGTGGTTTGGCAGCTGGGTCCATAGGGATCTGCCAATACCTACTCTTTAGATCGATTGTCGAGAAGACATTCTATGTCCCTAGTTCTTTTAGGGCTTCATGTATCCGAGGCATAGGTTGAGTGGTATCCTCCGTGATCGTGTTTAATTTTCGGTAATCTACGCAGAATCGTGGACGTCCGTCCTTCTTTGTGACGATCACTATGGGAGAATTATAAGGAGATGAGTAGGGTTCGATGATACCATCGGTTAACATCATCTGAACTTGGTCACGGATGATTTCTTTTTTTGTTTCGGAGTATTTATACGCGGCCATCCGGAAAGGCCGGTCCGAAGTAAGCCGTATGACGTGCTTCGTCGATTGAGTTTGCGAAAGGCGCCCTTGCTGTTGGAAAAGTTTACCAAATCGCTGAATAAGATCAGTGAAATCCTTCAGGAGATGCTGAGGGAAATCCTGATGGAATTCGCTGAGATCTATTAGTATATTTTGCGGAAGAGGCACTGGTGAGTCAAGGAGACGTGCGGAAAACCTTTTCTCGATGCCTAGGTATATTTTTCCGTTCGCAAAATCAAAGAGAGTGCGCTGGTTGACAAGCTACGGCTATCCGAGAATAAGAGGTTCTCTCGACGTGGGAGCCACCCAGGCCTGGACCTGTATCCGATGATCTTCGATTTTTATTTGGAATTTACCTGTACCGAGTAGAGGCATTTTCGTGTTCTCCCCGGCAAGATTTGCGTTAGATGTTATCTCTTGTATCGAGATTTCAGGAGGTAGATATTTAGGTTGTATGAAGCAGTCGCTGGAGAAGCTGTCTATAGCAGCGTAGATCTCGACATCGTTAATGCTGATTAAGATGTGTGGCAACTTCTGCCTCTCTGTCGTGGTTTCCGTTAAACCTTCTTCTGGCTGGCGACAGAGTTCGGAACGTCTGTCGCCTTCGGCCGGTTTTCCGGAAGTGTTTTTCTGTCAGCGAGCTTCTTTGCAAATACTGGGCATTCCTTGTGGAAATGGAATTTCGGGCAATGCCAGCATTTTGGAAGGCTCTTTCCCTCAGTCGGGGGTTTGGATAATTTATCGAATTTAAGCTCCTCTCTTCGAGGTTTTGTATTAGTTTGCTCCGATAGATCGTATTCCACTTCTAAAGCTTTTGAGAGGAGTGTGGAGAAAGTTTGCGGTTCGTAAGGACGAAGCGCCATCCTCGGTTCTGCTCGTAGTAGCTCCAGGAGCGTTGTTGTTTTTACGAGCTCAGGTTCGGTAGGGCGTATCCGTTGATGAAGCAAGTATTTTTGTTAGAGGAACTCTCCGATAGTCTCTTTTTCCGTCCGCCTCCGAGAGAAGAGTTGAGCATTCAATCTCGAGAGGATCGCCGGATTGTCATATCGAGAGAGGAGTAATTCCTTTAATTTGTCCCAGTCGAAGTCCAGGGGTTGATAACACGACCACCATTTTTCAGCCTTGCCACCGAGTCCAGCGGCAGCTGTTCGTATTTGAGCTGCTGCGATGGTACGTGTTTCAATAAAGAATTTTTCACAACGTAGTAAAAATCGTTTTGGATCCACGAAGTCCAATCCAGAGTACGTCGGCAACGGTGGCCTTGGCACGTTTTGCATTGCTTGGAGTAGAGCTCCTAAGCCTTGGACTAAGTCCGGCATTTGTGGAGGTACTGGAAGCGGCTGGGGAACTTCTTGAGGAACGTGATTGACATTTAATTCGGGTAACACGAGATTCTCCCGGGGTAACCTTGATTGAAGTACTTCGGCTGGAAGTCTTTCGGGCTGCGGCCCTAATTGGTTAACCCCCAGATCCTCTGGTGCATGATTAACTTCATCTTCGACGTGATCGTCCATCCCGCTTGATCGTAGAGCTTCTTGTGAAGAACGTCCGTCGTCGGCTGAAGTGGATGCGTGAGAGGGCGCCACCGGATGTTTTCGCACTTCCGGAAGTGCTCGCTTCGTCTTTGGTGGTCGGCCAACAGGCCTTCGAGGAGAAGCGTTAGATTTTGGTGGAGTTCGCCGGAGTCTCATTTGTAGTAGAGCTCGTGAGTCGGTAAATCACTCCAAAGTGATCTTCGTGCCCCACGGTGGGCGCCAAATTGACAAACATCGGTTGCTTTGAATAAGCGACGAGAGCCAATGGGTGGTCGAACGAGTAAATCGCATAGCGACCACGACGTGAATTTAGAAACGAAACATAAAAATCTTTGTTGAAGTACATAAAGTTGTTCGTTTTAGAGTGCGCCGTGAACCAAATTGTCGTTGAAGAATTCCCCGATGTGAAGGAAACAACGGATAGGTAACACTATCACACAGTGTTCCGTCCCCCCTTGACCCCGCTTTGACAAGCTACGGTCTCGCGACTCTACTTATCGACACTCTCAATATAATAATGATCAAAGGGAAAAACCACGAGGTGCACTTGATTTTGAATTTATTAGCGTGCCTTGGCCAGCACCATGAGATAAGGTGGGGACGATCAAGGGGTATGTAAGGAAAAGATTTTACCTTCAATCTCGATGCTCCCGCAGCACTCCGCCAAACAATAACTCCTTGCACAAAATTAACGAAGCACAGAATATTACTGTTTCTACTTTTCCCCTGATCTTGCTCGTGACTATGCTCTCGTTAAACTGAGCCGAGAGCGTCGATGGACAATCACGTCGATCGCGACAAGGACAAAGGACACACAGACACACACACACGTATCTCACAACTCGAGCACGAGAGCTCTAAGCCTCGAACTCGAACGAAAAATTTTCTCACGTATAACGCCAGAATATTCTCGAATATTCTCGACGAAATCGACGCACACAATAATAATAATGATATCGAGCCACCAACGGCTTGAAATAATACAAATTCCACCACGAGAACGCCAAACGGTATCTCGTCAATTTTTAAATAATAACAAAAAGCGATGAATAAAAAAAACTCAACAAAAAAAATATACACTGTTTTATCGGTGCAAAAAAACACAAAAATATTTAATCGAACACTAAACAAAAATAAATAAATAAATAATTAATTAAGGACCATCACACCAACGGAGATGGCCCCACGCTGGGCGCCAAATTTGTGACGCGTTTTGCCTTTTACCCACTCGGGTTTTACCCGCGTACACAAAATCCTCGCTCACCGGCTCGAAGGGCGCCAGCCACGGAAACCAAAGCGGCCCGTGACAAATTTTATTTTCTAACCGGCGAACGAGGAAACTGCCCGACTTGGCTGCAGCCTTCTAAGATGGTAGAGGGGCTGGGTTTACTCGCGGGATGGTCCTTAAATAAAACAATACACTTGGACGTTAGCTTGAATATTTTAATTGCACACATAAACTCTTTTTGGGTTTTATCCCTTGGTGGACTCGATATAATCTGACAAAATAAATATATAACCGAACTAAACGGACGGACGAGCACGAAATCTCGACCCAGGGAACAACACACCGCACGGAAGATAAAACTTTCATATTCGCACAACCAACTTGATAGCCGAGACGGCGTACAAGATGGCGCCGATAGAAAACGTGCTCGCGAGAGCCGTTACACAAAAGAAAAGACGCGCGATGAATTTATTCCCCGGCCGAGACCCTGAACGACCCTTAGCCCTAAAATTAATTGGACTCGCACCTCGCGCCACAAAATACAAAAAACGGACCTCGGTGAGACGATCCAACAAATAATTATTACAAAACGAGAAATTCCACACACGATAATAGGCGGGAAACTAAGACGCGATCGGGCTCTCATGCGTTAACCGGCCGTCACGACAATATCGCTACGGCTCTATACAATTTTACCGCGATAAAAACTCTCAAAACACGAAACCGAGCGAAACAACGACCCTACCGGTTTATTTTCTTTGGCTGGACCCCGGATAATCCACGGTATGCCCAACCGTGAGGATATTCGGAGGGGTTGCTTATCTTGAGCAACGGGAGCGGCCACGACACGAAAAACCACGTCTTTTCTCGTACGCGACGGACGCTTGAGTCCCCGAGAAATTAGGCGTGCTTTTCCCCCTCGTCGCGGGTCCTTTTACCCCCACCCCTTGCCCCTTCAACGCTCGCGAATACGTTTGAAACCGCTGATTGTTTGAACCGAAATCGATGGAAAAGGTGATTCGAGAGCGGGCCACGATAAACAATCGCCTCTAAGCTCGATCAGGTGGCTTCAATGGCCACTAATTATGAGGCAGCGGCCCTGCAGATGGCCTTGATACAGTCCTTTCAGGTGGTGCAGCGAGAATTCCGCACGAGCAGCACGGCTCAGGGTGGGTGGCGTGGCAATAGCTTATCATAAGCCACGATTCAAATCGCGGCTCTCGTGAGATGGTATGAGAGCCGCGGCAGCGACGAAAAGCACGTACGTGAGCCCACTCACACCGGTAAAGTTCAGGCCGATGATGGTGTGGGGGAGAGAGAGAACCCCCCTCTCTCATCGGTATCGATCCAAGCCGTGGATCTCGTGTCGTTAGCCCGTAGCTGCGCGTTTGACCTGCGCGCATCCGTCGATGACGATGATGATCCTCGTAGGCCGATAAGGCCGAAGCTCGCCCGGAGATAAAGGAAGAAATAAAATACGAACAATATTAGTACAATCGAACGGCGGTTAACGCATTTGCCCTGTTGGATCGTCTCGGCGGGACTCATCGAGACGAGACGTCGCTCTCGTGTCGTGCCGGGAGCTCTTTTCTACGTTTGGTAACGTGACGCAGAAATGCCACGTTACAACACATATATGTTACATACGCTTTCTGCGTTCTCATCTAATATAAACAATCATCTTACGTTAATAAAATAAGTATATCACAATACGCTTTCCGCATGTCGAGCGGTATATTTATAGCGTAAAATATTATATACGATGACTGCGACTTGATAGCATTGGCTAGTGCCTCAGTAGGCCGCCGTGTGGCGCCCGTCCGACTGCCTTCGCGTTTGTATCGCACCCATAACTGTATTATATCCCTGCGATTTGAACCATGTATTGTTAAGAAATATTACCCCAAGTATACCTATACCGGGAATAAAGTAAACCTCCTTAAAGAGTTTATACAGTTTTTTTACTGCCGACGAAGCTGGCTTTTCTGCCTGGCTCCTCTCTTACCAAAAGCGGGCTTTCCGCCTGCTCCTTTTACCAAGAGGTTAGCTGGCTTTCTGCCTGGCCCCTCTTCACCACACGAGGTAGCTGGCCTTCTGTCTTGCTCCTCCATCACGGTTGTGCGCGTCAAGTTCATCGCATTCATTTCCAGTGCCGAAAGGGGCGGGAAAACGATAATTTGGTTCACGGCGCACTCTAAAGCGAACAACTTCATGTTGATCCAACGAAGACTTATATGTTCGTTTCTACCTTCGCACCGTGGTCACTGGGCGATTTACTCGTCCAACCACCCATTGGCTCTCGTCGCTTATTGAAAGCTACCGTCGTTTGTCAAGCTAACCTCGTGGGAGAGAGGACCAAGGCGGAAAATTCCAGCTAACCTCTTGGTAAAGAGGAGCAGGCAGAGGGCCCGCTACCTCTTGTGGTAAAAGGAGCAGACGGAAAGCCCGCTACCTCGGTAGTAAAAAAACTGTATAAACTCTTTAAGGAGGTTTACTTTATTCCCGGTATAGGTACACTTGGGGTAATATTTCCTAACAATACATGGTTCAAATCGCAGGGATATAATACAGTTATGGGTGCGATACAAACGCGGAGGCAGTCGGACGGGCGCCACACGGCGGCCGACTGAGGCACTAGCCAATGCAATCAAGTCGCAGTCGTCGTATATAATATTTCAAGCTATAGATATACCGCTCGACATGCGGAAAGCGTATTGTGATATACTCATTTTATTAACGTAAGATGATTGTTTATATTAGGTGAGAACGCAGAAGGCGTATGTAACATATATGTGTTGTAACGTGGCATTTCTGCGTCACGTTACCAAACGTAGAAAAGAGCTCCCGGTACGACACGAGAGCGACGTCTCGTCTCGATGAGTCCCGCCGAGACGATCCAACAGGGCAAATGCGTTAACCGCCGTTCGATTGTACTAATATTGTTCGTATTTTATTTCTTCCTTTATCTCCGGGCGAGCTTCGGCCTTATCGGCCTACGAGGAACATCATCGTCATCGACGGATGCGCGCAGGTCAAACGCGCAGCTACGGGCTAACGACACGAGATCCACGGCTTGGATCGATACTGATGAGAGAGAGGGGTTCTCTCTCTCCCCCACACCATCTTCGGCCTGAGCTTTACCGGTGTGAGTGGGCTCACGTACGTGCTTTTCGTCGCTGCCGCGGCTCTCATACCATCTCACGAGAGCCGCGATTTGAATCGTGGCTTATGATAAGCTATCGCCACGCCACCCACCCCGAGCCGTGCTGCTCGTGCGGAATTCTCGCTGCACCACCTGAAAGAACTGCATCAAGGCCATCTGCAGGGCCGCTGCCTCATAATTAGTGGCCATTGAAGCCATCTGATCGAGCTTAGAGGCGATTGTTTATCGTGGCCCGCTCTCGAATCATCTTTTCCATCGATTTCGGTTCAAACAATCAGCGGTTTCAAACGTATTCGCGAGCGTTGAAGGGGCAAGGGGTGGGGGTAAAAGGACCCGCGACGAGGGGGAAAAGCGCGCCTAATTTCTCGGGGACTCAAGCTTCCGTCGCGTACGAGAAAAGACGTGGTTTTTCGTGTCGTGGCCGCTCCCGTTGCTCAAGATAAGCAATCCCTCCGAATATCCTCACGGTTGGGCATACCGTGGATTATCCGGGGTCCAGCCAAAGAAAATAAACCGGTAGGGTCGTTGTTTCGCTCGGTTTCGTGTTTTGAGAGTTTTTATCGCGGTAAAATTGTATAGAGCCGTAGCGATATTGTCGTGACGGCCGGTTAACGCATGAGAGCCCGATCGCGTCTTAGTTTCCCGCCTATTATCGTGTGTGGAATTTCTCGTTTTGTAATCATTATTTGTTGGATCGTCTCACCGAGGTCCGTTTTTTGTATTTTGTGGCGCGAGGTGCGAGTCCAATTAATTTTAGGGCTAAGAGTCGTTCAGGGTCTCGGCCGGGGAATAAATTCATTGCGCGTCTTTTCTTTTGTGTAACGGCTCTCGCGAGCACGTTTTCTATCGGCGCCATCTCGTACGCCGTCTCGGCTATCAAGTTGGTTGTGCGAATATGAAAGTTTTATCTTCCGTGCGGTGTGTTGTTCCCGGGGTCGAGATTTCGTGCTCGTCCGTCCGTTTAGTTCGGTTATATATTTATTTTGTCAGATTATATCGAGTCCACCAAGGGATAAAACCCAAAAAGAGTTTATGTGTGCAATTAAAATATTCAAGTTAAAGTCCAAGTGTATTGTTTTATTTAAGGACCATCCCGCGAGTAAACCCAGCCCCTCTACCATCTTAGAAGGCTGCAGCCAAGTCGGGCAGTTTCCTCGTTCGCCGGTTAGAAAATAAAATTTGTCACGGGCCGCTTTGGTTTCCGTAGCTGGCGCCCTTCGAGCCGGTGAGCGAGGATTTTGTGTACGCCGAGTGGGTAAAAGGCAAAACGCCTCACAAATTTGGCGCCCAGCGTGGGGCCATCTCCGCTGGTGTGATGGTCCTTAATTAATTATTTATTTATTTATTTTTGTTTAGTGTTCGATTAAATATTTTTGTGTTTTTTTGCGCCGATAAAACAGTGTATATTTTTTTTGTTGAGTTTTTTTTATTCATCGCTTTTTGTTATTATTTAAAAATTGACGAGATACCGTTTGGCGTTCTCGTGGTGGAATTTGTATTATTTCAAGCCGTTGGTGGCTCGATATCATTTTTTTCCATTCTTTTACTTTTTTTTGTTTTGACTTTTCCCTGATTTAATTTAATTCCCTGACCATGACTCGTATTTTATCTCTATTTTAGTTATTGATTTAATTCTGTATTATTGTATTATTGTATTATTATTTATTTTGTGACGAATTTCGTCATCGTCCCCACGTGTTTGTGTCGCGTGGTGTGCTACGAGCCTTTCTCGTGGGTGAGCGTCGTTCGCGGGTGAGATAACGCTCCCGCGTGAGGGCGAAAGAAACAGAAAATGCATCGCACACCGCCGCGCTCGGGCCTTCCCGCCGTCTCTCTTACACCCGAACAATTGAAGCGAGAACTGGCGTCGCGGGGTCTTTCGGTCTTGGGCGACGAAATGGAGTTGCAGGACCGATTAAATGCTGCGCTTCGTCGCGAATCAGAAATTCTCGTGCCGGTACCGATGAATTCTACCAATCCTTTTCGGGAGGAGGGGGTACGATTTTCGCCCTCGGCTATCGATAGCCGAGATAACGTGACAGGTCGCGGTGGGGGAAGGGGTCTCGCGACGAGTATCGTGGCGAGCGCGCCAGAGGTGTCATCGGGCACACGTTCTATTATACCGCCGCCATTACCGCCGCGTCGGAATCATGGGGCCAGCGAGACAACGAATTTTAACCCTCCTCGGGTCGATTTTGGGGCTACCGAGCCAGCGTATCGGTCGTCCCCGATCGTTCGTTCGCAGCCACGATCAGCTGATTCCGCTGCGATGCGGTCAACGTACGAAATCCTTCGAAAATGGAACTTAACGTTCTCGGGGGAAATCGGAGAGGATGCTAAGAGCTTTATTTTGAGCTTAAAGCGGGGCCGAAGAATGCTACCGGCTTTGGATTACGATCTGTCAGATTGCCTTGAGTTTTTCTTACGGGGCAAAGCCCTTTGGTGGTACCGTACCCAGCACGACAGTTTACGGAGTTTTCGAGATCTCGAGGTCGCGTGGAGGGGGAGATTCGGAGATTCCGATTATCAGCTTTCGCTGCGCGAGGAAATATTAATGAGAGCGCAGGGCGAATATGAGTCATTCCCGATTTTTCTAGCCTGTATGCGGGGACTCTTTGATCGAGTGGAGCCACCATGGTCTCTCGAAGAGCAATTAATGTACGTGCGTCGGAATATGCATTCGCGTTTGCGACGTTTAATACAGCGGCGAGACTCTCGTACGTACGCTGAGCTCGAGAGCCGTGCCGTGGAGATCGAAAGGAGCTATCGCGATGACGAACATCCGCGTGCGCCTCCACCCCCTGAGCGGTCTATGATCCCGGCTCTCGCGTATGAGGACCCGTATCAGAGCCGCAGACGTCCGAGCGTGAGCTTTGCCGTAATGGACGACTCGCGTGGGCGTGCTTCGTCGAACGTGCCACCTGCACGCTTCGGGGAAGACCGTGCACCGGGGATGCCTCGTGGTGAGAGCTCTCGCTTCCCGCGGCGGACGGAATCGCCATACGCGAATAGGAATAATTTTGAATCGGCCGTTTCATACCGAGAGCGCTACCGTCGTTCTCCCTCGCCATATGGAAATCGAAATAATTTTGCCAATACATCGTACCGCGAACGATACGATTGTTCTTCGTCGCCATACGGGAATCGTTCTCGCGCTTCCGGTGCCGCCACTGGCCGCGAGGCTTACCCAAGTGCGCCAATCGGCTCGTAGTCGGGCAGTCAGTCGCCGCATACCGTGGTTTGCTACAATTGCAATGGCTTAAACCATTATGCGCGTGATTGCCTCGCCCGAAAGCCAAACAACACCACGCAGCGTAGCCGTGAGAACGCTCCCGCTACAGTTCCTCCTCCGGAGGTGGGAAACGCTTCCGGGGACTGCCAATAAAGGCCTTGGAGTCTCCCGGGGGTCATGCAAAAGGCCTTTCCCAACCGTTCACATTACCCGAGAATATCACGGATTATTTTTGTAGCCCGTTAAACAGTGGGCGGTCTCGGACCATTTTGGTCGTGAAAGTTTCGATTTTGGGACACGTGCTTCCCGCCATTTTTGACAATGGTTCAACTAATACATTCGTCGGCAAAAAAGGTTTGTTAGTCGCTGCACGCTTGGGAATATCGCGTCGACAAACTCCCCAACGCCCGAGTACTATTGCTAACAGGGATAAAATATTATGTAACGAGGAAATCGAATTTCCGCTACAGCTCGAGGATCGAGAGCGGACATTAACGGGTCGAGTTTTCCCGTCCTTACCGGTGCCTTTGCTCCTCGGATTGGACTCGCTTGAGCAGTTCGGGATAGTAATTGACCATCTTAGACGCGTCTGGTCGTTCAGTGGCGATCCCACACGCGAATTTGAATTCGTGCGGTGCGATGCGCCCGAGCACATGAACGTACTACTCGGTATTTCGGAATTAGAGCACAGGGAAAGCTCTCGATTAACTTCCTTTTTAGAGAAGGAACTCGAGATCCTCCGTAAGCTGCCGGGCTTAACCAATTTGATAGAACATCATATAGATGTCGGGGGCAATCGGCCAATTAAATAGCGGTATTATCCGGTTACTCCCGTTATTCGCGAAGCTATCGATGCCGAGGTCGACCGGATGTTGGCCGAGGACATCATCGAGCCATCTAGGAGCGATTGGTCGAGTCCGGTAGTAATGATTAAAAAACCAAATGGCACCTATCGGTTCTGTTTAGATTTCCGAAAGGTAAATGAAGTCTCGAAAAAGGATGCGTACCCGCTCCCGTACATGTCACAGATCCTGGACCGGTTACGTTCCGCAAAGTACATCTCGACTATCGATTTAAGTCAGGCTTTCCATCAAATCCGCCTTGATAACGCCTCGAAAGAAATAACGGCGTTTACGGTACCGCACCGTGGTCTTTTTCAGTTCAAGCGCATGCCATATGGGCTCACGGGAGCGCCGGCCACGTTCCAGCGGTTACTTGATCGAATAATCGGGCCAGAGATGGAGCCTCACGCGTTCGCCTATCTGGATGATATAATTGTGGTTACCGAAACCTTCGATGAACATCTCGCCTGGCTTAGGCGCGTTTTCGAGCGTATTGCAAGCGCGGGGTTGAGGATTAATCCCGAGAAGTGTGACTTTTGTTGCAAGGAAGTGAAATATCTGGGCTTCCTAGTCAATGGAGACGGCTTACAAGTCGATCCCGAAAAGACCGCTCCCATTAGACAGTTCCCGGTTCCGACAGGCCTCAAGCCTTTGCGGCGTTTCTTAGGAATGGCATCCTGGTACCGGCGATTTATCCCACGATTCGCGGAGGTGGCTGAGCCACTCACGCGCCTCATGAAAAAGACACAGGGTTGGTTATGGGGCTCCGAGCAGCAAAAAGCTTTTGATAAGCTACGAGAAGCTCTCGCGAGCGCACCAACTCTCGCTTGTCCCGATTTTTCCGCGAAGTTCGTTCTTCAAACCGACGCGAGTATGAGCGGGATCGGGGCAGTGCTGACGCAGGAGTTGGATGGCGTTGAACATCCTATCGCTTACGCGAGCAAGACGCTCTCGCCGGCCCAAAAGAATTACTCCACTACCGAGCAGGAATGTCTCGCGATTTTGTGGGCCATAAGCAAGTTCAGACCCTACTTAGAGGGCTACCGTTTTACGGTGATCACCGACAACCACAGTCTGCGGTGGCTGCAGTCACTGAAGGAACCCGCGGGTCGTTTAGCTCGTTGGGCCCTTCAGCTGGCGCAGTACGACTTCGAGATAGTGTATCGCAAAGGAGCGCTAAACCACGTTCCCAATGCGCTGTCTCGAATGTACGAGGATACATCCGCCCAGTCTGTGGAGGAGCCTGAGGTCTCGAGCTTGAATTTGGTGCTATCGATTGCGAGTCCTTCGGAGGATCCTGGGGTTGCTCACGAGCCAATCGAAGCTGATTCCGATCGGTGGTACGCGAAAAGAGCGTCGGAAGTAGTCGCCCAACCGCGTCGATTTCCGACTTGGAAGTTTGAGAATAACCGCCTCTATATCCATCGGCGAATGACGCGACGCGTGCTACCGGAGGGAGACCATTCGGAATGGAAATTTGTGGTTCCACGGCTCTCGAGAGCGATAGTATTGCGAGAATGCCATGACGAGGCTCAAGCTGGACATCTTGGGGTCCAGAAAACATACGAGCGAGTGTTCCACTCATATTTCTGGCCCCATATGTTCCGCGATGTGGCACGATATGTACGACATTGCGGTGTGTGCCAAAGGGCCAAGGTCGAACAGCTGCCGCCACTTGGTCTCATGGGTCGTCGCATTGTCGAGGAACCATGGACGGTGGTCGCAGCGGATATCATGGGACCGTTTCCACCGAGTGGAATTCCTCGTGATCCAAGATCTCTTCACGAAATGGGTGGAGTGTTGTCCACTCCGGAAGACTAACGGGAAAAAGATCAGCGAAGCTCTCTAGGAGCTTGTATTTTCGCGTTGGGGGACGCCGGAAGTCCTTCTAACGGATAACGGTACCGAGTTCAACAACAATAGCATACATGCTGTAGCTCGCGACCGGGGTATTTATCATGCCACCACCCTACCGTATCATCCGCAAGCGAATCCCGTGGAGCGTGTAAATCGGGTTTTGAAAACCATGATCGTGTCGTTTTTAGAGGGCGATCATAGGGCTTGGGATGAGCATTTATCGGAATTTCGATTCGGCGTATCACTCTTCCGTGCGGTCTAC
Source organism: Dyspetes luteomarginatus (assembly GCA_963669185.1). Classification (NCBI taxonomy): domain Eukaryota; kingdom Metazoa; phylum Arthropoda; class Insecta; order Hymenoptera; family Ichneumonidae; genus Dyspetes; species Dyspetes luteomarginatus. The sequence goes on along the minus strand of OY769903.1, from coordinate 14,834,113 downwards.
GCCGGCCTATCTCAACTTTGGTCGTGAACCCAAGCCGCATAATTTTTACCGTCGTTGAGAGGAAGGCGAACTCGAAATAGACCCCTTACCTCCCGAAACCTGGTCGACGCGTATGCGTCAGCTCTCGGAATTACGCGAAAAGGTCTCGCACGATCTCGAAGAGGCGTATCAGCAACAAGCTGCCCAGTTCAGCCGGCACCGTCACGATCGCGTATTTCGCGTGGGGGATCTCGTGCTGAAGCGACAACGAATTCTGTCATCGTCGGCTCAAAACATTGCCGCCAAACTAACGACTAAATTTCACGGGCCGTTTCGAGTTGTTGCCGTGCTCTCGCCCGTGGTGTACGAGTTGAAGCACGGGTCGCGTGATAAAGGCCTCTATAATCGATCTAAAACCCTATCTTTCTCCAACAGATGAGCCAGCTACCGAGGAAAGAGCAGGGGGAGGAGGAGAAGCCGACGCCGGACCGAGCGGGCAAGGTGCGAGTGGCGTGGAGGGCCAAGGGGCCCGTGTGGGTGACGAGGGACCAGTGGGAGCAGGGGGCCGCGCAAATCCTGCGCCTCCTCGCTCTCGTGGTCAGGGCCATTGCGGGCAGGGCCCGTCCAGCTCCCGAGAAGCCGACGACCTCAGCTCATGAGGAGACAGCCGCTCACGAGGCTGTATTAACTCCCGGGGAGGCCGCTGCTCTCGAGGCGATACGAACTCCCTGGGCCCGTCGGGCTCGCAAGGAGGCCGCCGCTCTCGAGGCGAGACGAGCTCCCAGGGACCGTCCAGCTCGCACGGAGACAGCCGCTCCCAGGGACCCTCCAGCTCCCGAGGAGATACCAGCTCCCGGGGCTCGTCCGGCTCCCGAGGAGACAACAGCTCTCGGGGCTAACTCAGCTCCCGGGACGTCGTCGACATCGGTTCCGGCCACGTCCGAGGGTTCCCGTCGGGAGGTGCTACCGCGTCCGCGCCCGTCCAGCCGTCGCGGCTGCTGGATCTGTGGGAAGCTGGATCACCACGTGGGGGAGTGCACACAGGCCAGAACGAAAAAGTTCTGTTACCTGTGCGGGCGCCAAAACGTAACCGCCAAGACGTGCCCGTCATGCGGCCCCTGCTGGCGCAGCTTAGGGCCTCACCGGCACCAGGAGGAGCGAAAGGGACAGTAAGCGGCGGGGTGTTGCTCCCGTCGCCCGTAAGACAACTTGGATCGTCCCCGGAACCGCTTTCATTGGTCTCAGCTCTCGGGTCGAAACGCCCTTTTCGTTTTTTTTTGTTGTTGGCCAAGGCCAGAGCCTTTAGTATTACTCAATAAATTAGTTTCTATCTTTATAAATTAAGCGAGTTTCTCTCTGCCTTCCTGTTCCCGTTTTCACCCGGTGATGGTATGTGTTTCGTCGCATGGGGAAGTCAGGTCGGGGTAACTGTTGGGAACGTCTGGAAATTGATTGGGCTGGCACCTCGAGAACGAGAAAAGGTGAATACTATTTTATTTATTTTGATTTTGCTTTGTTTGGTTCCACCTTTATATAATTACATGAGCGCTGTTGGATTCTCTCGTGCGGAAATCTGCTGTTGCGACAGGTTTTCCTATTTTGCTAAGCCCTAAGAGGCATCAGAGCGAAGCTTCGGTCCTATACGGCCGGGGCGGCCTTTTTTTATGGGGGGGGGGGGGGGGGAAGAGTTGTAACGTGGCATTTCTGCGTCACGTTACCAAACGTAGAAAAGAGCTCCCGGCACGACACGAGAGCGACGTCTCGTCTCGATGAGTCCCGCCGAGACGATCCAACAGGGCAAATGCGTTAACCGCCGTTCGATTGTACTAATATTGTTCGTATTTTATTTTTTCCTTTATCTCCGGGCGAGCTTCGGCCTTATCGGCCTACGAGGATCATCATCGTCATCGACGGATGCGCGCAGGTCAAACGCGCAGCTACGGGCTAACGACACGAGATCCACGGCTTGGATCGATACCGATGAGAGAGAGGGGTTCTCTCTCTCCCCCACACCATCATCGGCCTGAACTTTACCGGTGTGAGTGGGCTCACGTACGTGCTTTTCGTCGCTGCCGCGGCTCTCATACCATTTCACGAGAGCCGCGATTTGAATCGTGGCTTATGATAAGCTATCGCCACGCCACCCACCCTGAGCCATGCTGCTCGTGCGGAATTCTCGCTGCAACACCTGGAAGAACTGTATCAAGGCCATCTGCAGGGCCGCTGCCTCATAATTAGTGGCCATTGAAGCCACCTGATCGAGCTTAGAGGCGATTGTTTATCGTGGCCCGCTCTCGAATCATCTTTTCCATCGATTTCGGTTCAAACAATCAGCGGTTTCAAACGTATTCGCGAGCGTTGAAGGGGCAAGGGGTGGGGGTAAAAGGACCCGCGACGAGGGGGAAAAGCACGCCTAATTTCTCGGGGACTCAAGCTTCCGTCGCGTACGAGAAAAGACGTGGTTTTTCGTGTCGTGGCCGCTCCCGTTGCTCAAGATAAGCAACCCCTCCGAATATCCTCACGGTTGGGCATACCGTGGATTATCCGGGGTCCAGCCAAAGAAAATAAACCGGTAGGGTCGTTGTTTCGCTCGGTTTCGTGTTTTGAGAGTTTTTATCGCGGTAAAATTGTATAGAGCCGTAGCGATATTGTCGTGACGGCCGGTTAACGCATGAGAGCCCGATCGCGTCTTAGTTTCCTGCCTATTATCGTGTGTGGAATTTCTCGTTTTGTAATAATTATTTGTTGGATCGTCTCACCGAGGTCCGTTTTTTGTATTTTGTGGCGCGAGGTGCGAGTCCAATTAATTTTAGGGCTAAGGGTCGTTCAGGGTCTCGGCCGGGGAATAAATTCATCGCGCGTCTTTTCTTTTATGTAACGGCTCTCGCGAGCACGTTTTCTATCGGCGCCATCTTGTACGCCGTCTCGGCTATCAAGTTGGTTGTGCGAATATGAAAGTTTTATCTTCCGTGCGGTGTGTTGCTCCCGGGGTCGAGATTTCGTGCTCGTCCGTCCGTTTAGTTCGGTTATATATTTATTTTGTCAGATTATATCGAGTCCACCAAGGGATGAAACCCAAAAAGAGTTTATGTGTGCAATTAAAATATTCAAGTTAACGTCCAAGTGTATTGTTTTATTTAAGGACCATTCCGCGAGTAAACCCAGCCCCTCCTTTGTTTGAGGGCTGGAGGTGAAAAAGTGTTCAATGTGTAGGGGTGATGAGAGTCAGGGGGTAATATGGGTCAAATCCCCAATTATTTGTAAACCTGTCAATTAAAGTGGAATAAAACGGAAAAAAGGTATCGAAACCTCATGAAATAAAATAGAAGCAGTAAAGCTGCGGATAACAAGTTTCATTCGTTAGAGAAGTGTGTATATTTCAATTTCATAACTAATTGAGAACAAAAATTATCCTACACATTGATTTCAATTTAAATTGTCACCCCATATTTTAATTTAGGTTTGGTAGTCCAAGTTTTATTCGTAAAAGTATAATAAATTTTCATGCCCAGTTGAAAAAAAAAAATTCCTACAAAATTATTTGAACTAAATTTATCACCCTAAATTTCAATTGAATTTATGTACTTAAAGTTTTATTCGTAAGAGAAGTCTTTCGAATTAAATTTCATAACGAATTGAAAATAAAAAATTTCTACAAAAACATTTCGAGTAAAATTATCACCCTAAGATTTAATTGAATTTTTGTAGTCTAAGTTTTATTCGTAACAGACGTCTGCATAATTTAATTCCATGAAAAATTAAAAATAAAAATTTTGGTACAAAAACATTTCAATTAAAATTGTCACCGTAAATTTAAATTGAATTTTTGTTGTTCAAGTTTTATTCGTAAGAGAAGTCTGTATCCTTAAATTTCATAAAGAATTCATAATAGAAATTATCCAACAAATCGATTTCCATTTGAATAGCCATCCTAAATTTTAATTGATTTTTTGTAATTTGAGTTTTATCCGTAAGAGAAGTCTATATAATTAATATTTATAACAAATTGAAAATAAAAGTTTTCCTACAAAAACATTTCAATGAAAATAATGACCAAAAATCTTAATTGAATTTTTGTTGTTTAAGTTTTATTCGTAAGAGAAGTCTGCATTATTAAATTTTTTAACTAATTGAAAATAGAAATTATCCTACAAATATATTTCAATTTAAATTACCACTATAAATTTCAATTGAATTTTTGTAGTTCAAGTTTCATTCGTAAGAGTAGTGTGTATAATAGAATTTCATTACCAGTCAAAAATAAAAAAAATCCTACAAACCTATTTCAACTAAAATTACCGCCCTAAATTTTTATTGGATTTTTGTGGTTTCAGTTTTATTCGTAAGAGAAGTGTTTATATTCCAAGTTCATAACTAATTGAAAATAAAAATTATCCCACAAATTGATTTCAATTTAAATTGTCGCCCTAAATTTTAATTTAATGTTTGTAGTCCAAGTTTTATTCGTAAGAGTAGTGTGTATAATAGAATTTCATTACCAGTCAAAAATAAAGATTTCCTACAAACCTATTTCTACTAAAATAACCGCCCTAAATTTTAATTGGATTTTTGTGGTTTCAGTTTTATTCGTAAGAGAAGTGTTTATATTTCAATTTCATAACTAATTGAAAATAAAAATTATCCTACAAATTGATTTCAATTTAAATTTATCACCCTAAATTTTAATTGAATTTATGTACTTTAAGTTTTATTCGTAGGAGAAGTGTTTATAATTAAATTTGATAACCAATTGAAAATAAAACTTTTCCTACAAAATCATTTCAAGTAAAATTATGACCCGAAGATTCAATTGATTTTTTGAAGTTTAAGTTTTATTCGTAACAGACGTCTGTATAATTTAATTTCATAAAAAATTGAAAATGAAAATTTTGGTACAAAAACATTTCAATTAAAAGTGTGACCCTAAACTTTGATTGAATTTTTATTTCTTCAGTTTTATTCGTAAGAGAAGTCTTTATCATTAAGTTTCATAAAGATTTGAAAATAGAAATTATCCAACAAATTGTTTTCAATTTAAATTACCACCCTAAATTTTAATTGATTTTTTGTAGTTCAAGTTTTGTCAGTAGGAGATGTCTGTATAATAAATTTCATACCCAGTTGAAAATAAAAATTTATCTACGAAATCATTTCAACTGAAAATATCACCCTAAATCTTAATTGAATTTTTGTAATTTGAGTTTTATCCGTAAGAGAAGTCTATATAATTAATATTTATAACCAATTAAACATAAAAATTTTCCCACAAAAACATTTCAATTAAACTTATGACCCAAAATCTTAATTGAATTTTTGTAGTCTAAGTTTTATTCGTAAGAGAAGTCTGCCTCGGTTCCCCAAGCCTCGTAAAGAGGTACGGGGAAGCGGCTGAGACCCAACCGAGCGCGTCTTCGGGTGGCGGATAGAAGAACGGCCGGGAGATGAAGCGGCCTTCCCCTGCGCCGGGGCGTGGGACGTCCTATGACGACCGTGACCGCGGGCGGGGGGTCGGCGGTGGAGAACCCCGGTCAACGGGTGCAGCAAGAAACCCGGCTGGCCTAAAAACCGGCTTAGGGGGACGGAAAGCCTCGTCGCGGACCAACTCCCCAAGCCAATGTGGGAGCTATCGTGCCGATGGCTGGATGGCACTTGGGTCAAAGTGTCGCAGACGATGCCCTTGGGGTACCAGGCGAACCCCCATTGTATTTAGCCTTACCCCCACAAGCAGGCTCTGTGGAGGCGGACCTCCATTCTTGAATACTCGTGGGAATAACATGGAAAAAAAAAGAATTCTCTATAAAAAAGAACTCAAATGCCGATGGCGGGGCTTCGACGGAGGCTCCACCATCAGGAACGGCGACTGAGGGCTCATACAACTCGAGCACTGGGGACGCTGTCGCTTTAGCGTCAATGACCCGGGGCTTGACTGTCGGGAACCCAGTGCCAAGCGGAGGGAAGGAGGGATCAGTCAAAGCCGGGCCCACCGACCCTTCACAAATGACCGAACGGAGGGCATCCCGTAGTGGTGCGGCGAAGCGGAGGGCTCGCAAGGCCAAATTGGCCGCGCAGGGACCATCCGACGAGCCGAACCACGAAGGCTTGCCGACTGCGGGAGACGGGGCGAAGGGCTCTAAAAGGCCCTGACCCTCGGACGGCACTCCACCGGAGGTAGCCAAGACGGTGAAGAAGAGCAAGCTCTTCCCAAAACCTACCGGGTACGGAGATGCAGTGGCTGGGGACAAGAGGGTGGCAATTGCGCCGTGGAATTACCCCGAAACCGTTCTCGGCCCGGGGGAGGACTAACTGGTTGCGCAGGGGCTGCTTGGAGCATTGGACGCTGTCCCTACGGAACAGGCAGTCCCGTGTTTCGAGGAGACCCGGTGCGACCAGGGAGTCCTCTGGGTGACTTGCTCGGACGAGCGGTCGAAAGAGTGGCTGAGGACAACTGTCCCCAACCTGACGCCGTGGGAGGGCACCTCTCTCCAGGTTCTGGAGAAAGAGTGCCTACCAAGGCTGGAGAGAATGACGGCGGTTCTCCCCGGCTCAATCGAGGGGAACGACGTCATTCTCAGAAGATTAAGTCGCCAGAATCCTGGGCTGCAGACTCTCTTGTGGAGAGTGTGGGACAGGAGGGTGGTGCAGAGCAACGTCCACCTGGTTCTCGGGGTGGACTTCTGCTCCCTGGAGAAGCTGAAGGGGGGTGGATTTGCTCCCCACTTCGGTCTCAGGAGGGCCCGTTTCTATGAGGCCCACCACAGAGCCGGGGAGGGTGAGCGGACCACCGATCCGACAGCGGACCAGGGGGTGGTTGCAATAAAAGCAAGGCAGAGGTCGCCCGTACCGGCAACAGGGGGGGCGACCAATGCGGTAGCTGGGGCCAGCTCCCAACCTACGCCGATGGAGCAGGGTACTCCGGCCGCGGGAGCGACGGCAGTACCTGTCGGGGCCGTGACACTGGGGGACCTGCCCATTTGCCCAGCGAAGAGCACCGCGAGGACCAGGGGAAGACCAACCAGGATCCAAGCGGTGCTAAAGGAGGGCTCGGAAGGAGCACGGCGTGGGGTTCAAAAGACTGGGACTCTGACGGGCTCCCCTAGAGCGCCACAGGTCACAAGCGAGAAATCGCCGGTCCATGTGGCTGAGGGAGGAGAGAATGATGGCCCATAAGAGGGCCACCTCTTTCCCCCTCCCAACCTTTCCCTCTTTCCCCCTCCTTTGCCTCCCGCCCCCCAAACCAACGAGAGCGAGACCCTTGAAACGAACAATAGCAGCGCGGAAACGGTCAATGTCTCCCAGAGTAACCTGGAACACTGCAAAGCGGCCTCAGCTGTATTAAGCCGAGACCTTGCAGTGGGCAGACAGACATATCCCTGATACAAGAACCTTGGATTTACAAGGGACCGGTAAAAGGGATAGATCAGAGCAACGGGACGTTGATATACGACCCGTCAGAACTAGGCCCAAGGGCCTGTGTCTTCGTGAACAGAAGGCACAGTGCTCTGAAGCTAAATAGGTTCTGCAGCAGGGATCTACCAGTGGCCTCGGTCAAGCTGCGGGTGGAGGGTGGGTTGACGGATCTTATCGTCTGCTCAGTGTACCTCCCCTACGACTCGGACGGACCTCCACCTACGAGGGAACTAAGAGCCGTGGTAGATCACTGCCGGAGAGAGGGGCTGAACCTGGTGATCGGGTGCGACGCGAATTCGCACCACCTCATCTGGGGCAGTTCTGACACTAACGAGAGGGGCTCAGCTTTCCTGGAATACCTCTCGACGACAAATCTTGAGATCCTAAATAAGGGATCCAAGCCTACATTCGTCACCGCAAGGAGACAAGAGGTCATTGACCTTACCCTGGGAACCCCCAGAGTTACACAATGGGTGAAGGATTGGCGGGTGGATGACGAGGATACCCTCTCGGATCACCGCCGCATCCTCTTCAGCATAGTAGGCGTAGGGCCTCACTGCAGCTTACCGGAACTCCAGGGCCACCGACTGGACCCTCTACAGAGAGGGGCTGAGCGACAGGCTCGGGGAAACCGGGGGCTGGCTCAGAACCGAGGGGAGGATTGAAGAGGGAGTCAGCTTGCCGACCTCATCTATCATCCAAGCCTACGAAGCTGAGTGCTCCCTAAAGGAACGCAAGAACGGCAAAAGGGTAGCATGGTGGAATAAGGAGCTGAATAAATTGCGCTCCAGTTTACGCCGACTACTACACAAAGCCATGAGGACAAAGGCTGGAGCGGACTGGGCAGCTTATAGGGCCACACAAAGGACCTAGAAGAAGCTCGTTAGGAGCTCGAAGCGAGAGGCCTGGGGAAGATTCTGCCGGGAGGTCGAGGCACCGCCAATAGTGGCCAGACTTCGCAGAGTTTTCACTGCTGGCCCACAAACAAAGCTTGGTGGGCTCACACTCCCGAACGGAGATATGGTTGAGAAACACGAAGACATACTTGCCCACCTAATGGAGGTGCACTTCCCTGGATCCATTCGAATTGAACGGGGCACTGCCCAAGAGACAGGGCTGTCTGCAACCAGACCAGGAGATTGGGCAACCGCCGCTAGAGTGGTTACACACGAAAAGATACGGTGGGCTCTGGACTCGTTTGAGAGCCCAGGTGCGGATGGCGTCTTCCCCGCCCTCCTACAGGAGGGGGGAGACGACCCAGTCAGACATCTGACCTACACCTTTAGATCCTGCCTAGCACTGAGATACGTGCCCAGAGCTTGGAGAGAGGTCATCATAGTCTACATCCCGAAACCGGGGAAGGCTGGTTACGACCACGCCAAGGCATTCAGGCCAATCAGCTTGATGTCCTTTCTATTGAAAACGATGGAAAGACTCGTTGATAGGTACATTAGAGACGGCGCATTGGCTGTAATACCAGTGCAGCAGTCTCAACACGCGTATCAGGCTGGCAAGTCCGTCGAGACGGCTACCACAGTCTCGTCAGCGAGATAGAGGGGGCCCTCAACAGGAAAGAAACCACCTTATGCGTATTTTTGGATGTCGAAGGAGCGTTTGACAACACCTCATTCGATGCAATATGCGGGGCAGCGAGGGAGTTCCGTATCGATGGTACTATCATCGAATGGATGCACTTCATGCTCCGGACCAGAATTATCACGGCCAGTCTCAGCGGGACTGATGTCAGGGCGCGTGTCGGCAGAGGGTGCCCGCAAGGGGAGGGGGGTCCCCTCCCCTCTGATGTGGCTCATGGTCGTCGATGGGCTTCTGAGTAGGTTCGAAGGGCTGAGAGTAAGAGTTGTGGGATTTGCCGATGACGTGTGCATAGCAGTCAGCGGCAGTCATCCCGCGTCTATGGCGAGCAAGATGCAAAAAGCACTTGATCTCGTTCAGGAATGGTGCGCATCAAAGTCTTCAAGGGTTAACCCAAATAAGACTGAGATGGTACTGTTCACCAGGAGGAGGCGGTTCAATATGAGGCCCCCCTCCATCTTTGACGCCGAGCTGGCGTTCTCCTCGGAAGTTCGCTACCTGAGAGTGACGCTGGACAGCAAGCTCAGCTGGAAGAGCCACATCGCTAAGCAGGCTCGGAAGGCAATTGCCACGTTCTGGGCCTGCAGAAGGATGTTCGGTCAAACGTGGGGGCTAAAACCAAAGGTGATTAAGTGGATTTACAGTCATCTTAGTTCCCCAACTAATATACGCCTCCCTGGTATGGTGGCCCGCGCTGAGGTGGGCCAACAACAGGAAGGCTCTTGACAGGGTGTACAGGCTAACAGGGCTAGGGATAACAGGAGCGATGAGCACAACCCCGACCCTGGCACTGGGAGCCCTGCTAAACATCCTGCTTCCGCATATCACAGCAGAGGCAGGAGCGAGGAACGCAGCCAGTCGGCTGCTTTTCAGTGGGAGGTTGAAAAGGGCCACATACGGGCACGCGTCGGTCATCCTACGGGCGGCGGATCTTCAGGAGATTACCGAGCTCGGAGGAGACTGATGTCCGCAGGAACACCACTTCTACCACAACTACCAGGTCCTCTTCCCCGACAGACAGTCGTGGAGCGAGGACCAGGGCATAGTGCTGTCACCCGGCGGTCTCGTCCGGTACACGGATGGGTCGACGACGGGGGCGGAAGCAGGAACCGGAGTATGGAGTGAGGGACTTAGGACGGAGCTGTCCTTCGCCTTGGGCCACACCACTTCGGTTCTTCAAGCGGAGTTGTTTGCTATACGGGCCTGTGCCCGTGGTATCCTAAGGAGAGGATACAGGAGCAAACATATCTACATACGTAGTGACAGTCGTGCTGCGCTCAGACTGCTGCACAACGTTGTGGTCAAGTCTGGGCTAGCAAGCGACTGCATTAACCTGTTGTCACTGCTTGCTGATGATAACAGAGTCAAACTGCTGTGGGTGCCGGGTCACTGCGGCATCCTGGGCAATGAGAGGGCGCATGAGCTTGCCAGGCTTGGCGCCTCGGGGCATGAGCCGGCCGACATATGCGCCATAGGCGTCACCATGGGACTCGTAAAACAAGTGACGGAGAGATGGGCCGTGGAACGATTCGCAGACCTCTGGGTACGAGGCCCAGGGATGAGACATACAAGGGCGCTATTTCCTGGGCCCTCGAAGAAGCTGGGGACTGTGCTAGCAGACCTCGACCGATCTCAATTAAGAGTGGTCGTTGGGCTAGTCACGGGGCACTGACACACGGGTAAGCACCTGGTGCGGCCGGATCTGGCTGGAGAACCGGTCTGTCAAAGGTGCGAAGATGAGGAGGACACACCACTCCATCTGATAAAACGTTGCAGCGGACTAGAGGACGTCAGAAATGATGTTCTCGGGGCCCCTGTGATCAACGAATTCGACCTGAAGGACCTAGGGGCGAGCAGGCCTCTACGCTTCGCGCGTGAGGCCGGCTTGCCTATGGTTCCGACAGGATAAAAGGTTTGTCCCGTAGGGGGCTCGGGCACAATGGTCCAATAGGACTGAGTGCCCGGTTAAAATCGCAATTCAATTCAATTCAAGAGAAGTCTGTATAATTAAATTTTATAACTAATTGAAAAAAGACATTATCCTACAATTTTATTTCAATTTAAATTGCCATTATAAATTTCAATTGATTTTTTGCGGTTCAAGTTTAATTCATATGAGAAGTCTGTAAAACTAAATTTCATAACCAGTTGAAAATCAAAAATTTCGCACAAAATCATTTCAATTAAATGTATCCCCGTAAATATTAATTAAATTTTTGTAGTTTAATTTTTATCCGTAAGAGAAGTCTTTATAATTAAATTCCATAACCAATTGAAAATAAACATTGAGCTACAAAATCTTATCAGCTAAAGTTATCACCCTAAATTTGAATTAATTTTTTTTTTTTTTTTTTTTTTTTTTTTATTTATAGTCGCCTCAACATCTGAGGTTATTGGCGACTCTCTCATCTCTTACATACATATTTCCACTTAGTTTTTGTAATCGAACATCAAGATTATCTTATACTATAGTTTGTCTAATATACCAATAGCTTTAGCGAATTTTAGTGTTCGTGAAGCCTCGACCTTTGTATTGAGACAGTCTTTTATCGTTTGTGGTAGCCGGAAGGTTAGCCTTTGTAATTGATATTTGGGACATTCTATTATGATGTGTTGCACTGAGGTTTGGGAATTGCATAGATTGCACATTTCAGCTTCAGATTTTTTGAATAGGTGTACATGTGTGAGGTTTGTGTGGCCTATTCTCAGCCGTGTTATGGCACATTGTTCTTTCCTTTGTGTGTAGTTTGGCGTTTTCTCCCAGATGGATTCCCTTATGTCGTGCAGTTTTGTCAGCCGGCTTGAGGTCCAGAGCGCGTTCCATTTGCGAAGAACGGCTTGACGTATTGCGTGTTTGTGTTCATGGAGGGAAATCTTAATGTCATTTGTGCAGTTCGGTGCGTCCGAAGAAGCCGCTTTCGCTGCGCTGTCCGCTTTCTCGTTCCCTTCGATGCCCTGGTGGGCTGGCACCCAGACCAGGTCGATTTCTTTGTTTTTGTTCGAGAGATCAAAAAGTTTCTTCTGTATAAGTTGGATTTGGGGGTCGGTATTTGTTGGGTTCTTCAAGGCTGCAAGTGTCGACATAGAATCGGTAAAAATTACCGCTCGATGGATCTTAACTTCTTCGATAATCGCTACGGCTTGGAGAATTGCGAAGGTCTCGCAGGAGAAGATCGAAAAGGCTGTCGGTAGCTTGTACGATACCACAGTGTCATCCAAAACCACGGCACATCCTCGCTTGTTTTCTTTTATAGACCCGTCTGTGAAAATTTTTGTATGATGCGCGTATTTATTATTTAACAATTTGTTGAACGTTTCGCAGGGCTTCGTCGGTGATAGATGTAGATCTAGGTTGATGTTCGGTCGAGTGGTGTTCCACGGAGGGAGAGGATTTATGGTTCTACGGTGGACTTTACGTAGTGGAAAGTCGAGCTCAGCCAGTGCTTGTTCTCGTCTCAGTTGGAATGGCTTAGGGAGGTGAGGGCGACTTTCGAATTTCGCTGGATCGGTTTGTGCGAGATCTCTGATCTTTTGGGTCGAACATATTTGTCCCATCCTTCTCAGGAAGATTGGTGGTTCGAACGCTTCGGCCAGGACGCTCTGGTTCGGACTGGATTTAAAGGCTCCGATTGATAGCCGAATTGCAGTGGTCTGGATTGAGTTCAGCGTGTTGAGGATGTGTTCTGAAGCTGAGCTGTAAATTATGCATCCGTAGTCGAGCTTCGATCTGATTGTTACTCTGTAAGTGGCTATTAGGATTCTGCGGTCTGCCCCCCAATTTTTGAAGGCTAAGGCTTTCAGGAGATCTAGTCGTTTCTTACATTGAGCTTTTAGTATTTTTATATGCGGTGCCCAGGACATAGTGGTGTTGAAGGTTAGGCCTAATATTTTCATCGTGTTCACCCGTTGAAGTTTGTAGTTGTCAAGGAAAAGCTCAATTGGCGGCGCGTTGGCTGGGCAGATTCTGGTGAAAACCATAAATTGCGTTTTTGTTTGAGAAAATTTGAAACCGCATTTGTTGGACCAAGATACCAGTTGGTTAAGACAATCTTGGAGAATTTCTTGGGTAGTGGACAGATTTTTCCCTGAACACAAGATCGTCAAGTCGTCCGCGAAGAGGAGGCCTTTCGCAGGCGCGTTGATATTGCTGAGGATATCGTCTATCGCGAGCAGGAAGAGAGTTACACTTATTACTGATCCCTGGGGGAGTCCGTTTAGCATGTTTGTCTTCTTTGATGTAACGTTTTTAACACGGATTGTCATCGATCTGTCATCTAGAAAGTTTTTAGTGAAGGCGATGATATGTCCTTTCAGTCCCTTCTCCTTCATAATCTCGATGACTCGATGTTTCCAGATCATCTCGTATGCCTTCTCGATATCTATAGAGATACCGATGGTGTGTAGATTGTTTGAGAATGCGTTGCATATGAGGTTCTCCATCTGCGTCAAGTGGTCAGTAGTTGATCGGTGTTGTCGAAAACCACTTTGGAGAGGAGAGAGCCAGTTGTTCGTTTCGATTGTCCACTTAAGGCGTCGATTGATCATTTTCTCTAGTAATTTGCATAAATTGCATGTCAGCGAAATTGGCCTATAATTTTTCGGGTTTGTGCGATCCTTTCCTGGTTTGGCGATTGGGACAACGGTAGCCAGTCTCCAAGCCTGTGGAAACGTGTTTGATGTCCATATCTGATTGTACATTCTGAGAAGAAACTTCATGCCCGATGGTGGGAGATTTCTTATAAGAATATTGGGAATTCCGTCAGGCCCTGGGCTCGAATTCTTGCTTCTCGATAGCGCTATTTGGAATCCCTCTTCGGAGAAAGGGGAGTTTATAGCGTTGTCGTTCTCGAAGATATGTTCTTCGGTTTCTGGATCTAGTGTGCCAGTCGACCTGGGTTCATTTTCCGTATCCGACTTGAATTTCGCGAACTCTGGGCTGTAATTCCGGTCGTCTGAGTTTGAGGAGAAGGTTTCTGCGAGTAGGTTCGCCATCTCTTGTGGCTCAAAGACGGTATTTTCATTTTGATATTTCAAAAACGTTGTGAAGCTGGATCTGGATTGTCCTTCAATTCGCTTTAGCCCGTTCCAAATTTCGTTCGTCGGGGAGCTCCGGTTGAAGGAGTTTACGAATGTGCGCCACGCTTCTCTTCTGCTAGTTTTGATTGCCCTCCTGGCGCAGGCCCTTTGTTTTTTATGTTCTATTTTGTTCTCTAAGGTTTTGTGTCGTTTGAATGTATTGTAGGCGTGTTTTGTAGCTTTTATTGCATCTTCGCATGTCTTATTCCACCAAGGGATTTTCTTGGGTTTTCCGCGGTGTTTCCAGCATTTCCTCTGTACCATATTCCAGGTGGTCGGTTTGTGTTATTAAGGCCTCCACCTTCTCCGAGAAAAGCGTCCAGTTTGCTTTATTAAGATTCCAGGTAGGCACGATGTTTAGAGGGAGTTCTCTTGAGTTACTGGTGTTGAAGTTTGAGTTTAAATGGAGGGGGAAATGGTCGCTGTCTGATAGATCGTCGTCGGCTGTCCATTCTATCGTATGGCTGATGCTCGCTGACCATATGCTTAGGTCTATGGCACTTAGAGACCCTGAGGCACAGTTGAAGTGTGTGGGTTCGTTCTCATTTAACAACACTAGATCAGGGTTTTCCAGCCATCTTTCTACTGTCTTTCCTCTGCTGTCTGTTTTATTTGAGCCCCATAGTGTACTATGGCTATTAAAATCACCTGTTATGACTAGTGGTCTGGGCAGTTGATTAGTTAAGTTCTCTAGTTCGGCAAAGGATAGAGTTTTGCTATTGGGAAGGTAGACGTTGCATATCGTAACTTTATGGGGAATTGAGACTGCGACGGCCACTGCTTCAATATTAGAATTAAGAAGGATTTCCTCGCTAGGGACGTTGTTTTTGACGTACGTTGCAACTCCCCCACTCGCGTGATTCGTGTTTGTTCGATTTTTGAAAAACTTGTTAAAACCTCGTATTTCTGCGCAGTTGTTGTTCTTGAAATTTGTTTCTTGTAGACATATTATGTTTGGGGAGTGTTTGTTAAGAAGAACTTGCAGGAACTCACGTCTGACGTAAAAGCCATTGAGGTTCCACTGCAATACGTTCATTGTATTCGTTGATTGTCCCTTGAGCAATCGGAGAATTCGTCGTCCGTTGTGGAAACCGATCGTTCGGGTTGACTTTTACTTTGCATAGGGAACTCTGACTCCAATCTCTTGATCGTCCTGCTGAATCGATTTTTCCTGCCTCGGTTTGTTAGAAAGGGATATAAGCCTCTCAGCATCGCGCTCAGTTTGTCCTTACTCAGAGAAAATTCGGTAGCCAATTCGTCCAGATTTTGCTTGCTTCGGGCCTTTTCCCAGAGGTTTTTAAATTGCTTGAAATTCATTGGGTATTCTTCTGGGTTGCTGTTCATCTCTGCTTCGATGTTGTCGAGCGGCTCTTGTGTTGTGTCGATTCCCTCTGCTATTTTCATTGCCTTGCGGGTTTTCTTTTTGCGGATTTGAGAGGTAAACTCGTTTGCCGACAGTGGGAGCGCTGGATAGTCTTGTTTGTTTTTCAGAGATGTGCCTGTATCGTCGGAGAGAGAGGGGGACTCCGATAGCGGGCGCTTGGTCGTTGACGAGGTGTTGGCAGGTCGAACGAATTCCTCTTCTTCCGTCGGGTTCGCGAGATTGTCATTAGGCGGTAATGCCGCGATGTTCAAAGACAGGAGGGGAGCGGTGTTACGCTGGGGGCAATTTTTTGCGATGTGACCTTCCTTTTTACATACGAAACATCCCGGCGAGTCCGTTGATACGAAAATTGTATAGTTGGTATCGTCGAATTTAATTTGTATCGATTCGGGAAGTTTTGGCACTTCTTCTGGCGCCACGAAGGCTTGTCGTCGGAAGCCCAGTATGTGTGAGAACTCGGGGTTATTTACTCCAGCTCGGAGGAATTGGAGCTGTGCTGTTAAGTTGATGTTTCTGGCTTTCAGAGCATTTTCTATATCCTCGTGCGGGATGATCGGTGGGGCGTTTGAAAACACGACTCGCTGGTTTCTTGTTATTAGCGGACGAATCGGTAGACTTTGACCTTGAACCGTGATCGTTTTGTGCTTTTCTGTTAAGTCGTCGGCGATAGTTTTCGTGGCTACGTAGGCACATATTCTGTTGTTGGAATTTTTTGATATAAACTTTATATGCTCCTTTCCTATTTTTTTTGCGATTGCTATTACGTAGTCTTCTAGATGGGAGCCATCTATAGAGTCGATTATTATCGCTTGATCTTTACTGGGGAAGATTTGGTTTCTCGTCGCGTTTGCATAGCTGCTGTCTATTTGTGTCGTCATTTTGCGTACAATTCGTAGGAGATCTCTCTGTACTCCGAGAGTTTCCTACGGGAAACAAACTTCTAGAGAGCGCGTGGATTGCCCACGCCTATGGTTATTCACTTGTCTGTCGATCTCTTATAATCCCTATGTATTCACTCGCGTCAGGCACAGAGGCAGGAAAAGTAAACACCTCGCGACGGCACCAAGAAACACGTCCGTATCGCCTGAGCATCGATCGTGTAATGAATTATTTTTTGTAGTTTAAGTTTCATTCGTAATTGAAGTGTGTATAATAAAATTTCATTACCAGTCAAAAATAAAAAATTTCCTACAAAATTATTTCCACTAAAATTACCACCCTAAATTTTAATAGGATGTTTGTGGTATAAGTATTGTTCGTAAGAGAAGTTAGTAAAATTAATTTTCATAACCAGTTGAAAATAAAAAATTTCTACAAAAACATTTCGAGGAAAATCATCACCCTAAGATTTAATTGAATTTTTGTAGTTTAAGTTTTATTCGTAACAGACGTCTGCATAATTTAATTTCATGAAAAATTAAAAATAAAAATTTTGGTACAAAAACATTTCAATTAAAATTGTCACCGTAAATTTAAATTTAATTTTTGTTGTTCAAGTTTTATTCATAAGAGAAGTCTATATCCTTAAATTTCATAAAGAATTGATAATAGAAATTATCCAACAAATCGATTTTCATTTGAATAGCCACCCTACATTTTAATTGAATTTTTGTAGTTTGAGTTTTATCTGTAGGAGAAGTGTGTATAATAAATTTCATACCCAGTTGAAAATAAAAATTTATCTACAAAATCATTTCAACTGAAAATATCACCCTACATTTTAATTGAATTTTCGTAGTTTAAGTTTTATTCGTAAGAGCAGTCTGTATAATAAAATTTTATAACTAATTGAAAATAGAAATTACCATTATAAATTTCAATTAAAATTTTGTAGTTCAAGTTCCATTCGTACGAGTAGTGTGTATAATAAAATTACATTACCAGTTGTGACGGCCCCACAATTCCCCTATTCCTAGCTGTCCTTTCCCACACCTTAAACCCAACACCTTAAAGTCCCATCCATCCGTTCTCACGCGAACATCCTATTCCTCACTCACACCACCTTAATCCTAATCTCTATTCCCGCGAATGCTGACGAATCCGTCAGCACTTCTCGCGCCAACCGACTTAATCCCACGGTCCACGCGTGGATGCTGCATGCATCACGCACGTGGTATACCCTCCAATAGGCCCTAAGACAATGGGCCCTTTGACTCGCGGCTCCCGAGAGAGTCAGTTCATCTCCAGCATTCATTCAATTGACTACAATTCTCCTCCTAAACCCCCGTGCTCTTCTGTAACTTTCGTATCGACCTATTAAAGACAATATATATATATCCGACTGATCACTCTCATTAACACCCGCTCCGCACCATCACAAATTGGTGTCAGAAGTTGAGAATCCACATTAGTGAGCCAATTCTTTTTGCTCTTGAGAAAAAAAAAAAAAAAAAACCTATTTAAAAAAAAAAAGAAAAGTGAAAAAGTGACAGGTTAAGAAGAAAAAAACAGAGTGTGTTTCTAAAAAAAAAAAGGAAAAAGAAACCATCAAAAAGAAGAAAAACGAGTCAATCTACACATCCACACTCACAAGAACTCACCAGAAAAGAAGGAAGGAAGGAAGAAAACGCTCACACATACACCAACTCAACCATACAGAAATAACAGAAGGAAGGAAGAAAACAAGAAACAAACAGGAAATTAATGCTAAAGTATCTTATAACACTCACGGCAATGTAAGCACAATTGTAATTTTTCCAAATTTAAAAGCTTGAGCACAAGAAGAGGAGTGAAAGAAGGAAAAGTGACATTTTCCTCTCTTTCTATTCATCTTCGCCGCCTACAAGACGAAGGCCCGTGCGACGCATGAGTGTATATCACTGGCCTTCTCGCACCGTATACCATCTCTCTCGCACTTAACCTGCCCCTTACCATATTCACCGCAGCTCCGTAGACACGTGCGGGCGTGGTACAGTCACATATAAAAGTCGCATAGCAAAACTTTTTTCTCTTTCCAATTTTTCTTTTTTCCGTACGAAGGCAGAGCTTCGTACGGAAACCACACGGTTTCACGAAGCAATGATAAGCAAATAAATGAACCATTCTAACTAACTTAAAGTGCTAAAATACAAAAATCTCAACCCACCGTTAAGCAAATTTTTCACGTAAAAAAAAAAATAATAATAATTTCTCTCTCTTTCCCTGGATAAATTACAATTGTATTAATTTTTTTTTCTCCCTCTGGCAATTTATTATTACGAATCCCCAATTCCTAGCAAATCTGTAATTTCAATAAACTTCCGATTTATAGCAACTTTTAATTGTTTCGATTTCCGGTAAATTTTCGATTTTTAAATTTTCTTTTTCTCTCTCCCTCTTCCTTAGTAAACTTTCAATTTTTATAATTTTTCGATTTTTTTTTTTTAATTTTCGATTTTTGGGAAAAATTTCCGACCTTTACAATTTTTTTTTCTGTTCGATTTTTGTAATATTTTCGATATCTACAAAAAAATCGATTTTGATTTTTTTTTCTCGTTTTATAGAATCTCGACCCTTAGCAAAATTAAAAAAAAAAAAAAAAAAAAAAACCCCAATTTTTTTCCCGTTTTGCGATAAAATTTTTTATCCCCCAAATTTTAGCAAATTTCTGACTTTCATAAACTTTTAAGGTTATACAAATTTCAATTTTATAGAATTTCGACCTTTTAACAATTTTTTTTTCTCGATTTTCGGTTTTTAACAAACTTTTAAATCTTAACTTTTATAAAATTTTCGTTTTAACCGAATTTCGTGTATACCAAAATACCCAATTACCCGACAACTGCCATTTTATGAAAATTTGCGAATTTTTTCAATTTCGACAATTTTTTTTTCCTCTTTCTTTCCGTTTAACAAATTACGTGTACCCGACGCTATTATTCGCGCCGCCGGTTACCATCCACATTTTAAGACGAGGTTATAGAAAATAACGACAATATGCCCGATAACAACGAAATAAATGAAATACCAGGCAACGCGATGCCGAACAATGGCGTGACCTTCAGTGATGTTTTCAACGCATTACCAAAATTTAACGGGAAAAATATCGCGGTCGAACACTTTGTTCGAGCGTGTAATAGAGCAATAAAAATATTACCCGATGCCGAACACCGGCGATTTTTGCAAATGATCCAGTTTAAACTGGAGGGAAGTGCCAGCGACCTGGTCGACACAAAAGAATACGCGACAGTCACAGACCTCCTAAAAGCTTTAAAAACCAATTTTAATAGACCAATCGAACTATTGGATCTCGAACTCGAACTTAAAACAATTTCGCAAAATTACAATGAATTAGTAATAGATTTCGCAACTCGTACCCGCCAAATCCAAAAAAGCGTAATTGACAGACTTAACGAAGTCTACAGTCTCGCAGCCGAAAGGCCATACCTCAACGATAGAACCGAAGAAGTCAAAAAGTCAGTAGCAAGAGCTTTTGTCAGAGGACTTTTCGACAAAATTGGAAACCTCCTAATGCACCGCGGAATCGAATCACTCGATAGGGCGATAGAGGAAGCGACGAACATAGAATACGAATTACAAAAACGGCAAGCTATCAATCAGAACCGCATAAAACCAATCCTGACAAATACAGAAACAGAAACAGCCAAAGTTCAATTTGTAGGTACACAGAATCAGCGACACGAGTATTGCACTTTTCACGACACATACGGACACTCTACTTCAGAATGTCGCACACTACAATGTCTAAAAGAAGTTCACAAACCACTTTTTGACGTACAATTACACGACCAACTCCAAAATTACAACTATCGCAGCAACTCGCGCGATAGACACCCAAGCAATTATAGAAATAACTCACGAGACAGATACCAGAACAACTATCTCAGCAACTCGCGCGATTAATGCCCAAACAATTACAGAGATAACTCACGAGACAGATACCAAGACAACTATCGCAGCAACTCGCGCGATAGATATGCAAACAATTACGAAAACAACCATCGCAGCAACTCGCGCGATCGTTACCCAAATAACTATCAAGGAATTCCACAAAACAGACCTTATAACTACAACAACGGTTATTCAAATCACTACCGCAGCAATTCGCGCGGCCGATACCCGGACAACTTCGATTCAAACAATTCACAATACCCCAACAATAATCCACACAACCAATATTACCGTAGCAACTCACGCGATCGGTACCAAAATAACTTCCGCGTAACTCACGCGACAGGGACCCACAGAGAGACCAACTTCGCGACCCGCCATACCCCCAAAACAGATCTCGCGATAATTCCCAAAATCGGAATGTCGGTATCAACGAAAGAGAATCCCGAAGCAGGACCAGAAATGGAACCACACAAATTGAAAACGAACTTGAGAACCTCGAATTAAAAAACGAGAACCATGCTTCACGAGACAGCGCGACGCGAAGCAAACTCCAAGAACGCGCAATTTTGGGTCAGTAAGAGACAGAAACACAGAAATCAAAAAAGCCACAATATCACTGGGAATTTTAAACAAACACAAACCACCAACATTAACAATAGATTTACCCGATCTTATTAATAAAAAAACAACATTTTTAGTCGACACGGGAGCACAGATAAATTTAATCAAGCTATCCGCAATAGCACGTCATATCGAGATCAATTCATACATAATATACGAACTTTCCGGTATCACCGACGGTACAATTTTTACATCCGGCATGTGTTCCATCCAAATAAGGAATGTTCGCGTAGAGTTTCATGTAATAAAGAATGAGTTCCCCATAACATAAGATGCCGTCTTGGGAGATACATTTTTCAAAGAAACACCCGCAGACATTCTTTATACACAGTCGTGTATCTCTTTCGCAGGCTTCGAAATTCCATTCGAAACGTGTGAAAAAGTATTAATCGCAGCACGATCAAGAAGTATGATCCACTTCCGAGTAAAAAACACTGACCTCACCGAAGGGTACGTACCAAAAATGAACGCAGGTACGGGTTTATACATAGGAAACGCAATAGTCACAAATCGAAACTGAATCGCATACATTTCAGCCATTAACACTAACGATTTCGACATCAATCTTACAGTTCCGACAGTAGAATTAGAACCAATTGAAAAAATTGCAAGTGAACGAGTCGACACCAACGAAGACGATTCTCGCGATACTCTAACCGAGTATTGCGCAGCAATCAGAGAGAAGGGGGACAGATTCGAAAAGTTGAAGCCGCTCCTGCATCTAAAAGGTTTAGATGACACGGAGAAGGCCCATGTACTTCGTGTAGCCTCGGAATATTCTCATCTTTTTAGCTTGTCAGGAGAAAAACTGGGACACACATCCGTATCAAAACATGAGATTTTTACAACCGACGAGAAACCAATAAATACCAAACAATACCGATTCCCACAAATACATAAAGACGAAATACGCAACCAAGTCGAAGATCTCTTGGAAAAAGAAATCATACAACCGTCCCTATCACCGTATAATTCACCATTTTGGATTGTACCTAAAAAACCAGATAACACAGGTAAGAAAAGATGGCGTATGGTTATCGACTTTAGGAAATTAAACGAAAAAACAACCCCCGACGCGTACCCGCTACCAAATATCGTCGAAATCTTGGACCAGCTGGGCAAGTCTCAATACTTTTCGGTATTGGATCTCGCATCTGGCTTTCATCAAATCGAAATGCACCCAAGAGACAAACCGAAAACAGCATTTTCCACCGCCAACGGACATTACGAATTTAATCGGATGCCGTTTGGATTAAAAAATGGACCAGCAACCTTCCAGAGGTTAATGGACGTAGTGCTATCGGGTCTTCAGGGAGTTGTGTACCTGGTGTCTGTTTGTGTACCTAGACGATATAGTAGTATATGGAGCCGATCTTGAACAACACGAACGAAACTTTCGGAGATTAGCAAAAAGACTGACAGACGCAGGCCTGACGTTGCAAACAGACAAGTGTATATTTCTCCGAAAAGAAGTAGAATATTTAGGCCATAGCATCAGCAAAGAAGGGTCTCAACCCAAACCAGACATAGTTCAAGCAATAGTAGACTTTCCAGTACCGACAAACAGAAAATCCATTATACAATTTCACGCCTTAGCAAATTTTTACAGAAGGTATATTCAGGACTTTGCAAAGATCACCACTCCACTTCTACAAAAACAATTGAAAGCCTCAGAGAAATTCAATTGGACTAAAGAATGCCAGCAAGTTTTTGAATGCATTAAGCAAAAAATAACTTCTCGACCAATTTTACGTTATCCAGATTATGCAAAAGAATTCACACTTACAACCGATGCATCTGATTATGCAGTTGGAGCAGAACTTAGCCAAAAACATAACAACTTTGATCACCCAGTTGCATTTTTCTCTCAGACTCTCAAACAAGCACAGTTAACGTACGACACAATGCACAAGGAATTAGTAGCAATCATAAGCGCGACCGAACATTTTAAGCAATACCTGTACGGTCGTCATTTCATATTAATAACGGATAATAGAGCATTAACCTACTTAGTAACGAAACCAAACCCTCCTCAAAAATTTCAACGTTGGCAAGCAATTCTCAACGATTACGACTACGAAATTCACCACAAATCAGGAAAACTCAACGTCGTCGCAGACGCGCTTTCAAGGAACCCGGCAAACATTCTTCCAATTAGACCACGCGAGGAATCTGACGACCAGCAAGAAGGACTATTCAAGAAACCGAAGGCGGCCCACCAGCCGAAGACATGCCGCCGACCGACATCAGACGAATCGTCTGGCAACCCAGCACCACATAAAACACAGATAGTGGCAGACGAAGTAACAAGTGAAGCGGAGGACATGGAAACAACTGTAACCCCGGACAAGGACACGAAACAATCAAACTCAAACAAAAGAAAACATACAACCGATCAACAAGGGAGAAGTGCACACCTTGAATCAAATCCTTCAATCGACGATAACAACCACGATTCGACATCAGAAGATGAACTCATAACCAACAAGGAACACGGAAACAGCATACACTAAAGGACAATTCTACACCAACCAAGACGACTAGGGAAAGCTATATGGACACCTCAGATGAAGAAATAATGAACGAAACATGCAAGCGACAGAGGAAACGAGAGGAAGAATCAAAAACAAATCAACGAAGCAAATCAAACAAATCAAACAAATCAAACAAATCAAACAAATCAAACAAATCAAACAAATCAAACAAATCAAACAAATCAAACAAATCAAACAAATCAAACAAATCAAACAAATCAAACAAATCGAACAAATCAAACAAATCAAATCAACTAATCTACGAATAAACAAACGGATGGCCCTATCAATGCCTCAAACGACCGTGCTAAAACCATGGCAGTAGGTAGTGATGACGATGCAGTTCACACCAGAGGCCCCGGCTATGCAACTAACACCGTCACATATGACAAAAAGGCGAGATTGAAGGAAAATGAATCGGCAACTGAACAGGAATCTGAGGAAGGAACAACTCAACCCGGATACAAACTGCCATCGACACTAGTCGGAGAAGCTGTTAATGACGAGAACATCGGCGTAACCCCTGTGGAACCAACATTTCGGTCACCACCTGTGCTAAGAAAAAGTCAAATACCAACCGACAACAAAGACAACACGGCACAAACACCGGTCCAGCCAAACTTCCGTTCACCACCAACGGAGAATGTTGATAATTCGCGACCACCAACGAAACGCCGATCTGGTAGACCACGGAAAAGTGCAGCTATAATACCAAGCTCATCCAACACCGAGAACCCAGCGGCACTAATCAAACGACGACCTGGCAGACCGCGGAAAAATCCACTCGCAGGAACATCGATAACGACACAAAAGGACGAATCATGCAAGAAACACCAAAAATCAGCGCTACTGCCACCACCATCAGAAGACGATAATATGCTTCTAACACCCAAACGACGTCCTGGCAGACCACGTAAGAGTATAAAAGATCAACCTGCTGATAAACAACAGGAAAAAACAACATTTCCATCAACATTTGAAAAAGAACCGAAGGAGTTGGATAATGGTTCAGGCTATTATTCACCTCAAATGACACCAGTGTACTGGGACGATGCAGCTGTGGAAGTACAAGAGGAAAACACTAATGCTGCGACATCACAAACAGCATGTCCGAGCCCATCGCATGAAGAATTCGCTGGACAACACAATATCGAGCCGAATTTCCGCTCACCTCCTCGAGTGCTCGACTCACACAACCTGAACAACAAACATCGGAGCCGACACCTAGCACGTCCTACGGAAAACCACGTATCCATGCACCAACAGGACTCAGCAACAAAAGTAACCGATACCCGACATCATCTTCATCACCACCAACGACAAAGACGACTCTGAAGTTGCAAGCAACCAACCATGTCAGCCTTCACAATACCACAGGAAGCGACTGACGCAATCAGAATCACATCCAGCAACAAGAAATGTCACAGTAACAGACGACATACGAACCGAAGACAATATAATTATCACTCAGAAAAATATTTTAGCAGAAGGGGACAACATTGCTCATTTTCTTTCAGCAGATTGCGTCATGAATACAATGGTATCTAAAATACTCATGGAAAGAGGAAAAATCAACCGACAGACGTTTGCAAAATGCAGCCTGAAAGTTGGGAACATCGTCATCCAACGATCGAAAACACAGTCGTATTTCACCATGATCTGTGAATAGAAAGCTACAGATAACATCAATTTACAGGTTGTTCAAAAATGTCTAGCTGTGCTCATAAAACTCTTGAAAAAAGACAAGTTAAAATCATGCATCATTTCAAAAGACCTCGAAATTATAGACGCATTCGCGTGGAATAACGTAAAAACATCATTACGACTGTTAACGCTTGGATCGGGAATAACGATTACATTTTGTGAGGGTCTGCTCTCAATCCCACCACCAACGAACAGACAGAGCATCATTAGAGAGCTCCACGGATCCACGATTGGCGGACATAAAGAAATTGCGAAAACCTATCAACGCATCATTACACAATACTACTGGAGAAGCATGAAAAAGGACATCCGAGAATTCATTAGATACTGTTTTGATTGCCAGAAGAACAAACTAGTTCGGGTTAAGGACAAAGCCCCGATGGTAATCACCGATCCGCCGGCTGAGCCGTTTGACAAAGTCGCTATCGACATAGTCGGACCACTTGACATACGACGGTTGCTTTATAAAGCGACGAGAGCCAATGGGTGGTCGATGAGTGAATCGTCCAGTGACCACGGTGTGAAGGTAGAAGCGAACATATAATTCTTCGGCGGATCAACATGAAGTTGTTCGTTTTAGAGTGCGCCGTGAACCAAATTGTCGTTGAAGAATTCCCCGATGTGAAGGAAACAACGGATAGGTAAGTATTTTCGTTAAACGGTAAGTGATTTGACAATTCGATAGTTACGCTGTAATTGTACCTTTATTTAAAATCTGTGGTTTTTTATGTACAGAGGGGCCGGTTTTGGCCTTCCGGAAGCATTTTGCTAGACGTTTTCGAACGAGCTCATCGTGAGGCTCGTCGCCAAAGCATTGGAGCATGAGCGCAGGTTTATATCGTGGATCTTTTTTCGGGATACCCTGTGGTAGAGCCCAGTTCGGTGAGAAACTGACCGGAGTCAGTTTCCAGATGACCTCTCTTGATGGCGCCTCGATGTTGGTGCGATCCGTCAATGGTGGTCGATTTTTCCCGGGTGTTGGGGGCGGTTGATCGAGGTCGGGAACCAACACATCCATTGCCACGGCTCCAGCGTGACAACTGGAGGAGCGTGGATCGCCACGAGATTTTGTGCCTATGGGCGCAAAAAGCAATGTCGATAAAACAGAACTCCTTTTTTAGCGCTTAGCGAGCGTTACCGGCATTGACCGGTACGATACGCTCATAACGCATTTCCCTCCGGAGCAGCATGACCCTCGGATGTTGTAGTGGCGCCTTTCGGCTCTGGCGATGGCCACGGCAAGCAGCGAGGCGTTTTCCCGCCCTTTTCGGCATTGGACGTAAAGAACTTGACGCGCACTACCGTCATGGAGGAGCAAAGCGGAAGGCCAGCTACCTCGTGTGGTGAGGAGGAGCCAGGCAGAAAGCCAGCTAACCTCTTGGTAAAGAGGAGCAGGCGGAAAGCCCGCAACCTTTTGCTAAGCGAGGAGCCAGGCAGAAAAGCCAGCTACCTCGGTCGCAAAAAAATATAAACTCTTTTAAGGAGGTTTACTTTATTCCCGGTATAAGTATACTTGGGGTAATATTTCCTGACAATACATGGTTCAAATCGCAGTTATGGGTGCGATACAAACGCGAAGGCAGTCGGACGGGTGCCACACGGCGGCCGACTGAGGCACTGCCAAGGCTATGAAGTAGCAGTTGTCGTATACAATATTTTAAGAGCTATAGATATACAGCTTGACATGCGGAAGGCGTATTATGATATTTTAATATTTTACTAACGTAATATGATTGTTTATATAAGGTGAGAACGCAGAAGGTGTATGTAACATATATGTGTATAATTAATAAAGGGTATTTACACAGAGTATTGACGTTATATCAATGAGGCGTGCATAGCCTAGGTGGAGGGCTGGAGGTGAAAAAGTGTTCAATGTGTAGGGGTGATGAGAGTCAGGGGGTAATATGGGTCAAATTCCCAATTATTTGTAAAACTCTCAATTAAAGTGGAAAAACGGGAAAAAGGTATCGAAACCTCATGACATAAAATAGAATCAGTAAAGCTGCGGATAACACACTACCAAAAACCAGTAATGGTCACGAATACGTTTTAACAATCCTCGATCTATTCAGTAAGTTCAGTATTGCGGTCCCGCTTAAACAACAAACGTCCATAGACGTTGCCAAAGCCCTATGCACAACCTTAATATCAACATTTGGCGCCCCTCGAGCAATACTAACCGACCAAGGAAAAATGTCATGTCTGATTTATTCAATGACGTTACGGAAATAAAGCGATATAGAACATCAGCATACGCATCCGCAATCGAATGGCGCGCTGGAACGCAGCCACCACGGACTTATCGAATATCTCAAACACTTCATTGACGACAACCGTGATTGGGATGAATTACTCACTTTCGCAACACTATCATACAACACAAGTATACACGAAAGTACAGGATTTACACCGTACCAGTTAGTTTTCGGAAGAATAGCACGTACGCCTTCGGAATTCCCACCACCAGAAAAAGTTATAACGTTTGACGACTACATGACTAGCTTAAATAAACACTTAAAAGAAGTACAACAGCTAGCGCTGAAAAAACAAAACCAATTTAAAGAACGCACAAAGCGCTACTATGATAAAAGGGTAAAAACGCCAAAATTTAAAGTGGGAGACGCCGTATTTATGATCAAAGAGCCCCGAAAAGGAAAACTTGACAGCAACTACACAGGACCATTCCAGATATTAGAAGTTTTAGATAAAAATAATGTTAAGTTAAAAATTGATGGTAATCGAACAAAGATCGTTCACGTAGACAAAGTAAAAATGGCATATGTTGCAGATACCACGTTTGCGCCTTGAATATTGGAGATCAAATAAAAATCACACCACTCACTCGGAGCCCCGGATTGTATTCACAATCACTTGGGACACTCAGACTACACCACACGACCTGGAATCTTGTCACTTATGTCAAGACACACGGATTATCAACAAGAAGACGCCAAATACAATAAAACCTTCAAGCAATAAATAAATTTTGTGAAGCATTAGGATCAGCATGTCTCGTGGAAGCACAATTAATAACATTAAAAACGCGACTGAAAACTTTAGAAAACACCGAAAAGATATTGGAAAAATTAATTCCATCATCAAACGTTACAGAGAATCGCCAAAAACGCGCTCCACTCGAATTTTTCGGAAAAATCCAAAAAATCATTTTCGGGACAATGGACGCAGACGATGCGATTATAATCACAGGACACATCGAAGCGTTAAGCAATAACTCAATAGAATTAGCAGAAATAATACAAAACCAAACGCACATTATAAAAACAGGATTCGACACAACCGAAAGACAAATTAAATCACTAACAAAAACCCTGAACAAAGAAGCGCAATACATTAGACAAGCGTTTGTCGAATTTCGTAAAGAAATATTGATAACACAGTATAACCAAAAAGCTATATATTTTGTATTACAAATAGAAGAAAATCTCACGGAGTTGGAAATAGATATAGAAATTCTCATCACTGGAATCCTTTTTGCAAAATCAGGACCAATCCATCCCCAACTGCTGTCCACAGAAGCATTTTTGCGTAGTGCAGAGGCTATTGTAAACGCTTCACCCAATACAGAGTTTTCAATTCC
Organism: Dyspetes luteomarginatus; assembly: GCA_963669185.1. Classification (NCBI taxonomy): domain Eukaryota; kingdom Metazoa; phylum Arthropoda; class Insecta; order Hymenoptera; family Ichneumonidae; genus Dyspetes; species Dyspetes luteomarginatus. Next base: position 14,805,381 of record OY769903.1, on the reverse strand, counting down.
ATTGGATTCAAAATGCGTACCGGATTTGATAGCCATGTCCGAATTGATAGTTTTCCACAGCGGAGAAAAATTAATTTATGTTTTAAAAATCCCACTACTGGAACTAACGTCATTCAAAATTTATCAGCACGTGTCGGTCCCCATTCGCCAATCCTCAGCGACCACACGATTCGCATTTGTCAAGCCTGCGGCTCAGTATACCGCAGTCTCTGAGAATTTCGAATGTTACTTAAATTTAAACAGCTTGGACGAATGCAAGTTCGTGTCCTCACGATACATTTGCAACCAAGTCGACCCGGTACAAATAATAACTAGCGAAGCTGAATGCGAGATCTAACTTTTGACAGACCCACAGTTTCGCGATCTCGAGATCTGACATCCGATTGAAAACACTGAGACAAACTTATTGGACTAGAATACGAAATAGCAATGCGTGGCTTTACGCATTGCTCCAAAAATCGAAAACCTATACGTCATCTGCGTTAACTATGAAACAATAATTTAAACAATCAATGATTCTGGCATAATACAGTTGAGCCCAACATGTCAAGCAAAAACAAAATCAGTCAAATTAGTGCCATCATCAGAAATATCGACCTCATCAAAAATAAACTTTTCATATACCTCAGTTCTGAATATTACAAAAATGGTTGAAGAATCAGTCAGAGTGTTGAATCCTTGAATATTACGGAAGTACTGATAGAAACGGAAGTATTTACGCAATTAGTAGAGCCAAATAATATAAACAACGACCCTGACAAAGAACGAAATAGCCTTAAAAGCAGTCATCGCAAAGGCTCGGGAAATTACGAAAACACAGTACACGCATGGCAGACTTTCAAAATTAGAATGAATCTTGAAATACTCTGGTATTTCAATAGGATCAATCTTGGCATTGGCGGTAATCACTTGGAAATTCTCGTTGTTTGGAAAGATATCAAAATTATACAGGATTGTGTCATGTTTGTCAAAATACAAGGGTGTTAAAAATGAAAAACAACCCCATGAGCCTAAAGAAGGACATAACGAATATTATAGGCAACCCGCACAAATTATCGAAATTGTACAGCCCGCCCCTCGTCACGAAATAGCAATAGTAGCTGAGCGAAACCCTGAAATCGAAACTAGACCGCAACGCGCGATAGCATACCACCGCAATGCGTTACCATAATGTGGCGCGCGTCAGCACGTGTCTCCACGGAACAAACCCTTTCATACCCCTACAGTAGTATACGGTGCGCTATGGCGACCCCGACTCCTATCCCCACTCCTATCCCCACTCTTCGAGCCTGGTCGGACCGTGTTAAGTGTGGGTGGGAGTGGGGGTAAGTGTCCCCACTCCTACCTGCGCTCTTCGTGATTGGTCGTCGGTCCACGGCGAGTGGAGGTAGGTGGTGAAGTGTCGCCATAGCGCACCGTGTGTTATTATTGATATTATTTAATTTATAAAAATTAATTTTACCTGTTGCTGCTGCTGCTCGTCCTGCCAGCGGAAAATGTTTTTTCTTATAAATAGCACACACACACACACACACACGCACACACATACACACACACACACACACACACACAAACACACACACACACACACGCACGCACGCACACGCACACACACACACACACACACGCACACGCACACGCACACACACACACACACACATACACACATGTTTTTTGAATCGTTCAAACAGCGCGCAGTCCCTGGCGCTCCGGAAGCGCATGCCCCTCCGCAATGAGCTCACTGCCGAGATCGGCCCCCCGGATATTGAGCCGTACCCAGAGCGAGCTATTTTCGCGTACTTTCATAGAGATATGAGCCGTCGCAATAACACCCAGTGTTACGTCACTCATATATCTCTGTGCCGAGCACGACCATTCGGTGTCGACTGGCTGCACGGCCCATAAACCGCAGTGGATTGAGGTGACTGGTGTTAAACAAAAACCCTCCTCGAGATGATAAATCTGCGATCTATCACAAAAAGCCGAGCAGCCAGCGTCAAATAGCCAAATCTCGGCGTAGCCCGTGCTATCGACATCGATAATTCGGCATCGCGGAACGGTCGCGCTCGAACGAACCGCGCAAAACGCCCCGGCAGCGAGCTCTTCATCGCCAAGGAGCGTGCCACTATTATTATCAATATAATGCACCATCATTGCCAACGTATTGTCAATGTGCAAATGTTTCAACACCGTCGGACGCAGCCATATATCCGTCGGGCTGTCGGCGTTAATAATTTCCACAGGCACGTCCTCGTTCCCGAACCACGCAAGATCGAGAGATTTTACACTTTCCATGTTTATTTTTTCTTTTAACACGCGATTGATTAAAATTTGAAATTCGATGTTGCGCGTTACGACGGCAAGAGAATACTGAGGCTGATTCTCTGCCATCGTCGAGATGCAATGATCGGTCGAATAGCAGCATCAGCAAAATTGCACGTGCCCATATTAATTTCTTGGATATCTCATAGTAAATACTGTCGTCAGCATTTTTTGCACGGCTGCAGCTCGAGCTCGCGATGCTTTTTGCGCCGATCTCCGTTAAGCATATGTATAATGCTCAATTACGCACAAGCGTTGTCTGTACAGGCGGCCTGCGGTATATAGTATATCTACACATCTGTGTATATACGCACCAATTATTACAATTACAGCTTCTGAATTTAGGATTATATTTTGGTTATTTTTGAAGTAAAACTTCTTTAGTCGCGCTGAAGTGAATCCATAGGAAGAAACACAGCACAAAGAGGAGAAGCCGAGGATAGAGATGCCGCGGAGAGTGAAAGAAGTACCGAACAAAGAGGAGACGCGAAAGTCGGAGGGCTCTTGGCGTCTCCTCTTTGTGCGGTACTTCTGTCGATCTCCATGCTGGCGCAAGCATGGTATATAAAACTACCGGTGGGGTGTGTGAGTATATGGTAGTGTATATATCTATGTGCCCCTCACGCATATAGCGTTCTCTGCGCGCTCAACGACGGGTCGAGAAGCAATATATATATATACATATGTACTACAGTTATCATAAACTGATAGTTTCGTTTTTTGCACTATACCTCAGCGGTAAATGATGAATAAAATTTGACGTATTTTATATTGACGTGTTGTGCTGTAGTGCAATTATTAATAGCCAATTGCCACCCTATATTACACCGTAAGCATTTTTGCGCGACTGCAGCTCGAACGCGCGATGCTTTTGCTTCTGCGTGAGCGTTGATCTTCGCTCAGTATATGTTCATATAGTATATCTATACATCGGTGTATATACGCGTTATCATTACAATTACAGCTTCTGAGTTTAGGATTATATTTTGGCTATTTTTGCCTACGATGAGTGTAGAACAATATATGTTGTGACACGCGGCCACAAAAACCAATAAATAATAACGTAGGCAGCTCGCTCGAAGGACCGCGGCACACGACCTAACCTAAAAAGAAAGACAAGCAAATAATAATGTTAACTAGTTTAAGTGCGTTAGAAAATAAGGATCCAGCGAGGTCAATAACCACCCTTCTCTCCCTTTGAGACCCCGCCGACCTTCCCCACAAACAATTCCCATCCCCATTTCTTACCTTTCTTTTTCCTATTATTTAATGTCACCCCTAACCTCACCTGTCATCGAGACCTTCAGAGATTTCGCCCGAGGATTTTGCGAGGACGGAGCTGAGGCAGGTCAGTGGAGGGTCGCCCTCCAGCACGTCATCCCCGGGACCTCTCCAGCAACCACTTTAACTCCTTTTTCGAGCCATTTCCCGCGAAAAGGAAAACAACACAGCACGAGAAATAAAACAAATCACCGAGTGACAGCTCGAGACTGCCGGCCCCTTTCGGCTGCCCCTCGTACGCCAGAAGGGACCCCCAATTCGCCCCGAGGCCGCGTGAGGGCAGCACCGGCCGGACAATTAATTATCATCAGTAATGAGACCCCTGGAGAGGGTAGCGTCGCGGGATCTATCGCGCGCCCGCACAGGAGTGCGAAACGGCCCTCTCGCTGCCCGCCAATCCCCGAGCCTCACCGAGAGAAAGCACCAATCAGAGACCGAGACCTGCCACGAGACACCAATCACCGGAACGAGACCCAGCCATCGATGGAAAGCACAGCCATCGATAATGACGACCTAGCCATCGATATTCCCTTCCCTCCCTCCCCCCCACCTTCCCCTCCCCCTGCAACGAGACCTCCGAAGTGTCGCCATGTTGGACGACACTTCGAGCGAGCGTAGAGTAGAGGCGAGACGTGTGAATCGAGAGAAAATTTTGTAATAGAGAAAAGCATTGAGGTTAGGAAAGAATTTGGATTGTAAAAAAGAATAGGGACAGTAGTGGCGAATACGAAAAAGAATAAAGAGTGCGAGAGAGGAAATAGAAAGACGAGTAGCGAGTAAGTACTTTCTCAGCACTGTCCACTAATACGAAAAAGCCGGCAACACGTGTTGCCGGTAAAAGCCATTATAATCGCGACCCATTTTCCCTTTTTTGTGCGTGATATCCGACGTGTGCCGCGGTGACCATTCCCCCTCCCCGTATTCCCCTCGATCTCTGAAATTTCCTAATTTTTGTGAATCGGATTTTATTGCGATTTTCTTTGGTTTTTAATTATTTTCATAACGAGCAATAATCAAGTTTGTCAGTGATTCTCACCCCCCCCCCCCCCGTTCGCGCAGGGGTAATAATTAAGAGGCCGTTGCGACGGATGAGAACCACCCCCTGAGACCCCCTCCCCGTGTCTACAAGCTAGCCGGTAGCTCGCGCGTGAGAGCGAGGGAGAGAAAAGACCTCGAGTGTACGCGATCATATCGTACAACAGGCAGTTATGCCATCTGAAAAATAACTGGCGCCCAAGGCCGACCGTGTTTTGATATTGTATTGTGTGAACTACCGAGATTTGAGCGTGAACTATCTCGTTTGAGAATCTTCCCCGCGACCCCCCCCCCCCCCCCTCCCTCCCCCTCAAAAATATTATATTATAATTTTCCGTTCGCAGTACTTGCGTTGCGACAGAGTTGCGATAGAAGAGTTCATTGTATTTGCGATATATTTGAGTTGATTTCGGTATTTTCAGCCTTTACGTTATTTTCCGCATTTTCGTTATATGATTTCCGTTATGTGAGTTATTTTCAATACTTTCATTATTCGAGTTATTTTCAGTACTTTCATTATTTGAGTTATTTTCAGTAATTTTATTATTTCCGGTATTTCTAGTATTTCCCCGATTTTGCGTTATTTTTGATCTTTTCGTTATCTTTCGTTATTTCTAGTATTTTTATTATTTTGCGCTATGTTTGACATTTTCTTTATCTGGCGTTATTTTTAGTATCTCCCCGATCTTTTGATTTTCTTGATTTTGTGTTATTTTTGCCGTTTTGCGATATTCGCGAGAGTTCTGTATTTGGCGTGAACTTCGGTGATTGCACTATTGGCGAGGCCTGCATTACCGGCAGTATGATCCTCGTTGCTATATGTGGCATTATTGCTGTTATTAATAAATACTACTATTTTTCTTTACGCCACTAATTTTCATTTCCCCTTTACCATTTTCCCCGACCCCCCCCCCCCCCCCAGGTAGGTAAAGGCGTGATAATGTATATACATTTATTGAGCTCTTTGTACATAGAAATGTCGCGGAGAGTGAAAGAAGCACCGAATAAAGAGGAGACGCAAAGAACGTGGGGGAGGGCTCTCGGCGTCTCCTCTTTGTGCGGTGCTTCTTTCGAGCTCCATGCTGGCGTAAGCATGGTATATAAAACTACTTGTGGGGTGTGCGTGAGTATATAGTAGTGTATATATTGTGTTGATATATATCTATGTGCCCCTCACACATATAGCGTTCTCTGCACGCTCAACGACGGGTCGAGAAGCGATATATATATACATATGTACTACAGTTATCATAAACTGATAGTTTCGTTTTTTGCACTATACCTCAGCGGTAAATGATGAATAAAATTTGACGTATTTTATATTGACGTGTTGTGCTGTAGTGAAATTATTAATAGCCAATTGCCACCCTATATTACACCGCTGTAATATAGGGCAATTGAGCGCTGATCCTCGCTTAGTATATTTTCATATAGCATCATTTATTGAGTTCTTTGTACACACCACCACCACAAAGATGCTGCTCTGAACGATAGTAAATACCATCATCAGCATTTTTGCACGGGTGATTTTGCATGAGCGTCGAATGTCATCTGTGTATTTGTACACATACAAATATACAACGCATACATATAGTCTATATACACGATATTATTTTTAAAATTGTCGCGAAGATGTTGCTGTGAGCCATAGTAAATACTATAGGCAGCATTTGTACGGTTGTACAATTAATATGTGAAGCCGCGGGTGGCGTTGCTAAGAACACGGGCGCTCTCAAATCTGCAATTTAGTAAAACATAGCTAGGCTCGAGAAATCGCGTGATGTCGTTTACATGTCAGGATTTTATATGCACTGGAAATACAAAAGATCACCAGTCTTGTGACAGCCGTGTGACGATCTAAGTGTATTCAGTCTCCCGGACATAATGCCGAACCGTGCCCTTCGCTCGTGTATCCTCGCTTTTTTAAAATTAGCGATAATTCACAGCGCGCATATTAGGCGTCGCTGTAATCCCGCATGGTGTAGGAGTTTAAGAGATTTATCGACTGATAGACTCGTTAACCGCTTAAAATATATTTTATGGTGGACACCTTTGCGTGTTATTGTGATAACTTACAATAGAGGGATTCTCAGAGGGCGCAAAGTGTTAACGTGCGTGTTTGAGGAATTACAACGACGAGGGCTTGAAGATTCTTCAGCGACCCGAGGGATTCGCAACGAAATTCGATGTGAGTAATATTTAGCACTATAGCAAAGAATAACAGGGTCGAGTTTGGATTGGGTGGGTTTGTGCATTTTTAGCTGGGATTATTTACTAAAGTAAATTCATCGTTTAGTATATAGCCAGGTGCTAGAAGCCTCAAGTGATGAAGAAGCAGATCTCATAGAAGCGACGCGGGCTGCGGAAGAACAGGATTTGTGGCGCCGAACACACCCCGAAAGCCGTAAGTATTGAAAACTGCTGGGGGCGTGGTATATTGTATACAAACAATGATAATAATGAGGATAACTTCAACAGAATCAGCGACTTCATCGGAGCTCAACTTCAATGATGATGACGATGATGATGATGATGATAACCCTGTGATAATTGCCGTCATTGAAGCAGCGCATGCTGTAGATGATGAGGCGGCGCAGACGCAGCATACAACAAATCGTAAGTACTTAAAATCGTGAATGATCTTCAAAATATTATTATGAAGAATAAAAAATTTCATTCAAATATCAGCATCTCGAGTCGAGCACGAAGAAGAAGATGGCTCCGTGGCAGGGCCATCAGGCTTATGCAATGAATGCAGCAACCCGCTCATCGCCGGTGCTGAACCAGAAACAGCAAGGGTTCCTGAAAACGCTCAACGGAACAATGGCACTGCTGATAATAATGAGCGTGATGCAATTGAAGAAGATGTATCAATCATGGCTAGGGAAAACCAACTATGGGAAGACCAATTATGGGAACAACAGCCTCAGGAAATATTACCGGCACAGCAGGCCCATGAAAGAGCTGACGCGTGGTTCGATCACCTCATGGTCGATGACTCGGGTAAATATGAATTTTATTCTAAATTATATCCATCTTTCTCGGTGTGAAAATAAGCGTGTGTGTGTGTGTTTTGTGTTAGGATATTCGACAACTGTCTCACGATGAAGATACTCTACGGCTCTACAAATCCTCATTTTACAAAAAAAAGCGCTGAGATACTTTCATTTCTACAAACATTATCATTGTAAAAAACGCTGAGATAATTTAATTTCTGTAAACATTATCATTGGATGTCAATAAATATAATAAAATTTGAACCCTCATACTCTTTTCTTCAGGAATACAGAAAGGCGCTGGAAGCACACGGAGCGCGCATACATATAGCGACATACACCCACCAGGGGTTCGAATCGAAATAATTCAGGACACTGCGCGTTATTTTAAGCGTTTTGAACTTCGCTGTCGCGAGACAACTATGCGTATTCGCGAACCACCGCCAGGAACGAGTGTAATGAGCTGGCTCGGAGGGGCATTCAATGATCTACTCACGCATATAACTAATTCGTGCGAGGGTGGCGATTATGTAGGAATATCGTTCACCACGAGTACTTTGATATACGGCCCCGTATGGCTTTCTTCCCGCTCTGCCCGCGATTACGTGTTTCAAGACATATGGCAACTCATACGTAGTGTTGCTCAAAGCGCCGAAACTCTTAATATCGACGACGAGTGTAATATAAAAACGTGTGTTGTTAAGGGTGTGGAGGGTAGGGGGCGTCAGAAAGGCTTAACACATGAGGGCGTAGCAAAAAGATCTATCTTGACGATTCGCAACGATGATAATTTATGTTTACCACGCTCGCTGGCAGCAGCCCTCGTGCATGCGGAACGAGGTGAAATACGCACGGGCGACTTACATACAAAATGGCAGCGGGTGAGACAGGTTAATAAATCGGCTCAAAAAATTGCAGCACTTGATCTTACGCGACGCGCAAATGTCAGGATACCGCGAAAAGGATGTCGTATAAATGAAATCGGCCATTATCAGGATTACTTATCGCGTGATGGTGTTGCGATTGTCGTTTTCGCGTATTTGGACTTAGGGCAACGTAAAAAAAAGCCCATCTTCAATGGCACGCAAAGCGTCTTGAACACAGTAGGAAAGGTGCAACACACGCTGTATATCTTGTATCACGAGCGCTCGAACCGTTTCGAGCCGATTCTCAACCTGAGAGGAGCGACAGGCAGTACAGGTTTTTGCACATCGTGCGATACACTATATCGTAAATTAGATCATCGATGCAGAGGAAAAAGATGCGCTCATTGTTTTACGATATCCCCATGCACGCCGGACTCGTCAGATACGATCAGATGTGTGGTGTGCAACCGCGTTTTTTTCGGGGAGACATGCTTGAAGAATCATATTAGCGCCGAAGCGACCCACAAACCCACTGTTTGCGCGACCATTAAACGCTGTCGCGACTGTTTTGGCATAATAAGGCAGTTAGACAGAAAGAAGAAGCACGTGTGCGGTGAGGGGTACTGCAAAACTTGTAAATCCGATCGGCCATACAATCATTCATGTTTTATGAGACCCCCTGTAAAGGATAGAGATCTGAATAAAAAGCTATTCATCTTCTATGATTTTGAAACGCAACAGTGCAGCCCTTTGGAGGGTACCACAGGCACACGCGTACACGAGCCGAATCTCTGTGTAGCTCAAAGAGTCTGTACAAGCTGTTGCGATAACGACTCTATAACAGAGCCTTGCGAGTTCTGCGGTGTGCATGAGTTTGTATTTAAACATAACCCAGTAGCTCAGCTGGTGGAGCTTGCTATGCAAGATATCAAAGGGTTTTCGCGTACAATATTAATTGCTCACAATGCTGGAGGTTTCGATGCACAGTTTATTCTACGCTATCTTATCGATGAAAAAAAGACCCAGTTGCCATCGCTAATAATGAACGGAACAAAAATTATCACCATGCGTATTGGGAGGCTAGTCTTCCTCGATAGTCTACACTACTTTCATATGCCTCTGAGCAAATTACCGAAATCCTTTGGGTTAACTGATACCCTAGCGAAAGGTACTTTTCCCCACTTATTCAATAAACCCGAAAATCAGTATTATGTAGGAGAATTACCACCGAAAGAGTATTATTGTCCCGATAGTATGCCAGTAACCGTATGCAATGATATACTCGAGCCGTGGTATAGCGAATTGAAAAACACAAATTATGTGTTCGATTTTCAAAAATAAATTGCAGCCTACTGCAAGAATGATGTTACGATATTGCGGCAGGCGTGTATGGTTTTTCGGAAAATGTTCATAGCCATAGGGTGTGTTTGTCCATTCGACGAGAGCACGACGATAGCGTCGGCCTGCTTTCGGATTTTCCGGAAAAATTTCCTCGAAGATGATGCGATCGGGATCATACCGAGAGGTGGCTACAGATGGGCGGATAATCAGTCGAGAAAAGCAGTTTCGTGGCTCGTATGGATGGAACATTCCCTAGGGCAACGTATTATTCACGCAGGCCGGTCGCATGAGTTCAAGCTTCTTCAGCATTTAACGGTAGATGGTTATTACGAGGCCTCTGAAGCGTCACATATATTACAGTTCCATGGATGCTACTGGCATGGCTGTCCGCGTTGCTATCTATTGAACAGAGACCGGATACAGAGCGACGGTGTGTCTATGAACGAACGTCACGAGCGAACGATAGCGGTAGCTTACACCATACGAAATAGCGGGTACACACTGACGGAGATTTGGGAGAGCGAGTATGATGGTATGCTCGAAACAAATACTCAGATGCAAGCTCTTGTATCATGGGCTAGTTACAACGTAGCCTCTTAATCCGCGTGATGCTTTTTTTGGGGCCGCACAGAAAACATGGTTACGCTCTCCGATGTAAAGGAGGATACCGAGCGGATACGATACGTCGATGTATGTTCTTTATATCCGTATATTTGTAAATAAGGTAAATACCCCGTGGGCCATCCGCGCGTATACGTAGGTGATGAGTGTATGGAGTGTATGGAGTTATGGAACAGGACCCAGTAACAGCGATCTCACGAAAGTCGAAGGCCTTGTTAACTGTACGGTGTTACCGCCGCGAAATCTTTATCATCCGGTGCTACCGGTGCGTATGCATCAGCGTTTGTTATTCGGTCTATGTCGTAGCTGCTGCGAGCGCATGAGTCGAGATGAATGCGAGCATGAAAATCCTGCAGAGCGTGTGTTCAATGGTACGTAGGTAGTCGATGAGTTGCGAAAAGCTGTATCATTCGGCTACTAAGTGATTCGCGTAGAAGAAATTTGGCAATACGCGGTGACGCAATACAATCGGAATACACGGTCTGGCGGCCATTTTACCGAATATACAGGGTGTCCAGATTTAATCTTACACCTAAATTATCTCGAAAAATATTGCTCTGATCAAATTTTGTTTGAAACAAAAGTTTTAGAATTTGAAGGGGGACGTTTAAAAAAAATATTGTTGAAGGTCGCAAATTCAAAATGGCGACGTTACGATGGCTGACATGTTTTTTTTAAAGGGAACCTAACTTTTTTTTCATGACAAAAACAATGCATTGCGTTAAAACTAACAACTTTTGTAGGAAACATTTTTCGATTCAGATTGTAGTTTTCATGTTGGAACTCCATTTTTGACTATTTAGCGCTGTCCGGAAGGTACCATAAAAAAGCGTGCATGTATCTGTGTGTGCGTGTCTTAGGTTGCGCGATTAGGATTGCCATGTTTCGAGGATTGCCAAGTAAGGATTGCCAAGTTTGTATCGCCGTGAGTTTCCCAATCGTCGTCACCCATCTCGGCAAACAATTCGTACACTCGAACGGAGAGCGAGAGCAGGTCGGATTACCCGTTATCGCCAACGTCGGCCGAACGTCATGGAAGATTTTGATGGGCCGCATGAGGCTCGAAACATGGCAATCCTAATCGCGCAACCTAAGACACGCACACACAGATACATGCACACTTTTTTATGGTACCTTCCGGACAGCGCTAAATAGTCAAAAATGGAGTTCCAACATGAAAACTACAATCTGAATCGAAAAATGTTTCCTACAAAAGTTGTTAGTTTTAACGCAATGCATTGTTTTTGTCATAAAAAAAAAGTTAGGTTCCCTTTAAGAAAAACATGTCAGCCATCGTAACGTCGCCATTTTGAATTTGCGACCTTCAACAATATTTTTTTTAAACGTTTCCTTTTGAACTCTAAAACTTTTGTTTTAAACAAAATTCGATCAGAGCAATATTTTTCGAGATAATTTAGGTGTAAGATTAAATCTGGACACCCTGTATAAACACATTCCTGAAAATTAAACAAGAAGCTAGCGGTTGGCCTACGGGGTGTTTGGATAACGGCGATGCGCAAGAACAATACGTCGCAGATTTCGAGCGTTCAGAGGGTGTCCAACTGCGTCGTGAGGCAATAGCGAAAAACCCCGGATTGCGTCAAGAAGCTAAATTATGTCTCAACTCTTTTTGGGGAAAGTTTGGGCAGCGCGAAAATCTGCCGCAAACGGTTATAGTTTCGACGCGCGCAGAGCTCCTGGAAATATTGACTAATGCCGAGTACGAAATCACCGGTATCTTACCTGTAAACCATGAGATATTGTATGTCAGTTACATAAAAAAAGACGATGTCGTAACCCCGTCAGGTATAGCGAATTCTGTAATCGCCGCGTATACAACAGCTCAGGCTCGATTGAAACTTTATAGTTATCTAGAGCGCCTGGATAGGCGCGCGTTGTACTGCGACACCGATTCAGTTATTTACGTGACGAAGAATAACCCTGCTGAATACGAGCGGCCAACAGGTAAACTTTTAGGAGATCTTACCGACGAGTTGGATCCGGGGTGTTATATCAAATCTTTCGTTTCCGGAGGGCCAAAATTCTATTCATTCATAATCAGCGGTCCCGACGGTGCTGAAAGCGAGGTTTGCAAAGTCAAAGGTATAACGCTCAATTTTGCAAACAGTCAATTGATTAATTATAGCACAATACGCTCCTATATAGTTGACGACAAGGTGGAACCAATTGAGCTGCAATACGACGCTATACGCCGTACGCCGTTTCATCATGTTGTCACGCGTGCAGAAAAAAAGAAATGTAAACCGTCGAGCGTCAAACGAAGACGTTGCGGTGAATACGGCTCGCTCCCGTATGGCTACAGGGGAGAATGAACTATTTCATCTAAATGTAAATAATCTCAAATATTTATGCTGTTATTGTACAATAAAAGGTTTATACATATTCCGGCTGTTCGAACCCTTTATCTTGCTCCGTTGTGTAAACATTTACTCATTCGTACAGATGGACACGCGGTGGAAACATCCCTGGATCTCGATGATCTGCGGCCCCACCGGCTGCGGCAAAACGTACTTTGTAAAAAAGTTTTTGAAGTTTATTTCGGGTATGAGCAGTGAGCCATTCGAGAGAATTATTTTCTATTATTCCGAGTGGCAGCATGCATACTCGGAGTATAGTACGTCGATAGAGTTTCATGAAGGCCTACCGCAGAGTGCCGATTATGCAAACGACCCCCGTGCAAAACTCATAATAATCGACGATTTGATGCGCGAGGCATCGAACAATAGCGTTATAGATCTTTTCACCAAAGGTAGCCATCATAAAAATCTGAGCGTTGTTTTTATCACCCAAAACTTATTCCATCAAGGACACGGACAACGAGATATTTCGCTGAATGCCAGCTATATCGTCGTTTTCAAAAATCCTCGTGATCGTGCTCAAATACAGCATCTCGCACGCCAGGTATATCCGGAAAACCCGCGCTTTTTACAGGAGGCCTATCACGATGCAACGTCCAAGCCTCATAGTTATTTGTTGCTCGATTTGAAACAATCAACACCTGATAACTGTAGATTTCGCACCGGTATTTTTCCCGACGATCCTCATCATTTTGTGTACGTACCGCGAAAAAAGTTAAAGAGCAGCTGCAGTGCTGGCAAATTGCCAGTTCAACGCATGTAATGCCGTCTAAAGGATCGCCGCGTTACGATAAATGCATCGTCATATTAAGCGCGTTTCAACAAACCAGCACGATACGAAGAGAGTCTGACTCGCGCAAATCAAATTCAAGCACAACTCATTGTATTTGTCAGTGTGCGGGGCGCATTCTTAAGGGTAGTGCTGTCCCGAAGACTCCACTGTACAAAAGGAGTTAAAAGAAGTGATACATCTAGACTATCGACAGTTCCACACGCGTAATGGTGCGAGGTGGTTCACCGCTCTGCAAGATGCACGTTGCAATATTGCGAGCTCTTCAGCATCTCAATAAGGAGCAGCGCGAGGCTTTTTTGCGTAAGGCAGACCCGGGTATCATCCGCTGTATTTGTGAGTGCGCCTTGAACGTTCTTTGCGGCAACGTGGCTCTGAAGGCCGATCAAAGAAAAAAATTACGTCGGTACGCCCCCGTTCTGCGTCGTTTAGCCTCAAAAAAAGGCTGCTGGAAGAGTAAGAAACGATTCGTTGTTCAGAGCGGCGGGTTTCTAACGCTCTTACTAGCACCAATACTAGGCACTGTTTTATCGAATTTGATTGGTGGCCGTGGATAATGAAGTACGCAAGAAAAATGGTACTCGTACCAGAGGAACATCTAGCGCAGCTGGGTTCACAAAGTCATAATCAGCCAGCGTTTAGCACGGCTACGCCTCAAGCGCGCCCAGCGCAAGGAATTGATGCTACGCTAACTAGATTGGACACAGAGATGAATGAAATTTTGAAATCTAATGCATACAAGGATGAGAGGGAAAAGTAGGCTGCATACTTGACTGTACTACAACGTTATCTCCATTTCGTCGATGATGCAAGAGCTCAGCAGTACCGAGCGTTTATGAAGAATAAATATACTGTAGAGCCTGGTTGTGATAAAGGAGAAACCGGTAATGACATGAACGATTCCGTCATCATTGAGAGTATACCGGCCAAATTTCGCATTAAAGCGAAGCTGCTACTTCGCCGCTTACGTGACGCACCACGGGCTGATTTTTCTTGGGATTCTGCCGGGGTCGTGTCGGTCGGCGGAAAACCAATCAAGGATTCAAATATTGTTGATCTCGATAATGACGCCATGAGTGCACGGAAAATACCTAAACCAGCGGGACGCCGTGCCTTTGCTAGATTTCTGAGAGCTATGCAGACACCGCGAGAATTCATTGGCAATGAGGAGCTGTGGATGTAGTCAAGAGCAAGCTCAACACTGCGACAATCGCAGACCGACGATAGCAGTACAGGTAGCGAGGGAACAGGTGAAATGAGCCAGTCATCGTTTTTCAGTGGTCGTGACAACAGATCACTGGCACCACAGGCAGATAGCCCCCGACAGAGTGGCAGTGGTTATTATAATAAGAAAAGACGTGTAACCTGGGCTAACCTAAAATTATAATCATGAAAACCTTCGAAAAAGTGTACTTCAATCCAATTCATGAAGCATCGTTTTCAGGCGCCACCAAATTGTTACACCAGGCCCGTCAGAAGAAAATTTCCAAGATAAAGGCGCTGCATCGGCTTGAAGCACAGGATGCTTACACAAAACACAGGCCCGTGCGTAATCGCTTCCTGCGACGTTTTTATAACGTACGGAACATTGATGATTTTTGGGAGGCTGATCTCGTAGATCTTCGCTCGATTAAGGCTTATAATGACGGCTATGTTTACCTCCTCGTCGTTATTGATGTTCTTAGTAAATTTGCATGGGTTCAGCCTTTACGCGACAAGACCGCTGCATCTGTGGCTAAAGCGTTTGAGCTCATTTTATCGAAAAAAAATAGCAACGCTCGATCGCCCGTTTGCCTACAGACCGACAGGGGTAAAGAATTTATTGGCGCTGTATTTCAGACCCTCTTAAAGAAAAAGAACATTCAGTTTCGTGTTGCGAGAAACCCCGATATTTATTTTATTTTATTTTATTTTATACCGGGGGGACGGTTCCGTTACCGGACCCGACTTTAGCACGCAGGCCATAGGCCCATTGTACCCCCCAAATCCTGCTCACCCCAGCAGCCCGGCACCTCTAACGAAGTGTACCAGTGCCGCTGGCGTGAGTGACGAAATCTCCTCAGGCTCCATAAAAGGGCGCCCGAAGCAGCTTAACCGGCCCAGCGCAAGCGCCGGGCACTGGCAAAGCACGTGTAGCGAGGATTCCTCCTCCTCCCCACACTTCCGACACATCGTCTCCTCGCATTTCCCGAGACGATGCAGGTGCCTCCTGAGTCTGCAGTGTCCCGTGTACAGTCCAACCGCTATCCTCAGGGAGCTCCTGTCCAGCCTAAGAAGTTGCTGTGTCAATTTCTTGTCCAGCCCCCTCAAGACTGCCTTCGCCTGTCTCATCCCTGGTTCTGCCAGCCATTCCGCATTGTGCTGGTTTTCCATCCACATGCGAATGTCCGCCTTAACCCAGCATTTGGCCACTCCTGTGGCCGGCTCCGGCCCCATGAATGGCGTAGCTGCCCCCTCCCTTGCGAGGCTGTCCGCCTCCTCGTTGCCCTCTATGCCCCTGTGTCCAGGTACCCACAGAAGGCTGACCTTGTTCTGGCCTGCAAGGCGTCCCAGCGCGTCCTTGCAGTCCCTAACGAGCCCACTCCTGCACTTCACAGATTCCAGAGCCCCCAGGGCCGCCTGGCTGTCTGTGCAGATACATATCCTCTTGCCCCTGTATCCTCTTCGGATATTTTCCAGTGCGCAGTCTCTAATTGCCACCACCTCTGTTTGAAACACCGTACAGAATTTCCCCAGAGGGATGCTCCTCCTCCACCTAGACCCCTTTAGGTGTATTCCTGCCCCCGTCCCTTCCTCCACCTTGGAGCCATCTGTGAACCAGATGAGCTCCTGTCCGTGGAGAGGCCCAGGTACGTCAATCCAATCCTCTCTGCTCGGGTAGGTTACCCTTACCGGACTGTTGAAGCAGTATTCCACTTGAATGTGATCCTGCCACATGCTAGACGCCTTGCTAATGCTTCCCAGGGTCTCCGCAACTTCGGCGTGTCCCCCGGAGCACGCTCTTCGTCTCCATTGACCAGCCAGCTTCAGCCTGTACGCCGCTGCCATCGCCGCCCCCCTGACCTCGATGGGGAGGGGGGGTAGCCCCAGCAGCAGCCCCATGGCACTCACCGGCGTGGTACCCATCGCCCCCGTAATTGCCCTGCACGCGAGCCCTCTGATGTGGTCGAGCATACTCCTCGCCGTCACCAGCGACGTTCTCCTCCACCACACCAGCGCCCCGTGCAGCAGGGCCGGCTTTATAACGGCTGAGTAAACCCACCGCATCATCCTGGGGTTAAGACCCCATACTTTACCGCAGATCCTGCTAGTGGCCCACAGCAGCGCACAAGCTCTTCTGCCCACCATTTCCACGTGCTTCCCCCAGTTCAGTTTGGCATCCAGAGTCACCCCCAGATGCTTTACCGAGCCCGCGGGAGCCAGTGTTCTGCCGTAGAAGGTCGGGTCTTCCCAGCCCACAATCCTCCTCCTCCGTGTGAACAGGACCAGTTCCGTTTTATCCGGATTAACCGTCAGCCCTGTGTCCCTACACCACCTCTTTACTGTTCTCAGAGCCGTCCCAGTAAGTTCCCTCGCCACGTCGGCGTGCTTGGTTCTCACCACGACGGCAATGTCGTCCGCATATCCCTGCGTCCGCAGGCCCATCCCATTGAGCCTGCACAGTAGTTCATCGACAACCAGGCACCACAGCAGTGGGGATATCACTCCCCCCTGCGGGCAGCCTCTCGTCACCGACACCCACAGACTTCTGTCACCCCTGGTGACCTTCAACCTCCGGTCCCTGAGCATGCCCTCGATCCACCTCACGGTGGTCGAGTCCACCCCATGCCTCACGGCCGCCTCCACAATGGCCTTAACAGAGGTGCAGTTGAATGCCCCCTCTATATCCAAGAAAATGCCCACTGCCAGTTCCTCGGCCGATCGCGCCACCTCCAGGCTGTCCACCAGCCTGTGTAGCGCCGCCTCGACCGACTTCCCTGGCTGATAGGCGAACTGCATGTCATGGAGCGGCTTCACCAGAAGCGCCCCCGCCCTAACATGCCTATCCACCAGCCTCTCCATCGTCTTCAGCAAAAACGACGTAAGGCTGATGGGTCGAAAGGCGCCCGGTTGATCGTAGTCGTTCCTCCCGGGCTTTGGTATGAAGACCACCCTCGTTCGCGTCCACGACCGAGGTATATAGCCAAGAGCTATACTGGCCCTCATAACTTTTGTCAGCGGTGCTAGAAGTACCCCCAGACCCTGCTGAAGCAGGGCCGGGAATATGCCGTCCTCCCCCGCGCTCTTAAAAGGTTCGAAGCTCCTGATGGCCCAGCTAACCTTTCCCGGCGTGACGACCCTTGAGGCAGTGGCCCAGTCCCTTTCAGCCCGCCTAAGACGGGTGCCGTCCAGCCCCGGGTCACCGTCCTCCATCGCCACGTACCCCGGGAAGTGCTTGCCCATCAGGGTGTGCATCTCTTCCTCGTGTGATGAGGTAAAGCCCCCATCCGGCCGCCTAAGCGGACCAGTGGCCGGGCCTCGATCCCTCTTGAGGATTTTTTGGAGTCTAGCCGCCGCGGGTATGCTGTCCGCATCCCCGCAGAACTTCCTCCACGAATCCCTCTTTGCCTTCCTAATGGCCTCCTTGAAGGCCCTCTGGCACTGCCTGTACTCCTCCCAGTGCCGAGGGTCCTTGGTTCTATTGGCCCTGTTGCAGGTTCTCCTGGCCTCCGACCTAAGTCTATCCAGTCCCCTGTTCCACCACCAAGTTTTCCCCCTGCCCACCGTTCTCACGGGGCAGTTGTCCTCAAAGGATCTCCTCATGGAGTCCTGCAGCACTTTAACGGCTGCATCAACCTCCACGGGAGTCCCATACCTGGATGGGAAGACCTCCATCCTCCCCCTCAGGTCTTCCTCATATCCCCGCCAATCCGTGGATCTCGGGTTCCTATACGACCCCTCTCCCACGGCTGGCTTGTCACCCCTAATGGCGAAGCAGATGTGCCGGTGATCCGACATAGACGGCTCATCCGACACCCTCCACTCCGCCACGCATTCTGCGGCTCGGCGTGACCCCAACGTCAGGTCTATCACCGCTTCCCTATTGCTAGTAAGAAAAGTCGGTTCCTTACCTTTGTTGCAGATCTCCATCTCCTTCGTCATTAGGAACCCGAGGAGGGCCTGCCCCCGGCCGTTGACGTCCGCACTCCCCCACACTGTGTGGTGCGAGTTGGCATCGCAGCCGAGAACCAGTTCCCATCCCCTGTCCCTGCAATACCTCACCAGCGCCCTGCATTCCGCCGACGGTGGTGGTTCCTGCGAGTCGTGTGGCATATATACAGACGCCACCACAACCACCCTTTGCACTCCTCCCAGTGTCATCTGCAGCTTGATCGCCACTTGATCCCCGCTGCAGTGCTCCCTGAGAGTCGTGAAACTCAATCCTCTCACGAGGATGCATGCCCTGGCCCTGTGAACAGAGTCGTCATAGATTAGTTGCCCGTGGTCCACGTTGAGCCCCCTGATCCGCCCCTTGAAGGCCCAAGGTTCCTGGATCAGCGCTATCTCAACGTTTTCCCGGACCACCCTTCTATTAAGCACCGCTGAAGCCGCAGCGCAGCGATGCAGGTTAATCTGAATTAGGGAAAGACTACTTACCATTACCAGGTCCCTCGTCCTCCCCCTCCTCCTTCTTCCCGTCCCCGGGCTTGTTGCCGAGCCTCCTTACGGACGCCCGCCCCATGCCCAGGAAGGGCTGCCACCCCAGTTTCTCCAGCGCGGGAATGGCGGTCTCACTGACACCGAGGACGAGCCGGGTGCCCTTTGCAGGGTCCCCTGCCCGCCCGCTCCTGTCGAAAACCCGCCACCCCACTGCGCCGAGTCCCGGGTTCTGCCGGTCCATCCTCTTGAGGATGACCGACGTGTCCTCCGGTTGTGGGCCCGGCAAGTGTGCCACCATCCTTACGAGCTTAGGCAACTCGTCCAGACCCACAACCTTCAGACTAGCACCCTCCCAGGGTTTTAGGCTTAACACCCTCGCCCTGGTCCATTTCTCCGTCTCGCTGTCCGCACAGACGACCTTCAGGACCCCTCCGCTCCGGAAGGTCTCGTGGAACCGTGGCACGAAGTCCCCTACGGGAATCGCGTCCATCAGCCCCTCGAGCCCCTCCCGGATCTTCAGGGCCTGTTCCTCCGACACCTCTTCCCCCTGATCGCCATTTACAATGGCGACCCTCGGGAGTCCTGATGCCACCGCCGCGAAGGACCCGGATCTCCAGGCCGCCTCCCTGCGCTTCTTAGGGGGGTGCTTGGAGGTGTTGGGAGATATCTCCTCCACCGACCTCTGCCGCTTCCCCGCCCCACTCAGCTCCTGCAGTCCCGAGTCTGGGCCTTTCACAGCCCCTCCTCGCTCCTGCGCCTCCCGGATCTTCCTATTCCTCTTCCTGGCCGACCCGCTTGGTCTCTTCCTCGGGGCCACCGTCCCTCCGGTTAACCCGGAGAGGCCGCTCCCCGAGGCCGATCCCTCCTGGATTGGCCCGACTTCCATCGGCAGTTCCCGGGATGTTGGCCCAGCAACTGCCTCTGCTCCTGAGGGAGTCGCTACAAGCTCCTCCCCCAGCACGTTTCGCTCCACGAAGGAACACCCAGGGGCCCCTTCGCTTCGCTTGCACTCCTCGTTCTCCCCCTCCCCTCTATTGATTTTACTTTTTAAATATTTATCCATTTTTGGTCCCACGAGAATCTAGGGAACAAAGGTCCACCCGCACAGAGCCCCGAATGTGCGGGTAAGGCCTGCATACTCCGAGATGCGGCCCGGTATCTCGGAGGCACCGTTCACGGCGCAGCTCCCCCTGCGTCACGCAGCCCCAGGCACGGTAGCTAAAACACCCTGGCTTGGGGGGTTCCTCTTAGTCGGCCGCGCCCGGTCTCACCTTGTGAGTGATCCCGCGCGCGACCTTGAGCCCCACCACCACGTCAAGGTGGAAACCCGTCGGGGGGGAAACCCCGATATAAAAGCGGCTATTGTCGAGAGATTTAATAGAACGCTGAAAGAAAGAATGTGGCGTTATTTCACGTATTCTGGACAAAAACGTTACCTTGACGTTCTGCAGAACATCGTTTCGGCCTACAACCATTCTACACGTAGCGGTACAAAAATGACTCCTGCCTCTGTGACGCTCGCTACAGCTGCTAGGACTCGGCATAACCTGATGCAGCGCTACAAGAGAACCGAGCATTGCTCTCCTAAATACAATGTGGGCGACATCATACGTATCAGTAGCGCGAAGGCAGCCTTCGCAAAAGGTTACGAGGGTGGATGGAGCAGCGAGCTATTCAGCATTCACCGTGTATCCCACAGTATTTGCCCCGTGATATACATCCTGCGTGATCTCCACGGTGAAGACATTGATGGTATATTTTATGAAGCTGAGTTATCGAGAGTGCAAACGAAGAAGACCAAGAGAAACGGCCGGTAAAAATGAAGGACGAGTTTTACATTGTTTTACCCAGCAACAGTAGTATGAGTTATTATCCCGATAATGTGACAACACGGTATACCACTCATTTACCGCAATGTGTGTCTCTCCATGGCAGCTGGGCCGTTTCATTAGCGGAAATACACATACCCATGACAATTTTGCATGTACCTTCCGAGGGTAAGCGGAACTTCATTAATATCGTAACGAACATTACAACACCGGGCGTTGATGCAGACATCGACTATAAGGAAGATCGTATCTGCGTACCGCCCGGCGTATATCATAGCATAGAAACATTACTCGAGACTATTAACGAAATACCATGTGTTGCGGGTCACCTGAAATTTCATTACGCTCACAACAGCTATATGACGGTGACGCGTATCTGTGAATCATGTAAGAACCTGAAGCACTCCTTCTACTTCTCCGACGTGCTGAGCAAGGTTTTAGGATTCACTCAAGCTGAGGAAGGGGTAGTAGTTCAGAGAGAATACGCTGCTCAGAAACCCGCAAATATAGCCAATGGGACACCCGATATGATGTACGTTTATACTGATATCTGTGAACCCTATATCACTGGCGATGTGCACACGCCTTTGCTACGCGTTGTACCCGCCGCTGCCGCTGATAACCGTAATTACGGGTCTGTGAAAATAAGAAGTTTCTCACCACCACGCTATGTTCCTCTATTACGTACTAGTTTTCAAACAATAACCATTGATATAAGGGATGAATTCGGCGAGCCGATACCATTCGAGTACGGGACGCTGACGGTGACGCTACAGTTCAAACGTACAGATTAACTTAAACTGCTCTAAAATGGATTACTATGGCGAATATTTTGATATGCAAACGGGAGGTGGTGGTGCTCGAACAGGTTATGGGGGTATCAGTCATGTGTATATTGGCTCACCGAATCAACGAGGTCACGGCATTGGAAGTTTCCTAGGGGGCCTCTTTCGCCGTATAATACCGCTCTTGAAACAAGGTGCTCGGACTGTCGGTAAAGAGGCCCTTCGCCCGGGTATTAACATGGCCACGGATATCATGGATTCCGGTATGCACCCGAGAGAAGCATTCAAAACGCGCCTGCGTGAGTCCGGGGAAAATCTGAAGCGCAAGGCTAAAGAAAAAATCAGTACGCTCATGAAGGGCTCCGGCTATAAAGCTGGTAAAATTAATAAACTGATGCATTCTCTTACTGAGGCGCATCACGTCGCACCGGTGTGAAGAAAAGAAAGAAGACCGTGAAGTCGCGAAAACGCTCAGGCAGTGTGAAACAGAAGCGGAGTAAGAAGAAGCCAGTGAAAAGAAGACCGAAAAAGTCAATCGTCAAGAGACGTACCAAGAAATCAAGAACACTGAGGGATATTTTTGCTTAGCCTAAACTGAGAAAATGGCATTCCTACACGCACACTCGTGCGAGTGCCTTAAGTCGGAACTTGAACTATTTACACTACCACCGACCCAGACAACAATTGAGGGAACACATTCAGTGTATTATAAGCCAATCTCATCGTGGACGGACGATTCGCCGATAGAGTTTGTCATACCAGGGCAGGGGGATGAGTACATTGATCTTGCACATACCATGCTGAATATGCGTGTTAAGATAGAAACTCCGGCCACAAAGGAGGGCGAGGTCATCAAAGTAGCCAGTCAATAATCGTCTGCACTCAATGTTCAACCAGGTCGATGTATTTTTGAATCAGAAGCTCGTCTCACCTCCTAACAATGCCTATGCATATAGAGCGTATATTGAAACACTCTTGAATTACGGGCATGCTGCGAAGACCTCGCATCTTAAGAGTGTCCTATGGTATAATGATACAGCTGGTAAAATGGATGATACGGGCGATGATAATAACGGTCTTGTGTTTCGGCGCTCTGTATTAGGTAAGAATAAAACAATCGACCTCCTCGGCCATTTGCACTGCGATATCTTTAATCAAGAGAGGTTTTTGCTAAACGGCATTGAAATGCGTCTGCGGCTCGTACGGACCAATAATGCGTTTTGTCTCATGAGTTCTTCGAAAAATTGCACGATACGTATTACAGAGGCATCGTTACTTGTACGTCGCGTTAAGATAGCTCCAGGCATACTTTTGGCTCATGCAAGAGCTCTGTCCAAATCTACAGCAAAATATCCTTTGACGCGCGTCGAGGTTAAAGCGATATCGATGCATGCAGGGGTACACGGCGATACTCTTGATAATGTCATATTGGGCCAGTTACGCAAACGTATAATTGTCGGTTTTGTCGATATTAAGGCTTTCAACGGCGATCGCGCCATGAACTCATTCAATTTTCGAAATTACCAAATTAATTATCTTTCTTTGTATGTGGACGGCTTGCAAATACCGTCAAAGCCTCTACAGCCAGACTTTATAGATGCTAATATGTGCGTGGATGCCTATCATACCTTATTTTCCGGTACAGGTATTCACTTTCTCAATGAGGGTAATTGTATTTCACGCTCAAGCTATCCGTGGGGTAATTGTCTCTTCGCATTTGATCTTACACCCGATCTCTCGGCCAATAGTAGCACTCATTGGAACCTGGTGAGACACGGTAGTGTGAGGATAGAAGTACGTTTTGCGGGAGCCCTGGCTTCAACAATTAATTGCATTGTATATGCTGAATACGATAATGTGCTGGAGATCGACTTATCACGGCAAGTGTTCATGGATTTCAGCGGCTGATGAGAGAGAAGCCCCTTCAGTTTGCGTTCATCGTTTGGAGTGTGAAGGTCGAAAAAAAAGATTTCATCATGAATATCGTTATTGATATACACAGGGAATGAGGAATAGAGATAATCAGTTTATACCTAAAGAAGTAGCGGTCATCTCCGTACAGACTGAGGACTTTGATCATTGGCTTGTAAAACCGCCCTACGCGTATGACAAATTGTCACCCTC
Organism: Dyspetes luteomarginatus; assembly: GCA_963669185.1. Lineage (NCBI taxonomy): Eukaryota > Metazoa > Arthropoda > Insecta > Hymenoptera > Ichneumonidae > Dyspetes > Dyspetes luteomarginatus. The sequence continues at coordinate 14,781,373 of OY769903.1, read as the reverse complement.
TGTAAAGAAACAAAACATGCGCCTATGCGCTGATATTCATGGTATAGAATGGCCTGAAGGTGATATATCATTACATTTGCTGGACGCAAATCTGAAGAGAATTGCGACCCAGGCTGTACGGATCTTTACAAGAGGCTCTGAGAAATCGTCATACCTAGCTCAGCTCACGGGTTGTTACATTATAAATCTGGAAGAAGATGATGAGGCTCCTTCATTCCGCCACATGCCACGAAGTGACACACGCTGCATGTATCACGGTGTGGTAAATAAAAAACACACATACAAATGCGCTCTGAACAACGCTACCCGGATCAAAGCATGGCTCTGTCATAGCGAGCAAATCGCCTCCTTATGGGAGTATAGAACTACTACATCGTGGCACGCAGTTTGCCAGAGTACGCGTCAGAAGAAGAAGAAGAAGAAGAAAAACCCCTGGGCCATGAACAGTCTTCAAATTCTGCAATCTCTCCAGAACATAAAGGATCATACGGTGGGCGTGTACCCAGCAGGTCGTATCCCAAGGGTGTGGACGAAACCGACGGCATTCGTGGTTAACACCGATGGCTACAAACTACCAGGGGCCCACTGGATCGCCATGTACGTCGATCGAAATGGACACGGATGGTCCTTCGACAGTTACGGACTACCACCAATCATTCCGCAGTATCTCGCTCGTCTCCGAAGAAACTGCAGACTTCCGCTGCAACGCAACGCAGCTTCAAGGCCCGAATTCACAATGTTGCGGACAGTATTGTGTTATATTTCTTCATTATATGGCTACTGGTTTCGGTATTCACCGCTTTAGATGCGTATTTTCGAATGATTTGCAGCGAAACGATAAAATAGTGGATGAGTATTATAATGCGTATATCGATAAGCGCAGCAAATCTCCGGGTGTAGTTTCCAATATGAATAGTTGTGCTGGTGGGGGGTATAGAAATAAGCATCTACATTGTATACAGCACTGCTGTTCACGCTCTCGCTAATTATGGGCCAATAAACGCTTTAAAAAATGTACATGTTTTGTCTGACTCATTGCTTTCAACAGAAATCATTTGGGGTGGTGATATGAGTAGTATACGGTGCGCTATGGCGACCCCCACTCCTATCCCCACTCCTATCCCCACTCTTCGGGCCTGGTCGGACCGTGTTGAGTGTAGGTGGGAGTGGGGGTAAGTGTCCCCACTCCTACCAGCGCTCTTCGTGATTGGTCGTCGGTCCATGGCGAGTGGGGGTAGGAGTGGGGGTAGGTGGTGAGGTGTCGCCATAGCGCACCGTGTGTTATTATTATTATCAAAATAATGTGAATTATTCGGATATTAATAATAATTACTTTTTTGTTTTTATTTGATAAAAAATACATTTTTACATTGAATACAGGTTAGAGTGTACAATATTTATATGCTAATTACCCCCATAGGATTTATATTGCGTTAGGCAAAAAATGGCTTAGATAGCACTGCATTTTTTTGACATTTTGTAGAGCACAATGATATACTATACAGGTGTGATGGTGGTTTCGTTGGCGGCCATGCCATGGGCACACTACGGCCAGAGGCGATGGATCGGCGGTTGATGGAAAATGTTGATCGTTGTCTAGGTTTATGAACCGTAGCTTGGTGGCCTCTTCCAAGAATTCGACAGCTTGATGGCCTCTGGAGTATAGGAGAGTGTATCCGACCGCATTAGCTATTTTGAATAATTCTTTACGGAGATTATCGATGCTGGTGTTGCCCTCGGTCCAATGAATACCATGATCGTTCTCCGTTTTCCACTCATTTTCCAAACGTACGCCTGGTGGTAATTCACTGATATGGTAAGGCGGGGCGACCAACCACCCTGCTAGGCATCGTGGTTTTTGTATCGCACCAACAACTACTTCTTTTGGCAGAAATTTGCCATTTTTATCTTTGAAGTGTTGAATATCGAAAACGAGATCACACCCGCGCATATTGTAGCACCCACGAACACGGATCACACTCAACTGCTGCTACCGCTGTGATATTACACTGGGGCTGGTTTGAATTCCAGATTATTGAATCGACCACCCAGATATTGCATGTACAGGTTGTCAGCGTGTGCGGTAGCAACCATTTTCTGGAACAGGGCATCATCTTCTTCGAAGGCTTTGACGAATCTCACCGGTAGGAAAGACGTGAATTCGTTGTCCACATCAATGGTAATTCTGTTGCCCCATGTTGTTCGCGCTGTTCTCATGTTGGTAATTTTGTAGTCCTTGCCCACCTCCAATTCGGTCAGTTTTTTGACGGGCAGGAATTCCGTCAATTTGCTCACTCTATTGATTCGTGAAAAATCCATCGCGGAGTTCGAGCGTTCTTAGCTGATGCGTTAAAAAATTCAAGTCAGATCGTGCGCGTATTAGCACTTCAATGTCGTTGATGTCTTGCAAGAGTCTTTCTACTCGCTTTTTCAACGCGCGGCGCTTTATTTGTATAGAAAAAGACCGAATTGTAGATTTGGATGAGTTCAGTTGACGATGAATGACAAATGACGACTGACTATCTAGCTAGTCCAACGGTGCGCGGCTTATTTTCTGGCACCCGCCCCCCCCCCTCTTGATGCCTCTTTTTCGCAGTGGCAGCTGACTCACCATCACATGACGGCATCTCGAGACTGAGTCAAAATGGATCTAATGTCATCAGCATTGCACGCGCGCGCGCGAAACCTAAGACGTACAGTCAGCAGTATTGCACGTGTGCGAAACCTAAGCTCACCGTCACCACCCCCAAATGATTTCTGTTGAAAGCAATGAGTCAGACAAAACATGTACATTTTTTAAAGCGTTGATTGGCCCATAATTAGCGAGAGCGAGCACAGCAGTGCTGTATACAATGTAGATGCTTATTTCTATACCCCCCACCAGCGCAACCATTCATATTGGAAACTACACCCGGAGATTTGCTGCGCTTAGCGATATACGCATTATAATACTCATCCACTATTTTATCGTTTCGCTGCAAATCATTCGAAAATACGCATCTAAAGCGGTGAATACCGAAACCAGTAGCCATATAATGAAGAAACATAACACAATACTGTCCGCAACATTGTGAATTCGGGCCTTGAAGCTGCGTTGCGCTGCAGCGGAAGAGTCTGCAGTTTCTTCGGAGATGAGCGAGATGCTGCGGAATGATTGGTGGTAGTCAGTAACTGTCGAAGAACCATCCGTGTCCATTTCGATCGACGTACATGGCGACCCAGTGGGCCCCTGGTAGTTTGTGGCCATCGGTGTTAACCACGAATGCCGTCGGTTTCGTCCACACCCTCGGGATACGATCTGCTGGGTACACGCCCACCGTATGATCCTTTATGTTTTGGAGAGATTGCAGAATTTGAAGACTGTTCATGGCCCAAGGGTTTTTCTTCTTCTTCTGACGCGTACTCGGGCAAACTGACGTGCCACGATGTAGTAGTTCTATACTCCCATAAGGAGGCGATTTGCTCGCTATGACAGAGCCATGCTTTGATCCGGGTAGCGTTGTTCAGAGCGCATTTGTATGTGTGTTTTTTATTTACCACACCGTGATACATACAGCGTGTGTCACTTCGTGGCATGTGGCGGAATGAAGGAGCCTCATCATCTTCTTCCAGATTTATAATGTAACATCCCGTGAGCTGAGCTAGATATGACGCTTTCTCAGAGCCTCTTGTAAAGATCCGTACAGCCTGGGTCGCGATTCTCTTCAGATTTGCGTTCAGCGAATGTAATGATATATCACCTTCAGGCCATTCTATACCATAAATATCAGCGCATAGGCGCATGTTTTGTCTCTTTACAGAGGGTGACAATTTGTCATACGCGTAGGGCGGTTTTACAAGCCAATGATTAAAGTTCTCAGTCTGTACCGAGATGACAGCTACTTCTTTAGGTATAAACTGATTATCTTTATTCCTCATTCCCTGTATATCAATAACGATATTCATGATGAAATGTTTTTTCGACCGTCACACTCCAAACGATGGACGCAAACTGAAGGCGCTTCTCTCTCATCAGCCGCTGAAGTCCATGACCACTTGCCGTGATGAGTCGATCTCCAACACATTATCGTATTCAGCATATACAATACAATTAATTGTTGAAGCTAGGGCTCCCGCAAAGCGTACTTCTATCCTCACACTACCGTGTCTCACCAGGTTCCAATGAGTGCTACTATTGGCCGAGAGATCGGGTGTAAGATCAAATGCGAAGAGACAATTACCCCACGGATAGCTTGAGCGTGAAATACAACTACCCTCATTGAGAAAGTGAATACCTGTACCGGAAAATAATGTATGATAGGCGTCCACACACATATTAGTATCTATAAAGTCTGGCTGTAGAGGCTTTGACGGTATTTGCAAGCCGTCCGCATACAAAGAAAGATAATTAATTTGGTAATTTTGAAAATTGAATGGATTCATGGCGCGATCACCGTTGAAAGCCTTATTATCGACAAAACCGACAATTATACGTTTGGGTAACTGGCCCAATATGACATTATCAAGAGTATCCCCGTGTACCCCTGCATGCATCGATATCGCTTTAACCTCGACACGCGTCAAAGGATATTTTGCTGTAGATTTGGACAGAGCTCTTGCATGAGCCAAAAGTATGCCTGGAGCTATCTTAACGCGACGTACAAGCAGCGATGCCTCTGTAATACGTATCGTGCATTCTTTCGAAGAACTCATAAGACAAAAAGCATTATTGGTCCGTACGAGCCGCAGACGCATTTCAACGCCGTTTAGCAAAAACCTCTCTTGATTAAAGATATCGCAGTGCAAATGGCCGAGGAGGTCGATTGTTCTATTCTTACCTAATACAGAGCGCCGGGACACAAGACCATTATTATCATCGCCCGTATCATCCATCTTACCAGCTGTATCATTATACCATAGAACACTCGTAAGATGCGAGGTCTTCGCAGCATGCCCGTAATTCAAGAGTGTTTCAATGTACGCTCTATATGCATAGGCATTGTTAGGAGGTGAGACGAGCTTCTGATTCAAAAATACATCGACCTGGTTGAACATTGAGTGCAGAAGATTATTGACTGGTCCTACTTTGATGAGCTCGCCCTCCTTTGTGGCCGGAGTTTCTATCTTAACACGCATACTCAGCATGGTATGTGCAAGATCAATGTACTCATCCCTCTGCCCTGGTATGACAAACTCTATCGGCGAATCGTCCGTCAACGATGAGATTGGCTTATAATACACTGAATGTGTTCCCTCAATTGTTGTCTGGGTCGGTGGTAGTGTAAATAGTTCAAGTTCCGACTTAAGGCACTCACACGAGTGTGCGTGCAGGAACGCCATTTTCTCAGTTTAGGCTAAGCAAAAATATCCCTCAGCGTTCTTGATTTCTTGTTACGTCTCTTGACGGTTGACTTTTTCGGCCTTCTTTTCACTGGCTTCTTCTTACTCCGCTTCTTTTTCACACTGCCTGAGCGTTTTCGCGACTTCACGGTCTTCGTTTTTTTTCTTCACACCGGTGCGTCGTGATGCGCTCTTAGTAAGAGAATGCATCAGTTTATTAATTTTACTAGCTTTATAGCCGGAGCCCTTCATGAGCGTACTGATTTTTTCTTCAGCCTTGCGCTTCAGATTTTCCCCGGATTCGCGCAGGCGCGTTTTAAATGCTTCTCTCGGGTGCATACCCGAATCCATGATATCCGTGGCCATGTTAATACCCGAGCGAAGGGCCTCTTTACCGACAGTCCGAGCACCTTGTTTTAAGAGCGGTATTATACGGCGAAAGAGACCCCCTAGGAAACTTCCAATGCCGTGACCTCGTTGATTCGGTGAGCCAATACACACATGGCTAATACCCCCATAACCTGTTCGAGCACCGCCACCACCTCCCGTTTGCATATCAAAATATTCGTCATAGTAATCCATTTTAGAGCAGTTCAAGTTAATCTGTACGTTTGAACTGTAACGTCACCGTCAGCGTCCCGTACTCGAATGGTATCGGTTCGCCAAATTTATCCCTTATATCAATGGTTATTGTTTGAAAACTAGTACGTAATAGAGGAACATAGCGTGGTGGTGAGAAACTTCTTATTTTCACAGACCCGTAATTACGGTTATCAGCGGCAGCGGAGGGTACAACGCGTAGCAAAGGCGTGTGCACATCGCCAGTGATATAGGGTTCACAGATATCAGTATAAATGTACATCATATCGGGTGTCCCATTGGCTATATTGGCGGGTCTCTGAGCAGCGTATTCTCTCTGAACTACTACCCCTTCCTCAGCTTGAGTGAATCCTAAAACCTTGCTCAGCACGTCGGAGAAGTAGAAGGAGTGCTGCAGGTTCTTACATGATTCACAGATACGCGTCACCGTCACATAGCCGTTGTGAGCGTAATGAAATTTCAGGTGACCCACAACACATGGTATTTCGTTAATAGTCTCGAGTAATGTTTCTATACTATGATATACGCCGGGCGGTACGCAGATACGATCTTCCTTATAGTCGATGTCTGCATCAACGCCCGGTGTTGTAATGTTCGTTACGATATTAATGAAGTTCCGCTTACCCTCGGAAGGTACATGCAAAATTGTCATGGGTATGTGTATTTCCGCTAAAGAAACGGCCCAGCTGCCATGGAGAGACACACATTGCGGTAAATGAGTGGTATACCGTGTTGTCACATTATCGGGATAATAACTCATACTACTGTTGCTGGGTAAAACAATGTAAAACTCGTCCTTCATTTTTACCGGCCGTTTCTCTTAGTCTTCTTCGTTTGCACTCTCGATAACTCAGCTTCATAAAATATACCATCAATGTCCTCACCGTGGAGATCACGCAGGATGTATATCACGGGGCAAATACTGTGTGATACACGGTGAATGCTGAATAGCTCGCTGCTCCATCCACCCTCGTAACCTTTTGCGAAGGCTGCCTTCGCGCTACTGATACGTACGATGTCGCCCACATTGTATTTAGGAGAGCAATGCTCGGTTCTCTTGTAGCGCTGCATCAGGTTATGCCGAGCCCTAGCGGCTGTAGCGAGCGTCACAGAGGCAGGAGCCATTTTTATACCGCTATGCGTAGAATGGTTGTAGGCCGAAACGATGTTCTGCAGAACGTCAAGGTAACGTTTTTGTCCAGAATACGTGAAATAACGCCACATTCTTTCTTTCAGCGTTCTATTGAATCTCTCGACAATAGCCGCTTTTATATCGGGGTTTCTCGCAACACGAAACTGAATATTTTTTTTCTTTAAGAGGGTCTGAAATACAGCGCCGATGAACTCTTTACCCTTGTCGGTCTGTAGGCAAACGGGCGATCGAGCGTTACTATTTTTTTTAGATAAAATGAGCTCAAACGCTTTAGCCACAGATGCAGCGGTCTTGTCGCGTAAAGGCTGAACCCATGCAAATTTACTAAGAACATCTATAACGACGAGGAGATAAACATAGCCATCATTATAAGCCTTAATCGAGCGAAGATCTACGAGATCAGCCTCCCAAAAATCATCAATGTTCCGTACGTTATAAAAACGCCGCTGAAAGCGATGACGCACGGGCCTGTGTTTTGTGTAAGCATCCTGTGCTTCAAGCCAATGCAGCGCCTTTATCTTGGAAATTTTCTTCTGACGCGCCTGGTGTAACAATTTGGTGGCGCCTGAAAACGATGCTTCATGGATTGGATTAAAGTACACTTTTTCTAAGATTTTCATGATTATGATTTTAGGTTAGCCCAGGTTACACGTCTTTTCTTATAATTATAATAGCCACTGCCACTCTGACGGGGGCTTTCTGCCTGTGGCGCCGGTGATCTGTTGTCACGACCACTGAAAAACGATGACTGGCTCATTTCGCCTGTTCCCTCGCTCCCTGTACTGCTATCGTCGATCTGCGATTGTCGTAGTGTTGAGCTAGCTCTTGACTCCATCCACAACTCCTCATTACCAATGAATTCTCGCGGCGTCTGCATCGTTCGCAGAAATTTGGCAAAGGCACTGCGCCCCGCTGGTTTAGGTATTTTCCGCGCCCTCATGGCGTCATTAACAAGATCAACAATATTTGAATCCTTGATTGGTTTTCCGCCAACCGACACGACCCCGGCAGAATCCCAAGAAAAATTAGCCCGTGGTGCGTCACGTAACCGGCGAAGTTGCAGTTTCGCTTTAATGCGAAATTTGGCCGGTATACTCTCAATGATGACGGAATCGTTCATGTCATTACAGGTTTCTTCTTTATCGCAACCAGGCTCTACAGTATATTTATTCTTCATAAGCGTGCGGTACTGCTGAGCTCTCTTGTCATCGACGAAATGGAGATAACGTTGTAGTACAGTCAAGTATGCAGCCCACTTTTCCCTCTCATCCTTGTATGCATGAGATTTCAAAATTTCATTCATCTCTGTGTCCAATCTAGTTAGCGTAGCATCAACTCCTTGCGCTGGGCGCGTTTGAGACGTAGCCGTGCTAAACGCTGGTTGATTATGACTTTGTGAGCCCAACTGCGATAGATGTTCCTCTGGTACGAGTACCATTTTTCTTGCGTGCTCCATTATCCACGGCCACCAATCAAATTCGATAGAACAGTGCCTAGTATTGGTGCTAGTAAGATCGGTAGAAACCCACCGCTCTGAACAACGAATCGTTTCTTACTCTTCCAGCAGCCTTTTTTTGAGGCTAAACGACGCAGGACGGGGGCGTACCGACGTAATTTTTTTCTTTGATCGGCCTTCAGAGCCACGTTGCCGCAAAGAACGTTCAAGGCGCACTCACAAATGCAGCGGATGATACCCGGGTCTGCCTTACGCAAAATAGCCTCGCGCTGCTCCTTATTGAGATGCTGAAGAGCTCGCAATATTGCAACGTGCTTCTTGCAGAGCGGTGAACCACCTCGCGCCATTACGCGTGTGGAACTGTCGACCGTCCAGATGTATCACTCCTTTTAACTTCTTTTGTACAGTGGAGTCTTCGGGATAGCGCTACCCTTAAGAATGCGCCACGCACACTGGCAAATACAATGAGTTGTGCTTGAATTTGATTTGCGCGAGTCAAACTCTCTTCGTATCGTGCTGGTTTGTTGAAACGCGCTTAATACGGCGATGCATTTATCGTAACGCGACGATCCTTTAGACGGCATTACATGCGCTGAACTGGCAATTCGCCAGCACTGCAGCTGCTTTTCAACTTTTTTCGCGGTACGTACACAAAATGATGAGGATCGTCGGGAAAAATACCGGTGCGAAATCTACAGTTATCAGGTGTTGATTGTTTCAAGTCGAGCAACAAATGACCATGAGGCTTGGACGTTGCATCGTGATAGGCCTCCTGTAAAAAGCGCGGGTTTTCCGGATATACCTGGCGTGCGAGATGCTGTATTTGAGCACGATCACGAGGATTTTTGAAAACGACGATATAGCTGGCATTCAGCGAAATATCTCGTTGTCCGTGTCCTTGATGGAATAAGTTTTGGGTGATAAAAACAACGCTCAGATTTTTATGATGGCTACCTTTGGTGAAAAGATCTATAACGCTATTGTTCGATGCCTCACGCATCAAATCGTCGATTATTATGAGTTTTGCACGGGGGTCGTTTGCATAATCAGCACTCTGCGGTAGGCCTTCATGAAACTCTATCGACGTATCATACTCCGAGTATGCATGCTGCCACTCGGAATAATAGAAAATAATTCTCTCGAATGGCTCACTGCTCATACCCGAAATAAACTTCAAAAACTTTTTTACAAAGTACGTTTTGCCGCAGCCGGTGGGGCCGCAGATCATCGAGGTCCAGGGATGTTTCCACCGCGTGTCCATCTGTACGAATGAGTAAATGTTTACACAACAGGGCAAGATAAAGGGTTCGAACAGCCGGAATATGTATAAACCTTTTATTGTACAATAACAGCATAAATATTTTACATTATTTACATTTCGATGAAATAGTTTATTCTCCCCTGTAGCCATACGGGAGCGAGCCGTATTCACCGCAACGTCTTCGTTTGACGCTCGACGGTTTACATTTCTTTTTTTCTGTACGCGTGACAACATGATGAAACGGCGTACGGCGTATAGCGTCGTATTGCAGCTCGATAGGTTCCACCTTGTCGTCAACTATATAGGAACGTATTGTGCTATAATTAATCAATTGACTGTTTGCGAAATTGAGCGTTATACCTTTGACTTTGCAAACCTCGCTTTCGGCACCGTCGGGACCACTGATTATGAATGGATAGAATTTTGGCCCCCCGGAAACGAAAGATTTGATATAACACCCCGGATCCAGCTCGTCTGTAAGATCTCGTAAAAGTTGACCTGTTGGCGGCTCGTATTCAGCAGGGTTATTCTTCGTCACGTAAATAACTGAATCGGTGTCGCAGTACAACGCGCGCCGATCTAGGCGCTCTAGATAACTATAAAGTTTCAATCGAGCCTGAGCTGTTGTATATGCGGCGATTACAGAATTCGCTATACCTGACGGGGTTACGACATCGTCTTTTTTTATGTAACTGACATACAATATCTCATGGTTTACAGGTAAGATACCGGTGATTTCGTACTCGGCATTAGTCAATATTTCCAGGAGCTCTGCGCGCGTCGAAACTATAACCGTTTGCGGCAGATTTTCGCGCTGCCCAAACTTTCCCCAAAAAGAGTTGAGACATAATTTAGCTATCTGACGCAATCCGGGGTTTTTCGCTATTGCCTCACGACGCAGTTGCACGCCCTCTGAACGCTCGAAATCTGCGACGTATTGTTCTTGCGCATCGCCGTTATCCAAGCACCCCGCAGGCCAGCCGCTAGCTTCTTGTTTAATTTTCAGGAATGTGTTTATATATTCGGTAAAATGGCCGCCAGACCGTGTATCACGATTGTATTGCGTTACCGCGTATTGCCAAATTTCTTCTACGCGAATCACTTTGTAGCCGCACGATACAGCTTTTCGCAACTCATCGACTACCCACGTACCATTGAACACACGCTCTGCAGGGTTTTCATGCTCACATTTATCTTGACTCATGTGCTCGCAGCAGCTACGACATAGAGCGAATAACAAACGCTGATGCATACGCACCGGCAGCACCGGATGATAGAGATTTCGCGGCGGTAACACCGTACACTTAACAAGGCCTTCGACTTTCGTGAGATCGCTGTTGCTGGGCCCTGTTAACTCCATACACTCATCACCTACGTATACACGCGGATGACCCACGGGGTATTTACCGTATTTACAAATATACGGATATAAAGAACATACATCGACGTATCGCATTCGCTCGGTATTCTCCTCCTCTACATCATAGAGCGTAACCATGTTTTCTGTGCGGCCCCCGAAAAAAGCATCACGCGGATTAAGAGGCTCCGTTGTAACTAGCGCATGATCCCGTACAAGAGCTTGCATCTGAGTATTTGTTTCGAGCATACGATCATACTCGCACTCCCAAATTTCTGTCAGTGTGTACCCGCTATTTCGTATGGTGTAAGCTACCGCTATCGTTCTCTCGTGACGCTCGTTCATAGACACACCGTCGCTCTGTATCCGGTCTCCGTTCAATAGATAGCAACGCGGACAGACATGCCAGTAGCATCCATGGAACTGTAATACATGTGACGCTCCAGAGGCCTCGTAATAGCCATCTACCGTTAAATTCTGAGGAAGCTTGAACTCATGCGACCGGCCTGCGTGAATAATACGTTGCCCTCGGGAATGTTCCATCCATACGAGCCACGAAACTGCTTTTCTCGATTGATTATCCGCCCATCTGTAGCCACCTCTCGGTATGATCCCGATCGCATCATCCTCGAGGAAATTTTTCCGGAAAATCCGAAAGCAGGCTGACGCTATCGTCGTGCTCTCGTCGAACGGACAAACGCACCCTATGGCTATGAACATTTTCCGAAAAACCATACACGCCTGCCGCAATATCGTAACATCATTCTTGCAGTAGGCTACAATTTCTTTTTGAAAATCGAACACATAATTTGTGTTTTTCAATTCGCAATACCACGGCTCGAATATATCATTACGCACGGTTGCTGACATACTATCGGAAGAATAATACTCTTTCGGTGGTAATTCTCCTACACAATACTGATTTTCGGGTTTATTGAATAAGTGGGGAAAAGTACCCTTCGCTAGGGTGTCAGTTAACCCAAAGGATTTCGGTCATTTGCTCAGAGGCATATGAAAGTAGTGTAAACTATCGAGGAAGACTAGCCTCCCAATACGCATGGTGATAATTTTTGTTCCGTTCATTATTAGCGATGGCAACTGGGTCTTTTTTTCATCGATAAGATAGCGTAGAATAAACTGTGCATCGAAACCTCCAGCATTGTGAGCAATTAATATTGTACGCGAAAACCCTTTGATATCTTGCATAGCAAGCTCCACCAGCTAAGCTACTGGGTTGTGTTTAAATACAAACTCATGCACACCGCAGAACTCGCAAGGCTCTGTTATAGAGTCGTTATCGCAACAGCTTGTACAGACCCTTTGAGCTACACAGAGATTTGGCTCGTGTACCCGTGTGCCTGTGGTACCCTCCAAAGGGCTGCACTGTTGCGTTTCAAAATCATAGAAGATGAATAGCTTTTTATTCAGATGTCTATCCTTTACAAGGGGTCTCATAAAACATGAATGATTGTATGGCCGATCGGATTTACAAGTTTTGCAGTACCCCTCACCGCACACGTGCTTCTTCTTTTTGTCTAACGGCCTTATTATGCCAAAACAGTCGCGACAGCGTTTAATGGTCGCGCAAACAGTGGGTTTGTGGGTCGCTTCGGCGCTAATATGATTCTTGAAGCATGTCTCCCCGAAAAAAACACGGTTGCACACCACACATCTGATCGTATCTGACGAGTCCGGCGTGCATGGGGGTATCGTGAAACAACGAGCGCATCTTTTTCCTCTGCATCGATGATCTAATTTACGATATAGTGTATCGCACGATGTGCAAAAACCTGTACTGCCTGTCGCTCCTCTCAGGTTGAGAATTGGCTCGAAATGGTTCGAGCGCTCGTGATACAAGATATACAGCGTGTGTTGTACCGTTCCTACGGTGTTCAAGACGCTTTGCGTGCCATTGAAGATGGGCTTTTTTTCACTTCGCCCCAAGTCCAAAAACGCGAAAACGACAATCGCAACACCATCACGCGATAAGTAATCCTGATAATGACCGATTTCATTTACGCGACATCCTTTTCGCGGTATCCTGACATTTGCGCGTTGCGTAAGATCAAGTGCTGCCATTTTTTGAGCCGATCCATCAACCTGTCTCACCCTCTGCCATTTTGTATGTAAGTCGCCCGTGCGTATTTCACCCCGTTCCGCATGCACGAGGGCTGCTGCCAACGAGCGCGGTAAACATAAATTATCATCGTTGCGAATCGTTAAGATAGATCTTTTTGCTACGCCCTCATGTGTTAAGCCTTTCCGACGCCCTCTACCCTCCACACCCTTGACAACACACGTTTTTATATTACACTCGTCGTCGATATTAAGAGATTCGGCGCTTTGAGCAACACTACTTATGAGTTGCCATATGTCTTGAAACACGTAATCGCGAGCAGGGCGGAAAGAAAGCCATACGGGGCCGTGTGTCAAAGTACTCGCGGTGAACGATATTCCTACATAATCGCCACCCTCGCACGAATTAGTTATATGCGTGAGTAGATCATTGAACGCCCCTTCAAGCCAACTCATTACACTCGTTCCTGGCGGTGGTTCGCGAATACGCATAGTTGTCTCGCGACCGCGAAGTTGAAAACGCTTAAAATAACGCGCAGTGTCCTGAATTATTTCGATTCGAACCCCTGGTGGGTGTATGTCGCTATATGTATGCGCGCTCCGTGTGCTTCCAGCGCCTTTCTGTATTCCTGAAGAAAAGAGTATAAGGGTTTAAATTTTATTATATTTATTGACATCCAATGATAATGTTTACAGAAATTAAATTATCAGAAATCATTTTTTTACAATGATAATGTTTGTAGAAATGAAAGTATCCCAGCGCTTTTTTGTAAAATAAGGATTTGTAGAGTCGTAGAGTATCTTCATCGTGAGACAGTTGTCGAATATCCTAACACAAAACACACACGCTTATTTTCACACCGAAGAATCTGGATATAATTTAGGATAAATTCATATTTACCCGAATCATCGACCATGAGGTGATCGAACCACGCGTCAGCTCTTTCATGGGTCTGCTGTGCCGGTAATATTTCCTGAGGCTGTTGTTCCCATAATTGGTCTTCCCATAGTTGGTTTTCCCTAGCCATGATTGATACATCTTCTTCGTCAATTGCATCACGCTCATTATTATTATCAGCAGTGCTATTGGTCCGTTGAGTGTTTTCAGGAACCCTTGCTGTTTCTGGTTCAGCACCGGCGATGAGCGGGCTGCTGCTTTCATTGCATAAGCCTGATGGCCCTGCCACGGCGCCATCTTCTTCTCCGTGCTCGCCTCGAGATGCTGATATTTGAATGAAATTTTTTATTATTCATAATAATATTTTAAAGATCATTCACGATTTTAAGTACTTACGATTTGTTGTATGCTGCGTCTGCGCCGCCTCATCATCTACAGCCTGCGCTGCTTCTATGACGGCAATTATCACCGGGTTATCATCATCATCATCATCATCGTCATCATCATGGAAGTTGAGCTCCGATGAAGTCGCTGATTCTGTTGAAGTTATCCTCATTATTATTATTATTGTTCATATACAATATACCACGCCCCCAGCAGTTTTCAATACTTACGATTTTCGGGGTGTGTTCGGCGCCACAAATCCTGTTCTTCCGCAGCCCGCGTCGCTTCTATGAGATCTGCTTCTTCATCACTTGAGGCTTCTAGCAGCTGGCTATATACTAAACGATGAATTTAGTTTAGTAAATAATCCCAGCTAAAAATGCACAAACCCACCCAATCCAAACTCGACCCTGTTATTCTTTGCTATAGTGCTAAATATTACTCACATCGAATTTCGTTGCGAATCCCTCGGGTTGCTGAAGAATCTTCAAGCCCTCGTCGTTGTAATTCTTCAAACACGCACGTTAACACTTTGCAGCCTCTGAGAATCCCTCTATTGTAAGCTATCACAATAACACGCAAAGGTGTCCACCATAAAATATATTTTAAACGGTTAACGAGTCTATCAGTCGATAAATCTCTTAAACTCCTACACCATGAGGGATTACAGCGACGCCTAATATGCGCGCTGTGAATTATCGCTAATTTTAAAAAAGCGAGGATACACGAGCGAAGGGCGCGGTTCGGCATTATGTCCGGGAGACTGAATACACTTAGATCGTCACACGGCTGTCACAAGACTGGTGATCTTTTGTATTTCCAGTGCATATAAAATCCTGACGTGTAAACGATATCCCGCGATTTCTCGAGCCTAGCTATGTTTTACTAAATTGCAGATTTGAGAGCGCCCGTGTTCTTAGCAACGCTACCCGCGGCTCCACATATTAATTGTACAACCGTGCAAATGCTGCCTATAGTATTTACGATGACCCACAGCAACATCTTCGCGACAATTTTAAAAATAATATCGTGAATATAGACTATATGTATGCGTTGTGTGTTTGTATGTGTACAGATACACAGATTACATTCGACGCTCATGCAAAATCACCCGTGCAAAAATGCTGATGATAGTATTTACCCCCACTCAGAACAGCATCTTTGTGGTGATGCGTACATAGGCCTCAATAAATGTGTATACATATATTGCTGTACGCTCATCGTAGGCAAAAAATAGCCAAAATATAATCCCAAATTCAGAAGCTGTAATTGTAATGATAACGCGCATATACGCCGATGTATAGATCTACTTAACGGAGATCAGCGTTCGAGCAAAAGCATCAGGCGTTCGCGCTGCAGTCGTGCAAAAATGCGCATCTTCGTGACAATTTAAAAAATAATATCCGATATATAGACTATATTTATGCGTTGTGTATATGTATGTGTACAGATATACAGATTGCATTTGACGTTCGCACAAAACCACACGTGCAAAAATGCTGATGATGGTATTTACTATCGTTCAGAGCAGCATCTTTGTGGTGGTGGTGTGTACAAAGAACTCAATAAATGATACGATATGAAAATATACTAAGCGAGGATCAGCGCTCAATCGCCCTATATTACAGTGGTCTAATATAGGGTGGCAATTGGCTATTAATAATTTCACTACAGCACAACACGTCAATATAAAATACGTCAAATTTTATTCATCAATTACCGCTGAGGTATAGTGCAAAAAACGAAACTATCAGTTTATGATAACTGTAGTACATATATATATATATATATATATATATCGCTTCTCGACCCCGTCGTTGAGCGTGCAGGGAACGCTATATGTGTGAGGGGGCACATAGTATATATCAATACGGTATATACACTACTATATACTCACGCACACCCCACAAGTAGTTTTATATACCATGCTTACGCCAGCATGGAGCTCGAAAGAAGCACCGCACAAAGAGGAGACGCCGAGAGCCCTCCCCACGTTCTTCGCGTCTCCTCTTTATTCGGTGCTTCTTTCACTCGCCGCGACATCTCTATGTACAAAGAGCTCAATAAATGTATATACATATATTGTTCTACACGAATCGTAGGCAAAAAATAGCCAAAATATAATCCTAAATTCAGAAGCTGTAATTGTAATGATAACTCGTATATACGCCGATGTATAGATATACTATATGAACATATACTGAGCGAAGATCAACGCTCACGCAAAAGCAAAAAAAAGTATCGCGCGTTCGAGCTACAGTCGCGCAAAAATGCTTACGGTGTAATATAGGGTGGCAATTGGCCATTAATAATTTCACTACAGCACAACACGTCAATATAAAATACGTCAAATTTTATTCATTATTTACCGCTGAGGTATAATGCAAAAAACGAAACTATCAGTTTATGATAACTGTAGTACATATGTATAAATGTATATATATATATATATATATATACCGCTTCTCGACCCCGTCGTTGAGCGTGCAGGGAACGCTATATGTGTGAGGGGCACATAGATATATATCAACACGGTATATACACTACTATATACTCACGCACACCCCACAAGTAGTTTTATATACCATGCTTACGCCAGCATGGAGCTCGAAAGAAGCACCGCACAAAGAGGAGACGCCGAGAGCCCTTTCGCGTCTCCTCTTTGTTCGGTGCTTCTTACGCTCTCCGCGGCGTCTCTATCCTCGGCTTCTCCTCTTTGTGCTGTGTTTCTTCCTACGGATTCACTTCAGCGGGGCTAAAGAAGTTTTACTTCAAAAATAACCAAAATATAATCCTAAATTCAGAAGCTGTAATTGTAATAATTGGCGCGTATATACACAGATGTGTAGATATACTATATACTGCAGGCCGCCTGTAAAATAACCAAAATATAATCCTAAATTCAGAAGCTGTAATTGTAATAATTGGCGCGTATATACACATATGCAGATATACTATATACTGCAGGCCGCCTGTACAGGCAACGCTTGTGCGTAATTGAGCATTATACATATGCTTAACGGAGATCGGCGCAAAAAGCATCGCGAGCTCGAGCTGCAGCCGTGCAAAAAATGCTGACGACAGTATTTACTATGAGATATCCAAGAAATTAATATGGGCACGTGCAATTTTGCTGATGCTGCTATTCGACCGATCATTGCATCTCGACGATGGCAGAGCAAAGAATCAGCCTCAGTATTCTCTTGCCGCCTTAACACGCCACATCGAATTTTAATCGCGCGTTAAAAGAAAAAGAAAAATGGAAATCGCTGTAAAATCTCTCGATCTTGCATGGTTCGGGGGCGAGGACGTGCCGGTCGAGATTATCAACGCCGACAGCCCGACGAATATGTGGCTGCGTCCGACGGTACTAAAACAGCACCACATTGACAACACGGTGTCAATGATAGAATATTATATCGACAATAATAGTGGTACGCTCCTTGGCGATGAAGAGCTCGCTGCCGGGGCGTTTTGCGCGGTACGTTCGAGTGCGACGGTTCGGCGATGCCGAATTATCGAAATCGATGAAACGGGCTACGCCGAGATTTGGCTGCTTGACGACGGCTGCTCGGCTTTTTGCGATAGATCGCAGATCTATCGGCTCGAGGAGTGTTTTTGCCGAACAACTGTCTCCGCAATTCACTGCGGCTTATGGGCCGTGCAGCCGGTCGACGCCGAATGGTCGTCCTCGGCACAGAGATACGTGAGCGATGTAACACTGGGTGTTATCGCTACAGCTCACATCGCGATGAAAGTGCTGGAAAATAGCTCGCTCTGGGTACAGCTCACTATCCGGGGGGCCGATCTCGGCAGCGAGCTCATTGCGGAGGGGCATGCGCTTCCGGAGCGCCAACGACTGCGCGCTGTGTAAACTAGTAAAAAACATTTGTGTGTGTGTGTGTGTGTGAAAAAACATTGGTGTGAAAAACATTTGTGTGTGTGTGTGTGTGTGTGTGTGTGTGCTATTTATAAGAGAAAAACATTTTCCGCTGGCAGGACGAGCAGCAGCAGCAACAGGTGAAATGAATTTTTATGAATCAAATATTATCAATAATTACACACGGTGCGCTATGGCGACACCTCACCACCTACCCCCCACTCCTACCCCCACTCGCCATGGGCCGACGACCAATCACGAAGAGCGCAGGTAGGAGTGGGGACACTTACCCCCACTCCCACCCACACTCAACACGGTCCGACCAGGCCCGAAGAGTGGGGATAGGAGTGGGGGTCTCCATAGCGCACCGTATACTACTCACTACCACAATAACGGCACAGAAATTACCACACTAACTTTTCAGGCTTAAGCAAAGGAGTCAAATTCGGTCATAAAGCATGTGTAATATACCATATTCTCCTTACACGTAAATAGCACACAAACAACGACAGGAAAACTGAACAAATCACAAACAACAAGACACACATACACATATAATAACCATAACAGTAAGTACATATATAACCACTTACGAGAACACTAGCAAATAGGACACATATACATACACACATAACCATAGGAAACAAGACTACACAAACTTATAATCATAGAAGTAAGACTATATAAACCTGTAATCATAGAAATAAAACTATATAAACAATAACCATAGAAATAGGACTATGCAAACACATAATCATAGAAGTAAGACCATTACATAACCACATATAAATACATATAACCATAGAAATAAGGACACCAAATAATTACTCCGCCATTATAACTATATGAAATAAATAATACAAACAGCATTAGCGCACAAACAGGTACCCGCTCTATTCTCACACACACTCTACGACCTAATCCAAATCACATCCCACTAACAAGTCTCTCCTACTAACCCAATATACTAAACAAGATTTAGACTGTTTCAGAAAAACATTATAGGAAACCAATTTCGATAATAAAACTACAACACAAAAGATAACACAGACCTGGAAATGAACAAAGAATAAGAAGCCAAAATGAACAGGACCACGACCTTCGGAAAAATAAAAAATTACATCCACAACAGAAAGGAAAACAGAAATACGATAAACAAAAAACAAAAAACATCTCTCTTTCTCTCTTAGCATAACAAACCCGAAAAACAAACCTAATCCAATATAACACAACCACCCCCTACTAACACAAAAACTAATACAAATCTAGATTGTTTCAGGTCACGGTAATTCAAACCCCACAAAAATAATAGCGACAGGAAAAGGAATAATAGAAGGAAGATACAAAATAGAAACCAAAGGAAAAGATAACACTATAATTAAGAGCATTGCAGAAAACAACCATTGAATTATATAACGTAGCGTCAAGATATCGGTAATAAAATTGTAAACACTATTAAATTGTATAGAAGCACACAAAAAAAAACACAAAAACTGTAAAAACGCACGATGCGGAGCATTGTATTGTAAGAGGGGGAGTGTGACGGCCCCACAATTCCCCTATTCCTAACTGTCCTTTCCCACACCTTAAACCCAACGCCTTAAAGTCCCATCCATCCGTTCTCACGCGGACATCCTATTCCTCACTCACACCGCCTTAATCCTAATGTCTATTCCCGCGAATGTTGACGAATCCGTCAGCACTTCTCGCGCCAACCGACTTAATCCCACGGTCCACGCGTGGATGCTGCATGCATCACGCACGTGGTATCCCCTCCAATAGGCCCTAAGACAATGGGCCCTTTGACTCTCGGCTCCCGAGAGAGTCACTTCATCTCCAACATTCATTCAATTAACTACAATTCTCCTCCTAAACCCCCGTGCACTTCTCTAACTTTCGTATCGACCTATTAAAGACAATATATATATATATACAGGGTGATTCGGAACTGCCCCTTTTCCTGATATGGGTATATGCGGGATAAAAAACAAAAAATTTTGGCATTATTTTTTTTTAAATCGGCTGCGTCGTTTTCGAGTTATAGCCGATCGAAGCTGGCCAATCGGATGGCCGCTTTAGCCGCAGCGACGTCGCTGGTTATAATCTTTGAGAATGGAGCGTTCGGGTATCTCCGGAATCACACTGCCGCCCGCAGTACATGTTACCCGTTGCTATTGGAGATGAGCGAATCGAGACACGATGAAAATGACATTTCAGAGGTGACGGATTATTTCAAGATGACGTTAGTTTTTCGCATATGCACATGTAGTCAAACTATTATTTTCCTCAAGGTTAAATTCTTCTATGGATGGCATCGTAGCTGAACAATGATTGAAAAAAAAAAAATCAAATAAAATAATTTTCTCAAATAATTCTCATAAGAGAACAGCCGTTAAATTTCCACCCTCAAAATCTTGAACTTTTCAATCGTATCAGTTGAAAAACTGATTACACAGGTCACTAATTGAACTGATTGAAAATCTTGAATTTTTCTTGAATTTGAAAAAATGATATGATTGAAAAATTCAAGATATTGAGGGTGGAAATTTAACGGTTGTGTAACCCACGTCAAGATCACATGTGCTAGTCACATGACCATCAAGATGCTGAAAAAAATGATTTATAATGTGGGCTGTACACGAGAGAGCTCTGGCTAGAGACATTTCTTACATACATTAGATTGGACAAAATTCAGACGGAATTTCCATGATTTCGATGATAGTTATTTTTACATCGGTTTGTGATTGAAGCCAAGCTTGTTGGTCCAATAATCACATACGAGTTTAAGAAATTATTTTTTAGTTTAGCCTAGAGAAATAAAATATCTGTACAAGCGATGCTACAATACATATTTATACTACTATATACTACTATATAAATACTACATATTTCAAGTTTCACCTCGTTATTGATAAAATAATAATATTTCGATCATTGCTCATTATCAGGTATCAAACCCACGCTAAACGTGGTGCCTCCTTATTGGTTGATCATGAAAGTATAAAAAAAAAAAAAAAAAAATGCGTTTCATATCAGTTTTTCAACTGATATGATTGAAAAATTGCGTTTCATGCTTCTAACCCACGACAATTTTTTTTTTTTTTTGAAAAACTGATATGATTGAAAAATTGCGTTTCATGCTTCTAACCCACGACAAATTTTTTTTTTTTTTTTCAAATTGCGTTTCATGCTTCTAACCCACGACATTTTTTTTTTTTTTTAATACTTTCATGATCATTTAGGGTAACAATTTAAATTGAAATCAATTTGTAGGATAATTTTTATTTTCAATTAGTTATGAAATTGAAATATAAACGCTCCTCTTACGAATAAAACTGAAACCACAAAAATCCAATTAAGAGCATGTGAAAGCTCTTTTTTACCATCGTAGCAGAGCTAAATTTTCGTGCAAATAACATTGCAAAACTATCAAACCAAATGAATGGAAATTTTAGTATATTATTCAGTTAGTAGTATCCTATAAGATGACATTCTTGGAATTTTGAAATTCCAAAAAAAAAATTACAGTTTGCATTACCACCAGTTATCTGTAAAATAAAAATGGATCTACTGACCTTCAAAGCTGGTTATTCAAAAAATCCTTTATGTCATCGTACGCAGTAATAAAAAACTTACACACTGAGTACTTGTACATTTTTGTAGGTGCAAAACTACGGCCATACTATTTGCACGAAAATTTTTGTGGTAACATTACCTGCATACAAGCCGTGGCCGATCAGTTTAGCCCAAATTTGGTTCGCGAAAATTCCGCTACCGAAGTGTATGCTTGAGCGCTAGCAGCGTCTTCTTCGTACCGTAATATATAGTAATAGGGGGAAGAGCCAAGTGTTTCCGTCTCCCAGGCATTTTGCCCCAGAGCGAAAGAGAGTGAGAGAGAGTGAGAGAGCGAGCGAGTGTGGGTGGGAGGAAGAGAGAGAGAGAAAGACCGCCGCAGCAGGCCATATCTCTTAGACATTTTTATTTTATATGTAAAGTAAAGGTGTTTTAGGTATCCACGAGAATGCATCCTCTGAATATACTTTACATATACCTTCCCCATACCCATTGAGCACCTGAAGCTCATCGTTAGATTTTTTTTTGTGCTTTGCATGAATTACGAAAAACGCAAGATAATTGTATAATTATCGTCGATCAAATATTTTGAAATGATAGATTATTTATTTTACAAAGATAATAATGAATAATATGGATAAATTGTAGATTGTCTTATTTCTAAGAATAATGATAATACTTTTTATTTAGATTTCAGTAATAGTGGCTAAAATAATGTAAATTTTAAATTAATTTTGTTTAGATTGAATAATAGATAAATATTATATGAATAATTTATCGACTAAATTTTTTTTATTCATAATTAAAATAATTACTGTCATTTACATAAATTAAAAAATATATATTTGCATGATAATTGTGCCAGCAATTGCGGACAATTGTTATAGAAATTGATTACAATCAGTTTGTTCGACTGCTTTGCTTTTGTGGACCATCCTCAGACAAAAAATCGTGTATTCTCTTTATCTCTCTCGATATGCGGAAATGTATACATACATATGCAGATTTATATGAACAGATACAATGTATGTATAAACACACACACACACATCCACACACCGCCTGGACGCACGCGACAAATTATATATATACACATGTATGTAAATCAACTAACGTGTGTGTGTGTGTGTGTGTGTGTTTGTTTATACATACAATGTGTATGGTCGCACACACACACACACATGCACACAAATCCATATATGTATATAGTTCCGCAGATTGAGAGAGATAGAGACAACACCATCTTATTCTACGGACGGTTTACAGAAACAAAACAGTCTATATGAATGGTTGACGCGATCGTAAGACGTCGCGTTTCACCGTGAAGTTATATAGTTATATTATTAGAGCATACGAATTGTTCTAGAACTATTATTTTTATCAAGAGATTTTATTGTATAAATAGTTTGTTGTTATCATAAGTGTAAAGTGATGTGAGAAAGATGGGCAACAAAAGTAACAAATGGAATAAACGTCCTCATTCTCGTCGACTAAGCGGCATTCACAGGTACGTGTTATTACAACTAACATTCGGGGAAAAGATAATGTATGATGTGGAGAAAGAAGAAGTCTGTGGATTATCGTAACCCTTCTTCTTTTCCACTTATCCTTGTTCAAGTTTGGGTTTTCTTCTTTACCAATCTCGCATCATACATCCATTCCACTAGGGGTTCAACAAATTTGGGTAAATTCTGCGGTCGATTAGTTTGGATCAGGAGCTTGGAATGTACATATTATTTTTCCCATACTTATGGCAAATTTTGATATCTAGAGGTTTTTTCAGGATGTTTTTAGATTTTCCATCCGCCCAGTGCTTCTTTCTCTCTCTCTCTCTCTCTCTCTCTTGAGAAATCGGGGGGAGAGAGAGAATTATAGAGAGAGAGCGAGAGAGAGAGCGAGAGAGAGAATGATAGAGAGAGAGAGAAAGAAGCACCGGGTGGTTGGAAAATCTGAAAACATCCTGAAAAAGCCAACGGGGGTACCCCAGCTGAGATACTGGCACCCGCCATAAAAAAAAAATCGAATAAAAAAAGATTATCAAATAAAAATAAAGTTTATATACTAAAAATAAAGTCTACATAAATATCAATGTATTGTTATTAATTATTTCCCTCGCTGCTACTCTAGCTCTCTCTCTCTCCCTCTCTCTCTGTTGAGAAATTCGGCGGGAAGGGCAGAGAGAGAAAGAGCTAGAGCAGCAGAGAGGGAAATAATTAATAACGATATATTGATATTTATATAGACTTTATTTTAATATAAACTTTATTTTGATTTTACTTTATTTTAATATAAACTTTATTTTGATTTTACTTTATTTTAATATAAACTTTATTTTGATTTTACTTTATTTTAATATAAACTTTATTTTGATTTTACTTTATTTTTATTATATAAACTTTATTTTTATTTGATAATCATTAATTCGTTTTTTTTTTAATGGCGGGTGCCAGTATCTCAGCTGGTGTCCCCCCATGTATCCGGGCATCGGCCACCCAATTCTTCTCTGTCTCTCTCTCTCTCTTTCCCTCTCTTGAGAAATGGGGGGGAGAGGCGAGAGAGAGAGAAAGAGAGCTAGAGCAGCAGAGAGGGAAATAATTAATAAGAATACTATATAGAATATTTATATAGATTTTTTTATTATTTGATAATCTTTTCTTACTCGATTTTTTTTTTTTTTTTTATATGACGGGTGCCAGTATTTCAGCTGGGGTACCCCCATGTATCCGGGCATTTGACCACCCGGTGCTTCTTTCTCTCTCTCTATATATATATATCTCATTCGCTCTCTCTCTCTCTCTCTCTCTCTTGACAAATTGGGCGGGGAGGGGAGATAGAGAGAGAGCTAGAGCAGCAGAGAAGGAATTAATTAATACCAATGGGTCAGTCTATGTCAAATCGACCAATGGTTGGACTCGACCGCTATCGATTTGGATGAATTTTGGTCAGAAGTGTCCTTTTATCATGAAACGAAGTCCTACCGAAGGAAAAAAAATTATTTCTTTTTTTTCCAAAAGTTATGCAAAATTGAACATTTCACTGTTTTTCTGGGTTTTCAAGTTTAGTTTTTGAATATCTCAAAAACTATTATAGTTACAGGGATGACCTGAATTCGTTCTAAAGAAGGTACTTGGGGCTATAGAAAAAAAAATATTTTGAAAAAAAAATTCAAAAAATGATGAATTTTGCAGAATTTTGAAATTTGAAAAATCGAAAAAATCGAAGTTCAATATTAAATTTTTGGCTCAAATTTTTTTATATAATGCCTTCAATAGAGTGTTCTGAAATTTTCAGGAGAGCGTTTTTTTTTTCAAAGATAAGAATTTTTGAATTTTATTTTATTAAAGAAAAAATAAAATTCAAAAATTTAATATTGAATTTCGATTTTTTCGATTTTTCAAATTTCAAAATTCTGCAAATTCATCATTTTTTGAATTTTTTTTTCAAAATATTTTTTTCCAAAATATTTTTTTATCCAATTTCTCCGGTTTTCAAGTTTAGCTTTTGAACATCTCAAAAACTATTATAGTTACAGGGATGGACCTGAATTTGTTCTAAAGAAGGTACTTGGGGCTATAGAAAAAAAAATATTTTGAAAAAAAAATTCAAAAAATTTCGATTTTTTCAAAAAAAAAAAATCGATTTTTCAAATTTGAAAATTCTGCAAATTCATCATTTTTTGAATTTTTTTTTCAAAATATATTTTTCCAAAATATTTTTTTATCCAATTTCTCCGGTTTTCAAGTTTAGTTTTTGAATATCTCAAAAACTATTATAGTTACAGGGATGGACCTGAATTTGTTCTAAAGAAGGTACTTGGGGCTATAGAAAAAAAAATATTTTGAAAAAAAAATTCAAAAAATGATGAATTTGCAGAATTTTGAAATTTGAAAAATCGAAAAAATCGAAGTTCAATATTAAATTTTTGGCTCAAATTTTTTTATATAATGCCTTCAATAGAGTGTTCTGAAATTTTGAGGAGAGCGTTTTTTTTTTTCAAAGATATGAATTTTTGAATTTTATTTTATTAAAGAAAAAATATAATCAACGGCAGAAGAATGTAAAAATAATATTATTTTTACAGTAAAAATAATATTATGTAAAAATAATATTATTTTTACAGTCTTATGCCGTTGATTATATTTTTTCTTTAATAAAATAAAATTCAAAAATTCACATCTTTGGAAAAAAAAAACGCTCTCTTGAAAATTTCAGAACACTCTATTGAAGGCATTATATAAAAAAATTTGAGCCAAAAATTTAATATTGAACTTCGATTTTTTCGATTTTTCAAATTTCAAATTCTGCAAATTCATCATTTTTTGAATTTTTTTTTCAAAATATATTTTTTTTTATAGCCCCAAGTACCTTCTTTAGAACAAATTCAGGTCCATCCCTGTAACTATAATAGTTTTTGAGATATTCAAAAACTAAACTTGAAAACCGGGAAAAACAGTGAAATGTTGAATTTTGCATAACTTTTGGAAAAAAAAGAAATATTTTTTTTTCCTTCGGTAGGACTTCGTTTTATGATAAAAGGATACTTCTGACCAAAACTCATCCAAATCGAAAGGGGTCGGTACCAACCATTGGTCGATTTAACATGGAATGACCCCAATACATTGATTTTTATATAGGCTTTATTTTTATTTTACTTTATTTCTTTTTTTTATTTTTATTTCTTTTTTTTTTCACTTTTTGCGAGGATTTGAGAAATTATAAGCAAAGTTTATTGTACCTTCAGACATATTCATGAACATTCAATTTCTTCCCAGGCGTCCTCGGAATCGACCTGGAGAACCTGGGAATTATGCTGGGGAACAAGTCGAACCGATCGAGAGGCACGTATCAGGTAACGCATGTTCACCTTCCAAGCTCGAATCGGAGAGCACGTATTCGTTTGAAAACGAGATTTCTGAAGCATGCTTTTCAGAAATTGATGGGCAGCAAGAGCAATGCTCTGTTGCCGATTTTTCGAAGGCTTGTTTTCGACGAGAAATGCATGATCTCGACGTGAACAACGTCTATCATGGGCTTGCAGAAATCAGTGGCAGAGATAGGCATATGAAAGTTGGTGCAACAAAAAATAATGTCATTAATGTGCATATTTGCGAGCCCCTTGAAAATACTGTGTTCTCATCTGAGCAACAAGTTGCACCAAGCACTTTCGAAATTCGTCCAGAAATGGGAGAACTTTCGATTGTTACTCTAAATTCGAGTAGCCCTCAGAAAGTGAGCACTCATCCCCGTAAATTGCATGCTTTCGGAGAAGATGAAGCTGCTAAGCCGATACCGCAGTTAGATACATGCAGTATCCATACAGATGGCTCACAGGCAAGAAGCATTGAGCCAGCTTTGCATGCAGATGTTTCGCGAGAAATGGGGTTGCCTGGAACAAAATCGGCTTTCGATTTTCCACAACCTTCATTTGATTGCCAATTGCACGATCTCGAAAAAAAGAAAGTTGTTAATCAGACAGACCATCATCAGGAAGGTTCTGATACTGATGAACATGAGCTTCTTGTAGATAGTGAGCCTGCATTAGATACGGGTCGCGTTGACGTGGAAGTCGAAGGTCGACGGATAGTCGATATAACCTTCTTTCTTCAACAGTTGCATGACAAATTTGACTCTCACAGCCGTGGTTTAGAGTGTCATTTTCGTCATCTCAAATTGGAGAAATACATTGATCGTGGATTGAGAACCCAATTGCTTTTTAGATGTGAAATGTGCAATTACGGTTTCAATATTTGGACCGATTCCGATGATCATAGTACGATGGGCATTAACGAAAGTGCAGTTTGCGGCACTATAACTTCCGGGACCGGATGTTCGACGTTGCAAGAGCAGCTTGCGGCGATGAATGTCCGTCCGCTTTCGCATGTTGCGTATCGCAAGTTTCGCGACATCATGTATGATGATTTTGAAGCCGTTGCCGCCGAACAAATGGATGTGGCGGCAGAAGAAGAAAAACAGATTGCCATAAAGGAAGGCCGCGTTAAAAACGGCTTTCCATTGATTGCAGTCATAGCCGATGGAAGTTGGGCAAAGCGTACTTACGCGAATGGGAAGTACGATTCGTTGTCAGGTAATAGCTCGATTATTGGCTTCGAAACAAAAAAAGTCCTTTTCGGTGGTGTGAGGAATAAATATTGTGCAGTGTGCGCCAAGAATGAACAACTTGCTATAGAACCACGCGAGCATATATGTTACAAGAATTGGGGTCGCGACCAAAGCTCTACAGCTATGGAAGCTGATATAATTCTTGAAGGATTTAAAAACAGCATAGAAATTCATGGTTTAATATACAAAACGCTCATTTCTGATGGCGATAGCAGCACTTATCAAGCAATCAGAGATGCCGACCCCTACGCTGCTCATGGCATAGTTGTACACAAAGTGGAATGCAGTAACCACTTGTTTCGTAATTTAGGCAAAAAAATGAGGAATGCATCGATAAAACGGCTAGAAGCTCAGCCCCAGAAAGGTATCGTAACAGTTGCTGCATTACGGAAACAAGTTCATGACTGCGGTTTAAAGATACGAAGAAATATTGAGCGTGCACGAGATATTCGCAAAGCAGATAGCGAGTCTGAAACAGACAAAATTAAAATGCTTCAAAATGACATTTTAATCCTGCTTGGACACGTTTTTGGACAACACGCGTCTTGCAAGTCATTGCCATTTCCTTGCGAACCAAAGGAGAACGAGAAGAATTTGATTCCAGAGCTTGAACGAACTGGTATCTACCGTGACGCAGCAGAAGCCGTCCGCTACCTCAGTTGTCACGCAGATAGTTTGTTACAGGCTCAAACAAATAACATTGCTGAAGCCTGCAATTCAATCGTAAACAAACTCAATTGTGGAAAACGGATCAATCACTGCGCGAGAAATTCTTATCAAATGAGATGCTACGGTGCATTTATACAGCACAATAGCCAAAAGCTGCTTTCAAAAGTGCACTACAGTAAGGCAAAAAGAGTTCCTCTTATCGTTGCTAGATTAGAGCGGAGTAGGCAGCGCAAGATACGTCAAAATAAGTTGCGACGCCAACAAAAGGGCAGACGCAAACATCGAAGGTGGCAGGGCATCGATAAAGATTATGGACCATCGTGTCAGCAACCCGATGTTCCAGAGGCGGTTTATAACGTACTCGTCGAAAATCATTTCGAAAAATTGAAGCAAAGGAGTGCAAATCGAGGCCAGATTGAGCGAGATACCGTGGCTCAGAGTGACAGTGAATTGTGGCACCAGTTACGTACAAGCCTCATAACTGCTTCGAAATTCGGACAAATCTGTCGAATGCTCCGAACAACCTCTTGTTCGAAAATGGTGCAAAGTATTCGTTATCCGAAAATCATCGACGCACCCGCAGTGCAGTTTGGGATTGCTAATGAGCAAGCTGCCAAAAAGGCATTGGAGTTTAAACTCAATAAGTCAATTATGCCATGTGGACTTTTTATCGATGCAGACATTCCGTACTTGGGTGCTTCGCCAGACGGCCTAATCGATGAGGATGGTATTGTTGAAATCAAGTGCCCTTTTTCGGCCCAGGACGAAAATCTGGAGGAAGCTATTCAACGCAATCCCCGTCTCAGGAGTATTTTCGATAAGAGGAATGTTCAGTGTATGAGTAAGACGCATCATTACTACTACCAAGTTCAAGGTCAACTACACATAACCGGGCGAAAATATTGTATTTTTGCTTTATGGACTTCCGTTGATATTAAATACGTGAAGGTGCCAAAAGATGATCAGTTTTGGCACCAAATTCAACCATTCTTGTCACGTTTTTACATGCAAGGTCTTCTACCGGGAATCCTCGATAGTCGGCGAAATCGAAATATGCCGCTTCGAGAACCGGACTATGTGTTGGAGGCTCGCGAACAGAATGAAATGAAAAAAAAAAATGCTCCTCTGAAAACATTGCGCAAATCCAAGGTGCAGCAATTGCCACGCAAACGATTCCGAACCACAGGCAGTGTTTCGTTGAACGAAGATTTGCTGCAAAATATACCGCAAAATAATGGACAAGACATCCATAAACCCTTCGATCACGATAGGGATTGGGCGCCGATAGAATCTGACGAAGAAATTGAAATCGACATTACAGATTCCGATGTGGAAGCGCTTGAGGTTGTTCGCCGAAACATTGATGTCGATCAGGTTATTGGAAATATTACAACGGAAACCAGCCTCCTGACTGATACAAGTGTCGATTTATTTCAACAAATACTGAAAGAAAACGTACACTTTGATTTCAATCCTGCCAATTACACTGGGTACTTTCGCTTTATCAAGCCATGCCAATCCGTACATGACATGCAAATAATTGGTGGGAACAAATCGAGGCACTGGTGTTGCATATTGTACAACGGCTCGCATGTGTTGATTTATGATAGCATGTGTCCAAGTGCATTTACTTGCATGCATAAAGAAGTACGAAGGTATATTCATGCACGTTATCCTTCCGTGGAGATTGACTGTATCTCTATTCAGCCCGTTTCAAAACAGCCGGATGCATTTAGTTGTGGAGTTTATGCTGCTGCATTTGCTACAACTGTAGCTTTGGGAGGTGACCCTTCGATTCAGAAATACTCTGAGGATGCCTCATTGATGAGAGCTCATATGGTAACAATCATTCGCAGTAGAAGACTGTTGCCATTCCCATTACAATCACCATAGATTATGAAGATTTGTTAGTTTGCATGCATGACTAACCATTTTTGAGCTCGGGTTCCCCAGTCTACCACTCGACAATTCGTGGTATGATTATATTGCTTTATTTTATTATTATCCGTAAGCTTCCAAGAATGCAACTACGGAAAAGCACCTCGTATGACGGTATGAATGAATACGGGTGTTGTGCGTGAACAAATAAGCATCGCCAAGTCGCATCAGAAACATACCGACATGCTGGTCTGATGTGAGTCGTGGAAACGTGCTCATATACTAGTATGAGTGGGTAAGTGAGGGTGGGCGCTTCCTCGACCTATTATATAGGTGATGATAAATGCTGTATCCTACAGATAAACACTAATGTAACGACAGCATTCCGTACAATTTTCAAATTGCAGCTTTTTATAGCATATGTCACGCGCGCGCGCACGCACGCGCGCGCGCGCACACACACACACACACACACACGGCTCCCTCTGTATCATGCCTCTCCGTCATTCTTTTCGTTCTCTCTTTTTCTGTCGCTTTCTATTTCCCTGGCACATATTACTCTCTCTATCATTCTCTCTCTCCATCATTCTCTCTCTCCATCATTCTCTTTCTGTATCATTCTCTCTCACTATCATTCCCTCTCTCCATCATTCTCTTTCTCTATCATTCTCTCTCACTATCATTCCCTCTCTCTATCATTATCTCTCTCCATCATTCTCTCTCTCTATCATTCTCTCTCACTATCATTCTCTCTCTCTATCATTCTCTCTCTATCATTCTCTCTCCCTATCATTCCCTCTCACTATCATTCTCTCTCTCCATCATTCTCACTCTATCATTCCCTCTCTCTATCATTCTCTCTCTCTATCATTCTCTCTCTCCATCATTCTCTCTCTCCATCATTCTCTCTCACTATCATTCTCTCTCTCTATCATTCCCTCTCTCTCTATCATTATCTCTCTTCATCATTCTCTCTCTCTATCATTCTCTCTCACTATCATTCTCTCTCTCCATCATTCTATCTCTCTATCATTCTCTCTCTATCATTCTCTCTCCCTATCATTCCCTCTCTCTATCATTCTCTCTCTATCATTCTCTCTCTCTATCATTTTCTCTCTCTATCATTCTCTCTCTCCATCATTCTCTTTCTCTATCATTCTCTCTCTATCATTCTCTCTCTCCATCATTCTCTCTCTCCATCATTCTCTTTCTCTATCATTCTCTCTCACTATCATTATCTCTCTCCATCATTCTATCTCTCTATCATTCTCTCTCTATCATTCTCTCTCCCTATCATTCCCTCTCTCTATCATTCTCTCTCTATCATTCTCTCTCTCTATCATTTTCTCTCTCTATCATTCTCTCTCTCCATCATTCTCTTTCTCTATCATTCTCTCTCTATCATTCTCTCTCTGCATCATTCTCTTTCTCTATCATTCTCTCTCTGCATCATTCTCTCACTATCATTCTCTCTCTCTATCATTATCTCTCTCCATCATTATCTCTCTCCATCATTCTCTCTCTCTATCATTCTCTCTCTCTATCATTCTCTCTCACTATCATTCTCTCTCTTCATCATTCTCACTCTATCATTCCCTCTCTCTATCATTCTCTCTCTCTATCATTCTCTCTCTCCATCATTCTCTCTCACTATCATTCCCTCTCTCTATCATTCTCTCTCTATCATTCTCTCTCTCTATCATTTTCTCTCTCTATCATTCTCTCTCTCCATCATTCTCTTTCTCTATCATTCTCTCTCTCTCTATTATTCTCTCTCTCTATCATTCTCTCTCTATCATTCTCTCTCTCTATCATTTTCTCTCTCTATCATTATCTCTCTCCATCATTCTCTTTCTCCATCATTCTCTTTCTCTATCATTCTCTCTCTATCATTCTCTCTCTGCATCATTCTCTTTCTCTATCATTCTCTCTCTGCATCATTCTCTCACTATCATTCTCTCTCTCTATCATTATCTCTCTCCATCATTATCTCTCTCCATCATTCTCTCTCTCTATCATTCTCTCTCTCTATCATTCTCTCTCACTATCATTCTCTCTCTTCATCATTCTCACTCTATCATTCCCTCTCTCTATCATTCTCTCTCTCTATCATTCTCTCTCTCCATCATTCTCTCTCACTATCATTCCCTCTCTCTATCATTCTCTCTCTATCATTCTCTCTCTCTATCATTTTCTCTCTCTATCATTCTCTCTCTCTATCATTTTCTCTCTCTATCATTCTCTCTCTCCATCATTCTCTTTCTCCATCATTCTCTCTCTATCATTCTCTCTCTCTCCATCATTCTCTCTCTCCATCATTCTCTTTCTCTATCATTCTCTCTCTCTCTCTCTCTCTATCATTCTCTCTCTCCATCATTCTCTCTCTCTATCATTCTCTCTCACTATCATTCTCTCGCTATCATTCTCTCTCTCTCTATCATTCTCTCTCCATCATTCTCTCTCTCTATCATTCTCTCTCTCTATCATTCTCTCACTATCATTCACTCTCTCTATCATTCTCTCTCTCTCTATCATTCCCTCTCTCCATCATTCTCTCTCTCTACCATTCTCTCTCTCTATCATTCTTTCTCTGTATCATTCTCTCTCTCTCTCTCTCTCAAGAAATTGGCGGGTGGAGGGGGGAGAGCGAGAGCTAGAGTAGCAGAGGAAAATAATTCAACAATTTTTATTTTTATATCAATTTTATTTTTATTTTTATGTTTAATGTTTTGTTTATTTTTGATATATATTTTTTAATATGGCGGTGGCCAAATTCCCCTCATTTGGGGCATCCCCCGCGACATAAATGTCGGCATTATCGTCGGCGGGGCTGCCAAATGCAGTGGCGGGTGGAAAGCAGTGGGTGGCATTGCCACCGGCCACTGCATCGGCATAGATGTTGCCGGGGCCGCCATGTGCACCGCCGACCGTATGGCGGCCACGACCCTATCCTCGACATTCTGAAAAGAAAGCCTCACATTATGAACTACATTGATATTTTAAAAAAGTTTAGGGCATCAGAAAAAACTGCTCAATATTTAATTTTTTTTTTCACGCGTGTGCTGGGATTGCAAGGTCGGGCTTTTATGCACAGTTAGTATACAGTCTGGACATGTTTTGTTTTGACGCAAAATATCCATGAACAACGCAGCGATTATTAATTAATCACTCCGTTATTTGTGAATATTTTGTCCGAAACTGAAACTTGTACAGAATATGTACTAACCGTACGTAAAAGCCCAACTTTGTCATCCCAATACTCGCGTCAAGAAAAAAATATTAAACCTGTTTTTTCCGTCATTTGAATTTATTATGATTCATAATTTCAAGCAACATACATTTTCATCGTCCCGCCTCCATGAATTGTCCCCCCGTCTTTTCCACTGTCCTCGTCCTCGTCCTCGTCCTCGTCCTCGTCCTCGTTCTCTTCCTCGTCCTCGTCCTCGCCTTATTCGTTGTTGTTGTGGTTGTTGTTGCTGCTGTTGTTGTTGTTGTTGCTGTTGTTGTTGTTGCTGCTGCTGTTGTTGTTGTTGCTGCTGCTGTTGTTGTTGCTTTAGCTGCTGCTGCTGTTGTTGTTGTTGTTGTTTGGGTTGTTGTTGTTGTTGTTGTTGTTGTTGTTGTTGTTGCTGCTGCTCATGTTGTTGTTGTTGTTGCTGCTGCTGCTGTTGTTGTTGCTGCTGTTGTTGTTGTTGTTGTTGTTGTTGTTGCTGCTGCTCATGTTGTTGTTGTTGTTGCTGCTGCTGCTGTTGTTGTTGCTGCTGATGCTGTTCTTGTTGTTGTTGTTGTTGTTGTTGTTGTTGCTGTTGTTGTTGTTGTTGTTGTTGTTGTTGTTGTTGTTGTTGTTGTTGTTGTTGTTGTTTAAGTTTGGCTAATTCGGCCTGGAGCCCCCGAACTGTCAACTGAAGACCTGCATTCTCATCCAGTAAGACATGGATGTTATTCAGCACGTCGCAGTGGAGTCGATATACCGTATCCCCAATTCGGAGCTGTGCATAGGGCTCCGCATTCTCCTCTTGTTGTTGTTGTTGTTGTTGTTGTTGCTGTTGTTGTTGTTGCTGCTGCTGCTGCTGCTGCTGCTGCTGCTGCTGCTGCTGCTGCTGCTGCTGCTGCTGCTGCTGCTGCTGCTGCTGCTGCTGCTGCTGCTGCTGCTGCTGCTGCTGCTGCTGCTGCTGCTGCTGCTGCTGCTGCTGCTGCTGCTGCTGCTGCTGCTGCTGCTGCTGCTGCTGCTGCTGCTGCTGCTGCTGCTGCTGCTGCTGCTGCTGCTGCTGCTGCTGCTGCTGCTGCTGCTGCTGCTGCTGCTGCTGCTGCTGCTGCTGCTGCTGCTGCTGCTGCTGCTGCTGCTGCTGCTGCTGCTGCTGCTGCTGCTGCTGCTGCTGCTGCTGCTGCTGCTGCTGCTGCTGCTGCTGCTGCTGCTGCTGCTGCTGCTGCTGCTGCTGCTGCTGCTGCTGCTGCTGCTGCTGCTGCTGCTGCTGCTGCTGCTGCTGCTGCTGCTGCTGCTGCTGCTGCTGCTGCTGCTGCTGCTGCTGCTGCTGCTGCTGCTGCTGCTGCTGCTGCTGCTGCTGCTGCTGCTGCTGCTGCTGCTGCTGCTGCTGCTGCTGCTGCTGCTGCTGCTGCTGCTGCTGCTGCTGCTGCTGCTGCTGCTGCTGCTGCTGCTGCTGCTGCTGCTGCTGCTGCTGCTGCTGCTGCTGCTGCTGCTGCTGCTGCTGCTGCTGCTGCTGCTGCTGCTGCTGCTGCTGCTGCTGCTGCTGCTGCTGCTGCTGCTGCTGCTGCTGCTGCTGCTGCTGCTGCTGCTGCTGCTGCTGCTGCTGCTGCTGCTGCTGCTGCTGCTGCTGCTGCTGCTGCTGCTGCTGCTGCTGCTGCTGCTGCTGCTGCTGCTGCTGCTGCTGCTGCTGCTGCTGCTGCTGCTGCTGCTGCTGCTGCTGCTGCTGCTGCTGCTGCTGCTGCTGCTGCTGCTGCTGCTGCTGCTGCTGCTGCTGCTGCTGCTGCTGCTGCTGCTGCTGCTGCTGCTGCTGCTGCTGCTGCTGCTGCTGCTGCTGCTGCTGCTGCTGCTGCTGCTGCTGCTGCTGCTGCTGCTGCTGCTGCTGCTGCTGCTGCTGCTGCTGCTGCTGCTGCTGCTGCTGCTGCTGCTGCTGCTGCTGCTGCTGCTGCTGCTGCTGCTGCTGCTGCTGCTGCTGCTGCTGCTGCTGCTGCTGCTGCTGCTGCTGCTGCTGCTGCTGCTGCTGCTGCTGCTGCTGCTGCTGCTGCTGCTGCTGCTGCTGCTGCTGCTGCTGCTGCTGCTGCTGCTGCTGCTGCTGCTGCTGCTGCTGCTGCTGCTGCTGCTGCTGCTGCTGCTGCTGCTGCTGCTGCTGCTGCTGCTGCTGCTGCTGCTGCTGCTGCTGCTGCTGCTGCTGCTGCTGCTGCTGCTGCTGCTGCTGCTGCTGCTGCTGCTGCTGCTGCTGCTGCTGCTGCTGCTGCTGCTGCTGCTGCTGCTGCTGCTGCTGCTGCTGCTGCTGCTGCTGCTGCTGCTGCTGCTGCTGCTGCTGCTGCTGCTGCTGCTGCTGCTGCTGCTGCTGCTGCTGCTGCTGCTGCTGCTGCTGCTGCTGCTGCTGCTGCTGCTGCTGCTGCTGCTGCTGCTGCTGCTGCTGCTGCTGCTGCTGCTGCTGCTGCTGCTGCTGCTGCTGCTGCTGCTGCTGCTGCTGCTGCTGCTGCTGCTGCTGCTGCTGCTGCTGCTGCTGCTGCTGCTGCTGCTGCTGCTGCTGCTGCTGCTGCTGCTGCTGCTGCTGCTGCTGCTGCTGCTGCTGCTGCTGCTGCTGCTGCTGCTGCTGCTGCTGCTGCTGCTGCTGCTGCTGCTGCTGCTGCTGCTGCTGCTGCTGCTGCTGCTGCTGCTGCTGCTGCTGCTGCTGCTGCTGCTGCTGCTGCTGCTGCTGCTGCTGCTGCTGCTGCTGCTGCTGCTGCTGCTGCTGCTGCTGCTGCTGCTGCTGCTGCTGCTGCTGCTGCTGCTGCTGCTGCTGCTGCTGCTGCTGCTGCTGCTGCTGCTGCTGCTGCTGCTGCTGCTGCTGCTGCTGCTGCTGCTGCTGCTGCTGCTGCTGCTGCTGCTGCTGCTGCTGCTGCTGCTGCTGCTGCTGCTGCTGCTGCTGCTGCTGCTGCTGCTGCTGCTGCTGCTGCTGCTGCTGCTGCTGCTGCTGCTGCTGCTGCTGCTGCTGCTGCTGCTGCTGCTGCTGCTGCTGCTGCTGCTGCTGCTGCTGCTGCTGCTGCTGCTGCTGCTGCTGCTGCTGCTGCTGCTGCTGCTGCTGCTGCTGCTGCTGCTGCTGCTGCTGCTGCTGCTGCTGCTGCTGCTGCTGCTGCTGCTGCTGCTGCTGCTGCTGCTGCTGCTGCTGCTGCTGCTGCTGCTGCTGCTGCTGCTGCTGCTGCTGCTGCTGCTGCTGCTGCTGCTGCTGCTGCTGCTGCTGCTGCTGCTGCTGCTGCTGCTGCTGCTGCTGCTGCTGCTGCTGCTGCTGCTGCTGCTGCTGCTGCTGCTGCTGCTGCTGCTGCTGCTGCTGCTGCTGCTGCTGCTGCTGCTGCTGCTGCTGCTGCTGCTGCTGCTGCTGCTGCTGCTGCTGCTGCTGCTGCTGCTGCTGCTGCTGCTGCTGCTGCTGCTGCTGCTGCTGCTGCTGCTGCTGCTGCTGCTGCTGCTGCTGCTGCTGCTGCTGCTGCTGCTGCTGCTGCTGCTGCTGCTGCTGCTGCTGCTGCTGCTGCTGCTGCTGCTGCTGCTGCTGCTGCTGCTGCTGCTGCTGCTGCTGCTGCTGCTGCTGCTGCTGCTGCTGCTGCTGCTGCTGCTGCTGCTGCTGCTGCTGCTGCTGCTGCTGCTGCTGCTGCTGCTGCTGCTGCTGCTGCTGCTGCTGCTGCTGCTGCTGCTGCTGCTGCTGCTGCTGCTGCTGCTGCTGCTGCTGCTGCTGCTGCTGCTGCTGCTGCTGCTGCTGCTGCTGCTGCTGCTGCTGCTGCTGCTGCTGCTGCTGCTGCTGCTGCTGCTGCTGCTGCTGCTGCTGCTGCTGCTGCTGCTGCTGCTGCTGCTGCTGCTGCTGCTGCTGCTGCTGCTGCTGCTGCTGCTGCTGCTGCTGCTGCTGCTGCTGCTGCTGCTGCTGCTGCTGCTGCTGCTGCTGCTGCTGCTGCTGCTGCTGCTGCTGCTGCTGCTGCTGCTGCTGCTGCTGCTGCTGCTGCTGCTGCTGCTGCTGCTGCTGCTGCTGCTGCTGCTGCTGCTGCTGCTGCTGCTGCTGCTGCTGCTGCTGCTGCTGCTGCTGCTGCTGCTGCTGCTGCTGCTGCTGCTGCTGCTGCTGCTGCTGCTGCTGCTGCTGCTGCTGCTGCTGCTGCTGCTGCTGCTGCTGCTGCTGCTGCTGCTGCTGCTGCTGCTGCTGCTGCTGCTGCTGCTGCTGCTGCTGCTGCTGCTGCTGCTGCTGCTGCTGCTGCTGCTGCTGCTGCTGCTGCTGCTGCTGCTGCTGCTGCTGCTGCTGCTGCTGCTGCTGCTGCTGCTGCTGCTGCTGCTGCTGCTGCTGCTGCTGCTGCTGCTGCTGCTGCTGCTGCTGCTGCTGCTGCTGCTGCTGCTGCTGCTGCTGCTGCTGCTGCTGCTGCTGCTGCTGCTGCTGCTGCTGCTGCTGCTGCTGCTGCTGCTGCTGCTGCTGCTGCTGCTGCTGCTGCTGCTGCTGCTGCTGCTGCTGCTGCTGCTGCTGCTGCTGCTGCTGCTGCTGCTGCTGCTGCTGCTGCTGCTGCTGCTGCTGCTGCTGCTGCTGCTGCTGCTGCTGCTGCTGCTGCTGCTGCTGCTGCTGCTGCTGCTGCTGCTGCTGCTGCTGCTGCTGCTGCTGCTGCTGCTGCTGCTGCTGCTGCTGCTGCTGCTGCTGCTGCTGCTGCTGCTGCTGCTGCTGCTGCTGCTGCTGCTGCTGCTGCTGCTGCTGCTGCTGCTGCTGCTGCTGCTGCTGCTGCTGCTGCTGCTGCTGCTGCTGCTGCTGCTGCTGCTGCTGCTGCTGCTGCTGCTGCTGCTGCTGCTGCTGCTGCTGCTGCTGCTGCTGCTGCTGCTGCTGCTGCTGCTGCTGCTGCTGCTGCTGCTGCTGCTGCTGCTGCTGCTGCTGCTGCTGCTGCTGCTGCTGCTGCTGCTGCTGCTGCTGCTGCTGCTGCTGCTGCTGCTGCTGCTGCTGCTGCTGCTGCTGCTGCTGCTGCTGCTGCTGCTGCTGCTGCTGCTGCTGCTGCTGCTGCTGCTGCTGCTGCTGCTGCTGCTGCTGCTGCTGCTGCTGCTGCTGCTGCTGCTGCTGCTGCTGCTGCTGCTGCTGCTGCTGCTGCTGCTGCTGCTGCTGCTGCTGCTGCTGCTGCTGCTGCTGCTGCTGCTGCTGCTGCTGCTGCTGCTGCTGCTGCTGCTGCTGCTGCTGCTGCTGCTGCTGCTGCTGCTGCTGCTGCTGCTGCTGCTGCTGCTGCTGCTGCTGCTGCTGCTGCTGCTGCTGCTGCTGCTGCTGCTGCTGCTGCTGCTGCTGCTGCTGCTGCTGCTGCTGCTGCTGCTGCTGCTGCTGCTGCTGCTGCTGCTGCTGCTGCTGCTGCTGCTGCTGCTGCTGCTGCTGCTGCTGCTGCTGCTGCTGCTGCTGCTGCTGCTGCTGCTGCTGCTGCTG